>CM053594.1:322800519-322864890 GCA_028646575.1 Pseudocheirus occidentalis
GAGTAGGTATACATATTTATACATTTGTATTCCCTTCACTTATCCTTCATACTAAGAAAGATTCATAAGTCACTATTATTGTTTTTCCATGTTGGCATGTAAATAGTTCAACTTTGATAAGTTCCTTATGATTTCTTTCCAATGTTTACCTTCTTATGCTTCTTGTGTTTGAATCTGCCATTTGTATATAGTATATATAGTACAAGGTATACTGTCTACTATTTGTATATAGTATATATAGTACAAGGTATACTATCTACCACTTATGTATATGATATACAATATATAGTATAAGGTATACTATCTACCATTTACCATTCATATAGCCTATCGTCATGTAGAATACCATCAACCATTCATATGCCATTATCATATGAATATTCATATAAATATATATAATATAATATAGTATATTCATGGTATATGAATGTAAAAGTCTGTTATTGTGCTAGAAGCAATGATGGATTGGATGGTTTCAGAGGACACTGGGAAAATCTGTAGTCAGGGGACTAGGAGAAGAATTTGTATGATCACAACAATATTGTTGAGGAAAACAACATTGAAAGACTTTAGAATTCTGATCAATGCAATGATAAACCACTTAACTCCTGCCAGAGAATTTAGGAACTTAAAATGCAGAGAGAGGCATACGATTTTTGGCAAGGTTGATCTTGATGAACAATATGTGATTATGATGAGGTTTTAGTTTTTTTGTTTAGTTTTTGTTTGTTTTTGGTTCAATGGCAGGGATTGGGGTGTGGAGAAGATATTTAAAGGCATAGATTACAAATGAATGTCACATATACATATGTACATATACATACACACATATACATATGCACATATATGTATGTATTAAGTGGGAGAGTGTTAGGATTGAACCTGGTCCTTCCGACTCCAAATCTAATGCTTTTTACACTTTCCCATGCCTTTGTTAGTAAAATTAAACAGACAGAAAAGGGGTTGGGAGCCCTTGTTTATAAGCCTAGCTCTGTTATTTTCTAAAAACGTCCACAAGACCCTGAGGATTAGGTTCGTCGTGTCTGACAACGCAATTCGCATTCAGGGCCATTTTTCTTTGCTTCATCTCAAAATGGCAGGACAAGATGCACACCCAGATGTCTTGTATGTAGAATGTGCATTCGACTCCAGGACCAGGCTTGGTGTCTGAGGCCTTGCCACTGGATGGGGTCCCAGATTAAAAAGTGGGTATCTAAGCTTGAGAGGATACATATTTAATTTTGGAACAGTAATAATAGTAATAAATAGTATTTATATAGAGTGTTAAGGTTTGCAAAGTGTCTTATAAATATTAACTCATTTAATCCTCACAACAGCTCTAAGAGGTGGGTAATATTTTTATCTCCATTTTACAGGTGAGGAAACTGTGGCAGCTGGGTGGTGGAGTAGACAGAGCTCTGGGCCTGGAGTCAGAAACACTCCCCTGACCTTAGACACTTACCAAATGTGTGACCCTGGGCAAGTCACTTAACCTTGTGTGCCTCGGTTTCCTCACCTGTCAAATGAACTGGAGAAGGAAATGGCAAACCACTTCAGTATCTTTGCTAAGAAAACCCCACATGGGTCACAAAGAGTTGGACACGACTGAAACTGACTCAGCAACAGCAACAACAACAGAGGCAGACAGAAGTTAAGTGACTTGCCTGGGTTCATACAACTGGTAAGTGTCTGAGGCCATGCTTGACTTCCTGCCTACCTAGCTATCTGCAGGTAGAAAAGTAAAAAGCTGTTGTGTGACTCTAGGCATGCCACTCAACCTCTCTGTGTTTCATCTTGTTTATTTGTCCATTGGGAAGATCATGCCACTTTAAATCTTTTTTTTTTGGAAGAGGGGCAAGAGGGGGAGAATCATAATTATAGTAACAATAATAATAGGATTGGGTCCCTTCCTACCATAGAAACATAGGTAAAATCAGAGCACTAAATGCTCTAGAGGGGAAAGATGAGCCCACCACGTGTGCATCCCACCCTCCCAGTAAGACAAGCACAAACTCACCTGGTTCAGAACCACCCAATTAGGATCAATCTGGGCATCACCTTCGGGGTCCAGGACCACAGTCTGGTAGGCTCTGAAATCCGTCAGGGTGACCTCTGCATTCTCAGGGCAGACATCAATCCGATCAATGACCTGGTCTTGGTCAAAGTCTGATTCACAGATATCTCCCACGCCGTCACCTGGATGCATCAGGGAAACGGAAGAAAGGTTTGGTGACACTAGTCCTCACTCGTCTCTTCTAGATCAGGATAGAGATGAAGTTAGACAATAAAGTCCTTCCTGAAGCCCTGACCTCAATGTGCAGCATCCCAGTGGCTGACCTGCTTCCAGGCAAAGGACAAAGCCTTCAGCAGGGGTAGGTGGCAGGTGGCAGGTGTCTCTATCCCACCACCCTACTGAGGAATTAGCTGATCTAGCTCTTGGGGATCACTGGGAAATCCAGCTAAATATTCTTGTCCCCTCCTTTATTCAGAGCTTTTCTCCAACTGGATGTGACATGAGACTCTGAATAAAGAAGGGGACAAAAGTATTACATTTTGCAACTTTAGCTGGTACATTTCAAAGTTTGCTGGGGCCCTACTTACTATTCCCAGTCCCTGCTTAGCTTGGCTTTGGGGACTTCCCAGTAGGGAAGGTGGCAGAGCTGGCAGTAGACTCCTTCTGAGGCTGTCACCTCTGACCTCCTCAAGGACCTTACTGTTAACACCACCTCTTCTTCAATTTTTCCCTTACCTCCCTCGACAATGTCAAAAGCAGTAGCTCTTCTCCCTCTGTGGACACTGTATACAATATTCTGTTCAATTTTTTTCTCCACACCTAGGTATACCTATCGGTCTGGACTCTTCTCTCTCCTTTTTACTGACCTTTGTGGCTCAATTCATAGAGATTCCAATTCAGGTCACAGAAATACAGAGAAATAAGCTTAGTTATAAAAGTAGTAAATCTGAAATGAAAAAGACATGACCACTTTGGCCTGGGTACCCTTGGAAAAGTGAGCATGCTGCTTTGTACAATAGGAAAAAAATGTGAAGGAGGTGACTATTGATTGAGGAGTGGGTGAACAGACTGCAAATGAATCTCTTTCCTCCATAAGAAACAATGAAAAATTCATAAAACTAGAGGAAAAACTGATAAATATCAGGAAGAACATGATACAACAAGTAAGTAGAACAACACTATGTGCAGTGACCACAAAAATATAAATGAAAATAAGGCTAAATTAATGCCGTGTAATAGTAACGACTGTTCTTGATCGTGAAGAAGTGAGGAAATGCCCACCCTCTTTTCTTAGGACTGGTCAGGGATCGTAGGTGAAAGATGCTGTTGATGCTGCCAGGAAATTTAAGAAATCATAAAACTGATCCTGTCTTCTAGGGAGTTTTCCCAACTGGGCCAGCCAATGCCCATTTTGTTCCCACATTCCCACCTCAGTCCTAAACCAGCCTCCAGTGGTAGAGGGAAGAGGCAGGGGAGGGGAGGGTTTTGCTTAAATGCTTTTTCTCTATTAGAATCCAAGGCTCACTTAGGGGGTGGGTTGGTTCATGTCTAGAAATTATTTTGATGTAAAAACAAAAAGCATCAATGAAACTCCATTTTGAAGAGCAAAGTATTGGTGTGCTGATGCGTGACCACATCCATGTGTCTGGATATTTCTCTACAGTCCTGCCAGAGTGGTTTTGTTGTCTTACGATTGAGATCTTCCTGGGTTGGGTTGGGGACCAGTCTGCAGTTGTCAGGGCCTGGAGGGATGAGATCTGGGATCCCATCGTTGTCATCATCATCATCACATTCATCTCCCAGCCCATCCTTATCTGTGTCCAGTTGGGAGCTGTTAATGACGGTGGGGCAGTTGTCAGTGCTGTCCTGGTGTCCATCTCCATCACTGTGGAGAGATGAAATGGAGGGGAACAATACAATAGACCTTTTTGGCCACTGTGCCTCAGTCTCCTGACTTGTTTTGAACACATTATCTTTTTTTTTGAGGGGGGAAAGCAAGGCAATTGGGGTTAAGTGACTTGCCTAAGGCCACACAGCTAGCTAGTGTCAAGTGTCTGAGGTCACATTTGAACTCAGGTCCTCCTTACTCCAGGGTGGGTGCTCTATTCACTGGGCTACCTAGCCACCCCCTGAATAAATTATCTTGAGAATGTTGTCACAGGGAGGGTGGAGGACCAGCTGTCAAGACTGAAAACTAGTTGAGTGATACCACAGAGCTTATAATGAAGTTTTGCTCTTTGGCATTTGCCTTTTTCACCTACTAAAACAAAAACTTCAAGTTTGCTAGGATACAAATCACTGTTCTTTCCTGATTAAAACCTCCTTTTCTTACCTTGAAAAGGGACCATAGGAATTTAAATTTAGGGCTGGAAGGCACCTTAAAGGATGTCTAGTCCAAGCATCTCATTTTACCAATGAAGAAACTGAGACTCAGAGAGTCATGCATAGATATTTAAATGGCAGAAGTGGGATTTAATCCTGTGATGTCTGTCTTCAAAGCCACAGCTCTTTCATTAGGCATCATTTTTGTGGTTTTTGTTAGCAGACATTGATTAGCAGCATCTGTTCAATGTGTGTATGGTCAAGAAAACACTGGATTCAGAATCAGATACCCTGGAAAGCAAGCCTTGCTATTGGCTATCCGTCGTGACTTTGGATAAGTCACTTGCCATCTGTGAGCCTCAGCTTCCCCAGTAAAATGAATCCATCAGACTAGATGTGTTAGGAGACAGGCTCTGGTGTCAGATAACTTGGATTCAGAAGCTGCCTTTGACATCCACAACCTTGGGCATATCAGTTCACTTCCTTCAGCCCAAATTTCCTCATCTATAAAATGAGGGCTTTCAACTAGGTGACTTTGAAGTCCCCTGCCAGCTCTAGAGATCAACATCTATATTCTTATACTTCAATTCTATTGTCCCTCCTACCAACCCCATGACTTTATGCTCAACTGAGAGAAGACACGATCGTTGGCACAGTGGATAGAGTACTCTATCTAGAGTCGGGAAGACCCAAGTTCAAAACTGGCCTCAGACACTCACTGTGCGCGTGAGTCAATTAAACTGAGGCTACCTGCCTCAGTTTCCTCATCTGTAAATATAGGTTGATAAGAGTAGCACCTATCTTCCAGTGTGATTTTGAAGATCAAATGTGATAACACAATTAAAGTACTTTGCAAACCTTAAAATATATACACACACATACACATATACATATGTAAGTATGTGTATGTGTGTATATATATATGTATATACATATATATACACACATACTTATATATAGATATGTATATGCTAGCTATGCAACAAACAGAAATTCAGAGATAAATGCTGTAGGGAGAAAATGACAAGATGAAGGATGACCCCATACCCTCCAGGGTCACTTTAATTCTGAGGAGGCAGATAGGGTTAGCTCTGGTCTAAAGAATTTTTTCTTTCCAAGGATCCCCAGGGTTCAGGTCCACTGCAGGGTAAGTCTGGGTTTTCTCCTTCATTCAAGAAATCACAACATTGCTCCTGTCTTCTGTGGAATTTTCCCAGCTGGGTAAGATCTGAGATAGCTAATGCCCATTTTGTTCTCACATTCCCACTTTGGTCCTAAACCAGCCTCCAGGGGTAGAGGGAAGAGGTGGGGCGGGGGGAGGGAGGCAGGAAAAGGGAGGGAGCAGGGTGCCACTAAAACCAGGGTGAAGCTACTCACTGCCAGATCCATTTAGTGAGTGAGGAGATACATGGACCTGGAGAAGGGAAAACCACTCCAATCAGGAAGCCACATGGCCTAAGTGATGGAATTTCCTGTCTCGAAGTTGTTTTAAAAACCATTAGGCTGGGTTATTCCCATCAGCAGCCTTTCTATATCTTTGAGTGGCTATATGTAAAAATAAGGGAGTTCATTTTCTTCGTGTTTGGGGCTTTGAGTTAAAGTATTAACTGAACGAGTTATATCTGCAACACTCAGAAGCTGGTGCAAAAAGATGCTTTAGGAATTCAGAAAACACATGACTTGGTATTCTTGCAGCAGATTAACAACAACAATGCTTTATATATTTCTTTTTGTTTGACAAAGTGTATTCCTTCCACAATTATAGTGCAAGCTACTCTAAAACCGACAATCTTGATATAAGGTTTTCTGGGCAATGACCCTGACCCTAATCAACCTGAACCTCCTGTGTGGGCCCATGGATGGAGAGAGAGAGGCTGCATTTAGGAATATTTGGACGATTGCCCCTCTTCACTTTGTAGACCCAATGGGAATGAAGAATGACCACAAATGCAGTGGTCTTATGGCCTTGCAGGAAATGTAGGAAATTCACTCCCTCTCATTCCGTTCCTGGCTTCTGTAAAGATTTCCCAAGGAGGCAGAAAGGTGGTGACTAGTAAATGATTTTAAGTTCCTCTAGGGAAGAGACTGATATTTCTGTCTTCATTTTTCTCTCTCTGCCTCACTCTCTGCCCACCCTTCCCATCCCTCCCTTCCTGCCTCTCTCTTTCTCTCTACCTCCCTCCCTCTCTCTCTGTCTCCTTTTATCCCTGCCTCCCCCTGCCACCCCCTGCCACCTTCTTCTCCCTTCCTCTTTCCTTTCTTTCTCCCTGTTTCTCTCTCTGCTCCCCCCTCCCTGTTTCTCTTTCTTTCCTCAGCCAAAAAAAAGTGCCTCCTAATCAAATCCATTTAATGAAATCCTCAGGTTAATGAAACAGCAACTCAGACACAGTCTGCGCTGTTTATGGCACACTGAGATTATTTCCCTTGAGCAAAGAGAACAGTCTCTAAATTTCATGCACTGGAATTTCTTCTGTTCACCTGGTCTATGGTGCATCATGACAGCAACCAAGCTTGCCTCAGAATTTTTAGGGCGGCTTATGAGGCATATACTTTTCCTGACTTTGGGCCAGGCCCAGAGACTCATTGCCAGCTCCTTGCCATCAGGAAGGATCTCAAAGCAAGTTAGAAGCATAAAGCTGGAAAACTATCATGTTCTTCCTGCTTTTTCCTTTCCTTTCTAAGCCATTCTTATAGCTGGGGAGTGTACTGTACCTGTCCTGATTGGTGTCACAGGAGTCCCCGACCAGGTCATTATCCACATCGGACTGTAAATAAAACAAAACACTATTAGCACACGGCTGTTCCATCAAGAATGTTTCCCCAAATCCAAGCCTGTCCCAGCACTGAGTCTGGGGAATGATATATCTGGAATCGATACTCTGTAAAACTGCAAAAGGACAACACCATATTGGTGTAGGCATGCTGTCAGATTTTTAAAAAATCTTTTAAAATATCAAGCTGTGTGGCTGGGCTACCCACACACCAGATGAGCTAATTCTAAGGCTGCTGAGAGGTAGCTGGGTGGTGGCTGGGAGTGCTTTGGAGCCAGCCACTGGCCCTGGCATAGGGATTGACCCCCAGCAGTGGCAAGGGAAGACAGGCCCAATGGATCACTTCTATGTTTGGAAGGGATCCAAGGTGATGAGTCAGTGTTCGCCTATGGCTTCTTCTTCAAGCTTTAAAAATAAAATGCTGCAAGAGGGGGAGTGGAAAAGGAAACTTCAAGTAAGTGATGGCGCTTAATCAGAAAGGTCCAAGTGTGGGTCCTGCCGGGGGAGGAAAGGAGCCTGGGGGTGGAATTCCATGTCTCATTTTCATTCTATCCAAAGGGATTCTGGTTGATCAGCAGGAAGGTCACTTTCCTGAAAGAGTAGGCCACTGCCAGGCTACCTTTCAGAGAGGGAGTAATAAGGACCAAATCCCAGAGGGCTGCAGAGCTTATCTGGTCCCATTTTTTCCCCTTTGAAAACATGTATGCTGGGGGTGTCTAGGTGGTGCAATGAACATTAGCCCTGGAGTGAGGAGGACCTGAGTTAAAATCCAACCTCAGACATTTGACACTCAGCTGTGTGACTTTGGGCAAGTCACTTAACCCTAATTGCCCTGCCTTTCCCCCTCCAAAAAAACAACAAAAATAAAGAAAACATGTATGTTTCATTGCTTAGAGCTGCCAGGAAATAGGTGAAGGGAGATGTGCCAAATGTGCTCTTGGTTTTTTTCTTTGATGCAGGGCCTAAATGGATCTCTGTACAGAGAAGTCACACACGGGCTCTCGAATTCCCTGGAACTGTTCACACACAAGCACCAGCATCCTACCGACCTGGTTAGGGTTGCTGACATCAGGACAGCTGTCACAGGCATCCCCAACGCCATCATTATCTCTGTCCCGTTGGTCCCGGTTGGGAACTTTTTGACAATTGTCCAAAATATTCTTAATTCCTGGGGAAAAGAAAGTCTCTTTGCATAAGCTGACATTACCTCAGGGATTCATAGGTTCATGGCCAGGGCAGGAAGAAACCTCAGGGGTGATCTAGTCCAACTCCCTTATTTTTTCAGCTGGAGAAACCGAAGGCTGAAGAAATGAGGTGACTTGCCACAAGTCACAGACAGAAAGGGGGCAAACTTAGGATGTGAACCCCAGTCCTCTGCCCACTGTTTCACAGAGCTCTTTGGCATTTTCTAAACTGCTAGAGGGACGTGTGTAAAATGATGACATTTAGATCTCACACTGAAAATTGCGTATATGCCTTGGTGTGAGAGAAACAAGTGTAGTCAGGGACAGCAGGGAGCGGTGGGAGGATGTTAGATTTGGAGTCAGAAGAACTGGTTGTGGGGCCCAGCTCTGCCACTGACCAGCTGCATGATCTGTAGCAAGCTGAGCCTGTTTCCTTCCCTATCATTTGAACTGAGGTCTTCCTAAATCCAAGCCCAGTAGCCTTACCCTCTGTATCACTTAACCACCTCCAATCACACGGTTAAATTGTTGATGGCCGGCTCTTTGCAGCGTTTACCCTTAAAGCTTACAAAAATATTAATTATTTATTGTTATCCATCTAATCAATGATGTGAGTGATGCAGCTAGAAGGGGTTGCTCTGATGGCCAGGTGAGTCAGCCCTGTCATGGAGGAACTCATGGGAGACATCATAGTGTGCGGGAAAGTGCATTAGTCCAGCAGTCAGGAGGGACCTGGCTCTGGCACTAATCAGATGTATGGGCATGAGACTTTACCTGCAAATAGGGCTGGACAAGGAGTTGTGTGATTTTTAGATAAGTCACTTTACCTTGATGAACCTCAGCTTTCTTGTCTGTCAAGTGAGACCATTTCACTAGGCTATCTCAAACTAGGTTATCTCCCAATACTAAAGTCCAAGGTATCCAGATCATGAGAAGGGTTTGAGTCACTCTAGGTTGTCTCTTGGAGTTTGAGCGCATGTAGTGAGAACTAGGCTCCAGATGTCTGTAAGGGTTCTTCTGAAGTCATTTAGGGCTGCTTGAAGCATCTAAAATTTCCTGGGCCTTGAACAACCTCTTCTAGACCTTGCAATGCTGCACTTTTGGGAAAGAAACAGCAGGCTATATTTAACATAGCCACCTTTACTTTGATGATCCACATTTTGGGCTTGTAACAAGAAAATTATTCAAGGGCAGACAACCTCCTCTACTTCTCATGATGATGGACTACATGGGAGAATGTCCATAACTGAGAGGTCCTTGTCTTCTCTCCATAGTATTAATACAATCTTTCCTTCATTGGTGTCTTACAATTTACAAAACTTTTCTGTCCAATAACCTTAGGGCTGGGTGGCAGAGCGTTATGATCCACATATTACAAATGACAAAAGTCAAGGTCATAGGGAAGTATAGTGACTTGCTTAAGGTCAGAGAGATAGTAGGTGGTGGACTTTGGACTGGAACCCAGCCTTTGACTCCAAGCCAAGGGCTCTTTTCTATGTACTCTATTGGTCTCTATGTATCTCCAGGCCACCAGAAAGGTGCCTAATTGTCTTCTGAGGTAGTTTAACCCCAAAGACATCACATTAATATTATGATCCCATTTTTGGCAAGGAACTCAATGTTGAGCCTCTTTCTTTTTTTTCCTACTCTTTTTAAAAAAAGCCTCTTTCTCTAGCTCCTTGAAATAAAAATCTACACTATCTACTTTATACAGCAGTCAAGAAGGTCAATATCATCTGTTGACCCATTGCTTGGAACATTTCTTACAGTGTCTCAAGAGTATAAACAGAGTGAAGGGTGTTAAATAGAAGGATATAATATGAAGTTTCCTTCTTTAAAAACAAGCTATTGTCATAGGAGTATTAGATGTGGAAGGGACATGAAAGACCATTGAGGCCACCTCCCTGGTTTCATTCAAGGCTCATCTCAAGAGCCACCTTCTGCATGAAAAGTTTCCTGATCCTACCAGCTCTTCACAACTTCCCTCCCACTCACGAATTATCTTGTATCTACTTTGTCTCTGGGCAGCTAGGGGGCACAGTGGATAGAGTCCTGGGCTTGGAATCAGGAAGACTCATCTTCTTGAGTTCAAATCTGGTCTCAGATACTTACTAGCTTTGTGACTCTGGGAAAGTCACCTAACCCTGTTTACCTCAGTTTCCTCATCTGTAAAATGAGCTGGAGAAGAAAATGGCGAATCACTCTAGTATCTTTGCCAAGAAAACCCCAAATGGGGTCACAAAAATTGGACATGACTGAACCTCCCCACCAACACCACCACTTTGTCTCTATTTTGCATATGCCTATACACACACACATATAAAAAGCAACATATTCATTTGTTTACATACATACACACACATACACACAGGAATGTGGCTAAATTGTAAGCTCCTTGAGGGTAGGGATTTTTCTTTTTGGTCTTCATATTCCTTAGTAGCTGTCAAATAGTAGGCCCTTAATAAATGATTGTTGTTATTGATTGACATAGAACGTTCCTTCCTCTCTACTAGGCATAATAATAATTGCTAACATTTGTAAAGTACTTACAGGCTTATCAATTGCTTTACAAATATCATCCTCACAACAATCCTGAGAGATGGTTACTGCTATTACCCTCATTTTTACAGATGAGGAAACTGAGACAGAGGTTAAAGGACTTGCCCAGGGTCACACAGGTAGTAAGTATCTGAACCTGGATTTGAACTCAGGATTTCCTGTCTCCAGGGCTAGAGCTCTATCCACTGTGCCACCTAGCTGCCAGAAGGGGCTTTAACAACAGTGAGATGTATAAGGTTAAAATAAAGGAACAGATGAGAATAACTAACCGTCTCCATCCATGTCATCATCACAGGAGTCTCCTTTTCCATCCCCATCAGTGTCTTTCTGGTCATTATTTATGACGGCTCGACAATTATCACAAGCATCTCCAAAGATATCTTGATCACTGTTTCTCTGGTCAATGTTGTGAGTCAGGACACAATTATCCTAAAAAAACCCCAAATAAACCAAATAAATGGAAAACTTGACTTTGTTATGTGTGTCAGGGCTTTTTGAGTCTCACAAATGGTACTTTTACATCATGTGCACTCTAATATAAGAGTTGCAGTTCTATGTATGAACCCTCCAAAATATTGCCACAAAACTGCAATTTCCCTGCATTGCTACTGGGCACTTTCAAGTGCACATTCCCTTGGAAGAAAACCTTCACCTGTTCATTGTTGATTCCATCCCCATCAGCATCTTCATCACAAGCATCTCCAAGGCCATCTCCATCTGCATCTTCTTGACCAGAGTTTGGCACATATTTGCAGTTATCCTAAGCGGAGAAACATGGCCTAAAATTACACCTAAGATCAAGGCTGTCAGTGATTCTAGTACTTGGGGTAAATCCTGTCTGAGGCATTGAAAATTAACTTTTAAAGACAGAAATAGCCAAAAAGGAAGAGGGAGGGCAGGTAGGAAAACTTGCACCTCAGGTCCCAAGATCCCATATGTGGAGAGAATTGAGGATATCCAGAAACCACTGCTGAGGAAGACACTTTTAAGAGAATAAACAGAGAATGAGCTTGCTTTGGGTTGTGGAAGTGCCATATGACATCCTTATGCTGATCAAAATCACATACTAAGTAAAAAAATGATTACTAACCATGCACTAAGTTTAGCCATTTCTGCTTGCTGTAGGAGTTTACATGCTATCAGAGCCTTGAAGCAAATGTCAATTGTACTACCATAGTTAAGCTCTGTTTGATACCTGTCTGAAGGACAGACATAATTTATATGGAGAAGATAGACCTACTTTGTTGTTAATGGCACATTAGCTTCATTCAAGATGAAATTATCTGGGAGGGTGTAAGGGTGGGAAGGTTCTGCTGAGGCTCTTTTTAACCAGAATGTGGTTGTGGTTGTATGAAGGCCACAGGCATTTCTTCCTCCCATTCTACTTACCTTTTTGCAATTCCTTCCAGAGCATGGTAATTCCTCATCAGGGTAACTATCAATGTCAACATCCTTTCCACAGATGAATCCATCACCAGCCCAACCAACACCACACTGTGAAGAGAAGCTCCATTAGGGACAGAAGGCTGAGTCAGGGAGTGATGCTTGGTGCCAGTTGGCAAACACTTCAATTCCTGCTTAACCCAACCCTGAAGCCCCAGGAATCCAAACAGCTTTACTGTGTGGGCTTCTAACCTCATTCGTGACTGCTCTTCTGGCAGTGTGCTTGTAGGCCTTAAATCACAGTCACTCCTTAGAATATAATCATGATTTAAATGGATTTTTACCAGAGGAAAAACCTTCTGAGGCCAGAATAAAAACTTAGTCTCTTGCTTGTAGTGTCAATGGATGAGTCAATCGAGCAAACAAGAAGCATTTATTAAACACCTACTATATACTTCATGCTGGACTAGGTGATGAGGCTACAAGTACAAAGAATAAAACATTTACAAGAGACTTACATTCTATGGAAAAAGACAACAAGAATATATGTGTTGGTAGGGCAGCTAGGTGGCGCCATAGTGCACAGAGTGCCGGACCTGGAATCAGGAAGACTCATCTTCCTGAGTTCAAATCTGGCCTCAGACACTTACTAAGTTTCACCCTCTGTAAAATGAACTGGAGAAGGAAATGGCAAACACTCCAGTATCTCTGATAAGAAAACCCCAAATGGGGTCAGGAGGAGTTGGACATAACCAGAAAAGGACTCAACAGCACAAGGATGTATACATATATTCACATATACACACATGCATAAATGTATATATGTGTGGATGTATACACACACACACACACATATATATATATATATATATACACAGAAAAAATAAAGTTAATAAATTCAAGTATGCAAGATAGTCTGGGAGGGAGGGCAATAGCAGCTGGGGTGAAGGTGGGGTCTGAAAAGCTTCGACCAGAAGATTTTTGAATTGCATCTTGAGGAGAAGGGTTCTAAGAGGTAAGGAGAGAGAGCATTTCAGGGAGAACTGGGGGAGGCCAGTGAGAAGAGACATGAGGTGGAGGGACTGTGTGAGGAATAGAGGGAAGGCCAGTTTGTCTGCACCAAAGAGGACAGAACAAGGGAGGGCAAAGGTGGAGGAGACTGGAAAGATGAGTGCTCTGAATTCACCTGCTTCCTGGCACTTTTGATGAACCACAGCATCATGATGAATTAGGAGCCAATGACCTGAGTTAGCACAATAGCTATCTGCCTATTCAGGGGCTCCCTTCCCTAGTCTCCTACCTAAGCACCGCCAAAAAATGACAGCCAAGGGAATAGAGAGAAGACCATTGGCTTTGGCAGCCAAGCTCTGGAAAGTCAGAGGGGTCAAGCTAGGCTGCAGGAGGAGGCCCCTTGAGGGAGAAAAGGGTAGTCAAGTAATGGAGAAGAGCAAAGGTTTAAGATTCAGGGGAAGGGAGGAGGCAGGAGACAAGGAAAAAAAGTAGGAATAAAATAGTGAAGCTAAGAGAAAAAAAAGAGTTGTAGAAAGACAAGGGTCAAAAGAGAGAGCTGGAGGTTAGAGGAAAAATAAAGAGCCCAATGAAATAGAAATAGAAATAGAGCAAAAAGGAAACAATTGGAGTTTGGTGTTAATTTTTGTGGTTCTTATTCAAATCCAGAGAAATCAATTTGAGACCAAAGACTCTACTTGCAGGGGCTGTTCCTTTTCAGTCCCCAGAGATAACTGTTTGAAGCTAGGGAATTTTGAGGTATTCTATTCTGGGCGACACTGTTCTCCCTTTCCCCCTCTGTACTCAGCTCCAGCCTGGAGTATTTCCCATAGAGGGCACCGAACTCTTGATGGTGCTGCATGGTTGCTGATTTACTTTAATGAAGAAAGAGCCCTCTAGGAACAAATACATTTTTAATGAGCCATTTTTTTTGGCAGATTAAATTATTTTAGTAGTCACATGAAGCTTACTAATCCTTTACCATCTGCTGCTGCCTCTCATTACAAATTCAAAAACACATTAAAAGTCCCACCACCCACCATCCCAGTGCATCCTCAAGTAGGGTACAGGAAGATGATTTAGCTCTAGAGGCAGAAAAGGCAGCACCCCCCACCCCGACTAATGCACTAACTCCCCCAGTACCCTGATCTTTTCACAAGACCTCAGGATCAGATGCTTTAAAGGCTCCCACATTAAGTGCCTTTGCTCCCCATCCTGGTGAAAATAAATCCCCACTTCTCCTGGGAAGGATATGTCAGGGAGGCGGGCGATACTGGAAGGTGAGCCATTTTAAGAGGTCTGCTGACTTAGCTCTGAGAGACCTGAGAGTCCTGGGGTTTGGAGAGCAGGAAGGAGCTGCCTCCGTGTCACTCCCGGGGTTATTTTCAGTCTCTTCCCTTCTGCTGGGCAGTCAGTTTGGAATACTGTCATCCCAGGAGACTTTTCAGCTAGAAGTCATATAGGAGGAGGATGGGGAGGGTGCGGCAAGGGGGAAGAGGAATAGTTCTAAGGCATAATACAGCAGAAAAGGTACTTGATTTGTTAGTCAGAGGACCTGAGATTAAATCTTGACTCTACCACTTACAATTTGAGTGAGCCATCATTTCACCTCTCATGAAGCTCAGTTTCTCAACTGTGAAGGGAGAGGATTGGAGACAAGACGATCTCTAAAGATCCTTCCCAACACTAAATCTGTGATCCTGACTGACCTTGGCAGAGGATCTGAGTCTGGTTTTTACCTAGGATGCCAGGGATAGGTGTATTTCCAAGGGGTAGCCATAAGATGGTGCTGTGATCCTGTAAGTAATCACTGGTCCAGGGCAAGCTCCAGGTCTTATCTGCTGCCCATACAGTAACCTCACTCAACAGTCTGGGGCAATGAACAGATATTTTAAAAAAAATTAATGGAGGAATAAAACGACTTCTCCCTTGATAATGGAAGTCACTCAGGGAATCTCAGAAGACTCTCAATGAATGAATGTGTGTGTGTGTGTGTATGTGTGTGTGTGTGTGTGTGTGTGTGTATGTGTGTGTGTGTGTGTGTGTGTATGTGTGTTGGGGGAGGGTTGGGGAGAGAAAGAGAGGATCTAGCCCTTTCCTTTTGGAGTCAGCCTAGATAAGGAGCAGAAACTGGAGTCTGTAAGAAGGAATGAGGAGGGAACAAGTTTTTATTCAGAATCTACTATGTTCTAGGCACTGCTCTAAGCAAATTACAAATATTATCTCATTTGATCCTCAAAACAAATTGAGGAGATAGGTTATCCTGATCTTATAGTTGAGTAAACTTGAGGCAGACAGTGGTTAAGTGACTTGTCCAGGGTCACACAGCTATTATCTGAGGCAGAATTTGAACTTAGGTCTTCCTGACTCCAGGGAAATGCTGCTTAGTTGTCCTGAGAGACTTTATGTATTGGCATACCTCCTCTGAGAAAGAACCAGTACAAAAAAAGGATTGAGTTGCCCCCCAAGGGAGTCAGGCCACATTTCCTAGACCACCCATGGTCTCCTCAATCTCCTTCTGCAGCCATAACCAATCAGTTGCCAAGCCTTTGTTGATTCTACTGCCATAACATTTCTGGTGTCCTTCTTCTAACCTCTACTCACTCAGGATGTCTTTAGCTCAGGCCCTCAGCACCTCTCACCTAGATGCCTGCAACAACCTGAGACGCAGCTTCCCTGCTCCTAGTCTCATGCCCTGCCAATCCATCCCCCACACAGCTGACAAATGAGTTTTCCCAAAGCACCGTTCTGACCATGTCCCTCGCCTGTTTTATAGACCCCCAAAGGTTTCCTATTGCCTTTGGGAAAAAATACAAACTCCTCTGTTCAGTATTTAAAGTCCCTCACAAACTAGGTTCAATGCAACATTTTAGGCTGATCCCATCTCCCATCTCCTTGCTTTTCTGTACTGTTTCCTGTGCCTGGGAAGCAGGCCCTCCTCACCTTTGCCTCTTAGAATCGAAGCTCAGTGTAAGTCCTTCCTGCTGGGGGACCTCCCCTGACCCGCACCCTGACTTCCCTCCCATTTGCTGATGGCTCTCTCCGAGAAATACCATGCCTTTACTTTTTATATTCTTCTATGCCTCCCTGTTGGAATGTAAGCTATTTGAGGGCTGGCGTCGTTACATTGCTGACTTTGTATTCTTAGTGCCCAGCACACGGAAGGGGCTTAAAGATGAATATTGAGGGGCAGCACATAGAATACCAGCCCTGAAGTCAGGAGGACCTGAGTTCAAGTTCGGCCTCAGACACTTGACATTTAACTAGCTGTGTGATGTTGGGCAAGTCACTTAACCCCAATTGCCTCGGCTTCTCCCTCATCTCAAAAATTCACGTTGATTGGCTGGTTGCTTGCTTGATCGTCTAACAGTCTTAGGCAGGTCCTGTCACATCTAAGAGGAGCAGAAGGTCTGAATTTTGAGGACAGCTGAGAAACATTTTTGTTTTTGTTGATTTATGCACCCATTTCCATAATTTATTATTTCAGCTACTATTTTTGTTAGGTGGCCTTCTCACACAGGGTAGTTTCTTAAAGACTTGGTTTTAAAAGACATCATTTATATTTCATAGCCATCATGGTTTCACACTTCACATACTTTGATTCATATTTTCTACTTGGGTACTTGCTCTCAGAGGAAGCTGGTTTGTAAAGGCAAAATCTCAGAAGGTGAAAAGCAAAGTGATAACTCACCACACAGGTCACACCTCCTTGCCTCTCCTCAATACACTGGGCATTCACGCTGCACGGATTAAGTTGGGGGTTTCTGCAGTTCTGTTCAGTTTTGCATCCCCTGATCTGATCTCCAGTGAACCCAGGCTTACATGGGCCACACTGATAAGATCCCTGTAAGGAAACCGACAGAATGGTCAATCACCCAGTAAGCATTTATTAGGCGCTTATTTTATGCCAAGCATTGTGCCAGGTGCCTGGCACATGTAGAAAATAAAAGTCCCTGCCCTCAAGGAGTTTCCATTCTAAAAAGAAGCCTACATTGGCCAGGATCTCACCTTGAATCCTTTGTTTTTCAGGGAGGTAATTGGGCTTAAGTGACTTGTCCAGGGTGATACAAACTACTAAGTGTCTGAGGCTGGATTTGAACTCAGAACCTTTGACACCAGAGCTCGTGTTTTATCCACTGTCCCACCCAGATATCCCTTGATCAATAGCTTCTAAAATGAAAACAATTCCCTGGACAAGGGGTATTATGATCACCATTATTTGCATTGTTTTGTATCTTTTATAATAATAATAATAATAATGGCTATCATTTATATAGATTGCAAAGCTGTTTAAATATATTCTTATTTGATTTTCCTAATAAAAGGATTGAGTCAATTATATTTCTATTGAGATGAAGCCCCATCCCTGCTGCTTCATGCAGGCCTCCCAGACCAGCAGTGTGCTTCCTGAAATCTGTGAAAATACCATCCAGTTGTAAGGTGCCATAGGTCAGGAAGATGGAAGAGAAACGATAGGGAGCTGTCTGATGTCGCTTTTGTGGCTTTTCTCCATCTACTTTCCTTTCTATCCCTCAGTGGGCAGAAGGAGAAGAAACAATTATGTGATCTCTGGGGAAAGAACACTAGATGTTCTATCTTTTCTTTTTTTTGGAGGGGGGAAGGCAGGGCAATTGACGTTAAGTGAATTGCTCAAGGTCACACGGCTAGTTAGTGCGGCAAGTGTGTGAGGCTGGATTTGAACTCAGGTCTTCCTGACTCCAGAGCTGGTGCTTTATTCACTGCACCACCTAACCACACCAAAGTGCTCCAATTTCAATTGCTATTTATCTCCTGTGTGACTCTGGGCAAGTCACTTGCTTCTCCTTGTCTTGGTTTCCTTAATTTACAAATAACAGGCCTGAACTGTTAGAAGGTGCTGAGATTCCCACTGGAGTTAGAAAGTTTCCCTACAGGTGCAAGACAGAAAAGTACATATTCCTTGTCTACTAGACATAGGTCCAGGAATTGAAACCAACCAACCAAACAATCTGCAGCTCTGAGGAGAGACCCTGTGAGTTGTGCTGTGGTTTTAGTTAAAATGAAATTAAAAGGGCTGGATGTGACAAAGCATCTTAAGGCTCCTCAAATGCTCGCAGTCCTTTAAGATGATCTGCACAATTGTCTCATGAGCTGAGAATTATCCCCGTCATACAACACAGATGGGGAATCTGAGGCTCAAAGTGACTTATCCGTGGTCACAAGGCTGGTAAATGTCTGAGACAGGATTCGAACTCAAGTCTCTGGTGACTCCAAGGCCAGTGGTCTTTCCACTATACCATACTACCCCCTGCTTTCCTGACAGTACAGTGAACAAGTCATAAGGACAGGTTGGGAAAGAAAGCTCTTTGTTCACAGTCACTTTATTTCTTTTCCTTATAAACAACATGTCAGGGTGGAGGTAGGTCCTGTGGACTGTTTATGCTCCCATTAGCTCTCCATTTTTGCCAACTGTTTCCCATTTATTTTTATTGCTTTCCCACAAAACCATGTATCCTTAGGCTGATTTCACATGCAAGGAAGTGGGGAAGTGAAACCTTGAATTGTACGCCTGGGGACCACATGGCAGTCAGACAATGGCTCCTACATCCCTAGCCTGCCATCTGGCTTGCTGATCTTACTTCCATACATTTCTTGCTTAGAAACAGCTGACAGGAATTTTCCGAAATGTGTTGGTAAGGACTGAAATGATTAAATCATAGAAGCTGAATGCATTTCAGAAAGTACCCTGGCATGCCAAGCCATTCTCTGTAGCATGCAGGGATTCTGAAGAGTTTCCCAGAAGAGTCAGAGGTACAGCTGTGGGTCCCCTCAGAGCACTGTGCTCTGAGCATTCTGGTACTGCAACAGCAATAGGAAATGCCTTTTAAATATGACCATCTTTAAAGAAAAAGTATCTTAAAGATAATTCCATCATATACTTGTATTCAAAAGCACATTAATGAAACTCAACTGTGAGAGGAAGCGGGTGGCTTACTAATTCTCTGGATAAATTTTTGTTCTCATTTGGTTGGTCACATATACTATTACAGCTATGTGTTATATTTGCGTTTTGTGATTACAGCCTATACACACCCACCCACCCACCCACTCACCTCCAACCCCCCAAATCCCCCCCCACATCCCCCCCCACATACACAGAGTTTGGAAAATTATTATGTTTTAAAAAAATTATGGAATAAAACAAGCATTTCTATAACATAATGTGATAAAAAAAGATGATTGCACATGAAACTACAAATCTGTTTTGCTATTCCTTTTAAATATATAATAAAGTTATCATATACATTTGTTTTTTTTTCTTCCCTCTCCCACCAAAATTATTGTGCTTTTAAAACAGTTGCAGAAAATACTCACCACAGTGTTAATACAAACAGAATTGGGGACACAGGCTCCATTTCTGCACTCATCAATATCAGAGCAGATCTAGTGCAGAAATATAAAAGATGACTCTTAGTGGAAAAAGAAAACACACAAACCACTCTTAGCTGTCTCCATAGCTTTGTGTGATGTGAAATAATCCAGAATTACAAATGAGAAAGCCATCTGGGCCACCCCCATCTTTCAGCCCGACTAGCCTCAAACCTCCAGCTGATAGCTGTCCATAGTTTAAAACAGCCAGAGAAGACTCCTTAATGTCCTTGTGTAATTCAGTCCCCTGTCCTGCAACCTTTGTAAGTGGGAAGTTCTTTCTGATGGCTAGACTCAGATACATTCCACAGCAATTTGAGCCCGTTTTATTTTGTTTTGTCTTCAGTGGAGGCAAAGATAAGCTTCTCCCTGTCACTCACACATCCATCTGATGACTGTAATTCAGCCTTATTGCCTTCTGTCTTTCTGCTCTCTCTCTCCCAATACTCCCTTTTCTTCTCTGGTCTAACAAATAGCCCCCACTGGAGATGAGGGATGGGATAACTCAGAAATAATAATGCCTCCTGCTCCGTTTCATATCTAATGATTTCCCCAAGGTAGTAAAAACCCATCCAAAGAAGATCAACCATCTAAAAATGCTGAAAACATCCTTCCCAAGTTTCACAGTCAGTCAGTTTAATAATGATCTGGATATTCTAGTATATTTAGAATCAAGTGGAGAAGGTCATGGAATGCGCTAGGATTTTACTGCAGTTTGTGGCTTGTAAACCCTATTGAAGAGGCTGTCTTTTTTTTTATTTTTTTACTCTTTTACATCCTCCCTAGCTGCAGTAAACAGTACATAAATACAAGTTTATCTTCCCCTTTAAAGTTCTGTTCCTTATGTTCTTTTACCCTTTGATGCCCAAGGGATGGATCTGGATATCAAAATGTTCTACTGGTATAAACCCAGTGAGCCTCAAGCCATTCCTCAAATTCAGCACCACCAGGTTGCTGTCACTGAACAGCTGCTCCCTCCCTCTTTCCCTCTTAGAAATCCATGAATCAGAGAGAAGTGAAAAAATAATACAGATGTGGCCTAGTGTGCATTATTTATCTTCAACACGTGATAATTACCCAGGCAGGCCAAATTAATAGTTTCTGAAAGAGACACGAAAGAACCAGATTCATTCCAAGTTTAGTAAAACTTGGTAAAGTGAGAAGGAATACAAAAGAAATGAAGTCTACCCTTACAGTCATAGCTCACCTGCTTATGTGTCTTGGCAAAGGTGGCTCCCACCCCCTGCACCATTGGTCCTGTGAAGCCAACTGGGCAGGAATCACATCTGAAACCTGGAGTCAAATTCAAGCAACGTACTCCTCGGAAGCAGGGGTGGAAGGTGCACTAACAAGGAAGAAATGATTCAAAATAGTCAAATGGGGGCACTCTCACTGAAATCTGGAACTCTTTCCAAAGGAACAACTACATCCTACTTATCTCTACTCCGATATCTAGGTACATTGCCTTGCATGAAATAATAAATGCTTTGTCAAAGGAAAAAAGGAAGGGAGGGAAGGAAGGAAAGAAGGAAGGAAGAAAAAAGGAATAAAGGAAGGAAGGAGAGATGGAGGGATGAAGGGAAGGAAGGAAAAAAAGGAAGAAAGGAAGACATGTTGGAAAAGGATAGAGAGAAATTAATTCATGATTCATTTAACAAACCTTCATTAAACACTGTCAGACTATCATTAAAGACCATAAGGTCTTTTGCCAGTTGCTGGGTGAGAAACGAAGATTAAAGATATTGTTCTTGCCCTCAAGGAGCTGCCGGTCTAGTAGGTAAGAAAAGGAAATAACTTTAAAAAGAAACAGGTGCAGGGCAGTGGGGGACACGAACAAGGTTGTCTTTAGGACAGAGGAATCACCTCAGTTGGGAGATGGGTCGATCAGGAAAGGCATTCCTGAAAGGATGGTTTTGTACTGGGCTTTGGAAGATGGGAGGGCACAGGGTGGTGGGTTGGCTTCCTAGACTGAGGGGTTTACTTAACACTTCAGTTCTGCTGAATCCCATTCTTTCACACAAATCATGCTGTGGGGTTATAGCAATTACGATAACAATAACAATAACCACTTCCATTTATACAATGCTTTAAGGTTGAGAAAGTTCTATCCTTGTTGACAACTGGGGGGGGGGAGGGTGTGGTTTGGGTGGACAAAAAGCAGTTTCAAAATCCCTGTCCTTGAGCTGAGGAAATAGTGCTGTCTGGGGATGGTCAAGGTGACTGGGCCAAATGCTTGTTCTCAAACTCGCCACAAGGTGAGAAAGAAAACCAGGCAACTCCTTTAACTTGAAAAGCACAGATGAAAAGACATGGTGGAGACAGAATGAAGTAAGAAACTCCCAAAGTCAGACCTGCCCCCTCCATCTGGTTAAAGTGTCTTGTAGTATATTGAGTCAGTGGGCACGTGGGACCAGAGGGTCTAGAAGAGTATTTTTGCTATTTTTTATTACTGCTTTAATTAATGTAAAAAAAAACCCAACCCCAAGCACTTCTTGCTTTTTCAGAAAGGTAAAATTCCAGCTCAAAAATTAAAGAAAAAATATTTTTAGTAATTTTATAAAATTGTGTGTAATTGTTTATTAAAATGAAGGATTATTAGATACTATCTTAAGATCTTGACTTTTGGAGGTGGGGGTGGGGGTGGCAGAGGCAAAATATTTTTTATCTCAGACTTTCAATTACTCAGCCAAGGGAGACATTTGCTATATTTTCAGTTGGAGTGAGATTGGCCATTCTGAAACTTTATCTGGCCTCATGGTCTCTCTGCAACCTTCTAATTAATAATAATAACTGCACTTTGAGGTTTGCAAAGTACTTTACATATTTTTTGGTTGATCTTTATAACACTGGGAAGTAGGTACTGTTATTGTCCCCATTTTGTTGATCAGGAAACTGAGGTAGACAGAAGTTAAGTGACTTGGCCAGGGTCACCTAGCCAGTAAGTATCTGAGGTAGGATTTGAACTCTTTCTGGCATGCTAATACTGACTTTCAAGTCCAGTATTCTATCCATTGTGCCATGCCCAGATACTTGTAGAGGACCAGACGCTTTCAGTAGAAGATGGTGAAAGTCAGGAAGAGGAACTAGCCTGTGCAAAGTACTCCTGTATTCTCCTTCTGAGGGCTTGTCCGGGCCATAGCTGTCACTCAGTAAAACCATCACATTCTTGTGTTGGCTGTTTTTCAGGACTACACAACCCAGTTGTTCCCTGAGGGACACATAGAATGAGTAGAATCTGGGCTCATTGCCTCCATGTTGTGAGTTGTAGAAGTATGTGATGTTGCCTCCTCTCCCAACAGGGATGCTGATGAAGATAATACCTGGAATCCCTTGAAGGGACCCTTACGACAGTACCCCCTCTTCCTTCTCCCTCTTTCCTATAAATGGGGAGAATAAGGGGAATCGAATAGGATTGTGAAAAAAAAGAGAAATGACTACTAAATGAGAAAGCAAATACAGAACGTATTAGTACTTGTGATAGAAAACAGGGATGCCAACCCTATATAAGCACCTCCATATTCCATATATATGTGCATATACATATGTATACATGTACATGCATACAAATGTATGTACACACATAGGTAATATACACAAATGTACTACATTATATATGTTTATATACAATCTCGACTCCAAGGCTGGCTCTCTCTATCCATGACCAATGCTACCTCTTTTTTATTCATACAAAATAATGCAAAATTTCCCACTGATTTTAATCTGTCCTTTATTCCACCACCCAGTACCCCTAATAGTTTGTAGAGATCCCTCCATCTCGGGATATGGAAGTGACTTTCGTGCAGCCTAATGAAGGGTCGAATTAACCGCTTCCTCTGCCAACGTACATTCTCTTACCATAAATGTCATTATAAGGGACTTTTTTTTTTTGCTTTTCTTTGTATTACCATTTCTTACCATAGTACCTGGCAAATAGTAGGCACTTATTAAATGCTTGTTGACTTGAATTAAATTTATAAGGATGTGTGAGAGAGATAGTAAGATGACTGTAAAGGAATTGCTTTTCTATCCTCTATCAGTCTATTTTTTACCTCATCAATATCAGAGCAGGTAATTCCATTTCCTGTATAACCCTCTGGGCAGGGACCACACTGAAATCCATCTCTGGTGTCAGTACATCTGACTCCTCGGAAACAGGGGTTAGAATCACACCTGAGAACCAGGGTTGCTGGAGTGGGAAGGGTGTTTGGAGTTGGAGACTGGAGGCTGAGGGGACCTGAAAAAAAAATTTAAAAAACATCCAGAGCTGTTCCCTGACCCAACCAATGAACTGTGATGCTACTATGGTTGTGAATCTTGGAAAATTGCAGTCTCCAAAGAATCCACATTGTGACTGACCCAAGGGGTAATGGAGAAATGCATAATGGGCATAAGTAATTTGCTACATATTTCCAGTGATGACTTTGGCAGAAGTGACAGAAGGAATTGCAGTTTGGGACTGGTCCTGTGTAGGGCATTGGAATCAAACTCAGAGTATCTCTGTCTGCCATATATTGACTTGGAAAACCATGTTAACACGATCTATTTCTATTATTTTTTGGTTTATCTTATTAAATATTTCCCAATAACATTTTAATCTGGGTTGACTTCACACAGGAGCATTGTGGATGGTAATGCTGCCCCCAGTTGTATGTTTAACACCTCTGGTGTAGGGGGCTCTGAGAAAAAAATGTTTTTACCTATGGATATTAATACTCTGCACCTTATTCTTGGTGTCAGACTATCTGCAAAAGAACTCTGGGATGTTGTGGATATTGCTTCAATATGCCATATGTGGGTGTTTAATGAAATACAAAATCAAATCTGGCTTTTCCAGAGCACTTTCTATCCCAAAGCAAACAGTCTTAGAGAATTGTCTGGGGGCATTTAGAGGTTAAGTGACTTGCCCAGGATCAAACGGCCTATAAATGTTAAAAGTGAGAGTTTAATCCGAGTCTTCCTGACTCTGACACCACCTCTCCATCTACCACACCAAGTTGCCTTTCTGGTTTAAGGGATATTATTCAAGAAATGCATGATTGGAAAAGGAGGTATGCTGGTTATGCAAAAAGAACAAGGATAACCAAGTATATCACTGATACCCAAGAAAGGCAAATGGCCTAGAAGAAAGCTTCTAGCAGACATAGGAGAAAATGGAAGATCACAGAAGATGAGAAGGCATGTATGCATTGCTATCTGCACTGATGAAGGGAATATTCACATGGGATCACAGAAATGTCAAAAAATTCAAGAAAGTATGGTCCTTTTTTTTGTTTAGCCCAGCGTTTTCATCAGTGTAGGAAAATTCCCTTCATGTGACAGAAACTCTTCTGAAATTTCTGCTTCCCTGTATTGTTGTCTAGGAAACTGAGAAGTTAAGTGACTTGGCCAAAGTAAAACAGCTAGTATTTATCAAAGGCAGGATTTGAACTCAAGTCTTCCATGTCTTCAAGGCTGACCCTTTTTCCACTACTACACACTGGGTTTTGTTTTTTTTTTGTTGTTGTTGCTGTTGGAGGCAATCAGAGGTAAGTAACTTGCCCAGGGTCACACAACTAGTAAGTGAAGGAGACTGGATTTGAACTCAGGTCCTCCTGACTCCAGTGTAGGTACTCTATCCATGGAGTCGCCTAGCTGCCCAATCTGCACTGTTTTTCAAGTAAAATCCTTACTTCTCATTCTTTTGGATAATGAAGAATTTTATTCTACTCACAAAAGAGAATTTTCCTCTCAATTAACTCTTCTTCTGGACTTTGTGCCAAGCCCTGGAGCTTCAGATCAATGAAGACCTCTCCGAGTCTCCAACAACAACAAATTCAAAAATGCATTTTCACTAATTGGCTCCTAGGATGAATCTTATTTATCTCATTAAATTAGCTAATTATGAGAAAAGCACTTACCACATGCCTGGCATTCTGCGATGGTGTTTCGCAAAAAAGAGGTTTCTTTGACCTTCGGAAACAGAAAGATGATTGAAAAGCATCATGAGACCCGCAGTCCAGGGATGGAAGAATCTCAGGGGGCGGTAGTGATGACTCTTGGCATTGCCTAAGCTGCTGCCTGTGAGATTTGTCTTCCTCTTTGGTGCCTTGTTCCCCAACTTCCACAACCACGTCAAAGGTTATAGATTTAGAGATGGAAGAGACCTTAGAGGTCATTGAATCCAACTCCATTTTACAGATAAGAAAACTGAGGCAAAGAGAGGTTAAGAGATTTCCCCAAGGTCACACAGCCAATAAGTGTCTCACTTCCAGTCCAGTGCTTTGTCCAACATGCCACTCAGTTGCCATAGAACCCTGGAATGATGGAATTTAAAGCAGACATCTTCTAGCCTGTGGGCAGTAATGTGCTTCTACCATCTGTGACAAATAAAAGGGGATTTCCTAATCCTCTTGGGAATGTGTCATGCTCAGTGGCCTGTACTATACCTGCTGTCTCAGGAGGTCTTTTACTTCTATGAGTATTTTGTTGAGTTGTGTCATCTGGCCCAAGACTTGCCAATTTATATCTCCTGCGGGAATACCAAGGTGAAAAACCAACAAGCCAGGTTAAGAACGGTCATTTTATATGGTCTTTCAATGCCCACAGGCTTGACCTACACCAGAGAGTGCCCCAGAGAAATGGCAAAAGGCAAAAGATTAAAACACACAGGGCCTCTGGATCGTCTGTGCCGATCTTCTGGGGCGCTTGTCTGTAATGAAGTGGACGATAGTGTCATCTGTAACAATGTAACCAGATGAGAAAAAAATGAGTTTGTACAAAATTCATCCAGGTCATAGAAATAAGCCAACAATGTTCATAATTCTAATTCAATATTTTGGGCTGTCACACTCAACCCTGGTCACAGTAGAAATGGAGTCACCTACATGGATCCCGCTGGGTTCCTGCAACCAAATCTCCAGATATCATTTCAAGTATGCAAGTCAAGCAATTGGCAACATGTATTGTGCACCTACCATGTGCCAGACACAGTGCTAGGTGCTGGGGCTACCAAGATCAGAAATTAACGGGATGCTAAACAAATTGTGGTATGTGAATATAATGGAATACTATCAAGGCATAAATGATGTGAAAAAATATGTTTACAAATAGGTACGGAAAGATGTACGTGAACTGACAGAGTGAAGTGAGCAGAATGAAAACAATCTATATTATACATAACGTCAATGTTGTAAAAATGAATATTGTGTGAATTGATGAAGAATAAAATGAGCAGAACCAGGAGAACAATTTATACAATAACATCATTATAAAAACAAACAACTTTGAAAGCTGTAAAAACTGATTAATGAAATGACCATTCTACTATGAACAAATAGCACGCCAATCATGAAGCATGCTTTATGCATTCTGAACTGAGGATGTAGAATGACACTCACTTTCAGATATGACCAGTTAGTAAATTTATTTTGCATAAGTATGCATATTTGCTACAAGGATTTTTTCTATTTTTTTAATGGGCTATGGGGTGGGAGGGAGAGAAAATAGAATCTGTTAATTTAAAAAAATCTAATTTAAAAATATTTTTAAATGGAAGAAAATAAGCATTTAGTAAATGCCCACTATGTGCCAGACTACACTAGGCACTACATGAATGTTATCTCATACATAAAAATACATAAATATAAATATGATCCTCACAACAATCCCGAGAGGCTATTATTATCCCCATTGTACTTGAAGAAACTGTGTTTGAGGCAAAGAGAGGGTAAGTAACTTGCCCAGTCACATAGTTAGTAAGTGTTCGAGGTAGGATTTGAATTCAAATCTTCTTGTTGTTAAGCCCAGCACTCTACCCACTGTAACACCTAACAATTTAAAATACAGACAGCAGAAACATAAAGTCAATAAATACAAAGTAGTTTACTCCAAGGGGTTGTGCCCTATAGCAAAAGCAAAGAGGTTGGCAATGGAGTTTATGTATGAGGCATAGAGAGAAGGCCAGTCAGGCTCATTAGAAGAATGAGGGAGGGGTAGCCATGCCCAATGATCCTGTCAAGCTTGTTCGGGGTATAAAGCTAAGCAAAAGTGCTTATGTTTTTGTACTTGAGGCAATAAAAAGCCAGCAGTGGAGCTCAATGAGTAGGTGAGTTACATGATCAGAGACATGACTGAGGCAGGTTAAATGTGGAGGACGGTGAGAGCCTCGAGCCAGGGAGTTCAATCAGGAGGCTTTTGTTCTTGTTCATCCTTCCTTCTCAAAGAGGACCAATGACATCATGGGGTGATGTCCTGACTTGTGAGTGAACTGGGTTTAAGTGAGACAGAGTTGTACAAAGTCATCAGTCTCACTCTCTTCTCCAGAGTCGTCTGAGTGCAGTGGCAAGATCTAGATAAGGCTATGGCCCATGACGCCGTGGGAGGCCTTATCCCTTTTAAGCTTGTAAGTCTTTCCCAGGTCTCCTTTTGACTGAGGCAACACCCATTCAGTGATTTAAGGCTAGGTAAGAAATGAGGCGAAAGATGGCCAATCCTGCCTTCATTAATGAGTCAGTCTGGGAGGTGAAGACTCAGAGTTTCTGTCTAGAACAGAAACAGTTGCTATTACACTCACTCTGAGCCAACAAAACCTGTAAACAATAAGCAAGCGAGGCTTGGCCTGGGGCCCGTTATTGGTCAGTCAGTGAGAGCCAAAGTGATCTGGGTTAAGCAGCGTTCTCAATCTGTAGGTCGTGACCCCTTTGGGGGTGGAATGACCCTTTCACATGGGTCACCTAAGACCACTGGAAAACACATATTTCCAATAGTCTTAGGAACCAAGACACAGCTCTTCTATCCGTCTCCAGGCTGGTCTGCCCACATGCAGACGCGCCCACATACAAGTATTAAAGGGTTGTGGCATTAGGAAGGTTGAGAACCATTGGTTTAAAGGCATAAGTAATCACTTAGATAAGAAGTAATAAGGCCCTGAATTTAATCAGTAGCTTTGTGAGTAGAGAGAAGGGGACAGATCCAAGAGACGTTTAGACGTAGAGGTGCAAGATTTGATAACTGATTGTCTAGGTTAAGGAGAATAAGGAGTTTGAGTGACTTGCTTTGTGAAGTTATGATTGGACTGGAGCATCTGTAGTACATCTTCTCCCACCCATGATTAGGGTGACTACACAGACTGGGGAGGAGTAATACCTGAGTTTGTGGAGGGCACGTGGTCACTTTGCTGGAGGAAGCATTCTTGGAGACTGGCGACCTGGAACAGTGAACCTCTCACAACCAGCTTTAGTTCTTCCAAGGTATCCTGGAAGAAGAAATGTTCATGTCATTGATTTCTGTCATAAGTCAAAGAGAAGCCATTCTCAGTCAAGATGTGGTAGCCCAGTAATTGCAGGGAAGTTTATACAGGCTGTGATTAGAGCCTCATCTAGTGGGCAGGAGAAGTGTTTAGAGAATGCCAATGTTTCTGTAAAGATGGACATGCCAGAGAAAATGCCTAAGGTTTCTTACCCAGTAAAGGAGGAGGCTTTAAGGATTTGGACAGTGTTGTGTCCAAGTGAGTGATGGCCCATGCCCAGAATCTTTGCAGGGAACTAAGAGGAACTTTCTCCTAGGGAAGGGAACATGGTGTAGTGGAAGGAGAAGCAGTCAGAGTCTAGAGGACTGGGGTTCCTTTACTAGTTGCATGGTCCTGAACATGTGACTTAACCACTCTGAGTCTCAATTTCTTCAACTGTAAAATGGGGCTAATAATAGTACCTGCCTAACTGGGCTTTGGTAAGGATCAGCTGAGATAACATCACCTTAATTTCCCACTATATCTTTCTAGCCCCACCCAGGGAGCTATATGTGTAGCAAAGAATGCCAGAATCACTTAGTAAAACAATTAAGGATTATAGACGTTTCCATTATTATTAGAGCAATAGGATCTAAATCCCTATGTAGGAGGAGCTTTGATTGAGAGGAAGATTGTATAATGCCAACATTTTGGAACCATAAGATCTGAGTTCAAATCCTGACTCTGTCATTTATTTCCTGTGTGATCTTGATCCTCACCTAGCCTTTCTGGGTCTCAGTTTCTCCACCTGTAAAACGAGAGGGATTGGCCTACATGACCTCAAAGGCCCCTTCCAGTTTTAGATACTATGCTGAGTACATATTTGTTGGGGACTATGCTGTTATTGTTCAGTTGTTTCCAACTCTCTGTGACCCCATTTTTGAATTTTCTTGGCAAAGATACTGGTGTGGTTTGCTATTTCCTTCTCCAGCTCATTTTACAGATGAGGTAACTGAGGTAATGTATTGGTAACGGGGAATAGAAAGATTCCCCCCCATAAAAATGGGCTTCACATGGAGCCCATTAAGGGAAGTTTGATTAGGGGAGGTTTGTTTTGTAGGAAGGCTCATTTTGCTCATTTCTGTTTGTCACTGGGTCATGAAGGTTGTGATGTCCTCTGGTTCTAAAAAGGTTATATGTACTCTGAGGTTAGCATTTTGCTTTGGAGGCTCACTCACTGAAAGAGTGTTCTTATGATTTAACCAGACGCTTCTCTCTGGTAACTATGTACGTATTGCCTTGGTCAGACAGTTGGATCTGTCTGTTGATCTGTGCTAATTTCACAGACAGTTAGAAGCCCTGTCTGTTGGTTTTTATTTCTCTGCTTATATTTTCTCTATTTTTCTTTGTTTGGATTTTCTCTGAAGTCCAGGGTGCTGACTTTTCCCCTGAACTAATGAATATAATTTTAAAAAGGATTGCTGACCCCTTGAACATCTATCTTTCCTGGTAAAGCAGATCTAAGAACCTGCTAGCAGCCATCCTGGGTACGCCAGTGTGGTTGCCACTACAGTCAAACAGGGTTAAGTGACTTGCCCAGGATCACACAGCTAGTAAGTGTTTAAGGTCAGATTTGAACTATTTTGCTTAGTCCAGGCCCTGCACTGTATCACCTGGCTGCCCTGTTGAAGACTTTGGGGGGAAATGTAAAAGAACAACCTGGGCAGCATTGCAAAGAATGTCTAAGAACCACGAGACTGCATGTGACTAAGAATTTGAAATAGATTTTTGGGAGAGAGTTATTTAACAGGCCATTTCCTTTCATTTCCCAATGATTCTTTTTTTTCCTTCCCATTTTGTTTTCCTTTGTCTTTCAATGAAGCTTTCCTTCTTTAATATTGTGAATTGTAAATATGAAAATGGAGAATTGAGCTCAGTTAACTGGGGAGGTGGGAGAAGTACCATACATTAATTTTCCTGAGTTTTCTGGGTGGGTTTATTAACCAGAGATGTGAAGAATCATCTAAAGTATACTTGGGTCTTTCATGCTTTGAGGCTCTCAAGGGTTACATTAGTTCTATTCTTTTATGTTGCCTATATGTTTAATGGAGTAGGTTTATAGAATAACAGACATGGCATTATTGCACTTCCACTAAGAGACAAGGAGGCTTTGTGGTTTGGAGGACTCCTTCAGAATGCAGTTGGGGAAAGAAATCCTGTAGAAATTCAGTTTTCTAGGAAGAATATTCATTTCTACTCCTAACTACTGACTACAGGGCATGTTGACATATTTAAGTTGGTGGACATTGACCTCAAATTTCTTCAATGATATAATTATTGACTTCCAGGTTAAATGATTTGACTCATCCTGGGATTTTGAATGAGGGTTAATTTCCTACAGTCTTCAGCTTTCTGAGACACTGTCTACTCAGAGAGTTTCTGCATTTGAACTTTCTCGGAGTTTTCCCTAAAAACTGTCTTCTATTGTTCAAGAATATATTTGACCCCTGAGTAAGAGTAATACTTTTTATACTGGGTCATAGGATTATAGGAGAAGATTATCTAGCTTTACCACTTCATTTTACAGATGAGTAAACTGAGGCATACAGAGGTTGAATGATTTTTATCCAAGATAGATAGACAGCTAGACAGCTAGAACATCTACTAAATGCTTAGTATGCTTCAGGCACTGTGCAAAACCCACACAGTTACCATGTCGCACTATAAGTGGCAGAATTGGAATTTGAAGCTGTTTTTCTTTTTTGTCTTTGTAAATGGACAGCCCAAAGAATCAAAGAATCCTGGGAACACAGTTGCAGGGCTGCAAAGGACCTCAGAGGTCTTCTGTGTAACTCCGTAACCTTGTGAGATCTATGTGAAACCTGTATTTCCACCCATATTTAATGCAAAATAAAAATTAGCCAAAGTAAAGTTGAGGGATAAAAAAGTGAATACGATAAAAAAAGGTTATTCTCTGTCTCTCTGTCTTTCTGTCTCTGTCTCTCTGGGTCTCTCTGTCTGTGTCTCTGTATCTCTCTGTCTGTGTCTCTGTATCTCTCTGTCTCTGTCTCTCTATCTCTTTGTCTCTCTCAAAGACTTTATACACAGACTGGTTACAAATAATTTTCTCTTATGTTGTTATGGTTATGTGAAGAAACTGAGGCCCAGAGAGATTAGATGACTTGATCACAGTCACCAGGCAGTAAATGGCAGAACCAAACTTGAATCCAGATCCCCTGGATCCCAATCCAGTGCTCTGTATGGATAACCATAGAGAGGTTATGTAGTTGATGGAAAAGATACTGTAAAGTAGATCTTGGGAGCTCCCTGCCTGTTAGAAGTTAGAATCTCAGTATTACTGCATTTTACTAAGTTTTTTCCACCTCTTTGCTTTTAGCAAGTGATCCATGAAATCCATGGACTGTGCTGCGGCTTCAGCTCATGAATCCACCTTTGAAGGAATAGAGGCTGCTCTACTCACCTGTGATTTCCTCTGGAATGTCCTCAGTTCAACAGGCTCAGAACTGTGAGAGAGCCCGGAGAATGCCCTAGGGAGATCCTGAATGGTGTCCACCTGATTACAGTCCAAGTAGAGCTCCACAGAGCTGGACCCTCGCTGAAAATTGCTCAAGCGAAGGAGCATCCTGTGGCGCTTGCCATCAGCCAGCTGGATGTTATTGAAGACCACCAGGTGTATCTTCCCATCAGCCTTTAGGTAGCGGAGGATGGCTAGAACAAAGCACAAGTTAATGATGGGGAAGAGAAGCAAGAGAGAGAGTATCCATGGGAATAATCCTGCATCAGTCAGAGATGGAGGTCATCCTCTTATATTCAGTTAGGACACCCTCTCCTTCTCAACCAAAAAGCCCATCCACAAGCCAACAATCTGTTAAGTCTAATGAAACTACATAATTTTAGAAGGCTGAAGATGCCTCTTGGCAGAGATGATAGAATTGAGGAGGAAAATGAGGCATATATTTTCAGACATAGTCATTATCTTGTTTTGTTTTGTTTTTTGCTTGACTATACTTATTTATAACAAGGGAGGATTTTTACGAAGGAGGTGGTGTGGGTAGTGAAAGAAATGATTCCTCCCAAAAGGAAGGAAAGACTGTCAATAAAACATCAAAAAAATGTGGAAATTCAAACAATATATAAACAAATAATATCAATAAAACTGTATTTGAAACGTGAAAAATACACAGAGGAAAACAAAAAGTTCAGAAGGAGACACAAACAGTGCCACTTTGTTACTACCATGTTACATTTAACATGAACTTTAAAACTCTACATAATAGAAATTCATGGTTTCATATACAATCCCTTTTTGTGTCCTTTGTATACTGAAATGTTCATGTTTGTTGATGATTATCAAGTTACTAATAAAATAATTTCAAAATAGAATAAATTCACTCCTTCTTGCCCCATCCCCAATCTTAGGTTACCTTCCAGACTGCCTAATAGAGTGCTAGCCATGTAGGAGGTATTTTGTAAGTACCTGCTAATTTTCCATAATGTCATTTTATAATCCATTCCATGTTTCTTGGTTACATTTCAATTTGCTTTTTCATGATACAGTTTTAAGCTAAGTTCCACTTGCTGATAGAACCTTTTAAAAGTTTTCTTGATAGCTCTTGTTTTTATACCACTTTCATTTCCTTAAAAAAATTGTATTTTCTTTTTTATTGTGAACTTAAGCATAAATTACATTTCCATATACAAAGAAGAACAAAAAAGAGGATTGTATAAGAAACAGAACTTTTGTTGTGTGCAGTTTTTTTTTAAAGAAATAGACATATCTAAAATTTTTTTGTGAACCTTTCTGTATTTTTTTGGGGTTTTCTTTTGGGTACTCCCACTACCCATACTTAGTCATACTTGGTAACAAAGAATAAAAAAGAGAAAAAAAAGTAGTCCAGCAAAATTAACTTCAGCCAAGTCTAAGATTTTATGCAACTATTCCACACCCATTGTCCACCATCACCATAAAGAAGAAAAGAAGTACACTTTCTTGTGTGTTCTTCAGAGCACCCTTGGCCATCATTGCTCCTCAGCTTTTAGTTTGGGCTTTCATTTTTTTCTTTCCAGTTATATTACTGTAGCTATTGGACATATTGTTTTCCTGGTTCTGCTTACTTCACTTTGTATCAGTTCACACAAAACTGACAGAGTTTAGACTACAGAATTTCATCGCAAAATTTGTGCCAAAGCTCCAGTTCCGTTTTTCCAATTGCATCTTGGGCAGCTGTCCCTGAAGGTCCCAGTGGAGCCTCAAACTCAGCAGGTATGGAATTGAAAGTTTGATTTCCACTTCCCAAACCTGCCTGGTTCCAAACAACCTTATCTCTACTAATGGTGCCACCACCTTCTCAGTCACTCAGGCTCAAAACCTTGGTGTCGCCTTGGTATCTTTCCCTTCCCTCACCTTCCAGCTGCCGAATCTTGTGGATTCTGCCTCCACAGCTCCTCCTTCCCACTCTATTCACCCTGTGATCATCCTAGTTCAGACTCACCTTCTTTATCTTCGGAACAACAGAAACAATGTGCTGACTGGTCACTCCTCTGTTTATCCTGCCTTTCGTACCACTCCTAAAGCGATCTTTCAATGCACAAAACTGATCAGTCAGTCTACTATTCAGAAATCTTTGGTGCCTCCTCCTGCCGAGAATTTGGGTTTGTATCCTCCAGCTCTGCCACTGACTTTCTGGGTGACCTTGGATAAATGATTTTGCCTCTTCTGGGCCTCAGTTTCCTTCTCTGTAAAATTAAGGGGCAGGAGAAGTTAACTTGTAAGGTCCCTTGCAGCTTTTGATCTATGATCCTATGACTTAAAGGATGAACTATAAAGTTCTCACTCTGGCATTCAATGCTTTCTACAACCCGGCTTCAATTCACTTTTGTAATTTTCTTTCTCCCTTTATTCTTCATTCAGTTCACATGTCAGTCACACTGAGATCCTGTTTGCTGGTCATGTGATTTTTCCCAGACTGCGTATGGACTTACCCCACGTCTCCAGCTGTCCAAACCCAATTTAGATGCTGCCTTCTCTGTGAAGCTTTCTTCAATTTTCCCTCTGCTGCAGATGAAACTTCCTTCCTCGGATTTCTCATTCCTCTTGTTTTGAACTCACCTGTGCATTTGTCTCATCTTAACTTGTATGATAAGTGTTTATATACATGACTCTTTCCTTCAATAGACTGTGAACAACTTGAATACAAAGCATGCCTGCCTGCTTTCTTTCCCTTCCCTTCCCCCTTTTCCTGCCTCCTATCACCTAGCACAGTAATCATGGCTAACAGTGATATAACACTTCAAAATTTGTGAAATGTTTTATATTTATTATTGTATTTTGACCTCATATCAGTGGTGAGAAGCAAATACTATTATCATTCCATTTTTCAGATAAGGAAATTGAGGCAGACAGAAGTTAAGTGATTTGCCCAGGGTCACACAGTTCGGAGGCAGAGATTTGAACTTAGGTCTTTCTGACTTTAAGTACAGTGCTCTATCCATTAAGCTTGCCTTGCTGCTGCCTATAGACTGTACATAGCAGGCCCTTCATAAAGGTTTGAATTGAATTGTTCTTTGACATGTCCCATATTTGTTCACTTTTGATTTTTCTCAAAAGGTTCATCCAACAAGGCTTTAAGTGTCTTCTGTGTACAAAGAACTGTGTTAAGTGCTGGGGTAGAAGCAAACTTTAAATAAAGCAGTTTCAGCTCTCAGATCCTCAAGAGCAAGCTGCTGGGTCTTCAGGTATGGGACCCAGCTAATGTGGACTTGAGGCTACATTATGTGACCCAGAGAGGACAACACCACCAAAACCCCATGACACATGGTGGTAAAAAATAATCAACACATGCCTACTTGAGTCTGCACCAAGGACTCAGCAAAAACCAAGTTGGCTCCTGTGTGGCAACATTGCTGAGTACTTAAACTAGGTATAAGCCACAATGCTTTCTTCCAAGGAATAATAGACATCCATTGATTGCTACTGCACAACCCAGCCAACCAGTGACTCTCAAGCATTCCTTTCGTTCTCAGGACTGCAAGATACATTGCTGAGGACAGCTTTACACTAAGACCAGACAATGGAGTTGAAGGATAGTATCTACCTTTGTAGAGCCAATTTGACTGTGATGAGAACTCAAATCCTATCTGGCCTGATTGACTGTGACCAGGACAGAAGTTACAGCCCAGTGAGAAGTTTTCTTATTTTTATTTTTTGCTACGTGATTTTTTTAAATTAAAAATTTATTTCCACTAATATTGATATTTCATATTAAAATATTATGTTGAGAAAGGAATTCTGTTACAAATTTATATGCATAGTTGAGCTAAGAAAGTTGCCAATATAATAGGAAATTTTTTTCCAAATGTCATTTCTCTTTATGCAACCACTGGGCATGGTTTCTGGCATACTCTTACATTGCAACCTACTTCAGAGGGTCACTCATATTCACATTCTTTGCAGAAGTTCATTCCAAAAATTCCAAAGAAAATGTGCTAAGTTTTTATATAATATGCGTAACATGAACTCAGCATTAGACAGTTAAATCAAATGCACTGACAACAAGAAAATCCTTCATAGGGTCATCGTACCCTCCTCAGGCAAGCAGGCCTAGATGACAGCCAGAAGCTGCCAAAATTTTGTCCCTGTGGTAGTTCTCAAAAAAACAATCAGAGGGAAGGGTTCACCTAGTCCTTTACTGCTTCTCCTGAAGCCCTGGTGCTATCCTGGGAGGGCTCAGAATAGTAAATAAGTCAGTATGACTGGGAGGAGGAGAATAATGTATAAAAAGTCTGGAAAGGCAGGGTAGGCCCAGGTTGTGAAAGGCTTTAAATGTCATGTAGAAAAATTTATTTTTCTACAGAAGCAACAGGCAGCCACTGGAGATAAATTTCCAGACTCAACAGAGCCTATATTAATACTAGTCTATGCCATTTTGTTTCTGGAACACTCCTACCGTGTTTCAGAGCTGGTTTCAGTGTCAAAGTACCTGGGTTCATAACCTGGCCAGTTTCCTAAAAGTAGAAGAAACAATTCATAACTACATACTCTTCTTGACTACATCACATAGCCATTCCACCTTTTAATGCTCTCAATGGGTGGTGGTTTCCATGACCTGTTCCTATCCCAGAGGTAAAATGCCATCTTTGTGATAGACACACTTAGTGATATGGCTCACTTCCTCCCTTAAGCTTGATCTTGCATTTTGATCAAAGATATACGCTCATTCCTTTAAAAAAATTTCTGACAATCCTTGCCCTCGAGGAACTTATATTCTGTTAAAGGGCTACAACCTGTTTATGACTAAGATAAATGGGTTGCCTTTGGACATAATGAGGTTCCCAAATCTAGAGATCTTTAAGCAGAGATTGGATAAGTGCTTTGGTGTAAGTAAAACTCAAGCTCTGGAAGATTTTGTACTGTATAACTCTGGTACCTTTTACCTATGAAGCTCTAAGATATGATCTCTCCTTGAGTGATATTAATAACTGACTTTACTATTAATATCAGTTCACAACCATCATTTTCATTTGCGCCTTGCAATAACACTATAAGGCCATTAGGGTAGACATTAGTATCTCAATTTTATAGATGAAGAAACTAAGGCTCCAGGAGGCTGCCTAAGGTTATACATCATATATACAGGATTTAAGTTCTACTGACACTAAATCCAATGTTCTTTACAACAAGATAGATCAGGACTGATTTTTTTTTTCTTTTTGGAGGGGGGAAGGCAGGGCAATTGTGGTTGAGTGACTTACCCAAGGTCACACAGCTAGTAAGTGTTCAGTGTCTGAGGTCGCATTTGAACTCAGGTCTTCTTGTCTCCAGGACCAGTACTCTATTTACTGTACCACCTAGCTGCCCCACATCAGGACTGATTTTAAAGGGAAAATTGTTACTGTGTATAATAAGGCCTTAGAAAACAATGTCTGGGTCTACCCAATCAGTGCCTTTTAAGTAACAAATTCATCAATAAGAAACTCACCTAGTTCACCATTTTAAACCCCTCACTCCAGAAGACTTACTATGAATTGATGCAAAGTAAAGCATAACCAGGAAACTGAATACACGATTCCAACAATCCAAGTAGAAAGAACAACAACATATCAAAACCAAACACTTTGTTACTGTAATGATCAAGCATGCTCCCAAAGAAGGGAAATGAGAATACATCTTTGCTTCTTTGCAGAGCTGGTGGACTTTGGTATGGAACATGATGCATATTATTAGATTCAGCTGATATGTTGATTAGTTTTGCTGAACTCATTAAAAAAAAAATCTTTGTTATAAAATATAACTCTCCAGAGTCATCGACCACAGAAGTGTGGGAAAAAAGAATAAGAACAATTCTTTCCCTCTTCCCTTCTCTACCTTTCTAGTTTTCCACTTGGTCCCACCTCATCCCAACACTTATGGGCTCCTGAAGGAAACCTGAACAGTAAATAGGATTCCCTTAATATGAAACCTTACTATTCACTGCTGACTGATCTTCTGGGACACTAGACCTAATAACAGATGGATCAACCATTTCAGAGGGGGAACAGAGGGGTAAATTATCTGTGAAAATCAACAGAGGGTGGACCAGAATGGTTTTTACCCCTTTGGAAGTAGTAGAACCAAATGAATACTGTCCAAAGAAGAACTGGAACCCTTCTCCTTGTTCCACCCCACCCCAAGCCCCGGTCTTCACTCAAGGGAGCACCATACTTTGGAAAACAGGTACTGGGTACAAGTGTGTTTCTTCAGCTGTGGGTTAGTCAGCTCTCATTTCCTTTGTTTTGGTTCCTTCCTGACCAAAGGAGGTTTGTGTAACAATTTACAGCTGCTCACTCTCAGCTATGAGGAGGATGTAATTTTTAGGTTCATAAGCATAAAGATCAGATAAAATAATGTATGGAAAAGCACTTTATAAGCCTTAAGTGCTATATAAATTGTGGGTATTATTATAGTAATACATTTTAATTACACATTATAATATATTTTTATCTGTATCATAAAGATACCACAGAGATATCTTCTTAATATTGGATGCCAGAAAGTAGTACATTGGAAAGAGTGCTGAATTTGGAATCAGGAAGCCTGTGTTTTAATTCTGGCTTTGTCACTTAGCTACACATGTAGCCTTGGATAAGTTGGTTGACTGCTGAACCTCAGTTTCCTCATATGTAAAATGAATGAGTTGTACCAGATGCCCTATAATAGCTTGTCCAGCTCTAAATTTATCATCCAATGGTTATATAGTTATAATTATAGACTATGAAATTGTAAACTAGAGAATTTGCGTGTCAGCTTTGATTTATCAAATGAGAAAATATATGAAAAATGCTTTACAAACCATAAAGCATTATACAAATATTAGCTGTTATTATCACTGTTATGTTTAAATGACTACCACTTGGCCAGATTTTGCTTTTTCTCTGCATTTTTCTACCATTGCTAGGTTCCAGAAAGAAAAAAAAGAAAGTGTGGAGTTGAATTCTCAGGTTATTTAACCTAAAAGTAATTGCCTAAGGTTATTCTGATGTTGAACTGTGAGGGAAGAAATCCAGGGGGGTCCTGAGCTTGTGAGAGGGCTTTACACATGGGATACTTTTTGTTTTTGCCTTTGAGGCATAGTCCCTTTTTGGGCTTGTTTGGGGAATCTTGCTACCCAGCCTTGCAACAATCTTTGGGAGAAGCCAGAGGCTGCACCCAACCTTGGAATCTCTGGTGATGAGACTGTGAAAACATCTGGTGATCAGCCTAGGGAAGCAATGGACTAGAGGTGAATGTTTTTCCCTGATTTACCAGTCAGGAGCAAGATGGCTGTAGGGTGATTTTTCTCCCCTTCTCCATGAGAGTTTGAGACTAGGACACTGAAAGTTGCTTCCCTATAAAGGCATTAGTTTGGGCTTGGGAAACACCAGTATCAGAAGTCTGTGAGGGTGGAGGTAAGCCTTCAGACCTCACTGGGAAATGTGGTTGTCTGCCATTCCATCATTTTAAAACTAACCTTGTTAATTTCATGAATATGGGAAGTTTCAGATTCTTCCAAGAAGTGACCCGGCTTCTCTGGACTCCAAACTGTATATTTTGTTAGTTTTAATTATCCTTTAATAAAAATAGACTGTCATTTATATAGGAGTGACTTTCTATATAATCTTTTCAGGTCAATTAAAGGTGGAAAGGAGATTAGAATCTCAATGGAATGGGGGCTAGGCTATGAGAGATTAATATACTATTATAATTATTTGTCTCTCCAGGCAGAAACCATTTGCATTAAAAGGAAAGGCCAGGAGCTATGGGATCCAGAATCAGGTCCCATTCACATGTATACAAAGAGAGTCTGAACCTGGGGTGGTTAGGTCCTCTTTGGGCCATTTCAGTTACCTGGGCTGATAGTTCACAGCTTGGAAAGCTTTCTGGTGGCTTACCCAGATAGAGAGCTCTCTGAATAGATATTCCAGAAAACTGCTTAGTGCCAGTATAAAGTAGGGATTTCTGTGGATGACAGCATGCCCTTCTCCACTCTTATAATTATTACATATAAATAAAGCAGTTTTAAAAGTTTCTGTTGGTATTTAACGTCTTTCAACCCCTAAAGCTTACTATCTGCACATACCTGCTAATCCTAGGGCTAATTCTATGACCACAGTTCAACTCAACAGACATTTTTGAAGCATTTACTATGTACAGGACACTGTGTGGATATGACAATGAAAAATTACACAGTGGCTACCCTCCAGGAGTTTATAGTCTACTGCGGGTGAGGGTTAAGACAATGCAGATAATTAGGACAGGAGTTAGAAAATGGCTAAGTGAAAATATTACAAAGGGTACACCAAGAGCTGCTCTAAGAAACTGTTGAAAAGACAATAGAATGTCAAAGTAAGGGAACAGTATAGGCCAGCTCCAGGAAATGACAGGATAGTGTTCTGTCTATTTGAACAGTCATTCAATCAACTTAGCATTTTTTGAATACCTACTATGTTGTTCCTGGTGTATGATGGTCCATGAGGTCATGAAGAGTTGGACACGACTGGATGACTGAACAACAACTATGTTCCAGATGCTGTGCTAAGTACTGAGGGTGCAAAGAAAGGCAAAAGAGAGTCCCTGGACAAAAGGAATTCAGAAAGCTCTGGTCTTTAGATAACAATCTTAGGGCAGGCATTTGGTGTTCCACTTGACATCCGACTCACGCTCCTCTGCAGTGGCATATGCATCATCATTTTCACATTTATCATCATTGTACACTTAAGTTCTTCCTTATTTAGGACCAATGTGTGTCTTAAATAGGGCAGCTGGACGGCACAGTGGATAAAGTGCCAACCCTGGAATCAGGAGGACCTGAATTTGAATCTGGCTTCAGACACTTACGAGTGTCTAAGTGGCAAGTCACTTAACCTTTTTTGCCTCAGTTTCCTCATAGGTTGCATGAGCTGGAGAAGGAAATGAAAAACTACTCCAGCATCTTTACCAAGAAATACCAAATGGGGTCATGGAGAGTCAGACATGACTGAAATCACTTAACAACATGTTTTTGAAAGGTATGTTCTTGTTTTTCTCACCCTTATGATGGCTTTTCTTGTTTGAATTTACTAATTGATATTTCTCCATCCCCTATGCTCTGCCCTGGCAATTTTTATGCCTTCCAAACAAAGTGGACAATCACCAAATTTATATTCTTGAAAGTTGTGTTAATCTTCCAGCTATGTTAAATTATAAACATCCTGTACATTAAAAAGTCACTTATAGTCCTTTGAACAGATGTTTAAGTGCTATGTAATATAAATATGCCCAATCAAAATAAAACATATGGAAAGGAAATATGGGAAGTAGTATTTCAGATAGGTACAATGCTTTATGTTTGTGATGACTGATTAATGCTTCTCACACAACATGAAAATGAGGCTTATCATTATCATTTTGCTTTTTAGGGCCTACAATCTAGGTGAAGATTACAATGAAGGATGGATGCAGAATTAAAATTGGAAGCAGAGTTTTTTAGAGCATGTACAAAGCTCATTAAGCCAGGGTAGAGTGAATTGAATCTCAGAAGAGTAGACCAGTAAAGTTTCTGCAAACCTCAGGGGTAGATTATCTACATCAGTGGTTCTTAACCTAGAGGCCATGCACTCCCCAGAGGACTGTGGATCCTCTGAATGTAGAGCTTTTAATAGTTTGATAAACTATATTTCAATAGAATTTGTTTCTTTTGCAAATACATATACAAATGTATATATATGTATGTATATATATGTACATATTTTATGCCTTTAAAAACAAGATTCGAAAAAGGGGTCCTTAGACTTCCCCAGACTTCCACAAGAGTCCGTGACACAAAAGAGGTTAAGATCTTCTGATCCAGACAAACCTCCCAATCTGTCTAGGGCTCCCTTTTCCCACATCCTTGCCACATGTGTGGTCATATAATTTCTGCTTAGACACTTTCAGTACAGAGATATTAATGATCTGACATCATTTTGGGAAAACCTGAATAGTTAGAAAGTATTTTATTAGACTAAACCAAAATCTTCTTCCCTTTGACTATCACCCATTGCTCCTACTTTTGTTCTATGAAACCCCATTGATTAAGTAAACATCTTTTATATAAGAGCCCTTTAAATATTTTAGAGTTACTATACTAGGTTCCATCCAAGTCTCTTCTCTAGGCTAAATGTTCCTAGTCCCACAAAGTATTCCTCAAATTACATCATTTCCAGACAGAGGCACCTTGATGTAGTAGAGAGAAAGACACCTTGAGGCCAGGAAGATTTGGGTTCACATCCTACCCCTAACCCATACTGACTGTGTGACTATAGGTCTCTCTGAAGAACTTTGGTATCAATTGTGAGACATGGGAGACATTGGCTGTTCAGCATGGTCTGCCTGCATCAAAGAAGGTGCTACGCTCTATGAGCAAAGCAGAATTGCAAGAGTTCAAAAGAAACATGAAATGTACAAATTTAGAGACATTTCCTTCCCAAATATTCATACGGACTATTTGTGCCCAACCTGTGGTAGAGCCTTCCTAGCTTGTATTGGTTTGATCAGCCACCATTGGACATACTGTATATTGACCCAGACATCTTGATGTCATTTTGGTCCTCTTTGATTGAGAAGACAACAAAAAACAAATATGAGCCTGGACAAGTAATTTATTTTGTCTCTCAGTGCACTAGGTAATTTTAAGACTATAAGTTACAGAGAAAGTGCTGACTCACACTGGTACTGGGAGTTCCCTCACCTAGGAATTCCCTATACCAGTGAAATCATAGCTCCTATCCTTACCCAGACATTTTGCCATGGTAGTTACTTCCTTTTAGAAACCTTCAAGTTTGTCAATGTCTCTTGAAATGTAATGTTAAGAAAGAAGTGGGAGCAACATTGGTGCCCATGTGATATATGAATATAATGGAACATTACTGGGACATAAGAAGCAATGGCTATGAAAAGTTCAGAAAGGTACAGGAAGACACATGAACAGATACAGAGTAAAATCAATAGAACCAGGAAAATGATATGCACCATGACTACAGCAATGTAAACGGAAGTACAAAGATAAAAACAAATGCTATGTAATTAAAATGATCAAATTTGTCCATAAGGAAGAATTGGGAAATTTATACTAATCTTTGCACTAACCTTTGCACACATGGAGAATAATGGGTGTGAAATATTGCAAGGCTGTCAGATGTGGTACTCGTATTAGTTACTTCTACTGAAGTTTCCTCCTTTTTTTTTTTAAATCTTTGTTACAAGGGCTAGTTTACTGGGTAGGGGAGTGTAAGGGGCTTATGCAGAAATGAATACAATGTGAAAATAAAAGGCATCCATAAAAAAACAAGATAACATGTTTAAAATGTAGTACTCAGAACTGGGCAGAGGATTTTAGGTGTAATTTGACCTCAGGAGTGAGTAGCAAGACTATAGCATATGTCTCCTCTCTGTATGCTTAATACTACACTTTCATAATTGGTTAAGGATTAGTAACTGGTATTATGGAAACAATCATGTGTCAGGCCCAGATCCTTTCAGTAAACATGTTAACATAAATAGTACATGGAACCTTCCCCAAAATACTTAATGCATCTCTTATGCCACATCTACTTACTTCTGGGCTCTCAGAACATGAGTGACAATTTCCCCAGCCCTGTAATAGGATTTTATTTTGAAAAAACAAAAAGCACCAAGATTGTTTAGCTATCCTAGTCCAGGTCTCTCATCTAAGAGTTTCCTAATCACATCTTGTTTCATTTTACTTAATGAAATCTCTAACATTTTTCCAATATAATTCATTTCATAGCTGTCACAAAGCTTCTGACTATCTGATCCACAGATTGTAGATACTTAATCTGACGACATGGGCAGAGAATGTTTATACTAAATAGTCACTTGATTTTCAGACAAGAGGCTAAGAAACAACATGCTAGTTTTCTACTTAGAATCATAACATAAATAATTCTCTTTAGAGCTCTGGAATGAGAAACAGAGGAAGGAAGAAAAAAGAAGAAAAGGAGGGAGCTCTGGAAAGGAGAGAGAAAGAAACATTGAGTAAGTGCCTGCTACATATGGAGTACAGTGCTAAGGCACAGAGGGTCAGTGGCGGCCATTCAGAACTTCTCTCTATCCACGTGACTGAAAATCTCAAGTGTTAATGTGAAGACCTCATATGAGTTTAGAGGATGAAATACGTGCCTTTCTAGTTCCACATAAATCAGATTTATCATGATTTTTTTTCTTAAGAAAATCCTGATTCAATTCCATGGAGTATAACAATTCAGTATGGAATGGTACAGAAGGTAAACCTGCCACTTTTGTAATTGTGGGTAGTCCATAACCAGGAAGGTGGGGCGGGGGACAGGATGTGGGACCAGGGAGCAAAAGCTCACCTTCACCCTACCATAGAAACCTATAAAAGCCTGCCTGCTATAGGCTCAGAGATATAGGCTGGAAAGGACTTTAGTAAAGGTTTAGTCCAACTGCTTTATCACAAATGAGGAAGTTGAACACCCTCTCCACCCCCTCTTCCCCCCCTAAGGTGAAGCAACTTGTTTAAGGGCACACAGGGAGTAAATAGCAGAGCTGAGATTTGAACTCAGGACCTGTGATTTCTGCTCCTGAAACTTTAGGCTACATGTATATAGTGAGAAGAAAAATTTCTTTCTGCCTGCACAGGATCACAACTGTAAAGCTGGAAATGGCCTGAGAGCTCATCTCATTTAATCCACTCCTTTTACAGGTCAGGAAACTGAGGCCAGAGGGACAATGCAATTGGCTTATGGCCACAGAGCCAGAAGTTGAACTTGGGTCTCCTGATTCCAAATCCAGCCTTCTCTCCTCTACTCTAGGATGGATGGTCTTGGACTGAAAATGTAGTTACTATATTAGGGCTACCCTCACTTTGTTGGAGTCCTAACAGTCATATGTTGGTTTGAGGCAGCGGAATGAACTTAATTATGTTCTTGTTGCTACTTAAGATAGAGGGAAAACAAGGAATTGGAATGGTTCCCAACAGCTAACTATGACCATGTCCCCAAGTTCCCTATCTTTCTCTGATACTGTTCCCTATTGCCCTTAACACTATTTTTTTAAACCAAAACTGGGGTTTAGAAGAAGAGAGGGAGGATGGATAGAGAGGATGGAAAAATCCTTTTTTGAAAAAAGAAATTAGTGGAGACCCACTGTCTTCTTCACCTCAAACACAGTGATCACCATAAGACCCTCTGATGGTTACTTAATTATTTCACTTTCCCAAGCTTAGGGAATAAATCATTGAATGAATGCCTTTACAAGAGAGTCTATAACATTGGTAATGTCTATATTATAAGGGCAAACCAAAATGTCAAATTTCACCAGGGTCAACCAGACAAATTTTGCCTTTATTTATTTATGTGTGTAAGGCAGAGTATACACGTATCTGTGATATTTTCTAGTAATCAGAGATGTATGTAGTCCTACGGGGGTGAAGTAGGGGAATTAGAAAAAGGAAATCAGGTTCCTAGTTTCTTTGGGAACCTTTCAGGAGCTCTTGGAGCATCTCTCTTTGACAGCAATAAAACAAAAGAAAACAAGAAACATGTTGCCTGGTTGGCTGCATTTACTTTATGAGGCAAATGGGTCTTGAGATAATCAGCACAAATCCTTGGACTGAGACTTGCTTTTTCCTTCAAGCCCAGGAAGGTTCTTGTACCTCATTTATATGGATGAGGAGGAAGAGAAGGGAAGAAGTTCCCTTAGTGTGGAGTGTGTGTGTGTGTGTATATGTGTGCGTGTGTGTATGCCTGTGTACATGCATGGGGTGGGAGTGGGAGTGGGACTCTGTTTCCAGATTACTGGAACTACTCAACTCCTAGGAGAGGAGAGACTATTAAGCTCACTTTGAGGGGAGCACAGAATCCCTCTTCAGGGGGGCCTTGTCTATAAGTCACTAGTAATTCCTATAGCTCTGTCCTTTGGATTATGCTATCAGGACTGAGCCTCCAGGGCAACAATTAACAATGAGAAACATTTCTGCTTTCCTCCTCCTTTTCATCTCTTGCCAAAGAGAGGGAGGAAACATAGAATGAGAAGTTGTTCGATTGTGTCCGACTCTTTGTGACCTCATTTGGGGTTCTCTTGGCAAAGATACTGGAGTGGTTTACCATTTCCTTCTCCAACTCATTTTATAGATGAGGAAACTGAGTCAAGCAGGGTGAAGTCACTTAAAACAGGATCACATAGCTAGTAACTGAGGCTGGATTTGAACTCTGGTCTTGTTGACTCCACTGTGCCACCTACCTGTCAGAAGAGCAGAGTTCAAAACCTACCTTTGCTGTTTCCTTCTATAACTGATCAGAAGCAAGTCCTTAACCTTCCTAGAATTGTTTCCTCATTGTGAAATGATGGGGTTTAAGTAAATGGCTCCTGAGGTCTCCTCCAGTCTCATTCTATGAACTCATGTCCAACAAATATGCACTAGGGAAAACTGGGCTCAATGAATAAATAGGCAGCGGGAAATGAAATGAATCTTGGGTGAGAAGAAAAATGTAAGGAATACAATCTCCCTTCTGGGACATGAAGTATAAGAGCACAACCCTAGAAAATTTTTAAAATTTAATTCCCACCCCCCTAACCTCCCACGTCCATGCTTACCTTTGTTTAATCGTCCCATCACTGTAAATTCAAAATACTTGCTGTTATCTGACGAAGAGTAAAGGCCAAATATGGTGGCAGAACTTTTCGTCTGCAGCTTAAAGGTTGAAATCACGTAGACCTCATTTAGGGTGGGATCCATTAGGATTGGTTTCAGGAAACTTGTAACCAGTTTTTGGTTTGAAGGTGAAAGGAGATCAAAGACTGTAAAAAGCAATGGGAAACTTAAATAGTGCGTCAACCTGTGAGCAGTAACGTTTCTGCAGAATGAAACCTAACCTTTCAGTACTGTGCTTTGGGGCCAGATACTGGGCGACCCTCTAACAATTAGCCCTTTACTCACTTGCCCAGAGTAAATCATGAGTCTTATTACAAGGATGAATCACGAGCTTTGTTTTAGAAAATAACGGTATGGTAATTTGATGCATTAGACCAGTCTTGTAATCCCTCTTCCCTCACCTGCAAAACTTTTATAGATCCTTCCTGCCCACATCAGTCTCAACAACAGTGCCCTAAGAGGAACTAAGGAAGTATAGGCTAGCAGCAGCAGCAGCAAAGATGAGAGACAGGATGGACCTAAGAAACACAGGGCACTGGCCCCTGGGGGGAAAACTTGGGATTCAGTCCTCAGGCTTTTTGGAGAGATCATCACTCCCCAGAGATGACTTGGGGAGAGGACAGCAACTCATGGGGACTGTTTAACCAAGGCATGGAGGTGATTGAGATCTGATTGGTGAAGGGACTACCCATTCTGATGATCCCGCAGAACTAGCCCAAGCTTGAACCCAGGGTTGGAAAAGAAGGAACCCTAGTGACCTGAGAGGCAGAGTAGAGAAAGTGTTCTAGGTCTGGAGCCAAAGGTCTTGGATTTGAACCCTAGCTCTGCCACTTAATGCCAGTGTGACCCTGAACAAAGGCCTTCACTTCACTAGTCCTCAGTTTGTCTATAAAATGAGAAAGTTAGATTAAATGGTCCCATTCAGGTCCCTTCTAGCTCAAGAATCTATGATCCTTAAAATATTGGAGAAAACAGTCCATCTGTCTAGTGAGGCAGCAGACACTTTACAGATAGATTACACGACAAAGGTGAACTGTTAGTTGTCTCCAGTTCTGAGTGTGCACGTCCTTAAATGGAACCAGCACTTACTTTCAAAGAATAAGTTGTATCATTGAGCCAAGAATGTTCACAGACTAGGAAGCAGGAGAAAACAACATAAATTGTGGCTCTACTAGCCTATAGCACTGGAGAACTTCTCTTGGTTCCTTTAAAAAATGTACTCCCTTGAGAATTATTAAGAAGTTCAATTATTTTTTAGGAGACAAAAAACAATCAGACTTCAAATTGGATCGATAGGTTATGCACTGAAAATGAACAGTGCTTTGGCAGGGTAAGGAAATACACACCGTCTAGTGCAAGAGTGGCAGTTCACATCCAGACCCAGTATGCAGAATTTGTTCTCCATGTGGTATGAGGGAATTTTGGCCAGAACATGAAGGCTGCTGCCTAACACGTTTCAGAAAAAGGGAATGGAATCTTTAAATCTGGGGAGGAATGGAATTTTGAGACTTCCACCTGTAGAGGCGAGGGAGAACAAGGCAATACTGTTTAAAACTTCACTACAGTAGGTTCCACTTTCTAAAGAGAGTCTCTGTAATCTTAAAGTTCAAGGATCACCCTCAAAACTAAACACATTTGATTTATGTTCTTGCTTTTCACCAAGGTTCCTCTGTGACTTACCTTGGGCAAAAATCTCAGTTCCCTTCATATTCATCATTGAGTTTTCTTCTCTTATGGGGGCATGGTGATGATTAATTATTGCTGAGCTCCCCGAGTGTTTTGAAGAGGAAATGAGCTCCTATTCCATTGCTAAGGTTAGCCCTCAAGGTAAGCATTACCTCCTGGGTTAGAGGTAAAATTTCTGTTCCCAAGTGAATTCAACTAGTATGTAGTGTATTTCTAGAAAGCTCAGAGGGAAAAGGGACTTTCTAGTTTCATATTTTCATTGTTTTCAGAGCTGGGAAGAACCTGATAAATTTATTCAACTGTACATAGGAAACTTCAGATAAACAAATCTGTTTGGCATTTGAGAGTTTACACTGATCAAATTAAGCAGATAATTACCTATTTTTCATTTTATGTTGTGTATGCTTTGTCTAAGTCTGCATAAAATAAGCGTGCCATTATTTTGTCAAAAGGCATAGGGGCTACCCAGACAGTGCCTATTCAGACAGAGAATTTATAAACTATCAAACATGAAATCTATAAATGTGTCTCAAAATATCACTTGTGACCTGCCAAATGACTTCTGCAGTAACAAAATCTCTTTTTAGTTATATAAGGAGGAAAACTTCCTTACTCAAAAGCTCAGGTCTCAAAGAATGCAAGTTACCAAGCATTTCAAATAGGTTTTCCAAACACTAAGGCAGATGTCCAGTGCACCCTTAAACCACAACTTCTGGTTGCCTAGGTTGGAATTGAGCAGGGCAGTTTGGTGAAACCCTGCATTTAAATAGGTGACTACAGGAATGCCCAGGTTATTGGAGGGCTAAAGAACTCTGAATATAGATGTTACTGACTCCATTTTGGAAATATTGTATTCTGAGACCTTCTCACGAATAAAGAAGCTTTCCCTTAAAATTTGTATTGTTTTTTTCTCCTTCTGTTTTATTTTCCCAGTACAGTAATGATCTAAGTCTGGCACCAGCTTCAAACAGATGAAGGCCATGGCTGGAGAGCACACAACATTTGCCATTAGCTCTCCTTACTTAAGTAATTCTATCTTCTTTGAGCTTCTTTCTATCTAATTAATTTTCTTAAAGAGCTCTTTACCTACTTCATACTTCTATAACAAAAGGGTTTTAGGTCTGACTTTTCAGAGTTGCCATTGAATATTACTGTCTCTCCATGAGGGGAAAAGAAGACCGATTACTCAGTTCTTCTCAAATCCCAGGTAAGCCCGAAGGTTCACTTTGTTTGCCCAGGGGAGGAGATAGGGGAGTTAGCAGTGAAGAAATGAGAAGAGAAGACACTTTGGAGGGGTTAATGGGTGTGGCCATCTTTGAAAGCATTTCTCGGGGGCACACCATATCTCAGAAGATCTACAAAATTTATTCATAAGGGTGTCCAAAAAGTTATTGGGGCAAGGGCTAGGCGGGGAAGGGAAAGTTAGGAATACTCCAACCTCTCTGAGAAAAACTGATTCCAACAAGCACAAGAAAGGATGTTTTGCAGACTGTTAATTTTTTTTAAAGAAAACTATTGAGGAAAATACCAGGTGTTCTCATATTGCCCCTACCCCCCAATTTAGTATTCCTTCCCCTGCTCCCCACCCCTTCCCATGAAACAGCTTTCCATTGCAGGACTGTCTCCTTATTTCATAGTCACTTCTTGAGACAGAGTTTTAGAGACCGAGGGGCCCTTAGTGATTTTAGACATAATTTTGATTACATGATTGTTGCTGTTAATAGCATCTTCTTAAACTTTGACTTAAGGGAGATGGAAGAGATGGAGAACCAGGAATTAAGAGGAACAAGAGCTAATTTACAGGGCTCAATTACACCCGTGGCAAGCTTTAGAATAGGGTGATTTGGTTTTACATCTGCCCGTCGGTCAGAGCCCATGCCGAGTTTAGTGGCAAACTCAACCCAAACCCAGCTCAGACACTGCGTCTGCGCCTACTTACCTTGAGGTGCAGCCTGGGCTCCAAAGCCTGGCCAGGACTGGAAGAAGATGTGCAGGAAGAAGAAGGCAGCTTTGCGTGTGGCCAACATAGTGCCTTTTCCTGATTTTGTTCGCTAGTGAGGAGAGCAGAGGGCACAGCAGCCCAGATGTTGTCCGTGTCTGTACGTGAGTGTATCGGTCTTGGAGCAGCTCAGGTGGACAATGCTCAGAATGGGGCTGTGCACTGGCCCAGTGCTGCCCTGTGCAGTTCAGCCCCTCCAGACGAGGAGACAGAAGCCCAACAGTGGCACGTCTAGGGCCGGCCAGACGGGCGCTCTCTGACTGGGACTCAGCATCTAACGGGGCTGTTTATGCTCGGGGCTTGCCCCTGGCCAGGCGCTGGGGGAGGGACCGAAGCCGGTTGCAGCCCCCTTGGCTGCGAGTCTCCTTTCACCAGTTCGGAGGCGCTGGGGCGGGGTGGGCGGGCAGAGCGGGTCTGGAGGACCCCAGGAGGAGCCCAGAGGCAAAACGGGGGCCAGAGACCGGGGAGGGCATTGAGCGGGAAAGTGAAGGAGGCAGACCGGTTCTGGGAAGCAGGAGAAGCACGCCACCAGGGGAGAATGGAAGAGAGACCTAGAGAAGCGGGAGAATGAATCGACATGGGAAATGAATGAAGAAACGGGGGGCAGGAGGAGGGTGGTTTCAGGGAAGAAGAGGAAATGAGGAACTTAAGTGAAAAAACAGAACGAGGAAAGAAAGCAGCGAGGGGGAAACTAGGACAAGGAGAAGATTTTGGTGGGGTAGAAGGGGGGAAAGAAGGGGGAAGGAGAGAAATTAAGAGAGGAGAGAGAAGCTGCCACATTCAGATAGACTGTGACCAGCGTTGCCTCTTTCCACACTTGGTACTTTCTTAGTGCCTGTCCCATTGACTTTCTAATTGTCCTTTCTTACTATAAAAGGATGAATAGGAAGCCGAAGGGCTTGAGATGCGCTGTTCTGGCTTCCTAATTTCAGTGATCAGTTCAGAAAGTTCCTTCCCAGGTACCCTGCCTAACCACAGAGCTGAGTGCTATTTCTTTGCACAAACACTGGGATGGTCATTCCTAGGACAGGCCGTTGCTACATTAAAAACATTTTTAAAAAATCAAATATTGAATGGCTTGAACAGCACTAAAAAATACAATTAAATTGTATTTACATATAGCACATAGCAAAGGTTTTGTTAAGATAGTTCCCTTCAGGTCCTGCTATAAACTTGGGTTTTTAGAGTGAATAAAACCTTTTTTTTTCCTTCATAGTTGCCTAATCTAACATCAGAGGTGACACTGGGTTCTCAAAGATTATCATTGATGAGCACAGATTCCATTAGATTCTTCCAAGATGGAAAGGTGAAGGCTTCCATTATGAGCCTAATTATATAACTAATTATATAAATAATGGATAATGTGTTGCCTGGGGACCTGCCTAACTAAGTATGGAGATGCTTGGCATCTGAAGGTTGGCACAAGGGGATGAAACTTTGGTGTAGGTGTCCTATGTATGATAAAACCCTTTGTCTTGTGCTTGCACAGCTTTAGAAATCACACACAAAGCCTTGCTATTTACACACACATAGGGGTGGGAAACCTGTGACTTTAGGGCCACATGTAAGTAACTCATTGGAAACAGGCTATTTGATGTCATGTGACCTATTAAATGGCTGGTAGAAACAGTATTTGACAGTGAAGTTTTTGGATGTATTTAATGGGCAAATCTACCTCTAAGCTGAATTCTATTTTATAGTCACAGAATCTCAGTTTGAAGAGACCTCAGAATCAGTCTAGTTCAGCAGCAGCCCATAAAATATTCCTGATCAGTGGTCATCCAGTCTTGGTTTGAAGGTGTGAAACCCACTCTTTCTTGAAGTAGTTCCAGTTCTATTTCACTTTAGTATGACTCTAATTATTAGAAAGTTTTTCCTTATATCAAGTCTAAACCTGTCTTTCCACAACTTCTTTTTGTAGACAAAGGCTGATGACCCATTGGAACTTTAAAAATGGAGTGTCCCCTTCCTTTACACTTCCCTAATTCTGTTTTCTGGTATAAAGCAGAGCAAGCCTAAGCCCTCTTCCACACAAAGACCCTTCAAATAGTTGAAGATAGGTATCTTGTCCTTCTAACTGTTCCCTTCTGCAGATAAAGACCCCTTCCCATCATAATATAGCATACTCTCCAGACCGTTTACCATCTTGGTCAACTTTTCTAAATGTGCTCTAGTTTGTCTAAGTCTTTCCCAAATTATGGAATCCAGAAATGAACATAGTACTATAGATGCTATCTGATCAGGACAGAATATAATAGAACTATTTATTAGTTCATTCTTTCTAGATCCTATGTCTCTCTTTATTCAGTCCAGCAATTCTAGATGGCACAGTGAATAGAGGGCCGGGTCTAGAGTCAGGAGGACGCATATACCTGAATTTAAATCTGGCCTCTGACACTTACTAGCTGTACGACCCTGGGTAAGCCACTTAACCCTATTTGCCTCAGTTTCCTCATCTGTAAAATTATCTGGAGAAGGAAATGACAAACCACTCTAGCATCTTCACCAAGAAAACCCCAAATGGGGACACCAAGAGTCAGACATGCCTGAAAAATGATACAACTCTTTTTGGTTGCCATGTTGCATTATTGATGCATCTTGAAGTTCCTTTGTATTACAACCCTAAAGAATTATTGTCTGGCCATGCCTCCTCCATTCTGTACTTGTTGAGCTGATTTTTAATACAAACAAAATACTTTCCTTTTTTCATTATTATATTTCACATTATGAAACTTGCTCTATTTTCCTTTGTATCCTACAACACATTCTCTCAGCTTTGTGTGATAATGCAAGTTTGACAAGAATTCCTTCTATGAATTTATTTAAGTCATTGACAAAAAGGTGAAACAGCATAAGACTAAGGACAGATCTCAAGGGAACTTCACTGGAGATGTTCCTCCAAGTTGATACTGAAACTTTAATGATGATACTTTGGGTCTAGTCATTTAACTAGCTCTAAATACACTGAAGTGTATTTTCATCTAGCCCATACATATCTCTTCATCTTGTCCCTAAGGACAGCATGAGAGGCCTTTCAAAAATGCTTTGCTAAAATCTAAGTATGTTATATTTACAGCATTTCCCAGTCTAATGACTATCACTTTAATAATGCATTCTAGAATTTTGCTAGGAATAAAAGTCAGATGGAAGGAAGAAAGGAAGAAAACAAGAGAGGAAAGGAGGAAGAAAGGGACAGAGGGAGTGAGGATAGAAGGAAGAAAGCAGGGAAAGGAGGGAGAAAGAAAGGGAAAGAGGGAAGGAAGAAAACAAGTATTTATTAGTTTCAAGTTTGCCACCTGCCCTCTGGCCATCTTCTTCTTCCTCCTCCACCTCATGTATAGGGGCTCAAGCTTTTCCTGGGAGACCCTGGAATATTCTAGGTGAGCTTTTACCTTATCTTGTGTAGAATGAGGTCACTACACCACTTCCTGGCCATTTCCAAACCATGCTTGCCCTCCCTACTCCATTAGAATGAAAGCTCATTGAAGGTAGGGCCTGTTCTGTTTGCTTGCATTTGTGTCCCCAGCAATTAGTGTAGAAGGTTCTATCATTGGCAATATCTTCTAGGTTTCCCCTTGTTAGCCAGCCTTGAGGCTATCATGGAACATTCTGCTCGCCTGTTCTTATCCTCCTCTATCACTTACTGTGTTAAAAAATCCCAAAGCACAGCTCTGAAGGTAGTAGATAATATATCACTTTCTACCCATCACTATTCAGGAATTACCTCCCCTCCCCTCCCCCCCAAAAGGAGAGAACATCCTTAACAAACACATTTACCCATTCAAAAAAGGAAAACTAGGAAGCATCATTGGAATTGCCAAGCCATCAACCTAATTGGGATGGCGATTTGGAGGACTGAAGAATCCTGATCTTATCTCTAGCCCTTCTGAGGCCTTAGTTGGTCTCTTGAATATCCTTAAATAAATTTACTTTGTAAGTCTTGTACTGGTACTTCCTTTTCCTCAACGTAGTGTGGATTCTTGCGTTAGCACATAATCACTTATTTGGAGAGCCATTCACCATCACATTAAGGAATTTAAATGTGTAGGAAAAAGTGAACAAGTTTCCTCCTCATTTAAAAATCCTCAAACTTGAAGAGCTCTCATTCCAATAATTTCAGTGAAAGGCCCTAGTTTATTTGGATAAGTCATTTAACCTCTGGGACTGAGTTTCCTCTTCCATAAAATAAGAGAGGTTAGACTAGATGGGCTCAAAAATCCCTTCCAAATTCATGATTCTATGTAATTGATGGGTACTACAGTGTTTCATTAATGATATTCATACATATGCAAAGGAAATTCAATTCGATTTTTAAAATATTGCTTCCTTCTCTTTTATGTGTCAGGCTTTATGTTAGGCACTGGGGATACACTGAGAAAAACTAATCCCTCTTGTCCTCCAGGGGTCCAAGTCTTACCAGGGAGATACAATGTGTACCTAGACAAGTGTAATTATAAGGTCATTTGAAGAAGTAGAAAACACTAACAATTTGGGCCACCAGTAAAGGCTTTACCTAAGAGGTAGCACCTGAGTTAAGTTTTGAAATAAATTAAGGGTTCTAAGAGGCAGAACTGAGGAGGGAGGGCACTTGGGGAGGGGGGCCTAGTCCATGCAAGAGCACTGAGACATCACAGGGAATGCCAAGTTCAGGGAACAGCTATTGGGCCAGTTTGGCTGGTACATAGAGTACACAAGGAAGAATAATGTGAAATACATCTGGAAAGGTAGTTTGGAATCGAGTTGCAGAAGGCTTTAAATGCCAGACTGAGGAGTGTAGATTTTAACCTTGCAGCAGCAGGGCGCCCCTGGAGATTTTGATCAGGTAAATAATGTGCTTAGATTTAATTTGGTAGCTAGGTCAGTGGATGGGTTGAAGAGGAGAGAAAGTGGAGGCAGGGAGGCCATTTAGGATCATGTTATAATAATGAAAGGTAGCGGGCTGGAGTAGTTGAGAAGGTAAAAATTAACATGACTTGGCAACTCATTGGAAATGAGGAGTGACGGAAAGGAAAGGGTCAAGGACAATTCCAGGATTGTTAACTTGAGGGACTGGAAGCACAATGCTGTCTTTAAAATAAATGGAGGTGTTTGGAGGGGGGTGGCAATTGTAGGGAAGATAATGAGTTTGGTTCTGATATGTTGAATTTGAGATGTTGAAGGGACTCCTAGGTGGAGATGTTGAACAAGTAATTAGCAACGTGGTACTTGAGGTCAGGAGAGAAATTGTGATTGGAACCTACAGCATATGATAAGCTCTTCAAGGGAAAATATATAGAATGAAAAGAGGGATAAAGGACAAAGTGTTGGAGGGAAACCCATGTTAAGGAGATAGGACGTGGATTAGGGTGAGAGTTAAGAGAATGAGGAGCCATTTGACTATCTGGAGAAGAACCAGGAGTGTACAATACTTCCAGAAGCCAAGAAGGGACAGTGTACTTAGAAAGAAAAGATAGTTGAATGTCAAAAGCTACATAGGTCAAATAGGAAGAGGAATGAAAAAAAATGCAAGTAGATTTAGTAATTAGGAGATTGTTGATAGCCTTAGAGTTGAGAAATTTCAGTCAAATGGTAGGGTTGGAAGTCAGATTTCAAGAGGCTGAGAAGTCAGTGACAGATGAGAAAGTGAAGACAAGTGTTTTTCTAGGAGTTTTGACTATCAAAAGGAGAAGACATATAAGACAATTACTTGAAAGGATGACAGTCTCAAGGGAAAATTTTTAAGTGATGGAGGAAGATTTTGGTGTTTGTAAAACATCAGGGAAAAGAACATTAAATTAGGGGTTCTTAACTTTTTTGTGTTTCATGCACCCCTTTATCAGTGACTGCTTCCAGATGGGCATTTATGATTCAACATTGAAGGACTTGAGCATTCTGAGGATGACAAAGCAATCCCCTTATTAGCCATTGAGCATGAAGAGCCTATGATCCAATGGACCATTTAAAATGAGTAACTCTCCTTTAGACTGCTTCTTAGACAATTGGGGAATTGATGAACAAGTGGTGGCATATCAATGTAATATACGAATATTATTGTTCTAGAAGAAATAATGAAAGAGAGAACTTCATAATATCCTGTGTGGTATAAATTTATACAGAGTAAAGTGAGCAGAACCAGGGGAACAATTTATATGAGGACAATACTGTAAAGGGGAAAAAAAAACTTTTGAAAGACAAGAACTCTGATCCAAGCATGACTTACCATGTCTCTGTGGGGTCCAGGATGTTACTCATCCTAACAGAGAAAATCAGTTGATGCAAGGTTCAGAGACATGTTTTTGGACATAGCCACTGTGTGGATTCAGTTTTGCTTTACTATGCCTATTACAAGAAATTTTTCCTCCCCTTCCTTTGTCTTGTTTAATTGGAGGGTCAAGGAGGAAAGGGAGAAGTTAGCAATAGTGATACCAAAAAAAGAAGAGACACTGAAACAGTTTCTTCTAAATATGCAGAATATAACAGAAAGAAGTCCATACAAGCAGAATAATTTTCTTTTTAATTTATTTTTATTTTTTAAATTTAAATTGATTTATTTACTTTTAGTTTACAAGATTCAGGTTCACAATCCCTTGAGTTTCACATTTTCTCTCCTCCCTCTTACCTCCCCTTCCCCCCCACGGCGGCTTGCAATCAAGTATAGGATCTGCAAATACTTTCACATTGGACATTAGTCTGGTTGTATAGAAGGGTTGTAACCCATGGAACGAACAATGGGAAAGAAGAAACAAAACCAAACATGGAAAAGAACGAGAGCATGTAGATTGCTTCAGTCTCCATTTAAACTCGGTTCTTTCTAGATCTTTCTCAAGCAGAATCATTTTAAAATCAACATTGTATCCATTATATGCTTTTAAAAAGTAAGGAGTGTAAAATGGAGATTCGTGGTTTCATATAGAATACTTTTTTGGTGTATTTTCCTGTGGGCACAGAAATGCTTTCCTCCCTTCCCCCGCCCCTTTTTTGTTTTGTTTTTGAGTTTAGAATTTTTATAAAAAGTTGTTTTTGTTTTTTGCTTTTTGGAGGGCAATTGGGGTTAAGCGACTTTCCCAAGGTCACACAGCTAGTTTTTTGTGTTAAGTGTCTGAGGCTGGATTTGAACTCAGGTCCTCCTGACTCCATTCACAAAAATTGTTGTGTTTTTTTTTTAAAAGAATGACTCAAGTTGTGTCTCCCTTCAACCCAGTAAGTGGCATCATGTAACTCTGGAACTTCTCATGAAGATGAAGGATGGATGGTCCCTTTGCTTAGAGTTGGGAGGACCTGAGTTCAAATCCTGCCTCAGACTAGATGTGTGAGTCTGGGCAAGTCATTTCATCTCTGTCTGCCTCAGTTTTCTCAACTGCAAAATGAGGGAAATAATAGCTAGCATCCACCTTCCAAGGTTATTGGGAGGATCAAATGAAGTAACATTTGTAAAATGCTTTGCAAACCTTAAAGTATTACACAAATGCTAGTTCTCTCAGTGCTAAGTACAGTGCCTGTCACAGAGTAGAAGCCTAACAGAGGGGGGCTGTCTCCAGTCTTCCTCATCTGTATCTTGCCCCTGGACCCAGACTGCTCCAGAGGAAACGAGTGAGGCTGGTGACTCTGCACAGCCCTCCCTCACTCAAATCCGATTCACTTGCAAGTCATGGCATCACCTTCCTGATACCACGGTCCTCTTCAAGAATGAAGGATAAACAATAGCAACCTTACAGATGCTTGTTGACTTAAAATGCCACACTTTGGTAATCCAGAGCAATGATGGCAGACTTCATTTATCTGGACGTTTGTTGGAAGCCTCTTGGCACTGAAAGCAGAACATCTCCTATATCCCTGGTCTGTTAAGTGAGGCCTTGGAAAGTAGGGGAAGTGAAAAGGGGACCTACTCTTTTGGACCTAACTCTCACCAACAAGGGGAAAACGGCAGGTAAATCGAAAGTTACAAGGATCTTGGGGCCCAGTGAACTAACTGTTCAGTCAATCATTCAATTAAGAAGCACGTATTAAGTACTTGCTCTGTGCCAGTCTCTGTGCTGAATGTTGGGAACAGAAAGACAAAAGTGAAAAATCCCTGTCCTCAATGAACTTACATTCAATCTAGGGAGACAAAATGAACATATATAAATTTATAAATATACTATATGAAGATTTATGTATATTATTTATAAAAATGAATACTTGTAGGTTGGGAAGGAAGTGGGATTCATGTGGGATGAATCATAAAAGGCTTCAAACAAAAAGTGGCTTTTCAGCTTAGGCTGAAGGGAACTCAGGGATTCTAAGAGATGGAGGTGAAGAAGGAATGAATTCTAGGCATCAGGGACACTCACTGTAATGAGTCAGAGATGGGAGGTGGAGAGTCCTGGGTGTGATGAGCCCTGCTGACTCCCCTTCATCCATGGCTGGAGGTAATGCTGCACTTAGTCAAGCACCTAGTAGATATTCTGACCAACATTATTTTCTTCTTTGTCTGTAATGTACTTTTCCCTTGGGTCTATTCATGAGAGAAATTCCCTGGTGCCACAATTTTTCACGTCATATAAATTCCAGCTAAAGTTCCCAGTTTCTGCATTTGTGACCTTCCAAGGAGAGAGTCAACTTTTCTATGACTTATCACTTATCATCAGTCTTATGGCTAGAGAACAAAAGGAATGGGCCATGCTACTTTATACTACATATTCTCCTAGCAATTCAGTTTTAAAAATCTAGAAATTTGGAAACTATGGTTTCCACCTTTGGTTCTTCTGCCTATTGTGTTCCTGCAACCAATGATTTACTGGGGGAGGGAGGTGGTGGCAAGATTACATGTGACCTTGGTTTACTTTTAGCACACCTTACAAGCTGTCAAGGTGGCCAAAAGGCAGGGGAGTTACCACCATCCTGCCCTTAGGGAATGCTTGGGTATCAAGGGCCAGCTCTGGCTACCATTCCATGATATCCACATCAGAATCAAACCTCCCTAGAAACAATATCACTAGGTGTGAAATCCCATTAGCCACTAGTTAGGGTTGGCAACTTTATTCCATATCCCTTCTGTGTACTACTGGTTCTTATTAAGTTGGTTCAACCTCAACCCAGAATTATACTTCATACACTAAATCATCCAGAAGTTTCTTAATTCATGGAAATAATATAATAGTAGCTGGGGGACTGGCAGGAGCACGGGCTTAAAGAGAAACATGTGGGCCACTGCACAATGTGTATGCCCCAAACTGATCAAGATCTACCATCAATATGATTGTATAAAATATTCCCACCAACTTATTCTATGACAGGAAGAGTAGGTCCAGTGGAAATGCTTCCTTATGGGTAGGGTCAGTATACTGCTCTATGCATAATTGAGCAGCCACAGAGTAAGGTTTGCAGACCTTTCTGGTAGAGTTTCTCCTGATCTCTATGACTTAAAACCAGCTTTCAGTCTCCCTCTAAGGCCTCTAGATTTAATAATCTCAAGAAATCCTTATTCCTGACCTGGCATGAGTTCTGTTTTACACTCTAAGCTCATCTTTCTTCCTAGAGGTCTGGGGGTAGTCAGCCTTCTGGTGATGAACTCACAACTTAGCTAGAGAAGTCTTGCATCTACAGATACTGGGACTATTACTGAAACCTTTCTCACTTGGTAAAATCTTCCAGAATTCTGGAATTCGGGGTAAAACCTTTAGGACCCTAGAGCAGGGGTGGGGAACCTGAAGCCTCAAGGCCATATAAGAACTTTCTAGATTCTCAAATGCTGCCCTTTGACTGAATCCAAATTTAACAGAACAAATCCCATTAATAAAAGGGGACTCATCAAAAGACTGCACCTGAGGACCTAGAAGGCCACATGTGACCTCAAGACCACAGGTTCTCCACCCTTGCCCTAGAAGGAAGACCACCCCAATTGCACGTGGTCTTGGAAAAGGAATTTAGTATGGCATTGATTAAGGTTATAAAATTGATTAGCAAAATTTATACCTTTTCTATTTGAGTATGAAGGGATACCATAAATGTAAAATCATTATCAACATTAAAAGGTGATTTAAAGGGAAACATTAATATTGTATGACATGATAATATTTCAATCCTGATCCTGAGAAATAATGAATTTTCACTTTCAATTAATTTTCTTCTTGATAGGGACATTGCTTGATTCAGAGATAGGAAAAAGATACAGAAAGAAACTATTCTAGGTCTTAATAAATTAAGGGAAGAACAGCTTTTGATTAGTATGTAATTGAGTCAAAACCCTCTTTTTCAGAATTTGGAAGATATTTTGCCTTAGCAATTGGGTACTTAAATAAGTGAGGCAAGCAAATGAACCATGTAATCTCTCATTCTGAATTGTACAAAGGAATTAGATGAACCCTGTGAAAAAGTAATTATCAGGGTGCTTGAATATACTTTAATAATAGCAACAGATATTTCTATAGTACTTTAAAATATGCAAGGCACTTTGCATACATTGTCTCATTTAAGCCTTACAAAAAATCCTGTGAGGTAATTATCGTGGTTATTTTATAGATAAAGAAATTGAAGCCTACACCTAGTTGCCCAGCACCTTACAATTAGCAGATGTCTTAGGATGATGGTCTTAGTTATTCTGTCTTACGGGCTTATTGTGATAGGATCAGGGTTCCCCATTTCACTGGAACGGAGGAAGGAAAACTTTTCCCTAAAAGGCAACAAAGCTGTCTCTGGGACCTGACTGGCCCCTGCCTCCATTTTTGGTTACCACCTATGTAGGGGATTTCTTGCCCTCTGACAAGTGGATGTCTGAAAGCCATCCAAGTCATCAGACCTTGCTGAACAGTTCTCTGTATGGAGAAGGGGGCAGGGGTCACATCTAGAGAAGTCACTGTACCCCTGTTGCGTATCCTTGTTGTTAGTGCAAAGTAAGCCTGCTTTGGTGACTTGTGAGTACTTTGTTTCATTCCAACAAAGGCCAGATCTAACAGGGTACTGGAGGTAACAGCCACAAAAATAAATCTGGTCCCTTTCCAGCTTGACAGTCCTCAGTATGCTATCACTCTCCCTGTTTCATGCCTTCTCTTCTCTGGTATCAATGATCTTTGGATCTACTTGAATCCTAAACAATTCCAATGAACTGAACAGCCTTCTCAAGGAGTTATCTGTAAGATACAAAGCAAGGAAATTCACAGTCAAATGTTCATAGCTATAATCTATCCAACTGAAAGCCCATTTAGTGTTTGACAACAAATATTTATTACAGTAGCTGTTCCAGTCCATTAAACAATGAATTAATCCATCCACTTGGGTGGTTCCTGCAGTGTCTATTAATGGCAATTAATTCCATGCCAGGAAAATCACATATTCAATGCCAAATATCTGAAAGTGTTTTCTAAGGAAAATATGATGAACACAGTAAAAGGGTAGGAAATGGGGGGAAATTATGAAGTCCAATAAGGACTCATCAGGATAGACTTCGCTAGGTGCAAAGTAGATAGAGCGCCGTGCTTGGAGTCAAGATGACCCGAGTTCAAATTGGGCCTCGAACCATTACTAGATGTGCCATCACTTAAACTCCCTCTCAGTTTCCTCATCTGTAAAATGGGGTTAATAATAGCACTTATCTGCCAGGATTGTTGGGAGAATCAATTGAGGTAATAATTAAGCACTTTACAAATGTTAGCTGTTGTTATTAAAATTTGCTTGGAATCTCAGATAATTTGCCTTGGGCTACAGGGAAGAAAGATCACAGATCTAGAACTGGAAGGTCCTTTAGAGCCCATCTAGTCCTTGTTTTCAGGTAGAGAAACAGGCTCAGAAAGGTTAGTGACTTTCTTAAGGTCATACAGCTCATAAGTAGGAGAGCAAGGATCTGAACACAGGTAATATGACTCCAGACCTAGCCTTCTTTTCCTTCAACAACATCATGTATCATTTAAGATTACCGTTGTACTATCTGTGAAAACAAAGTTTTTCAAAATCAGACTATGAGGGATAATAAATCTTAGGGGCATGTTCAACTTAAGCACGAGACTCAGCCTGTTAAGGAAGTTAGGGAATTGACATAATAAGGAACTAACTGGTTGTTGAAAAAGGAAGGACCAGAAGTGGCCATTTTTGATTTTCATTTACAATTCAATTTAAAAAAAATTTCATTGTTTTTATTTAACAGAGGAGAGGGAAGCTGAGCATAGTTTGACATATATAGCAAGTATGCTCGGGCGGGCACCCTTTCCCTGAGGCAGGATACTATGTCTTGTCCTTAGGATCCTAAGGTGCCCTGAGGGGTCATTTAACATCAATTAGTTTTTACAAAGGGCTATTTACTTCAAAGATATAGCAAGAAAACATGAAAACAGTGTCCCCATTATCTTTAGGGCATACTCTCTTCTATACAACCCAGGTCTCTGGGGTGCAAGAGGGTAGGCTCATCTTAGTTAGGTTCCTAGAAAGCAATGGTTGCACCAAGTTCATGCCTACTAATTCTCATCTCATCCCAACTTCCTTTGGTATACATCTAAAGGCCAGCCATCTCCAGTCGTCCTCATGTGTACCTGGCTACTGGACCCAGATGGTTCCAGAGGAGAAAGTGAGGCCAGTGGCTTTACACAGCCCTCCCTTGCTTAAATCCAATTCACTTGCAAGTCATGACAACACCTTCCTGATGTCATGGTCCTCTTCAAGAATGAAGGACAAACAAGAAGAAGCTCCTCAGGTATCAATGCTGTATTGACTCTGGAAACCGTAAATGCTGGAGTACACACTTAACATTTTGAATTCAGGATATCAGAGGCTCCACCCTCCTCCCACTAAGAGAGAAAAGATCAAATGCAGAAGCCAAGGCCCAGCCACATGGCTTCAGAGATAAGGAAGCCCCACAGCCTTTCCCTTTCCAGCACAGTCTCTCCTTAGACACTATGGGCAGAAGAGTCCAATAAAAAGCTCAATAGCCCAAAGTACTGAGGCAAGAGAGACATGGAAGAAACCCACTAAAGACTTTTGACTGCTTCTGCAGCCAACTAAGGAAATTCCCTATTCATCATGTGGTTAGCAGCCAGAACCAGCTACAGAAAGTCTCTGCATGTTCAACAGACTCCTCAAGGCACTTCCCTCCTACATCATCATCCTGATTCTCCCCCAAACAGGCTTCTGTCCTCTTCCCATGGAGAGATGACAAAGAGTTGTATGCAGACAAAAGGTCTGCGTACACCAGACCCCTATGAAATGTGCATTTTGGATTTTTTAATGAAAATTTTTAAAAAATTATTTTATTTATTTTCTTGTTTACATCATTCATTTCCACCAGATTTTGAGTTACAGAATTTTTTCCCTGTCTTTCCCCCACGCCCATCCCCAAAACAGTGATCCCACTGTAAAGCCCCTCCCCCAATCTGCTCTCTTCTATGTCCTCCCCCAACACCTCTCTTACTTTCTGGTAGGGCAGGGAAGGTCTCCCTCTCCTAGTACCTGAATATCTTAATTCCCAGTTGCATGTAGTTAATGATAATAATTACACACACACATATATACATATATGTATACATACATATATATATATTTTTTTTTCCTTAACATTTGATTGTAGAGCTTTAAATTTTAGATTCCCTTGGTTTTTCCCTTGTCACCCACCCCCACAGGAAGGACAAGCAATTCAATACAGGCTGTACATGTGTAATTATGCAGGACATCTCCACAGTGGACATATTGTGAGAGGCTGAT
>CM053594.1:322865390-322889779 GCA_028646575.1 Pseudocheirus occidentalis
TTTCCATCTGGCAAATTAGACTTTTTAAGGCATTCTTCTCCTCATTGGCTTTCTGGGCCTCTTTTGCCATTTGAGTTAATCTATTTTTTAAAGTGTTGTTTTCTTCAGTCAGGTTGTTGGCTCTCTTTTCATGATTTTCTCGCATCATTCTCATTTCTCTTCCCAATTTTTCCTCCACTTCTCTTATTTGGTTTTCAAAGTCCTTTTTCAATTGATGTATAGCTTCTAGGCATTCTTCAATTGTCTTGGAAGCATTGGTGTGGGAGTTCTGATTTCTGGGCTCTCTTCCTGCCGGTTCCATGCTTTGACCCTTTTTATCCATAGAAAAGGATTCTAGAGTTTTATTGATGTTTTTATTTTGCTTCCTCTTGCTCATGTTGGGCAGTCAATTAATTGGTTGGTTTTTTTAGGTCTGTGAAACTCTGCTTACAAGGGGGGAAGCTCTGTTCCAAATCGCTGGGGTTTTCCCAACTGCGGGCACTATTAGGGGGGTGTTGCAGGTCCCCCCAGCTTTGGCTTGCTGAAAGCGAACCCCAGGACCACCACCCAAGACCATGATTTGGATCCAGGCCGCTAAACGCAAGAGCACTTGGCCAGAGGATCCAGCAGTTCCCTTCCCCCACTGCTTCTTTGCCCTGGGGGCAGAATGGCTGAACTGCTTTTTCTTCCTCAAATTAATATTTAAAGTTTCAACTTTCACTAACCAGTCTCTGATGGAAGCTCCCCTCAGGCAGGTGCTTTAGATTTCCTTTGAAGTAGACAAGCTGCTGTTTGGGAGGCTCTGCTCCTCCAGGCCGCCCTGGGGCCTTGCCTGGACTCGGCTTCGGTTTTGGGCTGGCTGGGTCTCTTCTCTGCTGCAGTGCCAGCTGCCCCTCTCCTATCCCCGTTCCTCAAGCCTTGGCAGATGTGGAGGTCCTGGAGGCTGTAGAACCTCTGAAGACTGGCTGCCGGGCTCGGCTCAGCTCCTTCCCACCGTCCCAGGCCTGGCCTGGCCTCCAGAGGCCACGATGAGTCCCTGCTGCCGAGCTGCCTTCAGGGAGAGGTGTGTTTTTTGTATTTTTGTGAGCCTGAGAGTCCTAGACTTTCCTAGACTGTCTGGGCTCATATTTTCTGGGTGTTTAGGGTGGCGGTGTGGGAGCTGTCGGACCTTGCTGCTTCTACCTGCCATCTTGGCTCCGCCCCCAGATCACCCCAACATTGATTTTTCAAGTGTAAATAAATACATTCAGAAAAGAGAAAAGAAGGAAAACTGGAAAGAAGCAGAGACAAGCAGGACAGCTTTGAAAGCTACAGGTTGAACCTAAAAAGAAAAACATACTATACATAATAGTGATCTGCAGTTTCATGTCTAGTCCTTTAAATTTTTTTTTTCAGTTCTCTGTATTTTGGAAATGCTCATTTTTTTGGGGTGTGTATGTATGTGTGTATGTTTGAATTCAGAATAAAAATAATTTTTTTAAAAGTGCTGTTAACCAAAAATTACAATTCTATAAGACACGAGTAAGTAGTAACTTAATTTATTACAAGAGAAAAGAACATTCATGTACTCTTATACCAAGTAAGAAATAGTTTGTAGTCCCGGTAGAAGTTTGAATATTTATAATTTACAAAAAGAGGGAATTCTTTTGAGGAGTGAAGGATAATCCCTTCCCAAATGAGAGTGGCATGGGAGGGGGAAGGGAACTGTAGGGAAAGGGAAAGGGAGAAAAAGGGAAGGGGAGCAGGAGTAAGTAGGATGGTGAGAGCAACATTCTTTTCCCTTGAGAACTAGACTATCAAGGTATGATGGTCTGCTTATCTACAAGGGTTTCAGCTGTACAGTATATCAATCTCATGCAGACTGACTAGTGCTTGTTTTATAGCTGGTTTGACTCTCAAGGACACACTGAGAGTCTATCTCTGAACACAGGGCAACTCAAGAAGAGAGGTTAAGTTGGCTTCAGGGTTACATTCCCACCTTGTGGTCAAGGCAGCCTCTGGGCACATCAGTGATCATCCCTGATAAAATATTATCTTGGTGGAAAATATGGCAATTCAAGAAGACAGGTTAAACTGGCTTCAGGACAACATTGCCGAACATTGAGTTTCACATATGATTGATGTCTTGAAGTTGTAGGTATATATGTTCTTGGATATCTCAACCCATATGAATTCTAAATCAAACAATAAAAATAAATTCCAACAATTGAGATGTAAAATGCAGTTATTATGTTTGTGTAGGAATTGCGCTCAGTTACATTCACAATTCATTGCAGTGTGCAAAATAAAACAGATGGTTATTGTTTAAAATGTTTGTCTTGCTATTGAAAATGTGGTCAGAATAAAAATTAGGTTATTCAAAACATGTAAACAGTTTAGTCAAATATGAGTGGGATAGAACCAAGAGAAATGGGTGGCAGTTATAAGGAGGCACCTTTAGGCTTGATATCAGGAAAATCCAACAATTAGAGCTATCCCAAAGTGGTATGGGATGTCTTGAGAGGTTGAAGGTTTCCTTTCCTTCAAGCAAACACTGAATGACCACTGGGCAGATATTTTATAATGGGAATTCCTTTATTGTATGTATTGAACAGAATGGTTGTTGAGATCCCTTCCAACTCTCAAATTCTGTGATTCATGTATGCATATATATGAATATATGTATATATATATATATATATGTGTTATGACCGTATATCACCAGTGTGATACCAATAGCAGCCACTATGAATAGGCATGCATATTTCCAGGGCAAATTGGCCAAATATAAGAAACTCTCTTCCTGACAGACAAAACCAAGATATTTATTCAGATACCAGAAAGCCAGTTCCACCATGGTAGCAAAGAAGTTTATACACATCACCAAGGCAGGAAAAGGACCATCCCCAAGTCTTCCCTCCATTAGGCCTCCCCACAAACAATCTCCCCTAGGTAAAATTCCTCCGTCTCTCACTCATGCTAGCTGCTCTGCCTCAGCTCCATAGCACTCTCTTCAGCTCTGCCTCACTCTTTCTTCCTCCTTCACCTGTTTGGCATGCTTCCCCCACCACGTGACTCAAACTTCATGTGATTCAGGCTCCATCGCAGCAGTCAGCTGGGCCCAAGCCCAAAGCAGGTCACAGAGGCCTATAAATGGACAGGAGAGATCTTCCCATTCCATTAACATTATAGACCTTCAAATCAAACCAAGTATTTATGTATTTTTAAGCTTCCTTTTTGTGTTTGTGAGAGGGAGTATGGCAGAGTTGGTCACAAACTGGCCTTGAAAACCAGGGTTTAATTTCTGTCTCTGACACAACACTGACTGAGTAACTCTGGACAAGCTGCTCTTCCTCTCGTTACTCCAGGCACCTCTCTAAGACTGCAATTTGCAGTGAGGGTGGTGTCTGGCCTTAGGTGGAAGGCCATCCCTTATCTGGGAGTTCCCTATATCAATGAAATCATAGCCCTAGTTCCTAAAGTTCCTTCTGAGTTTATAATCAAAAATCTTATACTGTTTAGTATGTAATACTATATTGTGGAGAAGGAAACAGTAAACCACTCCAGCATCTTTGCCAAGAAAATCCCAAATGGGGTCATGGAGAGTCAGGTATGACTGAACAACAACACTTCACTTATTGAACAGCTCATTTGTAAATAGCCACATGAAAATCAGTGGATTAGTTTGATATTTGCATCAGTTTTAACCCTGCAAATCAGAAAAATGCATGAGGCTCATACATTGAAAAGAAAAGAGAGAAATGATTTGCCAAGACTATTCAGTGTTCTGGTTTTCATGAGTTAGAGAAAATACACTGTCTTTCACCCTTCGCTGCATAAACCTGGTGTCTCTACTTCTTGGAGAAGCCTAGAGGTACCAAGACCTAAAGACCTAGGAGACAGAGTAAGGAGCTGAGCTGGATCCAGTTTCACTTTCCCAGTTTGTAGAATAGAAACTATTTTTCATTTTCTTAATTTATAATAATGTTGAAATGTAAAATATTTGTAAAATAACTTGAGTTTCCTGGAAGACTGACTCAATATAAGAATTATATGTATTTTGGTGAATTGTTTTACGTTCCTATTCCTAGAATTCAACAATGGACATTTTGAACATCTATACTAGTATACATACTAGTATACTAGTATACATTTGTTGATTTCATTAGGAAACAAAAAACAAAACTTAAAATAAAAAATACCACCCACAATTTCAAAATACTAACAATGTCTAAAGTGTTACTGTATTCTGAGAAATGCTGTATAAATACTCAGGAGGTATTACTAATAATATGTGATGAATTTCTGAAAAATGAGTAGAAGTTAGATATGTCAAAATAACTATTTTCTCAATAAAATCTTTGAGTAGTTGTAGTAATAATTTAGTATTATTCCCTGAAGTGAATGTTCTCATTGGGTAGAATGATTCTTTTGGTAGTAGAAAACACATTGTGTTATTCAGTGGAAGGAGATTTTTTTCCCTTTTTTGGGGTCTCCTCTTTTTCCAGTAGAACACATGACAACATTATATAGTTTGAGACACAACACATTTTCTTGAAATCTAGGAACTAGTTCAAAAATTTAGGGTCAGATGAATTTCACATAAAATCAGATTAGAAAGGGCCCTCAAGGGTCATCTACTCCAGCGCATCCCTGAAAAGAAAGAAAACAAGTTTTTATGAAGTATATACTATGTGCTGGCCACTCGGCCCAGCACTTTACAAATTCTATCTGATTTTATCCTCTCAACAACCCTGAGAGGCTGGTGCTATCCTTATCCCCATTTTACAGTTGTGGAAACTGAGACAGAGCTAAAGTGACTTGCCCAGGGTCATCCAACTGGAAAGTATCTGAGGTCATATTTGAACTCAGTCAAGTGTTCCTGACTCTAGGATTAGTGCTATACCTATTACACCACTGAATTACCTCTCAACCCTTCCCCATAGCATCCTTGACAAGTTGTCATCTAGCCTTTAAGGGCTCTTGTGAGGGGAAGCCTACAACCTCTCAAGGCAGCCCTATGGATAATTTCCCAGTTTCCAGGAAATGTCACTTTACATTGAGCCTCTTTGCAACTTCCACCCACTGATTCTAATTCTGTCTTCTCTGCCTCCCCCTTTCCTTCTCCCAGAATCTAATCCCTTGTCCATGTGACAGCTTTTCAATGATCATGTCCCTGCTCTTAAATCTTCTCTGTTGTAAGTTGAACATCCTATTTCTTCAACCAGGCTGAAACCTGACATGGTTTTCATCATCCTGGCTGCCTTCTGGATCTACTCTAGTTTGTCAATTTCCTCCTGAAAATGTGGTGCCCAACACTGAAGGCCATCCTCCAGATGGGGTCTGACTAGGACAGAATACAGCAATTTTGAATATAGTTTATTTATTCAATAAACCACACTAAAAATGCATGCAGATTTACAAAGTTGTTTGCATGTATTATTTCATTTGATCCTGACTACAGTCCTCTGTTGCTGTTCAGTTGTATCCAACTCTTCATGACTCTATATGGGGTTTTCCTTTCAGAGATATGGAAGCGGTTCACCATTTCCTTCTCCAGCTCATTTGACAGATGAGGAAAAGAGTGAAATGACTTGCCCAGGGTCACACAGCTAGTAAATGTATAAGGCTGGATTTAAACTCATCAGCATGACTCTTCCTGAGTCCAAGCCTAGTGCTGTGCCAGCTCACCAGCTAGCTGCCCAAAATCCTTTGAGGTAGGTGCAATTCTTGTTTTCTAGAAATGCAAGTTCACAAAAGGTAGGTAACTTGCCCAGGGTCACATTTGGAATGTTGAAATGGAGGAGATCCTTTGGATTGTGGTGTTCACCTGGGCACAACTTTGGTTCCTTTAGTATCCCTTGGATTTGCCAGCATGGGTGAATGGAGTGTCAGGCTTGGGGGGATGGCACTTTACTCATCGCCTTGCTCCCACTGCCCCCTAAGCTTCATTTCCCAGTAGGTAAGATTTGGGCTTCAGCTAAGATCAGCACAAATAAAGGCTAAAAATAATGCTGAGAATGGCTGCTGCCCCTTTATAAGGAAACTTAGAAGGGAAGAGACTGGCTCACCAAGTGAGGGAATTCTTTTGAGGAAAGACACATTCAAAGCAGATGACCAGGTGGTGAGGAGCTCTGGTTCTGTTCCTTCGTTGTTCATGGTGCAGGCCAAGTTACTCTGTGGTTCTCTGGCTTAAGCATTCATGGGACTTAGGGAAGGACTACTGGAGGAATTGAATTTATCAGCAGGTGCTGGTGGAAGAGACGTGCATGACAAGAGGAACACCAGGATTCCCACTATACCTACTCTTTTGTTGAAAGTAATAGTTGTTGGTAGGAAAACCTTAAATGAAGAAAAGTATTGTATATAGCAGCTCAGACACTGCCCAATAGGAGCAGAATGGTAAGAAAATGAACCTAGGACATTGGATGATATATGGCATGTAGGCATGTTCTAGACACTAGGTGAGTCAGGAGGACCTGAGTTCAAATCCAGCTTTAGACACATATTAGCTGTTTGGTCCTGGGAAAATCACTTAACCTTTGTTTGCATCATTTTCCTCAACTATTAAATGGGGCTGATGATGCCGCCTATCTTTCAAGGTTGTTGTGTGAAACAAATAATAACTGTAAAGCTCTTACCACACGCCTGATACAAAATGCATGCCATGTAAGTGTTAGCTGTTATTATTATGGCAATGCACACATGCAGGAACTGGGGAGGACAAAAAATGGTGCAACACTGGTTTTGAGGGAGATGGAAGAAGCAAGAGAAGGGTGATGACAGGATCATCAGCCTGTGACAGAATTGCAGAATGTCAGGAACAAATGAGACCTCGAGGCCGCCTGGTCCAAACAGTCCCTGGAAAAGAAGCTCCCTCTGTGCCGTACTTGGAGGCCTCTCTGGTGGGGGAGGGGAAGCCCACTGCTTCCTGAGGAAACCAGCACCTCTTTGAATAGCTCTGTTTATTAAGCCATTCTTTCATAGTCCACACCTAAATTCAGCTGTTTTCTGGAGCCAAACAGACCTAGGCTGGTCACATTTCCAAGTATAAAGGCAGGGAATACTGGCCAATGAGGGTGTCTGGTGACTCACATGGATTTTCAGTGAGCTTATTTCTGGAAATGTAAAAGTCTTTTAACTGGCTAGTAATTAAGTTAGTAATTAATAGATGGCTCAGTGGATAAGTGTTGGGCCTGGAGTCAGGAAGACCTGAGTTCAAATCTAGCCTCAGACACTCACTAGCTGTATGATCCTGGGCAAGTGACTTACCCCTATTTACCTCAGTTCTTCATCTGTAAAACGAGTTGGACAAAGACGTGGCAAACCATGCCAGTGTCTTTGCTGGCGTCTTGAAGAGTTGGACACAATTGAACAACAACAATTCACTTAACCTCTGTTTGCCTTAATCCACCAGAGAAAGAAATGGCAAACCACTTTGGTACCTTTGTCATGAAAACCCCATTGACAGCACTGGTATGCTGTGGTCCATGGGGTCATGAAGAATTGGATGTGACTGAACAACAACAATGAAGTATATTAAGTGCTTAATAAATGCATGTTGATTTGACTTGCTGAACTGGAACCAAAAGTGACCACAAAAGGCCATTTCTCTCTCTTTGCTTCTTGTAATGATTAGTTTCTTAAACACCAGGGTTTTCTCCTCTCAACTCTTGGTCTCCTCTGCAAGTCTGTGTTTGGGATGGGGCTGCCTCCTGTTTGTGCTTGCTTTTCTTTAGTATAAGGTCTTGTGAGATCTCTGAAGGTCAGAGGTCTACCACTTGGGGTTCAGTAGTTGAGCTCAGAAAGGAACCAGCCGTCAGGAGCTTGATCCAACCTCAGACACCACGTCCTCCAAGAGAGTGAGTTGTTCGGTTATGCCACAAGTAGAAGTGAAGTTGGTGGTAGTAAAAATGTTTGTAGTTACAGCTTACATTCTGAGCTCATTCTCCTTACAAGGACCAAGGTGAGAGAGGGAAAATTGTGCCCCAAGTTCTGAGGCGTGGCCTGTAAAAAATGAAATGATTGAGGAAACAAAGGTTTGATCTTCTGACATATTGATTTATTAAGCAATGCATGGCAATTGCCCAGCAAATTGGGACCAATAACCTTCCTCAGTTTTGTCACTGGACCCTGAATATAGGGGGAGACAAATTTTTATACATTAAAGATAATCAAATAAGACCAATTAATTAAAAGACTTCTAAACATAAATTAAAGTCAGCAGGGAATCAAAGAATACTATAGATGACAAAGTAGTACAAAAAAATCAGCCTTGATCTTAGTTTGGAGACATTTACTTTCTGGTGTAGCCCGATTGAAGTGAAGTGGTATATGGCCATTGGCTAAAAGAGCTATAATTCTCCCCTGTCATGGAGAAGCTTACCAACCATTTCCCCATGGCCACCTCTCCTGGTGGAAAGTAGAAAGAACAGAAGGCTTCCCAGAAGATTATGAGATGGTTAAAGACTATAACAGTCCTAGTAAGAGGCCAAAAGAATTGATTAAAAGAGTTGTAGCATTCCCTTGTGCTAGCTTACTAACCATCCCCTCCCTAGTCAATGATGGTGGTGGGTAGAAGACCTGACTAAGAGTATTGTAGTCCTCTGTAGGAGAAAGATTTATGAACTCCTGCATCCCCTAAAAGGTGGTAAAACTAGGTATTAGTTGGCACTACAGATAGTTGAAAAACTGAAACCAGCTGGAATAGAGAGTAACAATTAGCAGGGAATTGTGGAGTTATCTTACCCTGTAGGGAGCAGCATAGATATAGCATCCATTTGGGGACAGGTCTAACAAAGAATAGAGTGATAACTGTGACCTCACATGTATACATCCCACACGTGATTCTTAGGTATGTCCACTCCTCCCATTGAAAGTGTATGCATTCTGGAAAAGTGAGTTCCAGGTTTATGGGTGGTGGTTAGTACTGTTAATACTTTTATTACTACACTATTCCATTAAATGCCTTTATTTGACCAGTAAAAATAAATATATGAATGAGGTCTTATGAGCTACAGTTAGGAGATGATTTTGACACACAAAATACCTTTAACTTGACATAGCTTGCTGGTGGCTCCAGTTTCTAATTATATATCAATACTTCCATTTAACCTTGTTCTGTTGCTAAACTTCAATACTTAAGTAATTTCCTTTGAGCCTGCATCGGGATTCTTTGTTTCCCCATTCATTCCCATTCACCTTTCCTCTAAAATGCTCATATAAGATTTTTTACTTAACTGCCTGGGGTTTGAGGGAGAAAAGAAAGTTATTGTCCTGTTCTGTGGTGTGTCAGTCATAGCTTGATGGGATGCTTTAGACATCTGTGATTAAGAAAGGCAGCCAACTATGCATCATCAGAAAAGATTCTGACTTATAAAAAAGCCAAACTTAGTAAGGCAAAAAGAATATTTTTCAACTGGGAGAACAACTATCATGTAACTTCCCATTTGTAGCAGATTAAAATTCAACCAACCTAAGATTGGGTCATCAGGCGAGAACAATGGAAAAATGTTCCATGGCATACATCAAATTTGGGCTCCTTAAGACACCTTGTTAGGTTAGCAAAACAGGAGGAAGCATGAACGTTTTTTGGTGTGGAAAGAATCTGGAAAATATGATCAGGAAAAAATGTAATTTCAATTTTCTTTTAAAATATATTCTAGAAACCTATCTATGGGCCCTCATTGGAGCCTGCAGCTTATGTTCATAATTATAATTATTTGTGTGGTCTTAATATTTTCCAAGAAGGGAGGAAAGGCTCAGTGATTCTTTAACAGAGAAGGAAAAGGACTAAAGAGAAAAGATACCCCAAGAACTAACCAAGTATCACAGTAGCAAGTACCCTTAGGAGGGATCTTGTACAATTTCCTGTCCCAAAGTTGTTGTAAGCTAAGGACTCAAGTTGTGGGTCCTCATCCAGGTATATCCTCTCTAACAGAACTGACAGATGTTCATCCAGCCTTTATTTCCACTCGAAGTAACAGTGAACTCTGTATCTCACAAAGTATTTCTAGAGGTTGCTAGGTGGTGCAGTGGGACAGAGTACGGGATGTGGAGTCAGGATAGATCTGAATTCAAATCCTGCCTCAGATACATCATAGCTGTGTGACCCTAGGCAAGTCACTTAACTGCTGTCTGCGTCAGTTTCCTTACCTGTAAAATGGGAATAAGAACAGCCCCTAACTCCTAGGGTTAGTGTGTTGGTCAAATGAGATATTATTTGAAAAACACATTGTTGCTACTCAAATCCCAGCTATTGTTACTACTAGCCATTGTTGCTGAGGGCTCTAGCTGCTTTTTCTTAGATCAAACTGAAATCTATTTCCCTGCGACTTCTGCCTTCTTTCTCATGATCCCCTGTGATTCTTCAGATGTCTGAGGACAATCACCAAGTTCTTTCTTCTCTAAGTTAAGTATCTTGGGTTCTTCTGTCATTTCTCATATGACAGCATTACAGTAAACTTCATGCTCCTTCAGTGGCAGGGCCTGTTCTGCTTTCTTCTTTACCCTCCTGGCCCCCAGCACAGTATCTGGCACACAGAGGCCACTTAAGAAGCATTTGCTGAATGGGATGCTTTCCCATCACCCTGGCATCCTCCCCTGCGGGTGTACCAATTTGTCAATGGGCCATGCAGAAGAGAACACAAGCCTCAGATGCTCCTGACTAGTGAAGAGGACAGTGGGATGGTTACCTTTTTTCCTTCTATATGCTTTTTTCTATTACTGCAGCTTAAGATTGTATGAACTTTCTTCTCTCTTTCTTTTTTCTGTTAAGTAGTTCTGTTGAACTATTGACCTTATGCTGAGTGCCAGCTCCTGGTGATAGCTGCTTTCCCAGGTGAGAGCGAGCCTCCTGTTCAGTCACTGAGTTTGGAATTTTGCTGGTTATTTATAGTAAACTCATTTATCTTCATAGTGTCTGGAATTTGTCTGTTTAAAAATCCTATTTGAAAATCAGGACAATATTTGTGCCCTCCTCCAACCCCACCATCTTCTGGTTTCTCTCCGGATCACTATCTCTGATCACACCTGTAATTTCCTTCAGTGCCCTGGGAAATCATCTGTTTGGGCTGGGAGGCTTGAATTCATATAAGGCAGATAGGTGCTATCTTTGAATCTCCCCATTTATCTCAGATTTTCATTTCCTCTTAAATATTTTTTTCCTACTCTTTCTAGTTTGAAGATCATTCTTAATAAAAGTTGAAGTCTTGATTGTAACTTTAAAAAAAGTTTTAAAAAATATTTCTTAATTTAAAAAAATTATTTACTTTTAGTTTACAACATTCAGTTCCACAAAGTTTTGTTGTTGTTGTTTTAAAATAAAACTCACCAGTAGGTGCCATTGAATTGTCCATTTTCCTATCTGCATAACCTTGCAAGTTTCCTTGCTTGCAAAACAAAGGGGTTGGGCTACGGCCCTCAAGGCCACAAGTTCCCCACCCCTGGGCTAGATCATCCATCCATTCTAGCTTTAAAGTCTAGGACCTTATGAATTTAAGTAGAATGGCAAGTGCACTAGAGCTCATTTCTGTAAAATGGGAATAATAACACCTATCTTCCAGGGTGATTGTGGTAGACAAATGAGATATTATCTGTATGGCATTTTGCAAATCTTTGGACGGCTAGGTGGTGGGGTGAATAGAGTAACAGGTCTGAACTCAGACCTGAGTTCAAATGTGGCCTATAACACATACTAGCCATGTGACCCTGGCCAAGTCATTAGCCCTGTTTGCCTCAGTTTCCTCATCTGTAAAAATGAGTTGAAGAAGGAAATGGCAAACCACTCCAGTATCTTTGCCAAGAAAAGACCCAAATGGGGTCACAAAGAGTCAGGCAAGACTGAAAAATGACAACTGCCATCACCATCACTACCACCTCCACATGGTAACAGGCTCAGAGAGGGGTAATCATTTTCCCCATAGTCACACAGCTACTTAATGACAGAGGCTGTGCTAGAAGCTGTACTTTCTAATTCTCTGTCTCAAATTCTTTCCTCCGAATGTTTTAAAACAGTAAACGTTTTATAGTGGTGCCAATGACGATGCTCTCAGGCTCATAAATTGCCTCATAGTCATTGCAGAGTATGCCAGGATAGACAATGTCTTAATCCTAAATTGCATGTGAAAGACATTTTCTTTTCTCCCTAAAGAACATCAAAACCAGGTTGGGGAACAGATGGACTAAGGAACAAGACAAAGTTCAAAGTCCATGAGCATAAATTATGACATCGGAGGAACCATAGTGTGGAGCAGAAGGTCTGGAAAGCCAGCAACTGTTAAGCTCTTGTAGTTCACAAAGATATACAACTGCTACTGACTGAAGAAAGGACTCTGAATATTTTTAGGAGGTGATGAGAACATTGAAGCCGCATGAACTGAATGCCTCAGATGCACATTAATATAGGTCTAGGTTCTTCTAACATTACATCAATAAGACCAAAAGGATTTGCCTAAAAGTGAAGAAACACAGATTGAGAAAGTCAACAAATGTTTATGAAGCACTTATTATATGCCAGCTAGTAGCTGTGGATAGAGCACTGGGCCTAGAGTTAGGAAGACCTAAGTTCAAATTGGGCCTCAGATACTAGCTGTGGAACCCTAGGTACTGTGGAACCCTGTGGAACTGTCTGCCTCAGTTTCCTTATCATAGAATGAGCCAGAATCAGAAATGGCAAACTACTCTAGTATCTTTGCCAAGAAAATCCCAAATGGTATCACAAAGAGTTAGACATGACTGAACAACAACATGTGCCAGGTACAGAGCTAAGAACTGAGAGTATAAATGAAAGAACCTTGGTATCAGGGACCAGGTCTATGCCATTCTCTTGTATAGGGTTGACTTCAATGTTGTACCAGTTGGTTTGTAATGCATGGGTGAAATGAAGCAGTGCTAGAAACACGCAAAAATTGCAGAGGTGATTTGTGCTACTCTATCTATTTTTTCTTTTGTTGTCATTTAGTCATTTCAGACTCTTTGTGATCCCATTTGGTGTGTTCTTGGCAAAGATACTGGGGTGGTTTACCATTTCTTTTTCCAGCTCATTTTACAGTTCAGGAAACCGGGAAAAATATAATTTAAGTGACTTTTCCAGGGTCACACAGTAGGGAGATTTGAACTCAGATCTTCATGACTCTAGGCCTAGCATTCTATTCACTGCACCACCTGGCTGCACTCCACCTTTTCCAGTTGCTTTTGTAGATGGTGGGGAGGCAAAGATTTATCCTTTACACGGTGGTGGTAGAATCAGCTATTCTGAGTTGTCAGCTAGAAACCCTGTTCCCTTACAGCTCCAACCTGTGGTCAAACCTCTGGAATCTGTGTTGTGTACTGAGGATGGATGGGCAGTTTCTACTAGAAGGGTGAATGTTGCACAGGTCTTTTTTTTTAACTACCATCAGGAAACAATGTAGGTACAGCAGAGAAAGAAGAGTTGTTTTTGTTTTTGTTACATGAAATGTTCATCCTGAATGATGCATTTGGATCCAGGAGACACCAGAGAACAAGTCCCTCTTCTGACACTTGGCTTGGAGACCATGGGCAAGGTCATTCCTCAACTCTGTGAGCTTCAGTTTGCCCATCATGCCCTGCTTCTGCCCATCATGGCAACAATACCCACAGTTTGTGATAAAGAAGTCAAGTTCCATGTCATTAGCAAGTCCAGGTCACAGGATTAATCAAATAGAGCCATGTCTTGGACTTCAAATCCAATGCTCCTTCCACTAAATGGATCTATCATGGAGCTCAAATGATTCTCAGTGGCTGCTCTCTCCTTTTAACACATTCTCAAATAATAAAATAAGGAAATGAAGAGAGAAAACTGAAATGGAGAATGTTGTTAGAAGAAAGGAATTCAAAAGGATAAATGGTCAAAGAATATGAACAGTTCTCAAAAGACTTACAAACTATTAGTAGCCACATAAAAAACAGTGCCAAATCAGTGAAAAGAGGCATAAAAATCAAAACAACTCTAAAGACAACTCTAAATTCAAGTTTAAAAAAAAAGAATGCTAAAAATAGGTCATTGAATGAATGAACAAATAAATAAGTAAGGGGGGGAGGAGAACTGAGTTTTTAACTCACTCAGCAAATTGGCAAAGATAATAAAAGATGACAATAGTCGATATTGAGGGGATTGTGGAAAGACAGACTTTATGGGTGGAGTGGTGAATGGCTCCAACCATTCTTAAAAGCAATAAGAAAGTAACTAAAATGTCTATATCCTACTGGTAGCCATATACCAGACACCAAAACTTTTGTAGTAATACTTTTTGTAGTAGCAAAGAACTAGAATCAAATTAAATGTCTATTTATTGGGGGAATGGCTATCAGAGGTGGGGAACCTGCAACCCCAAGGCCTCATGTGGCCCTCTAGGTCTCAAAGTGTAGCCCTTTGACTTAATTGAAAAGTTTGGATTCAGTCAAAGGGCCACACTTGAGGACCTAGAGGGTCATATGTGGCCTCAAGACCACTAGTTCCCCACCGGTGGGCTAGATAAATGGTGGTGCATAAAAAAAATGGACAATTATTATAGTTTAAGAAATTACAAATATAAAAAAGAATGAAAAGACATGAAAAGTCCTATCACTGTTCATCTCTTATCAAACATCAGCCCTGGATTGTTCTCACCATCTGCCTCTTCTTCTCTTAAAATGATGGAGCTGGGAATGGAGTTGGGAAAAGCCACACAACCATGGTGACCAGGTATATTACAAATTCATGTAATCTGACTTCAATTGGATCCTCACTGTAGTCCTAACTGATTCTCTATCTTGGTCTTCACAGAAACTATTTGGAACCATCTCTTCCTTCTTCAAATCTCCCATGCCTTCCTTTCTATCCCCTCTCAAATGAGGACCTTGCCTCTTATGTTGTTGAGAAAATTGGGCCAGTTTGAGGGGAGCTCCCTAGTCTTCTATTCTCTTTATCTCAAAGTCCCTTGACATCATCTTCCACTCTCCTCTTTTCCCCTGGTTTCTGATAATGAGGGAGCCCTGCTCCTTTCCGGGACCACCTCTTCTGCTTAGATATCCCTTCCTTCCACACTGGTTCCTTCAAACGCTCCCTCATCCCCCATATGCAATCAAACCTTATCATTTCCACCTCCACAAAATCTCTTACATCTTACTTTCCTCACATAACTAGCGACTTAGTTGAAGTCTCATCACTTCTAGCCTAAATTATTGCAACAGCCTCCTCCTTAATCTCCCTGCTCCAAATGTCTAGCCACTCTAGTCCATCCCTCCCCACTGATGCCAAAGTGATTTTCCTTAAGCACAGAACTGGTTGTGTTACTCCTCTACTCAACCAAATTCAGTGACTCCCTATTATCTCCAGAATAAAAGATAAACTCCTCTATTTAACTTTTAGATCCCTTCACAGATACCAACTTATTTTCTAGCCTCTTTGGACATCACTCACCATCTCATACTCAGTGATTTCTCTAAACTGTCCTCCTTTCAGTCTCTTGTTCCAACACCACTGTGTTGGCCATTGCCTGTACCTGGAATTCAGTCCTCCACCTCTACACCATATGGTCCCTCTCTTCTTTAAGGCACAGTTTAAGTACAACCTTCCATATGAAGCCATCTTGATCCAACCATTAGCCTACTATCTTCTAAATTACATTGTACTTATTTGTATTATTTTTCTTTATGTTTATTCTATATATGGTTGCATATGTCCTTGTTGTCTCTCCTGTTAGAATGTAAGTGCACTGCTCCTGGAGTCTGGAAGACCTCAATTCAAATTTGAGTTCAAATACAAAAATTTTTTTAAACTGTATTTATTTTTATATACAAGTATCTCCTGTCTCTCCAATGTGGTCTCTTACCCTTAAGATCAGGGGCCATGTCTTATACCTCTGTGCCCTCAGATCTTAGCACAGGGTTCTATATATAGCAGGTATTCTGAGATGCTTACTAGCTGTATGACCCTGAGCAAGTAAGTCACTTAGGCTCTTTCTGACTCAGTTTCCTAAATTGTAAAATGGAAAAAATAATAGCACCTATCTCCTGTGGTTGTTGTGAGTATCACATGAAATAATATTTGTAAAGTGCTTAACACAGTGATTGGCACATAGTTGCATTTAATAAAAGCTTGTTTCCTTCTTTCTTTCTCTTTGAGCAGAAATATTGTCAATCTTTGCACTTGCATCCACAGAACCAACGTAATGCCTGGCATATAACAGGTTCTTAATAAATGCTTGTTGATTACTTGATGCAAAACAAAGTAAGAATCAGGAAAAAGTACTTATGACTATAGCAATGTACATGGAAAGAATGCCACGGTAAACTTGAATGCTGTGTAAAAATAATGACCAAGCTTGACCCCCAAGAAGAGCATCCCTTCCCAATACCATGTAATTAGAGTGATCAAACTTATCCTGGAAAGAAGAAGGAAGTATACCTTTCTCCCTTCTTTATAGGCAAGAGAGACTGTGGATGGGGAACTTTGCACAGAATGTAAAACTTGGTTAGTTTTGTTGAACTACTTTTTTTTCCCTTTTCTTTCTTTTTGTTATAAGAGATGGCTCCCTAGTGAGGGAAGAGGAAAAGGATCTTTGGAAATTAAGTGATGTAAAAAATAAGATAGACCAATAGCAATTTTCAAAAGATTAAAGGAATTGCTGACTAAGCTTGTAAGGCTTGGATAAATGTATTTCAGGATGTGAAGAGATAATGTTAAAATATCCAGGATTTCAATTCTCATCTATCTGGAAAATAATCTTCTCCCTCTGGAATAAGGGTTTTCCTAAGGGTTCTTAATGAGCCAGTTTTTAAAAACTGTATTTATCTTTATATACAAGTATCTCCTGTCTCTCCAATATGGTCTCTTACCCTTAAGATCAGGGGCCATGTCTTATACCTCTGTGCCCTCAAATCTTAGCACAGTGTTCTATATATAGCAGGTGCTCTATACCACTGGAATGAACATTAGACATATTCTAGTTCAACCCACTTATTTTACAGAGGGGGAAACTGAGAACCAGAGAGGTTAAATGCCTCAGTATTTAGGGTCATACTGGTAATAAGTAGCAGGATTTGACAGATCTTATGACTTCAGGCCCATGGGTCTTTCCACTATACTGTGATGCCTCTTGAGGATGATGGTTGGTTTAAAATAAGAGGCTATTTCAACACACTGGATGGCTTTGGAGGAAGGAGTGGATGAAGAAAATAATGAGAAGGCAGGAGGCAGGGAAGCACTGAAGAGAGTGACAGGAGTTGATGGAGAAACCAAAGAGAAAAGCTTCAGATGATGTGAATTGGATGGAAGGTCCTGAAATGAGAATGAGTCACTTGGTGTACAAAGCAGTGATGAGCCAGTCCAGAGCAGGGAAGGGGGGAACAGACTCGTCACTATGGCAGGCATTAAGGGTCTCTTTGGGGTTTGGGGTAATTCCAACCAATTGAAGAGAAAGGCTAAAAATACAGAGGTCACTATGGAGTAAGGTAGTTTAAACCAAACACAAAGTGATGAGGAGTTACAGGAACAGGATAGGGAAAGACACCTTTAGAATTTCTTTGAAGCTTGAAGCAACTGGACTTGGCAGTCTTTTGAGTGAATAGAGAGGAGAGGGAAGAGTTGAAAGCTCAGGTCTAATAAGTGAGAAGCAGAAAGGAAGGAAACAAGCATTTATGAAGGACCTACTATGTGCCAGGGGCTTTACAAATATTGTCTTATTAGATCCTCACTACAACCCTGGGAGATAGGTGCTGTTATTATTCCCCTTTCACAGCTGAGGAAACCAGAAGTTTCTAAGGCAGCCAGAGGTTAAGTGAGTTGCCCCGGGGCAACTCTTGGCAAACACTGCCAATGTTTGAGGCTAAATTTGAACTCAGGTCTTCCTTATTCCAGGCCCAGAGTTCTATCCACTATACCACTTAGCTGCTGGGTAGGCAGAGCAGGGAAGATAAAAAGTTTCATATAAACGTTGTATCATTAAAACTGAGGTTTTTAAGTTTTGCTCTTAAAACAGTCCCCTGCAGATCTGCTCAAAATTATCCTAACTTTGCTGAAGCAACTTTCATTGTTGTCGTCGTTTTTCATTTGGGTCTGATGCTTCATGACCCCATTTGGGGTTTTCTTGGCAAAGATATTGGAGGGGTTTGGTCATTTTCTTCTTGAGTTTATTTGGCAGATGAAGAAGCTGAGGCAAACAGGGTTAAATTACTGCCCAGGGTTACATAACTACTAAGTGTCTGAGGACAGATTTAAAGCCAGGTCTTCATGACTTTAGGCCAGGTACCCTATCCACCCCTGCCCCATTGAAACAGCTAATGGATCTTAAACCATGAGTAACAATCCTTGCGTCCAATTGGATCTAACATTCCACAAGAAATATGTTCCTGAAAATCTGGTTAAAGTCAATTTTTTTGTGATTCAAATCATTTAAAGAGAACTAGAAGATGTGACCTTTTAAAGGAATTAAAGGAATAAAGACAAATTTTTTGGTATAAGGAATAATCACTTTCTGATTTATCTTTTTTATAACTTGATTCTAATATATTTGCTTAATGTGCAAATGGCTAGAATGAGATATACATTTTTTTGTAATGGAGAGAGGGCCAGCCTCAGAGGCAGGAAAACTTGGGTTTGAGTCCTGCCTCTTGACACCTATTGTGCTGTATGACCTTGGACAAGTCTAAGCGCCCCAGGCAACTTACTAAGACTCTATATTGCTAACTTGTATTGGTAGAAGGGGCCTAATAGGTAGAGCAGTGGATAGAATACTGAGCCTGGAGTCAGGAAGACTCTTCTTCCTCAGTTCTTTTCTGGTCTCAGATACTCATTAGACCCTGGGCAAGTCACTTAAGTTTCCTCCTATGTAAAATGAGCTGGAGAAGGAAATGGCAAACCACTCCAGTATCTTTGCCAAGAAAATCACAAATGAGGTCACAAAGAGTCAGACACAAATGAAAAATGACTGAACAACAATTGGTAGGAGGTTCCTAGCCGGACATTCCATACACCAATGAAATCACAGGTCTGGACCAAACCAAACCAAACTATAACCAAACCAAACCAAAAAGCTCCAACCTGTAATATGATCATAAAGAAAATTAAATTAAAGAATCTCAAAGTTTTAATGCATCAAACCAAGGAAGGAGAATGACTGTCAAGATTTGTTTTCCTCAACATCATCCATAACCATTGGTATGTTAATAGCATTTGCAGATGACATTAAATTGAGAGGTATTGTAAACAGTCGAGATGACTGAGAAGTGATACAAAGGGAGCTGGAAAGGTTAGAAACATCGACAGGAAAAAAATGATTCAGCACTGAGTAAGTTGAGCCAACTGCACATCTGGGGCTGAATAAGAAGAAATACAGATATTCCATGACATAGACAAACATGGAAAGTAACCATTCCAAAAGAGAATAAGGCTGTGGGGACACAGCCAGGAAGCTTAGTCGAGGTTCCAGCCAAACCTCACCTCCTCCATTCGCCACACACTGAGAGTCTGAAGCGAGTGGAAGAGAAGATGGGACACTCTCTTTGTTTTTGTTGTTCAGTCATCTTTCTGTCATGTCCAACTCTTCATGACCCCATCTGAGGTTTTCTTGGCAGAGATACTGGAGTGGTTTGCTGTAGTAGACCAGATTTTCAGGGACCCTGGTCCTGTTAAGGAAATGCTCCCCACTTCTACAAGGTCACTAGACAGACATGCAAGGAGAGTATAATTTTGTTGGGTGGATGCTTTCATTGGTTCTATGAATATCTAAAGAAAGTACAGGGTAGTTAATTTGCAAGTCTTAATTGTGACTCCCTGTTTGTTTGTGCCTCTGGACATGGTCCTAGGATAAAATCTTAATGAATGATTAGCCTTGGGCTGGGGTAGGGAAAGGTTGAGACCTAGGGCGAGTCTTTGCATTCTGGTCAAGTAAGAATCTCTGCTACAGGGAATATAAGCCCTATAATTTTCTTGTATTATTGGCTCTGTATGAAATGGTTCTGTAATAAACAGACTATGGAATACATCCCCATCTCTCTCTCTTTCCTTTATTCAGCTGGTAGCTCTCTCTCTCTCTCTCTCTCTCTCTCTGTCTCTCTCTGTCTCTGTCTCTGTCTCTGTCTCTGTCTCTCTCTCTGTCTCTCTGTGTCTCTGTGTGTGTGTCTCTCTCTCTTTGTGTCTCTCTGTCTCTCTCTCTCTCTCTCTTTTATTCAGTTGGTAGCTAGGCCATACAACTGTGCTGGTCATAGTAAATGGTGCCCATAATGTTTTGGCATCAGGACAGCAGTTAAGTCTCTAGCAACCAGTCCCCCTGGAATTGCTGGGGCAGGTAGCAGTAGCAGGCCCGCAGGAGATCCGAGGGACAACAGATCTCATTCAAGGTGAGGGGAAGGCTCTATGAAGGGTGATCGCTGGCTTGCTCAGTTTTTCAGTTTTTAAAAAAAATTCAGAGCTAACAGACATTAAAATGGGAGGAATCTTGGTGAAGGGTTTAAAAGATGAAGGAAAAGATCTGAGAATATTACGACTTACAGTCTGTAAGAAAGGGATTTCCATTAAGAAACAGATTCTAATAAATTTTTTTAAAATAGTCTATCAAGCAGTTCCATGGTTCCCAAGCTGCTCTTAGATCAGAGGACCTGATTGGGAAGTAGTGGTAGAGGCATTAGTTAATTGTTTTAAGGAGAATGGGCAGGAGAGTGATTCTGGTTCAGATGTGGATACAAAGGTGTCCTAAGGATCTATAGTAATGGTTACTTTCCCATGCCTTCTGAGGAGGGTTTGAGGCTTATTCTTAGTCCATTCTGTAACTTGAAGGTGCTTTAGTCCTCCTTTCCCTTATACATTCTAGTCCTTTTCCTATATCATTGACTTTGTTTATCTCCTTGCTAAGTCTGAGGCCTGCATGCTTTTGCATAAGGCTCCCTTTGGCTAAGGAGGAGGTGTGAATTCTTTCAAAAATCTGAACCAGCTCTCCCAACTCTGAACTACATCATTTTGGTGCCTAAACCCAGGAGTTCAAGTATTAATTGGACTCTGATGATCTTCTCCTAGCCATTGGGATAACAGTTAAGCACCTTTTTCTTTGTTCTCTTCCCCAGACCTTTCTGTTCCTACTGTCTCCCTAGCAGTGAGACCCCTGGAGTGCCCAGACACTGCCAGCGGTGCCTGAAACTCCACTGACTTCTGGGTGGTCAGTCGGACTGTGAACCCTTGTACAAGGGGACACCCTTGTGCTTAGTTGGTCACATTTGTTTTCTCCCCTTTGTCTTGGAATGCTGGGACAAGTGGTGAGAAGTTGCTAGGAGGCTGCTAGGATGGAAATTCAGGGAGGAGATCTTAAAGAAAAGTGACTAGTGTTACATTGCAACACAGTCTGACTTCAAAATAATCTAGAAAAGTGATTTGTGAAGGTGATTTCTAAACTAAACAAGCTTAGTAAGAAATTTGGTCCCCAAAACTTAAAAGAAAAGGTACCTTTATCTGCTTGAGTAAACTTTTTACCCTCTGTTGTTTCTTCCCTTCCCCTGTGGGAGTTTGGGGAGGTTCGGAGGTGGGCCTCCGCACCTGGTTTTCTTTGGGGATCCCTACACCTGGTTTCAGGGTCTCTGTGCCCTGGGTTGTTAATTCAAAACTTTATATGCATTTCCTAGTCTTTTCTTTTAAAGTGCTAAGAGTATTGGGCCTTAGAAATTAAAATGTTACCACTAGTGATTATGAATCCAGATTTGATTTGCTCAACCCTGTATATTCTTATCAAGTTCTTAAAAGCCTGGTAAGCTTTGTTATTGTGATAAGGCTAGTTTAATTGGGAAGGTTCACGCCTTAGAAAAAGGTAAACATCTTTTGGTACTTAGGAATTTGTGATTATCGAGAATTCTGCTTTTGTGGCCCTTTGGGATTTGTGATGCTTTAAAAGACATTTTATACCAACATGGTTTGATAAATCCCAATCTTTAAGATGCCTATCTAATTTATTTTATTAAAGTTTAGTGTCTATTTCCTTTAACATCAGGATAAAATGTAAACCTTTTTGTTTTAGAAAGGGGAATCCTTTTTACAAAGAAATGTTTTGCAAAATCTTTTTGTGTGATTCTAAAGGCTTACTAAATTTTCATTTGCAAGCTAATTTGTTGCAATAATTTGATAATGCTAACAATTATGGTAAAACCTACTGTGAATCTTGTAAGTTTCACTCCTAGGTTTGTTGCCTTAAATAGGTGCTTTCAGAAAAACAGTCACTGGTTTGTGCTTCAGGTATCCTAAGAAAGAAAGGGCATTAGTCTTGTGACTTAGTCTGAAAGTTCAACATCCCACTCTAAATTTTTAAGCACTGGGCATAAAAGTGAAAAGTTTTGTAAGGTTTTGCAATTGATCTTTAAGGAGTCAGCAGCTGTCTGCACTAGGTAAGACAGTCCATCCTTCTATCAACAATGTGATCTGGGAATACAACTGATATCATCTGAAGCTTCTTGTTTGTGCCATAGCTGAAACAATTTGCCAACTGCTTATGAAAATTAGATGTTTAGTTATGTTTTAATGTTAAAACCTAAAGTTGGTAATTGATTACTAATCATCTCTAATTATTGGTTTTTGCATGAGGACAAGTTTAAATTTGAAATGTGTGTCCTGGTAAAATTCTTGATTAGTGAAACTTGCCATCTGAGGTAAAAGCTCTTGGGACTGTAACGAATTCTGTTTTGAGAGTTGTCTGATGGAACGTTAAAATATATCAATAGTCAATAGTCAATAATCCCCCTTAGAAGAGAAATGTCACAAGGTACTCAGGGAATGTGACTATTACATGTATCTGTGTTGGGAAAAACTGAGAGGACAATCCTAGCCTCAGCTTAGGATGGGGTCTTGGCTCAGTTTGCCCATTGTGTTCCTTTGGAAAGGAATATTTCACACCTGACTATTCCTGAGTCTGGCTATGAGGTGGAATTGATGATATATGGTTGGAAAACTGTTCTATCTAATCAAGTCCTTGATTTCCTTTTTATGGCAAAGTTCTGTCATCAAAACAAGTGGAAGTGAAAGATGTGAGCACAATGCACATATGTGAAATTTTGCTATTTGCAGTCTCAATGTCTAATCATTTCACTCCCCAAATAACTGGGCAAATTAGTAAATCCCTGGAACAGAACATTCTTTTATGGGAATAATTAAATAAGTGAATAGAAAGTGAGGAAAGGGACACTCTGACCCAAGTGCTGTAATATTTTTGAAATAACTGTAATTTGGGAAATCTGTAAAATTCACTTAATCTGATAAGGGAGAAAAGGCTTAGGAATAGTAGGGAATTACTCTCCCCCACTTGAAAAAAAAAAAGAGAGACAGGAGGGGTATGGAGGAGAAAAGCTTCTATTCATTTTGGAAATGCAATTAATGGTATCTAAATTGTAAAAATCCTCATATGTTGTAAAAACTGACCATTGTGAGCCAGGAATGATTTCAGTTTTTATCTAAATTGGGTTGAAGCTAAAAGATGAAGAAAAATTGTGTAAAATGTAATGTTATATGTCAAGTTACTTCTGCTATTCAGAAAACAAGGTATATGTATATCTTTACCTGTAGTTATGAATGATCCTCTGTGCAAGGTGAACTGGAAATGTGTTTTTGTAGAGCTCTTATTGAGCAAAAAAAATATATATATATATTTATATAGAGGGATGTGGCTCAATTTGAAAAATACATCGAGCTGAATTAAGGTCACCGGACTGGTTATTAAAGGGGTTTTGAATTTAAAAGTTTAAATGTGAGAACATAATAATTGTGTTATTGGTAAATAGTTGTGTTATCATATGTTGAAATATTGTAATTTAAGAAATCATAAACTTTCAATTTTTTTCTTTGTTTAAATGGAAGTTCCAGCTATCATTTAAGAAATATATTTGTGAATGTTCCAGGGGAAAATATGGTCATTCAATGAGGTGGAGGACTTTCAAGAATTCTTGTTGAAAAAACCAGAACTGAACAGAAAATTTGACAATCAAACACAAGAAACATGAGAAGGTAAACATGGGAAAGAAATCATAAGGAACTTATCAAAGTTGAACTATTTACATACAAATATGGAAAAGCAATAATAGTAACTTATGAAACTTTTCTTAGTATGAGGATAGGTGAAGGGAATACAAATGTATATATATGTATACTTACATATATGTCTATATAGGCTATATATGCGTATGAATACATATCTGAGCATGTGTGTATATGTGTATATAGAAGATATAGGATCAATTGAATAGGAAGGGATGATGCTTTAAAAGGTGAAATTCTGAGGTGGGATGACTAGAATGAGAGGAGACAGGGAGAGACAAAATGGAGTTAATCATCCCATATAGAAGAGGCAAGGGATAACTGTTGCAACTTTATTTTCATTTACTCTAATTGAATTTGGCTTAGGGAAGGAATTGATGAGGTGTAGGCTCTGGGACCCCCCTTGAGCTCCTTGAATCTTTGAGGT
>CM053594.1:322890279-322909252 GCA_028646575.1 Pseudocheirus occidentalis
TCATATGTGTGATAATCAGCCTTGATAAACTGGACTCTTCTCAGCAATGCACAGTTAAAAGACAACTCTATAAGTCTCAGAATGGAAGGAGATATCTACACTCAGAGAAAGATCTAGAAAGACTAGAGTTTAAAAGGAGACTGAAGCAAAACATGCTATTGTTCTTTTCCATGTTTGGTTTTGTTTCTTTTCTTTTTTTTTCTTTTCCCCATTTGGTTACAGTGCTTCTATACAACCAGACTATTGTACAATGTGAAAGTGTTTGCAGATCCTATACATGATTGTATGCCACCATAGGGAAAGGGGGAGAAGGGAGGGGAGAAAATCTGAAACTCAAGTAATTCTGTAACTGAATCTTATAAACTAAAAGTCAATAAACAAGTCAATAAATTTTTAAAAATCGACTAAAAAATTATCCATTTTTTTAACCATCTGTGATGTTTCTGTAATTTAAGCAGAGTTGTACTGGGTAGGTTACAGAATCAGAACCATGCTTTGTATGAGCATAGCTTTTCCTGAAATTAAGATTTATTTTGCCTCTAAATGCATAACCCCACACTTTAAAGCCACACATTTTATTAAAAGATTCAGTTTTAAAATAACTTTTAATAAAAGCTTAAAAGCAAAATAGAAATCCAATGATGCGTATTTTCCCCACTAATTTATAACTATCATCTCACCTTTTCCCTTTTCTAATACCCTAAATATTACACATTTATGGAGAAGGCATCTTTTATCTATCTCTAGAAATTCATTTTCTTTGACTTAATCTTAAATCCTTATTAATTTTTTTCTTACAGGATTGAAAGATTCAAGATGGCAGTGCTTCTATCTTCCTGAACCCCAACAAGGCAACAGAAGTTCTGTTGAATATAGAGTATGCTTAATAAACGTTTGTGTTAAATTGACTTGAATTACCTGACCAGCTCCTTTTTTAGTACCTTTTTGCCAACTTTTGGATTTCTTATCCTTCTAAGGAGTTTCCCCAGCTCTCTCTGTTTGTCATCTCTAGGATTTGCTCAGTTTCATGATCCTTAATGAAAAAATGAAAGAATTGTAGAAACACAGCATCTTTTTGCTTGTGAGAGAATCAGACTGTACGTAAACACAGTCTCTCTTTCCTACTCCTTTCCTCTATGACTTAAAAGTGGTTTGAGTTTTTTCAATTTTCTTCCTTTTCCAGAGTCATTCTTAAGCTCTCCTACTTGGAATTTAATTATTTTGCAAACAGTGACTTTTCAGTTTCTGATATAATAGTCTTGTATGACTTGTAAGCCCAGGAGTTGCTTTTTAAGATGGTTTTTTAAATTTAAAATGGTTTCTCCACCTAAAATTTACAGAATAACTTATAGCAAATGAAAAATGACAAGAATTTTGGCTGATTTTATCATAGAGAGGATGCACAAATGTAGAGATATGGTCAATCAATGGATGTCAAAGTGTTTTTGAAAAAGTTCCCTGCCCAAAAAAGTCTTTCTAAAACTTGAATTTAGTGGTACTGAGAGAGTATTAAAGTTACAGTGAGACTGGAAGGATTAGAGATATTTTGTCATGAATAGAAAACTGGCTAGAAGACAGGAAACTAAGAGTAAAGAGAAGTGGAGACTTCTAAATGAAAATGTTTAGACAACCAGTACCTTTGGGGATACTGGAACTAGACTTCTTTAAAAGATCCATAAATGACCTAGAAACAGAAACAGGGGAATCCTGAAATCCTCAGAAGGTACCAAGTTCTTCCAAGAGGCCAAATGCAGAAATATGGGGCTAAATTGCAGGAAACTCTTAGAAAACTGTGGGAATGGACCTAAAAGTGGTCAATGGGTTCCTTAATGGGGATGTAAGAACACGTGAAGCCTCTCCACCTCTCTGAATGAAGAGGAAGCTCAAAATCCCCTGAATCACTCTGATAGAGTAAGACCAACATTTACAATCCAAAGCCTCCTTTCCCTCTTGAGGGGAAGTCTGAATATCAACTAGCTGCCAGTTTTCCAGCATTCTTTCCCCACCATCACGTGTATGATTGGGTACCAGTCCTTAGATCCAGGCTCCTCTTTCCTATCCCTTAAAGCCTGGTTGGACTTAGCTCAGACAAGAGCCCTATAAAACCCCACCAGATATTACTGGTTGGGGGAAAGGGGCGGGGAGGAATGCATCACATTCCCTCCAGGTCCCCAGGCAGGATACCCAATTCATCCAGTCTATCCTCTCTGACTGTTCCTTCATTTTGTAAGCATCTCCCCTGAATAAAGCTGCCTCATAGCTGACCCTTATTAGGTTGAAATATTTTACAGAAAGAAGTACTCTTGACTTAGCAGACATGTCCCAGGATAGAACTCTAGGCATGCACTTTAGCCTATTTATTAAGGCTGCTACTGCAAGCCAAAAGCTGGAAAAAGCCAAAGTGAAGCAAATAGGATAAAAAATGCTATTATCTCACTCCCTTTCTCTCCCTGCCCCACACTTACATTATAAAATCACCATGTGTCCCCATACGAAATATTGTGTCTCCTTCAGACATAATGTGAAGCCAACCAAAATGACCATGAAGCTACTTCTGGGTTGTGAAAAGCCACAGGAAAAAAAAGCCACATGCAAAAAAAGTATTTTGCACAGAAGAGGTATCTTGTTGATGTTATCCCAATCTGATTTTGATTCTTCTGGTCTGGAAAGATAAGAACTTAAAGGAGACAAGTAACTAAGGTAATTAAGCCTGGGGATGTCAAGAGATTGATTCTGAATTTGCTTATTAAATTCAAGAATGTTAGAACTTAATGGAAACACTGTTTAGCTTGAAAGCAATAACTCGGAGACAAGATGAAGGATGGAGAAGAATCTATCTCTTCGTAGTGGATAATTTTACATAAGGAATTCTTTAAACCAAGATGAAGCATGGGCCAAGAAAATAGAAGTATGTCCCAAAAAGCCTATAAGTAAATGAATGGATGGATGATCAGGTCACAGAGAATCAAAGAGAATTAAACAAAAATGTTTAGGATACACTTTCAACATTTTAAGGCTGATGTCATGGAGGCAACTAAGACCTCTCTTGAAATGCCCCTTGGGGACTGTTGTCTGAGGTTGAAAACTTTACCCAGCACAGTGTTTCTTTTGGTATTCTGGTATTTTTTATACCCAGCACTGTCTCTTGGTGTTGCCTGAGTCTATGGGTTAAATATTCTTCCCTTCTAGGACTTACTGATGTTACAGATTTATTAAATGCCACAGTTCACATGTTACATTTATGCGAACTTTTCTACAATCTGTTGTGTGTTCTACAAATGCCATTTCTTCAGTCTTATGCCAGGCACCAAGACCACCAATGTTCATTTAATTTTTCCTTTCAACTGTACAACACTTTCCAGGTCTACCCTATGGTGCAGTTAGGACATGGCTAGCATCAGCTAAAAGACAGTTTCTTACATGGATTTCAGGCCAAATTCTGCCTCTTGTTAAACTGTATTACTTTGTGGAAGTCATTTAAACTTTTTATGATTCAGCTTTCCTATTCATTACTAAAGGGGGGGGAATGAGGCTGGCACTTATCTTACTGAGCTACTTGAAGCTAAAATAAGAGTGAATATATTCCAAGTTCTTAAGAAGAAAGGTGATTTTATGCATGACTTAGGTCCTATCTACTTCTAAAAGAAAGATTTGGTGTAGCTAGGAAGTTAACACATAAATGTAAGACTGCCTTAAGAATTGTAGAAATTGAGTAGGAAGAGGCTACCTAATGCAATAGTCATTCCATAATAGAAATCCTCTATAACAGTGGTTCTCAACCTTCCTAATGCCACGACCCTTTAATATTTGTACATGGGTGTATCTGCATGTGGGCTGACCCGCCTGGATACAGAGGAGCCATGTCTAAAGAATTCTTAGGCGACCCCTGTGAAAGGGTCATTCAACCCCCAAAGGGGTTGTGACCCACAGGTGGAGAACCACTGCTATAAGTAAATCCTCCCTGAGGCATTAGAGTAGTGTCATGTAAGGAGTCTAACTTTGTGTGAGAAATGGGATCCTGATCTTTCTTATCAGAGGCCATACTCACCTAGAACTGAATTTAGTCTGGAATATGAGTGGGGATATTATTATTATTATTATTATTATTATTATTGTTATTACTTATCAATGGCAATATACCTTGACCTCTGTTATTCTTCTGAGTATATTTAAAGAATAAAAAAGAAAATAAAGAATTAAGAAGATAAAAAAGAAAATGCTAAGCAAAGTTTGGCATATATCCTAGATTTGGGGAGAATAGATTTCAAAGGATTCAAAGAAATGATTGACAGGATTTCATGGTGCAGAATTTGTCAAGGTAAGTGAGCCCAGGAGGGATGGAGATCCTTAAGAAAAAAATTTGAAGATACCAAGGGAAAAATAGAGGATTTTAAAAGGCTGGCATGGATGAACAGGTGGCTCACTGAATCTTCTTGATTAAAAAAAAATACAGACAGAAGATGAAAGCAAGGTTAGGTCACACAAAGTGAATCTGAAAGCAAGGCTGGGACACTAAGAGGCTGTCAAGAGCCCTAGTTATTCAGTCAATGAGTATTTATTAAGCAAATGCTTATTAGGTACTATAGCAGGTAATGGGGATGCAAGCACAATAATGAAGCAATCTTTTCTCCCAAGGACATATTCTTAACTCCCTTCACTCTACTCAGAGACCATTTCGTTTCATTCCTTTTGGGGGAGAGGGGGTCTCTGCATCCCTCAGGGCCTAGCCTTTGGCACACACAGAGTACTTAATATACACTTGGTAATTGACAATTTGGTTTTCCCTATATTATACGAAAGTGGAAAATCAAAGAAAGGATAAGACTGAAAGAAATCATTATTTCTTTCTTTTACTAATAAATAGTTATTGAATTAGGACTAAAGTTCCCCCCCCCACCTTTTCTACTTCTTTATTCAGAAATCAACCTCTGTAGGTTATTCAGGCAGCCTTCAAAGTGCATGGCTGATAACAAAAGGGAAAACTCAGATCTATTTAAAATGCTAAGAAATTTTAGTTTAGAAGAATTGATGGATTCCTGGCCCACTGTGTTTTTAAACAGACAGGTCTGGGGGAAAAGTGGATGCTCCCTTTTGTCTAGATTACTCTAGGTGGGGCCATATGGATATAGACAAAGTTCTTTGATCAAGACTGTGTGCTGAAAGTCAAATCTCCTAGCCCATCATTAGAATAAGCCCACTTCTCATTATAATATTCATCCTTCTCATTAATTGTTAACCAATGAGAATTGATTTCCACCTTCAGGACCATCCACTCTTTCAAGGCCATATAAGCTTGAGTGGATGCTATGAGGGGTCTTTGGCATTTGAGAATGCCACTGACCCTTTTCTAAATTATATGCTAGAATGATGAATAAAATGACCAATTACCCAAAACTATGTCTCTTGAACTTTTTATACATCACAGGGCTACTGCTTAGGATAAGTGGAATGATAGTGGACAAGAAAGAAGACACAATAACTCATTTTGCTTCTGTTTTTTTTCTGCCTCCAAGAATGATCTTTGGTCTGAAAAGGGGAGAAAAGAAATAGTTAAAGAGGATTTGAAATTTAAGGTCAGTAGATAATGAAAAAACATTGGTTTGTCCTTGATGTAGCTCCTTCTCTGCCTCTTGCCCAGCAGCCTTCTTGTGCCAGCTATGCCTTCATCCCTACAGTCTCCTCTCCTCCAATTGGCAAGCTCCTCCCTGGAACCTCCATCAGAGAAAATTCCCACTCCAGAGATACTCATTTCTAATCTGGCTCAGCTCTTGACTCCCTGACTAACTGTCCCACTTTCCTCTGCCTCAACGTTCCCCTGGGAAGTGCCATCACTCTCCCTTTGATTTTTAGGTCTCTTTCATATATTGTCTTATGTATAGGTGGCACAGTGCTGCGCCTGGAGTCAGGAAGACTCATCTTCCTGAGTTTAAATCCAGTCTCAGACACTTACTAGCTGAATGACCCTGGGCAAGTCACTTAATACTGTTTGCCTCAGTTTCCTCATCTGTAAAATGAACTGGAGAAGGAAATGACAAACCCCTCCAGTAACTCTGTGAAGAAAACCCCAAATGGGGTCACAAAGAGAGCACTACAACAAAAATGTCTTCTTCCCCATTTAGAATGTAAGCTCCCCGAGGACCTTTCTTTCTGCTTAATTTGTATTCCAGTACTTGATAGAATGCCTAGCAAATAGTAAATGCTTAACAGATGTGTTTCTATCTAGTCTAATTCCTAGGGACCAAATAACCAGGTCCTTACTGACTCAAATATGCAACCTGCACTACCCATTTCCCCCAGCTCCATTTCCAGTGTTTGGAGAGAGACCACACAACACACACAGACACCATTATCCTCACCTTGCCTATAGGAGGCTTTTAATGTTGTTTGTCTCTCCTCCTAGTCCCCCGAGAGGACCAGTGTGTGTGAATTTAATTTAAGTGAGGCAGAGTTACACAAAGTCATTCTCTCTTTGAATAATCAAAGTCCAGTGACAAGACAAAAGTCAGGATAAGTAGCACTGGCCCAGGATGCAGTGTGATCTTGGTGTCTTTGATGCAGGCCTGACCAAGCTCTATGCACTCCACAGAAGCTGCTTCAGTCACCTTCATGGCCATTGGAACAAATCGTTCTTACCTTTCCATTCTTCTTCACATGCTTATGGTTAACATCCCTCTAACTCACTGACAGGTTTGAGACCTGTCAGTTACACTCAACCTGGTCTAGTCCATCTACCAAGATGGTTTTCCAGAGTTGTCATTGCTACACCTTCTTGGAACCACAGATGAAGGTTGAGTTAATCAGGTGAACACCAAAAGTGGAATAAATATTTCCTGAATTGTTGGCTTAAATTCCACTCATATTCCTTAATAAGGACAGATTTCTTTCAAAATGCTTTTATGCCAGGGGATGCTACCAAGTAACATGAGTGTTTTATTTCTTAGAATTTCCCATTAGTTGTGTCCTTTTGGAGTTCTATCCTTTGCCTCTGGGATTTCTAGGAGGGAATTTCTGCCTAGAGTAGGGGTTTGGGTTTTGTTTTTGTTTTCAACAACAGCAGAGTCATGTTGAAGGCCAGCTCCTTTTTTGTCTGTTACTGATACTGTCCTAACACCCACCTTCCTCTCCCTGAAAACAGCATAACATGTTCAAGACCAAACAAGAGACTGCCTCCGGGATGAACTTTTCTGGTCTAAAACATGTTGTGATCAGGGATGCACCAGGAATGTAAAGGAAGAATATCACTGGATCAAAATCATGGAATGAGCATTCAGATCCTGCTGTTAGTAATGTGTGAGTGCGGCTGAGTCATTAGATTTTCTGGGCCTCAGTTTCCTCATCTCTCAACTACATGGCCTCCAAGATCCCTTCCAGTGATGTTTTAAGAATAATTTGAAAATTATCCCCTTACTGACACAAGCCAGAAAAAAATAGGAATTATTATGTGCATCCTATTATAAGAAATCCATTTCTAATGCCCTAACTAGCCATGCTGGGCAGCTAGGTTGAGCAGTATATAGAGTGCCAGGCTAGGAATCAGAAAGATTTATCTTCCTGAGTTCAAATATGGCGTCAGATGCTTACTAGCTGTGTGACCCTGGGCAAATCCCTTAACCCTGTTTGCCTCAGTTTCCTCATCCATAGAATGAGCTGGAGAAGGAAACAGTAAAACACATCAGTATCTTTGCCAAGAAAACCCCAAATGAGGTTATGAAGAGTTAGACATGACTAAGTTGATGTTATAACAACAAAAACTACACAAGTCACTCTTTTTTTAATTCTAAATTTATTTATTTGTTTACTTCTAGTTTATAACATTCAGCTCCACAATCCCTTGCATTCTAAATTTTCTCTCCTTCCCTCTCCTACCCCCCTTCCCTCCATGGCAGCATGCAATCAAATATAGGATCTACAAATATCTTCGCATTAAACATCAGTCAAGTTGTAAAGAAGAGTTATAACCAATGGAGTGAACAATAAGAAAGAAGGGACAAAACAAGACAAAAAAGAGAGAGAGAGAGCAAATAGTTTGCTTCAATCTGCATTCAGACTCTGTCATTCTCTCTCTGGATGGGGATAGCTCCTACCATCATGAATCTTTTGGAGCCATTTTCACTCAAGGGGTCTCAGTTTTCTCATTTGTAAAATGGAGGAGTTTGACTAGATGACCTCTGAGGTCCCTTCCAGCTCTCATGTCATAGGATTTGTTTCCCTGGAGAGCTGTATTAAATCCCAAAACAGCACATATCATTTGGGTCCAATCATTTGGAGGGGCTGGGTCTGCTGCCCATGATGAGGACAAAAACCCAAAAAAGAAAAAGAAACAAAACCAGTAAGTAACCATAAAATCCAGTGAAGCAAACTCAAATCTGGCCTCAGACACTTGACACACTTACTAGCTGTGTTACTTTGGGCAAATCACTTTACCCCAACTGCCCTCCAAAAAGCAAAAAAAAAAAAAAAAAAAGACCCAAACAGGTGGATCTCCTCTGATTAAGATACTTACCAGTTATGTAACTCTGTCACTTAACCTGCAACAGCCTCAGTTTTCTTATCTGTAAAACAAGGATAATAAAAACACCCACCTTCCAGGGTTGTTGTGAGAATCAAATAAGATACCGCATGGAAAGCACTTTTCAAACATGGCAAGTGTCCTATAAATGCTACCTATTATTTTTAGACAAAGAAATGGATCAGAGACAGATTAAATCATTTACTTAGCACCCTCCAGATTGGGAGGGTGAGCTTGGGAAGCAGAGATTCAAGCCTACAACTTCCTGACCCAAAGTCTAAACTGTACCTACTCTGCCATGTTGTTTGCTTTTATGTCCAAGGCCAATAATGTTTGCCCAACCAATCCAATAAAGTTACTAGATGGTTCAAATGAAATTATGCATGTGAAAATACTTTGGAAATCATAAAGTCCTATACTTACATAAATTGTTGCTGTTAATATATGTTATTTGTGTTGGGTTGTTTTAGTCATATCTGACTCTTCATAATCCAATTGGGGTTTTCTTGGCAGAGATACTGGAGAGGTTTGTTTGCCATTTCCTTCTCCAGCTCGTTTTACAGACGAGAAAATTGAGGCCAACAGGATTAAGTGACTTGCCTAGGGTCACAGGACTAGTAAGTATATGAAGCCAGATTGGAGCTTGGAAAAATGAATCTTCCTGACTCCAGATCTGGTACTTTATCCACTGTGCTGCCTGGCTGCCCTAATATCTATAAAGTGCCTTGCAAATCGTAAAAACTATATAAATATCAGTTATACTTTTCATTATTATAGAAAAATCTTTCTTCTCATCTTGTTCAATATAGTTCAGCTAGAAACAGTCTTGGGATAAGCCATTATCTTGCTATTATTCTTTTATATTCAATATTCTTTGGATTATTGCGCAAGTGGATAAAATAATTGCCTTTTTCAGTTGAAGAAAAGTATTAGGATGTAAGCTCATCTTCTGTGGGCACACTGAAAGTATCCTCAGCTCTACTCCCCCAGAAGACAGGATGATGGAAGTAATATTTCCCTCATCCTGTTCCCACATAATTTCCACTTTTTCTTGGTTTCTATTTTTTAAAGCTTTTTGTTCCTTGAAGTTTGGAAATTATGAATATTTGGTATGGCAACATCCACTACAAAGGTTTACGTATGGTTTTTATGGTTCAGTGTTATGTTTGGGCAATCATTCAGCCTCAGTCTCTGATAATGGTCTGGTTCCAATCTGGTTTCTTGGTTTGAGTTCTTCAGAATATTTCAAAGTCTGTATTTGTTGTATGAGAATTTATAGTCTATTTATCCATAAAAGATAAGGTTTTTATTATTTCAGCCATCAGGTCACATCTTGCTAGTGTAATGTGTCTTGGTCACATCTACTTCTGGGATTGACAAGGAGATGAAGATCCTGGAGGCAAATGCCTGCAAGCCAGACAATTGTCTCCAGCTTCCTCTTCAACTTTGACCCCCAGGGAGGTTTGCTATGACCTTGGATACTGGCAGAGGGGCTGATGTGATTCATAAACTATTCCTTGCATCCTTAGTTATTATGGAAGGAAGAGAAATTGCAGTGCCTAGGGAGGGAAAAGCCTTGGGCAACCCAGAGGAAGAATTCTGGGAGTGACGTTTGTGCCACAGGTAACGTGTACTAAGAGTCCTGAGACTGAGGTAGATAGAAGTGATATGGTCAAATCATGAATGAGACATGGGGTTCACTCTGTGTTGCTGAAACTAGCTAGCATTATAGCCTAGAATCCATGAGGCCTTTTATGTTCTTTCTTTCCTCTCCCTCCCTCTATTTGGAGAAAACTGAACAGGAAGCCAAAAGTTTGTTTAACTTTCTGTGATTAAACCTTTGCTTTATCTCTTAAGCCAACAATTGTGATAAAAGCCTTTTAACTACAAGCATTGCTCGATCTGTATGTGTTGTTGGAATTCAGTTGAGAGGAGAGACAATGGTACAACATGGGAGGAGAAAGATTTTAAACTGCAGTATATGGTCAGAGTAGAGCTAATAAGAAGTGTATTAGTGATTTTTTTTATAACTTCCCCAAAGTGGACATAATACTTTGTGAGGAATCCTATAGCAAATTGAACCAGCAGTGGTGTATGCTGGGACTAGCTGGCCAGTGCTAAGGCATGGCCTCCATCATCCTCCCTGAAGTCCCACCCTCTGCAGGAAGCCTTTGCTTTACGGATTTTTCTTTAATTTGTACTCCATAAACCTTGTGGTATAATTGTTTGCCTATTGTCTCCTCCAGTAGCCTGGGAGCAGGGACCGACCTATCTTTCTCCAGTGCTTAGTACAATGCCTAGAAAATAGTAGGTGCTTAATAAATGCTAGTTGATTGACTGACTTTCCAAGCTTGAATTGAAAAGAAAGCCCCACTGAGGGAGTAGCTGAAGAGAAAGTGACCCTCTCAAATAGAGATGAATGTTCCTGAACCACAAAAGATGAGGGGAAAAATGAAAGTGACCGAGAGTCCTGCCTTCCCATCAGCTGACTGTGTAGCACCACCACCCCACTGTTGCTATTCTAGGTATTTAATAGGCACTCAATTTTTGCAGTCTGCATTGATATGTTACACAGTTTATGCCATTTTTGCATAATCTTCATTGATCACCAAGTGTAGGCTCTTTAAGAATAACTTTTCTGTAATTTCTGTGTTGATCTGGTCTTGAATTGTCGTCCTAGGCTACTCTAACTCTACAAACAAATTCAAATGACTCAGCTAATTATCTGATGCTTTTTTTTGGTCAACATAGTGTTGGCAGAATCCATTTGGTCATGGTCATCATAATCATAATTGCAGGGGAAAGAAAATAAGCATTTATGTAGTAACCACTATGTACCAGGCATGACACCTACATGTAGCATCTACTGTGTGCTAGAAATATTTCCTCATTTGATCCTCACAACAATCCTGGGATTAAAGTGCTATTATTATCCCCATTTTATAGTTGAGTAAATGGAGGCAGACGGAATTTAAGTGACTTGTTCAGTGTCACACAGCTAGGAAGTGTTTGAGGTTTGATCTGAACTCAAGTCTTCCTGACTCCAGTTCCAGTACTCCAGTCACTGTGCCATCTAGCTGGTGATGATGCCATCACCATCATCATCATTATCTTCATCATCTTTGTAACTACTGTCGTCTCATGATTTTCCTCAGGGCTGGTTTTGTGGCATGCCCATGATTATTCCTGTGGGGTATGCATGAGGGACATGGTGAACTGGAACTCTCCTTCTGATAAGGGTAGGGAAATCCTGTATTTCTCCACTCCAGCCACCAAAATGACCTACACCCTTTAGGTTCATTTTTTTAAGCAAATGTGCTTTTTTCTGACCTTTATGACTTTTTATGACTTTGAGAAAACAGAGCATCCCACACATGCAGAACTTAATGTGTAGGCTTCTGTTTCACTTCCCCCAGATGCATCTATTATTCACTCCCTAGAGCTCAGCAGGGGGAGATCTTAGATCAGAATAATTATAAGAAAATGTAAATTAATGAATTAACTCCAGATATAGCTCTCTGAAGGGTGACCAGGATGGCAAAGAGATTGCAAACTATGGACATATAGGTTTAGTTGAAGGACATGGGGAGATCTAGCCTGGGGAAGAGAAGATTCAGGAGACATAATCACTGTCTCCAGATATTTGAAGGGGTGTCATTTGAGACAGGGATTAAGTCTTCCTTCCTGCTCCCAGAAGGCATATAAAGTAGGAATAATGAGCAAAAATTAGAGGAGCAGATTTTTGGCTCAGAATTAGGAAAATATTCCTAATGAAAGGGGAATGGAAAGTAATGATTTTCTGTCATTGGAGGGCTTCAAGCAGAGACTGAACAATGACTCTGGAGAGATATTGTCCAGGTGTGTGTTGAATTCAATGATCTCTGGGTTGCTTTTCAGCTCTGAGATTCCATGGGTTTTAATTCACTGAGAGAATCTCAAACTAAGAAAATACTTCAACTGTATTTCATTGCAGAGAATATTTTTTGAGAGACTGTATAGAATTTTTTTTTACAAAGAAGCTACCTTTGAAAAGGCCTTTTGTTTTTAAAAGGACAAGTTTAATAGGCATCCTCTCCAGGATAATTGAGGACTCTGAGGCTTCATCTCTTCATTCCATGTTCAATTACTGCTACCTGAGAACACTTGGCAAAAAGCATAGGAAAGTTCCTAGAAGCCTTTCCTTCAAGGAGAGGAGTAAGTGGTTTCATTACTATCTTCCTTTACCATACTTCCTAAGGTCCTCTTTGGGAGAATCCTAAAATTTCCCAGTGAAAGGTGGTTCAGGGTTGATAAGGAATGCTCCTGGATAGCCAAGAAAAACAAAAAAGATTTTGTTTTAAAAAGCCTTCATAATATTTTTAAAAATTCAGCTTAGCTCAATTTTCTTAAAATGCTCTTTTAAATATGTTTTAAAATAGTAGCTGGAGGCATCTAGGTGGCTCCGTGGTTAGAGTGCTAGGCCTGGAGTCAGGAAAACCTGAGTTCAAATCTGACCTCAGAAACTTACTAGCTGTGTGATCCTGGGCAAGTTTGTTTTCCTTAATCTACTGAAGAAGAAAATGGCAAACCACTGTAGTATCTCTGCTAAGAAGAAATCCCCATGGACAACATTGGCATGAGGTCATGAGAGTTGGACACAATTGAGCAACTGAAAACCAATACCATCTGGAATGGACACTAGTGGAGGGGTGGAAAGAGCCCTGCACTTAGAAGATCTGAGCTTGAGCCTCTAAGCCTCTTTGAGCCACAGTTCCTTCAGCTGTAAAATGTCTAAAGCCATACCTGGAATTGCCCACTAATTGCCCAGAAACATTTTATTATGCTTGAAGCCTTTGCTTGAAGACTTCTGTTGAAGAGGACTCTGAATAAAGCTACTGAAGTAGCCTCTTCTCACTTTGAGGCATCCTCCCTGCTTCATAGGGTCCACACTTGTATACTTTCCTTGAGGGGGTTCTTGGGAGAAATTGTTGTTATTATAGGCAGCTAATAGGTAGGGTGATAGGGCTGGAGTGAGGAAGACTCTCTTTTCTGAGTTAAAAATCCACCTTCAGACACTTACTTCAGACACACCTGGGCAAGTCACTTAACCCTGTTTGCCTCAGTTTCCTCATCTGTAAAATGGACTGGAGAAGGAAATGGCAAACACATCTAGTGTCTTTGACATGAAGACTTCAAATGGGGTCACCAAGAGTCAAGTATGACTAATGTTTATCATTATCTTCCTCCTCCTCCTCTTTATTATTATTATTAGTATTGTCATCTCTTCCATACAAATACTGAGCTCCCTGAGGGCAGAAGTGGCATATTATACTTCTTTCTCATTCATTCAACAAACATTTATTGAGAATCTGTTCTATGCCAGACACTGTGCTGGCTGAAAAGGACATAAAGCTAGGGAGAAAGGATTATTTCTCTCTTTCATTAATAACCAATTGTTAAATTAGGACTAAGCATGGGGGAGAGAATGGGCCTAAAGTATGGGGATGGAAGGGGGAATGTTGTATACAGGGGATAGTTCAGTCTTCCTGGACTGTGGTGCATGTGTTGACCCTGGGCAACATGTGGTGCACTGTCCATAGCTGAATGAAGGTCAGTAACAAGCAATAAACCTGGACTAGGTGGGTTGAAGACAGACTAGGAAGGGCTATAAGCCCAGGTGAGAAGTTGATACTTTATCCTCAAACCAATAAGGAACCACTGTAGTTTCTTGAGTAGAGACGGGATATGGTCAGATTTGGCCTGAGAAATACCCCTTTAGCAGCTGTGTGGATGTATTTTTTCATATTTCGCACAATGATGAGTGAAGCATAGGCCTTAAAAAAATTTGATTGACAAGATTTTTGGAAGACAAAATTAATTTTTGGTACCTTTAAAGCTGTCATGCTGCTCAGACATGCAGGGCTACTTTCAGGCTAAGGCTGATCAACCAATGGCTCCCTGGTTCTGTTACTGGATTTCCACCTGGCTATACTTGTCCTGATAAATCTGTTATCTGCTGCCCCATCACATGTTTTTTACGAGCCCTGAGTTTGATGCCTTGCTATGCCATATTCCCTGGTTTCCTGTCCTTCTTACTAATATTTTTAAACCTCTTCTTGTTTCTTCTGCCCCCTACTCACAAGTGACACATAGTGTTAGGATGGATTTATTTTCCAAGGAAGAATCAATTCCTAAATAATTCAGAGCATAGTACTGGAAAATTATCTGCCCAGTGCCCAATGGATGGCTCTCAAGTCTTCCAACCTAGTTTCCCTGGGTACTATCTCATAGCCTGGGCCAATGCCTTAATGTCTATTGACCACAGTGCAACCAACCCCCTCCAGAAGCCACCTTGTGCAACCTCATAGCCTCTTGGATGGTTGTCAAATAGACTAGATTAAAATATAATACCTCTGTGAACAAGAGCATTCTACCTAGCTTCTCTGGAGCAGCTAGCTACTGGAAATTTGATTTTTCAGTCATTCCCTTCTACTTACCCCAATCACCATCCTAATTACCCCAGATACAGCTGGGTGGGGCAGTAGATTAATCCACTGGACCTGGAGTTAAGAAAAACTAAATTCAAATCTGGTCTCAGATACTAACTTATGTAGCCCTGGCAAGTAACTTAATCTCTCTATTTGCTTCGGTTTCCACTTCTACAAAGTGAGTATAATAACAGCACTTCCTAGGCTATTGCAAAGATATTTATAAAGGACTCTGCAAACAAACCTTAAAGCACTATATAAACACCAGCTATCATCATCATCACCATCAACATCACCATCATCATCACCATCATCATCATCATCATCATCATCATCATCATCACCCCAACAGATTCCAGGCTCTTACCCACACATGTACCAGCAAGAGCCTTTTATCTGTCTGAGCAAATAAAAGTTACATGGGCCTGTGGTGTAGCTATGTCTATATAATCAAGTCTATCCAGGGATGAATGTGACCCATCAGTAATTCTACCTAAAAACTTCACCAAAATACCCCCTTTCTGCTCAGATCATTTTTCCTTACCTCGTTCTTTCTTCTAGTGCCCTTACTGTATTTTGCCTCCTCCCTACCCAAGAGGTTTAAAAAAAAACACCTCTTTCTTAAGTGACTTCCTAAGTGGTGGTCTTGACATGCATTGTCTCAAACAAAGGAATCCTTATATTTTGAGAGGACCCTCTAAGTAGAATACCATGCTCAATCCAAAAGACTGAATGTCAAATGGTGGGACTGTAAACATTGTGGTACCTTAATTGGGGGAAATATATTAGGAAGAAGGATGTCTTCCACACACACAGCCCCCACAGGCAATAAATCAATATAACGGGCTTTCAAAGGAGACCTCTGTGGTACAGAGGAATGTGAATCCTCCCAGCAAATAAAGGATTTGGGCTGAGTTTGGAAGGATACAGAGGAGGTGGATGGGTGCAGAGGAGTAGAAGGTTGCTGCAAATGAAATGGTCCACCTCAGAAAATAGGTTCTCCCTCATTGGAAGACTTTAAGGACAGATTGGATGACCACTTGTCAGGGATATTATGGTGTGAATTCTTTTCTGGTATGGATTGGACGAAGTGGCCACTTAGGACCGACCCTTGCAACTCTAAAATTTGGTTATTCTATGGAGAAGAATATGAAAAGCAACCTCATTTAGCAAAGTTGAAGGGGTTGGGCCAAAGGGAGGAGTGGGGGAAAACACTGAATCTGACTAGTTTGGTTAAAGCAGAAGGCAGGGGAAGTGGGAGGTAAGATTGTAATGGTTACACTTTAAGCTATGAGTCTCATATACCAAGTTAAAGATAAATGGTAAGTTCTCTGAAATGTAAGACACACTTGTAAGTTTAATCTGCTTTATTAACATTTTTTCCATCATTTTCTTAAGTCTAGACAATCAACAAGGTCACAAATCAGATTTGATTTGTAGGTTTGTAATAATCCGAGGTGTAAATACTCACACTGAAAATTTAACAATGGTACCTGAGGCTGTGGGAGATGTCTCTAGCACAGCCCCTAAATACTTTATTATGAATTAAGTATATGAAAAGCAAGTGTTGATAAGGGAGAAGGTCATAAAGAGTACAATGGCATTGGTTGCCTGAGATCAAGAAAGATAGAGAAGGAAAAAGGCACAGAAAGGAGGCTGTAGGCATGAAAAAAATCCCAAAACGAAAAAAATAATTTTACTTACTCTTCATTTCTAGTACCATAGTCAGCAATGGTGACAATGAGATGGAATATCTATAGCCAGATAATCATTAGAACTTTCTAGGTTGGAGAAATGGTGCCTTGGGTCAACCACTTTTAGTATCCAGTAAAAATAAATGTGTATTACTATTAACATAAAAGGAATAGCAACCTGACAACAGGGTTAAGAATGTAGATCAAAGGTTGTCAGCTCCATCCCACTCTTTTCAATATTTCCAAATACCTTGTTTAAGTCTTTTTGAAGTGCCAAGGAAATTTAAGTGGCCTTGGGGCTGGCTGAAGAAGCACCAGGAACTGAAAAGAACTTGCTTACCTGAACCTAAATATATGGGGGAGAGGGGTATTGACCTGGGGCCCCTCTTTTTTTGTGTGCTGATCAGTTATAACTATGGATCTAATAGAAGAGGTGAAAACCTTTTGATTATACCTCTAGGCATACTAGCCAGGCACAATCAAAAGGTAATACTCTTTTTTAAAAAAATAGATATGCATACAATATATATATATATATATTTAGATTATATGTAAAAACTATCTTTAATATTCATTTGATTTAAATTTTGAGTTCTGAATTTTATCATTCCCTCCCCTCTCTTCTTGAGATGACAAGCAATTTGATATAGATTGTACATGTGCAGTCATGAAAAATATTTATATTTCCATGTTGCAAAAGAAAACAAAGAAAAAAAAGAAAAATTAAGTGAAAAAAGTATGCTTTGATTTCCATTAGGTTTTTCTCTGTAGGTAGATAGAATTTGTTGTAATAATATATAATAATTTTGGAATTGCCTTGGATCTTTCATTTATTGCTGAGATAGCTGTCACTCACAATTGATCATTGCACAATATTACTGTTACTATGTACATTGCTCTCCTGGTTCTCACTTCACTTTGCATCAGTTCATATAAGTCTTTCCAAATTTGTTTTGAAACCATCCTGTTTGTCATTTCCTATGACACAATAGTATTCCATACAATTATATACCATAACTTGTTCAGTCATTTCCCAATTGCTAAGCATTTCCTCAATTTCCTATTCTTTACCACTGCAAAAAGAGCTGCTACAAATATTTTTGTTCTTTTCCTTTTTTAAAAAAATTTCTTGGGGTGGTTAAGTGGCGCAGTGAATACAGCACCAGCCCTGGAGTCAGGAGGACCTGAGTTCAAATCTGCTTTCAGACACTTAACACTTATTAGCCATGTGACCCTGCGCAAGTCACTTAACCCCAACTGCCCTGCCCTCCCTCCTCCAAAAAGAAAAAAAAATTTTAAAAATCTCTTTGGGATACAGACCTAATAGTAGTCTGACAGGGTCAAGAGCTATGCAAAATTTTATAGCCTTTTAGGTATAGTTCCAAATCTCTCTCCAGAATGGCTGGATCAGTTCACAACTCCACCAATATTGATGCCCCAATTTTTCCACATCCCCTCCAAGACTGATCATTTTCCTTTTCTGTTATATTGTTGTTCAGACATTTTTAGTCACATAAGACAATGATCCCATTTGGAATTTTCTTGGCAGAGATACTGGAATGGTTTACTATTTCTTGCTCCTATTGATTTTACAGATGAGAAAACTAAGGCAAGCAGGGTTAAGTCACTTGCCTGGGGTCACACAGCTAGGAAGTTTCTGAGGGCATATTGGACTCCAGGCCCAGCACCTTATTCACTGTGCCGCCTAGTAGCCTGTAATACTCTGTCATATCAGCAAACTGATAGGTGTGAGGTGGTACCTCAGAGTTGTTTTAATTTGCATTTCTCTAATCAATAGTTATTTAGGGGGGGGGAGCCAAGATGGCGGCATAGAAGCAGCAAAGCACCACAGCTCCCACACAAACAAGCTGAAAAACTCATAAAAAGGGACGCTAAACAGATTTTCAAGCTCCAAAACTCTCCACAAGACAGAAAGCACATCTGTTGCTACAGGCAGCGCAGCAGGCGGGGCTCTTCCCAGCAGTCTGGGAGCGGTCTGGCTCAGGCCCTGGGGCATCAGGAGGGGAACCGGGGCTATAGGAGAGCAGATCGGCTGCACTGGAGGCACAGTTACCACATCTATCAGGCCAGAAGACAAAAAGGCTAAGAGAAAGGTCAGTGGATTTTGCTAACTGGGGAGGAGAAGAGCGGGTCCGGCCAAACTGCTCCCAGGGCAAGGAAGCAGCGGGAGGCGTGGCTGTTGCACCAGGAATGTCTGAGAGCCGAGCGGCCTGGATCTGGATCGGGGTCTTGAGTGGTGGTCCTGGGGTGCGCTTTCAGTGAGCCGAAGCTGGGGGGGGAGC
>CM053594.1:322909752-322926591 GCA_028646575.1 Pseudocheirus occidentalis
TACTTTTATTTACTCTCATTGAATCTGGCTTAGGGAAGAAATGGCATAAACTCTAAAATGGGCATAATGCCACACAAGAGAGTAGGGTGCTTGAGAATGAGAGGGGGGATGATGGAGGGGAGGGCAGGGTCTGGGGGAGGGATGCTGAATGCTCACACTTCAATAAAGGGACAGGGACAGGGTAGAGAACAGAACAAGGTGGGGAGGGATAGGAAGGAGGGACATATGATCACTGTCACAATATGTCCACTATGAAAATGTCCTGTATAATCACACCTACCCAGCCTGTATTGAATTGATTGTCCTTCCAGTGGGTGTGGGTGACAAGGGAGGAACCGAAAGAATCTAGAATATAAAGCTCTGCAATACTTGCAACTAGGAATCAAGATATACAGGGGCTAGGATAGGGAGACCCTCCCTGCCCTACCAGAAAGTTAGAGAGCAGACCAGGGGAAAGGCTACACAGTGGGATCGCTGTTTTGGGGGTGGGGGCGGGGTAGGGGAAAGATGGGAAGAAAATTTGTAACTCAAAAATCTCATGAAAATGAGTGATGTAAACAAGAAAACAAATAAAATTTATTACATTAAAAAAAAAGAATTTTTTCCTAGTATAACCAGCAGGTAGCCCTTTAAAGCAATGTTTGGAAATTTAGGCTAGAGCCTCTACCCACCCTTGGAATTTATTGAGTTGGCCCCAGGATAAGACTGCACTTCCCAGACCACAGCTTCCTTCTCTCACCAGAAAGCAAAGGTTTCCCTCTCTCTCCTTGGCTTTACACCCTTGTTACTGTTGTTTCTGCAGACCTGAAATCTTGCCAGGGGAACTGCTACTGTCATCTCCACTGTGATTTGCCATGGCTGCAGAATTCTAGTTCAAATCAATATTTTCCCCACCTTGACAATGTCCCAGTGTACATTTGAGGGACCACAGTGCCAGAAATTCTGTTCTGTCTTATGGAGCTTGTACTCTTGTCATGCATTTCTCCATGTCCCTGAGGCACTTGGGTTAGATCAAGCCTAAATTTGCTTTTCTATAATTTCTGCCCACGGCTCCTAGTTCTTCCCTCTGGAGCAGGGTAGAACAAATCCTATGTCTTTCCTACATGACAGCCCTTCAAATATTTGAATATAATTATCATATTCCCCTTAAGTCTTCTCCAGGCTAAAAATGCCCAGCTCCTTCAGCCAAACCTCGTGTGCATGATTTCATGGTCCTTCACCATCCTGGTTCACCTCCTCTGTCTAGTCTTTACCTTACTGAGGTCTTTTCTAAAACGTGGTGCTCAAAATAATAGCTAACATTTATATAGCACTTATTATGTGCCTTACTATAAACTTACTTGGGGAGCTAGATAGCACAGTGGCTAGAGCACTAGGCTTGGAACTAAGAAGACTCATCTTAGTTAGTTCAAATCTGGCTTCAGACACTCACTAGTTGTGTGACCCTGGGCAAGTCACTTAACCCTGTTTGCTTCGGTTCCTCATCTATAAAATAACCTAGAGAAAGAAATGTCAAATTACACCAGTATCTTTGCCAAGAAAACTCCAAATGGTGTCATGGAGAGTTAGACTCAAATGAAAACAACTCAACAATAACAGCAGCATACAAAAGTGTGCCAAGCTCTGTGCTAAGTGCTTTACAATTATTATCTCATTTGAGCTTCATAATGCTAGGAGACAGTTCTATTGTTATCTCCATTTTACAGATAAGGAAATAGGAACAAATAGAGGCTGAGTGACTTGCTCAGGGTCATAGGATTAGCAAATATCTGAGGCCAGATTTGAACTCAGATATTCCTGACTCCAGGCCAAGAGCTCTATCCATTGAGGCACCAAACTGCTGTAATGCTTCTTCTTTTTCTTACCTTTCTTTGTAGGACTTAGCACAGAGCCTGGCACACAGTAGGTGTTTAAATATTATTCACTGCCTGCCTTTCTTTGCCCATTTCTTCCCTAACACAGCTGAGAGTCTCAGGAGAAATTCAGGTCCCAAACTATGCAGTAGGGGAAGGGGAATGAGATATCCTCATCTAGGAATGTAAGATGAGGGTGTTTTCTCTTGCTTTACTACTTAATTCTGTCTTAATTAGATATTTTACTGTTCCAATGCTCTTCATTGCCTGGGGCTGTTAGAATGATAAACTCCTGAATACTAAACTCAAGTTGATTTCAATGGTTCCCAGTTTTCTGAGTAGGAACAAACCATCTAGGAAGATAATTTACCATTGAAGAGCCCTGACGTTGTGAATTCCACTCCACAATTTGTTTTAAATTGTTCAGGATTATTTAGGACACAGGCTATACTCTTATAGGCTACAAGATTGGGGAGTTCAGGGCAGTATCAATTTGCATTGGTATTCCTTAATCAAGAATTCTTACACCAATGAAATTACAGGTCTGGTTTCCCTCAAAATTAAAATGACTTAGGGCAGCCTCGTTTTTTCTCTTCTATAAGACTGTAAGCTCTTTGAAGAGAGAATGTGTCTTATTCAGCTTTATCAACCTCACAGCACTTAGCAGAGTACTTTGAAATTAGGAGGTGGTTGATGAATATTTGTTGAATGAATGAATCCTGTGTTCCCTGATTTATCACATACCTTCTTCCACCTCTGTGATTTCCTTGTATTCCCACAGCTATCTTGTATTCACTTTTTGCATTTATTTCTGGATGGCTCTGTTTTGGGGGTATTTCTGAGCTGTTGTTTTGCACTAACCTCTAAATTCATTCAGGAATTTGTGGTGAAGGACAGTTGGCATTACTCTTATATGCCTAAGGTCCCAAATAAAACCTTTGATCCACGATCCCTCAATATTCCTGTGCATGCGTTTTACAAAAAATATAAATGCTTCTTTATTTTCCCAGGGAAGAATTGGAAGAATTCTGAAAACCAAATTCAAGGAAACCCCTGGAGAGGAGCTCAGTTTTGAAATAATGGCTCCTAACCCAACTGGACTTCTCATTCTCCCTGGAGTTATTCTTTCTTTGTGCTTTAGCTCTCCATTTTTTGGTGGCTTTGTTACTTACTTTAACGATATTTTTAAAAATCAGGACTAAGTCCTCAGACCCACAGTACTTGAATCATAAGGATGAATCAGGGAATAATTGTAGAAGTTCCTTCTAAGAGCATTTAGACAAGTGACATTGTTGTCTGGGCCTGACTTCCCCATGGAAAGCTGGATAATGAAATAATCTTCCTTAGTGATTTCCTGAAACAAATAATCTTTCTAAGATAAACTCTCTCCTATTTTTCTTATCACAGACACTTTTAAAACAAACAAACAAACAAACAAAAACCATCCCACTACATCCTCCACCTCTGGGGGCCTGGCAATTCTCTCTGTCTAGACATTTCCTAAGTGTTTCTTATTGTGGTAACTGGGCTGGTAGAACAGTCCAGATGGTAGGGGCTTGCACTGGAAGGATTACCTGGTCCCTACCATAACATTACTGTAAAATTAAGTGGGAAGGATTTTAATGAAAAGTTCATTCTTTCTAAACATTAAGTGTTAGGAAAAGTGTTAAATGAACATCCCTTCTTTGTCTACTACTATGCTAGGCTTTGAGGGCCACAGCTTTAACCAGGGAACCTGCCAACTAGGGCTTTGCTCCCAGGGTTCTTAATGGAGAGGGCACTTAGGTTAAGCAGTGGTTCTCAACCTTCCTAATGCCGTGACCCTTTAATACTCATATGAAGGTGTATCTGCATATGGGAAGACCCACCTGGAGAGGGGTAGAGGAGCGGTGTCCTGGTTCCTAAGACCATCGGAAATATGTGTTTTCTGATGGGAGGAAGGGCATTTCAGGCAGTAGGAAAAGTACGAACCATGACTCCTGTCTGGAAATGAATATCCCGTATTTGGAGGATATGAAGAGAACAAGATCAAAGGAAGAGGTTACCTATTGGGAAGCAGTGTGAGCTAAGATTGGATAGTGTACTAGTCTATTTCTAAGACACTATGCTTTGTCTCTGTGTTTCTGTCTCTCTTTGTGTGTGTCTTTGTTTCCTTGTGTCTCTCTCTCTATGTTTCTCTGTCTCTGTGTGTATGGGAGTGTCTCTGTCTATTTCTCTGACTTTGTCTCTCTCTCTGAATCTCTCTGTCTCTCAGTGTCTCTGTCTCTGTCTCTCTGTCTCTGTCTCTCTCTCTTTTCTTCCCTTTCTCTCCCCATCCTCTCTCCAGGGAACTTACCAATATGCAATATATTGATTTTCAGTCAAAAGAGAAACAGCCTAGACAGAGAACTGGTTTGTTGGCTCTGGAGGCAGAAGACCCGGGCTCATGTCCTTTCTCTGATGCTCACTATCTATGTGACCTTGTGTAAATAACTTAACTTTTCTAGGTCTCAGTTTCCTCATATTTAAAATGGAGGGGGGGGTGGATCACAATTAAGGACATAGTGGGTGCTTAATAAATGTTTATCCACTGAACATTTGGGACTCCTTAAAAGGATGTCCAAAATGGATCAAGATTAACCAGCAAAGGCTTCCTATGTTTGAGATGTTCTAGAGTCACTTAATAACCCAGAATTTGTTTCTTATTTGTAAAAGAAGGATGATATTATTTGCAATACCTCTATCACAGGATTACTGTGAACACCAAACTAGACAGTGTATGTAAAATCAGTTTCACATATGATATCTTGAGAGTTCCCAGTTACCCAATTCACAGACTGGTGTCCCCCTTGACTCCTCACTCTCTATCGGTCTACCTCGAATCCCATCTGTTACCTGTCATGTCTCCCCTCCTAACATCTCTCCTGTAAGTCCCCTGCTCTCTTCTGTTGCTGCTGCCCTGGAGGTCCTTGTCACCTCACATCTGGACTGCTGAAAAAGCCTGCTGGTTGTCTTCCTTTCCTTGCCTCCAGTCTCTCTGAGCTCCAGTCCACCACTCAGATGTCAAATTGATCTTTCTAGAGTGCAGTTCTGACTATGTCACACTTTTTATTCAATAAACTCCAGAGGATCATATTTCCCCCTCCCCAAGAACCTAAGTCTGGAGAGGCCAATCACAGTTTGGACAGTTTTACAAACCAGGGCCTCAGTTTCCTCATCTGTAAAATGAGGGGATTGGATTTGGTGGCTTCTGGGGTTAACCTTCCAGCTTAACATTTATTAATTGATGATCCAATTTTCATCACATGGTGATGAGTTTTTTTGGCTTTAGCAGTTCCCAAGGACCATCTCCTAAGATGTGGAGAAGTGTAGCCCCCATCATCGGAAGTAGCAGTCACACAAACAAAAGCTCTGTTCCTGGAAGTCTTGAAAAAAGACTATGATTTACTGTCTGCTCTCATGAGGTAGGTACAAAACCCTATCCAAGCAAAGAAAGGTGGGCTTTGGCATCCAAGGACAAACGGGCTTAGGCATTATAACTGGCAGGATGTATTTGGCTCTTGTCTTTTACATTCCATCATAGTGATTTTATTCAGCCAACAAAAATTTATTTATTTAAGACATATTCTAATCTTCACTAATAGGCAACATTCTGAGCCAAAGTCTGTGACTAGAACCCATTTGAGGTGTGATTAAAGCCATTTATGCAAGTCCTCAGACTGATAGACTCCCTAAGTACTATCACAGGGTTGTCTCTTCAGAGCTGGATGTGACCTGAGAGGCCAATTGAATACCATTGCTCATTTTATAGATGAAGACATTGAGGCCTAGAGAGGTTAAGTCATAACAATGGCTAACATTTATATAGCATTTTAAGGTTTGCAAAGTGTTTTTACTTATATACAGTGTCCCTAAAATCGGGGACATATAGGAAATCTCATTAACTATGCCTATTTTCAAGAAATGAAATGAATGAAATTTTCGTCATTTTATTCAATTAGCATAAATTTTAGCCACAACAATTTCATATGGAATAAAAGCTTTCATTAACTATGGGGGACTATTTTCCATATTAATAAGATTAATTAAATTAATGAGATTTCCTATGTGTCTCCTATGTCTTTCTATGGAATCTCATTTATGTTAATTAAATAAAATGTTGTTGAAAATTTCATTCATTTCATTTCTTGAAAATATACATAGTTAATGAGATTTCCTATGCGTCCAGACTTTAGGGACACCCTGTACATTACTGCATTTGATCCTCCTAATACTCCTGTGAAGTCAGTACTTTGACCTCGTGTGATAATAGTATACTATTGTTATCCCCATCTTACAGGTGGAAAAACTAAGGCTGAGAGAGGTTAAGTGACTTATCCCGAGTTACACACCTAGTAAGTATTTCTTTTTTGGAGGGCAGTTGGGGTTAAGTGACTTGCCTAAGGTCACACAGCTAGTTTTTGTGTTAAATGTCTGAGGCCGGATTTGAACTCAGGTACTCCTGACTCCAGGGCCGGTGCTCTATTCACCCTAGTAAGTATTTCATGCAGAATTTGAAGATATATCTTCCTAACTCCAAGTTCAGCACCCTATGGCTACAAAGAATAGTCTTCAAGATCTCTCAGGTCCACTGAACCTTGCCATCCATCCATTCATTGCACTCTTAGGATATTCAGTCTTTTTTATCTACCCTACATTTGAACCATCCACTATGTAATGTTCTCCCTCCCTCCGTCCCTCCCTCCGTTCCTCCATTCCTCCCTCCCTCCTTCCCTTCTTTCCTTCCTTCCTTTCCTTCCTTCCTTCCTTCCTTCTTTCTTTCCTTCCTTCCTTCTTTCTTTCCTTCCTTCCTTCCTTCCCTTCATTCCTACTCTTCCCTTCCTTCTTTCTCTCATTCCCTCTCTCTTTTCTCCTCCCTCACTTTCTTCTTTCCTTTCCTTCCTTCTCTTTCTGTTTTTCTTTTCTTCTCCTCCCCTTCTTCATCCTCATTTCCCTCTCTTCTTTCCTCTTTCTCTCCCTCACCCTTCTTTTCTTTTTTCTTTCTTTTTATTAGGCCATACTGACTCTTCATTCTAAGGACTTTGATAAAATATTGGCCTCCAAATGTGATCTCAGAATGTAATTAATCTGGAAAAAAAAGCTAGGTGTGCAATTACTTGGGAAAGATTCTACAGACTCTAAAGAAATTCCCGTTCCTGAGCAAGGCTGTTGTACATCCTTTGTTTTTGAAGATGACCAGTGGCATCATGGGTGATGTCTTGACTCATTCATGAATTGGATTTAAGTGAGGCAGAGTTGCACAAAGTTACCAGCCTCACTCTATCTTCCAGAATCATTGAAGTCCAGTGACAAGACAAAAGTCAAGACAACTGGCAATGGACTGGGATGCAGTGGGTGACCTTGGCATTGATATCTGACCAGACACTAAGCACTTCACTGTGCCTTCTTCAGCTGTCTTCATGGCCATTGGAACAAATTATTCTCATCCACCCATTCTGCAGGGATAAGTCCTTACATGCTTGGGGTAGACAGTCCCCTATGGGTTTGAGACCTTCCAGTTACCTTTAACCTGGTCTAGCCCATCTGGCAAGAAGGTTTTACCCTGGTATGGCTGCTGTACAAGTACAGCTTCTGGGAGCTGGAAGAGGTGGGGGAATCAGGTAGGCGCCAAAGGTAGATGAGCAGCCCTGAAAAGGGATCAGCATCCCTCACACCAGAGGGGAATAGATAGATGGAGTTCTAGTCCAATACTGCTCTAGAAGGTAGGAGAGTAAACACCTGGTCTCATTTGTCCTAATAATCTCCATGAAGGTGGAAGTCTCATTTTCTCTTGGAGATGTAGAGTGAGTCATTCTAGATCTCATCCATCTAAACATATACATGCTACACTGTCTGCCCTGAATCCCATCGGCCCCTTCCAAATCTACAACACTTTTATATGCAAAGTGAAATAGATAAGTACATTCATAACTTAGGGGCTTTACCTCCATCTTATCCCTCCCCCCCCACCCCAGCAAATATATATTTCAACTTATATAACTAAAACAGAAATTTATAACCTCTGGGACATGTTCTTGAATTATACATATGTTTGATTTAAGTTTCTGCTTTGCTTTTGTCAACTAAGTACAGTCTGAGAGAGGTGATTTTGAGTTGTGATAGCTCCTAAGTCTCATTCTGGTGAAGAGTTTGGTTTGAGGGAAGACCCTTTCCCAGGTGCCATTTGGGATCCATAGGTATAAATAAAAAAGAAGAGTTTATAAACTTCATCTCCCCATCTCATTCATTATCATTTTAACAGTAAACGCTTAACTAAATCAGTGGTTGTTGATATAACTCGTACATCTATTAAATTGGCTAATACGACAGAAAAGGAAAATGTCAAATGCTGGAGGGAATGTGGGAAAACTGGAACACTAATGCATTGCTGGTGGAGTTGTGAACTAATCCAACTATCCTGGAGAGCAATTTGGAACTATGCCTAAAGTGCTATAAAACTGCATACCCTTTTTCTCAGCAATACCACAATTTTTCACTTTCTTTTTCTTTTCTTATGGCTTGTATTGCTATTTTTCACAATTGATATCACATTTCTTGCCTTCACAATGTGTAGGGGAGGGATGGAGAGAAGGAAGGAGAGAAATTGGAACATATTTTTAAAAACTAATCTTAAAAATAAATAAAGATTTTTCTAAAAGAAAAAATAAATTGATAATTGTTTGGGAAAAGAGCCAGGAGTTTTGTAGTAAATCAGCATTTATAGTAGGCAAGAAAAGAGGGCCCATACACAAAATTTACTTCTTCAAATGAAATTTATTGAAGGATATTGTTTGCAACTGACCATAGCCTCAAGAGGCCCAGAGACAGAGAATGCTGGAAGTCTTTAAGCTTGTATCTGAAAGTGAGATTCTACATGCTGACAGACTACCTACTATGCAACGTCAGTTTATGATTCAGTAATAACAAAGTTATCTCAGCTTTCCTCCCTCCACTTTTTGAAAGTGAGAAAGGTCCCAATTTTGATGTGAGCAGGATATTGTTGGGGTTTTAAAACAATTTTTATAAGGCAAAGACTGGTAGGGAAAGCAAAGTGTTATTTGTTACCTCTACTCCCAATTCTATGTTTTAGTACTATTTGGTCATTTTATTGAGCGTTTATTGAGCATGTTTAAGAGGGTGAAAGGGGGAAAATAGGAAGAAAGAAAGGATTCTAATTCACCCCATGGCTGACTTTTAAACTTATTGGGTCTGTTTTCCTTGTCTTGGCTGGTCTGAGAAGATTTATATTCACTTTACCAAAGCTCAAGGGCTAACCTCTCCAAAGGCACAGCTTTTGTTTTTATTTGCTCAGCTGTGTCTGACTCCTCATGATCCCATGAACCATAGAGTGCCAGGTTCCTCTACCCTCTACTAGCTCCCAAAGTCTAAGCTCATGCTCTTTGCTTCTATGGCAGCGTCTATCCATTTCATCATCTGCCGTCCCCTTCTCCTTTCACCTTCAATCTTTCCCAACATGTGTTGGGAACATGAGTCTTTTTCGATGAGTCCTGTCTTCTCATTATGTGGCTAAAGTATTTAAGCTTTAGCTTCAGTGTTTGTCCTTGAGGGGTTTTTTGGTAGGAGCAGTTGGGGTTAAGTGACTTAACCAAGGTCACAAGGTTAGTGTTAAGTGTCTAAGGCTGGATTTGAACTCAGCTCCTCCTGACTCCAGGGCCAGTGCTCTATTGACCATGCCACCTTGGCACCCTTGTCCTTGAGTTTTAATGTCCAGAAAATACAAGTGTAACTGCGGCCCATGCATTGTTCTCTTAACTATTTGAATTATTATTAATATTTCCACCGTGGACCCAGCCAAGAAGAAATAATGATGATTTGAAGAGAGTGAATGGTAACATGAATGCTGAGGATCACTTCTCAGTGCTTTCATTGGGAGTTTTGTCTTGGATTGTAACCCTTATTTTCCCTCACTCTAGTGTAAGTCCCTGAAACAATGGTGATGGGGAAATGGGAGATGTGAGAATGGACATACAGAGCATACAGTATATAAGAGGACAGAACCATGAAAAGTTATGGGTGAATTGTACTGGATACTTCCTCCCTCCCCCATCCTCTACCCTTGAGATTCAAACCCTTCCTCTTCTAGTCCAACCACTCTATTTGGGTTGGGAGCCATGTGTCCACTGCTGGCCATAGCTGTTACTGCTATTGAGCCCTATATGCTATCTTCTGTGACTAGGGCTGGTGAGTGAGGAAGCTCAGACTAGAGACATGAGAGAAATAGTAGCAGGACCAGATGGGCAACTGCTATGATGGCATAGCAATTGGTGAAAAGGCTAGGAGACATTTACACTTGCCCCACTTCTTGATTTGTAGAGGTAAGCCTAGGTAGGTTCCAGACAATCAAACTTTTTTTCCCCTTTATCTTCCCTTGATATTCAAGGGATGGGAGACAAGTTATTTGCAATGTTCTCTCTGAGTTCTTGCAAGAAAAAAAACAGGAAAAGGCTTTCAGAGATGGTGACAGCCAATACTCCATGAGGAAAATGCTTAATAATCTTCTTGCATTTGGCAATGGAGCTAACCAGGCAACACCAGGCTGAGGCCACCAGGGCTGCTGACCTTTGCCAGCCTCTATCCCCTACCTGTCCTCATGGCTTGCCTTGGGTTCTTTGCTCTGGAGCTGCCTGTCTCCTCAGATGGGGAACATGGCTCCCTAGTGTTCCAGTTCCACCCCCACCTCAGATTCCTGAGGAAAAATTCTACTTTTGGCTCAAGTTTTAAGGGTCTTCCTCAGTAGCAAAGACTGAAAAAAAAAGTACCCAGAGTACAAAAATGAGTCAAATGAAACAAGTAGTTTTGTTCCTTCATGAGAGGGGAACTGCTAAGCAATAATCATAGAGTGATTGCAATCAGTGAGAGGCAAGCCTTGTGGAGACCTTTGCTCATTAGTTATTGTATGTTTCATCTCCACTGAGCACAGCTCAATAAAAGCCAAGTAGGCGCTTTCCTTCCCTTTTCTTTTCTTCCCAGTGGTTTCTCTTTCTGTGTGGGTGACTTTTTTGTTCTTTGGCCAGTTTCTAAAATCCTGATGCTCTGGTGCCCTGGAAGGGGGAATGCCATCTGGCTTTTGAGCTCTCACAAGGCCTTATACCAAAGGAAAGAAGAAGCAAATGTGAAACATTTCCTTCCCAGGCACAGACTTGACTGAGAGATGATGTATCCCCCTCACTGGCTCTTGGGAGCTCAAAGGATTATCTTTACATCTTGAGGCCAGCAGGAAGGAAAGGCTTGAGGGGAAGGGAACTCCAGGGTCAGCTGGGTCAGCGGCCAATTAAGGGTAGATGGGAAGCAATAAGGATATGCACACCTGCTCTGAAGGGTGAGGGTCTTCCATCCTAAGGGGTAATAATACAATTTTGCTATATTTAACAGATGATGCGTTTTCAAAAGATGGATTGCCTGTGTAATAATATAGATGTAGGGGGTCATGAGTGAGAAGGGGAGATCCATAAGGCAGAGATGAGGAGGCTGAATCTCAGAGGCTGCATAGTTTTCTGATAGTTTGGAGTGGTATTTGATTTTTATACACTGTTCAGAACCGAGGCCTGCAAAGGTTTCCTTCTCCCCCCTTCTTTTCTGAAAGGAAGCTTGGCAGTTTGATGCAGCTTGTATACAAGCACAGAGAAGATTTTCCTCACTGGTTAATTAATTAAAGTGACAGCCTGTCTCTTGTAGGTTTGCAGGATTTGAGCTTGGTTCAGCCTGCTTTTGCAGAGCCTCTAGGATAAACTGAAAAACATACAACCTGCCCATACACACAATCCTAGAATGTTAGCCAGAGGGACAAAGGCAACTGAAGTTTGCTAGGTGGTACAGTGGATAGAGTTGCTGAGTCTAGAGTCAGAAGACCTCAGTTCAAGTTTGGTTTGAATATTTAGTAGCTGTGTGACCCTGGACAAGCCACTTAACCTGCCTGTCTCAGTTTCCTCACTTGTAAAATGAGGATAATAATTATACCTATGTCCTGAGATTATTGTGAAGATCAAATGAGATGACAATATTTATAAAGTGCTTCTTACAGTGCCTCATAGTTGCTCAATAGTCATCCTGACCTAGGTCTTTTTTTTCTTTTTTGGAGGGGGGAAGGCAGGGTAATTGGGGTTAAGTTAACATTTCATTCTATTCATTGTGTCACCTAGTCACCCCTGACCTATGTCTTGCCACTGCGTTCCTATGACACTGGAGGAGAGAGTGAGGTTGATGATGCTGCACAGCCCTAGCTTACTTAAATCCAATTCACTTGCAAGTCAACCCTCCTGATGTCATTGGTCCTCTTCAAGTACGAAGAATGAACAAACCAATAACACAAAATAAGTGCTTAAAAAACCACAAGATAGATGCTCATATTGGCTTCTGTATTTAATCACTTGCAATATGTTTTTTTGGTTGAAGCACATGAAGAAAATTCAGCCTCACACAGCTATGGAGTTGGAAAAGGGAAGAGTATTTTAAAAGGCAAAAAATATTGTAATATTTATGATGAAAATAGCTGTGACCTGGAGAACCCCCTGAAAGGGTTTTGGCAACTCATAGGGGTGTACAGGTCACACTTTGAGAACTACAGCATTACATAATAACCCATGTAATAAAGACCAACTAAGCCAGTATTTCTGAAAGTACTTTAGAAACCATAAAGAGTTATATCAATATGAAACATTATTATTATAAATGGTTATTTATCTACCACCCCCACCGCCACCAAGAATTAGTAACAGAAAAAGGTCCCTTTGCAGAACACTCAAAGGGTGACAGAGAGGATTATGGTGGGTATGAGTAGATTGCTGTACATCACCTTCCTCTCCCTGCTAAAAAATTGTTCAGAAGAAGTGGTACAAAAGATATCATCAAAGAGATATACCAGAGACCAAAAAATGAGCTGGGCCAGGCATGTATCTAGAGCAAGTAATCCCTAATTAACAGTCCCTGTGCTCTACTACATAATGTCCCTACCCCTACTCTATATGATCTCCTGATTTTCTTCAAACATTTGATTTTCTTTCATGTAACCAGAACCCATTTAAAGGAAACAGGTCTTAGGGATATGAAACATCTTCCATTCTGGAGAGAATATCCAACAGTCTTATTTGGTGATGTTCTTGATCCTTTCAGTAAGAAATGTTTAAGGATATACAATGAATTTTTAAAAATTAAATTGAATTAAAAAATTCTGATGGTGGAGCTCACCATTATCATCACCATCAAAACTGAACTGCTTGGTATCTATGAATCAGAATCACAAGGAAGGTGTGATTCAACTGAGTTTACATGTTTGTTTTTTATCGACTATGTTTATCCCATTTTGGGCCCTTGGGATGGGGAAGAGGAATGGAGGAAAACAGGAAGTTATCACTGGACGGCAATGAGGGAAATGAAATTACATTTGCCAGCAGAAGAACCAGTTTTCCAACATTAAGTGGGGAGGGGGAAGGGAATGAACATTTATTAAGTGCCTACCACATGCCAGGCACTGTTCTAAGCACTTTACAGATATTATTGAATTTGATAAGATCTGGGAGGGAGGCCCAGACCATTCACATCTACATCAGGCAGTGTGGTTTTATAGCTAGAAGCTGGACAGAGGAGCACAAAATCCTGGGTTCATTTTCTACTTCTATCATTCCTTCCCCTCCACGATCTTTTTTTTTTAAGAGAACATTCTTTGCCTCATTTTGAAAGGCTTAATCACTGAATGGGCACCGCCTAAGTCAAACTGAGACTTGTTAAATACCTTAGCTTGAAAAGTGCAATATTTCCCACTGCATCCTGGGCCATCTCCAGTTGTTCAGATATATATCTGATCAATGGGCTCAGATAGTGGTGGGAGAGAAAGTGAGTCTGGTGACTTTGTACAGCTCTCTCTCGCTTAAATCCTATTTATGTGCATGTCATGGCATCATCTTCCTGATGTTGTGGTCCTCTTTGAGAATAAAGGACAGCAGCAAGCAAGCAGCAGCAAGTTTTGTGATGGTGGATAGACTATGAAGCATGGCCTAAACCTTGCTCACTGATAGTATAATGCCAATAATCAAATATCTGCAACCTTAGGTAAACATTGTTGTTTTCCATATAATAATAACCTGTACTTACATGATGGTGTAAGGCTTACAAATGCTTTCTTCACAATAGCCTCACAATGTATGTAGATGATACCAACATCACTATTCCCATTTTACCAAGGAAGAGACTGAAGCTCAGAGCATTTAGGCGAAGTGCTCAATCACACAGCTAGAAAATGTCTGAGATCATATTCACATCTAGGCCTTCTTGATCTAAGCCCAGAGATCTCTCTACTCTACCAAGGTGTATATCATGGTTTACCTCTCTGAATGAAATAGTTCATTTAATTCTAGAAATAGTACTTTCAGGTAACTGGAGAAGATGGCTTAACTCCAATACAAGCCACCATTTAAATGGTCACTTTGATCAGTTCTCTAGTTCTGTATGAGTGGATTATCTTCCTGAGGATAATTACTAAGTTGGAATGGGCTTTTTGATTCTTGAGCTCTCTGAGGAAGAAGTGAGCAGCCTGAACCCAGGGGTGAGTCCTTGTGTCACCCTGTCACCTTGAAGTGAAGTCATAGGAGCTCACAATGGCCTTTGGGATCCAGTCTCCTCATTTAGCAGATAAGGAAACTGATGTCCAGCAAAGTGAAATGATTAGGCCCAAGGTCAACTGGCAAGGTAGAAGAAGCAATGGACTTGACGTCAGGGAACCTGGCTTGAATCCTGGTTGAAGTAATTAGGAAACATAACAGAGAGAGTACTGAAGTTGGAGCCAGGAAGGCCCGAGTTCAAATCTATCCTCAGACACTGACTAGCTGCATGACTCTGGGCAAGTCACTTAATCTCGGTTTCCTCATCTGTAAAACAGGGCTGAAAACAACACCAGCCTCATAGGATCGTTGTGAGCATCACCTGAGATTGTAATTGTAAAGCACTTACTGGGCACATAGGAAGCACTATATAAATATTAGCTATTATTACTACTGTTATTATTGCTTTGTAACATTGGAGATGTTTGCTTGATCCTCATGGACCTTGGTTACTTCATCTACAAGACAAAATAATCTCTAAGATTTCTGCAATGTTGATTCTTTGTTTAAGTAGCAGGGCCAGAGCTGAATGATGCATCCTCACAGAGGAGTAGCAAAGGGACCATTTCTGGATTTTATCAAATTGACTTAGGTCAATGCAATTGTTGGATGCTGGGCATTGCTGACACTATGTTCCAATAGGAAAACTTGCCTTTTTAAAAAATGCATCTAAAACTCTCTATTTATTGTTGATCAGTATAACTATAAATGTGGTAGTTAAGTGGTCAGGCCTGGAGTTAGTAAGGCTCATCTTTCTGAATTCAAATCTGGCCTCAGCCACTTAGTAGCTGCATGATTGAGTATTTCATCTAAACGCTTTGAGCCTCAGTTTCTTCTTTTGTAAAACAGAAATAATGATGCTTGTATTTTCTACCCATATTTTGAGGTTATTATGAAGAAAGAATTTGTAAAGTCTTAAACTTTAAGACTTTAATAAATGTGGGCTATTATTACGTGGAAAAAGACCAATCTTTAGCTAATGCTACAGATAGTTGGTTAGTGTCTGGGCAAGTCACTTCACTCTGTTTGCCTCAGTTTCCTTATCTGTAAAATGAGCTGGAGAAAGAAATGGAAAACCACTGTAGTGTCATTGCCAAGAAGACCTCACGTGGGATCATAAAGAATTGGACATGACTGAAACTGATTGAACAACAAAATAACCATAAATGTAGCTGGTATTTGTATTTTTGAATTGTTGTTCACAACAGTTAGTCCCTGGAAACCCTACAAGAAAGAGTATTTCAATGTCCTGCAGGGAGCCTCTCCTGCTCTGTTATTTGAAAAACAAAAAACAAACAAACAAAAAAAAACCCAGAACATTAGAGGGCTATGGGTTGTTTTAAAAAAAGAGTATGTAGGCTTTACTCAAGAGAAGATAAAAGGAACAATTACCCAGATGCTTAAATTAGATTTGACATCATTACTAAACAGACATGAGGTTGCCAGGGAGAGCAGTGTAGGGAATGTGACTTGGGGTGAAGGGAGGCCACGATGGAGGAGCGTACCAAGAGAAGACCTAGGGAAGAGGAAGGACAGAAGGTTCCCACTGATCACCAGTCTGATGGAGTAATGCGGATCACCCTCCAGGTGATGTGTGCCTCAGTTGCCTCCTTAGTGGGAGGATCACAGTCCATCAGGATTATAACACTCAATCCACTCCCTCACCCACACCTACTGTATCCTATCTGGCATCATCATGCCCATTCCCACTTCAGGATCTTGTTTAGATGATGGCATAGCCTGAAGAGTATTTCCACATTAATCTGGGCATAGATACTTACTAGCAACTGTCTCCTATAAAAAAAAATAAAACAAGCAAGCAAAAAAACCCCAACAACCAAACAACCTCAAACCTCCAAACCCAGCCACTTGGAAACTCTTCAGATTATCCATGATGCCCAGAGATAGCAGAGCTCTGGAAATATCAAGGCAGCAGGAAGTCTGTCATTAGAAGCCATATTAGGGCCATGCTCCAGTTCCTTGGATTTTCCATGGTTTTCTTATATCTGCATCAGCAATCTGGCATGGCTGATTAATGAAGGGTTAATATTACATTTAGGGCAGCTAGATGATGCAGGGCTGGGCGTCAGGCAGACTCATCTTCCTGAGTTCAAGTCCCGCTTCAAACACTTACCAGCTGTGTGACCCTGGACAAATGTGGTCATGAATAGTCGGATATGACTGAAAACAGCTGAACAACAATGAAATAATAACTCAACCACAATAAGAAAATTTACATTTACATGATTTTGGTTTCTATTCGTTATATTGATCTTACCATCAACTGGCTCTAATAATTAAACTGAATATACAAAGGTGCTCATGCACACACACACACACACACACACACACAC
>CM053594.1:322927091-322945782 GCA_028646575.1 Pseudocheirus occidentalis
GGATCTTTTTCAAGAGGTGATTGGTGAATTCCTTCAAGTTCTATTTTGCCCTCTGGTTCTAAAATATCAGGGCAATTTTCCTTGAGAATTTTTTAAAGGATGCTTTCTAAGTTCTTTTTTTGGTCATGGCTTCCTGGTAGTCCAATAATTTTTAAATTGTCTCTCCTGGATCTATTTTCCAGGTCAGTGGTTTTTTTCAAGGAGCTATTTCACATGGTCTTCTTTTTTTTTTTTTAAAGCACAAGCCAGGCCTGCTTTTTTTATTAACAAATTTATTTTTTATTTTTTGCAGGGCAATTGGGGTTAAGTGACTTGCCCAACACATTGCCTTCTATTTTTTCATTTGTTTGGATCTGTTTAATAGTATCTTGATTTCTCATAAAGTCATTAGCTTCCATTTGCCCCACTCTAATTCTGAAGGAATTATTCTCTTCAGAATGCGTTTGAGATTCTTTTTCCATCTGGCAAATCCAACTTTTTAAGGGCATTCTTCTCCTCATTGGCTTTTTGGGCCTCTTTTGCTATTTGAGTTAATCTGTTTTTTAAGGTGTTATTTTCTTCAGTCAGGTTGTTGACTCTCTTTCCATGAATTTCTTGCATCATTCTCATTTCTCTTCCCAATTTTTCCTCCACTTCTCTTATTTGGTTTTCAAAGTCCTTTATAAGCTGATCTACATCTTGTAGGCAGTCTTCATGTTTCTTGGAAGCTTTTGGTGTGGGAGTTTTGACTGTGTTGTCTTCCTCCTGTTCCATGATTTGATTCTTTTTGTTCCCAAAGAAGGAATCTAAATTTCGGTTGCTGTTCTTACGTTGCTTCCTTTGCCTACTCATATTGCCAGTGAATTACTTGAATTACTTGATTTTTTTTAGCTCTATGGAACCAGAGAGGAAAGCTGTGCCTCAAATCACTGAGGTTTTCGCAGCTGCCAGAACTATTGGGAGGGCACCATTTTTTTTTTGCCTTCCCCACCAACTTTGGCTCACTGATAACACATCCCAGGATCACCACCCAAGACCATAATCCAGATCCAGGCCACTCAATGCAAGAGCACTTAGCCTCTGGACAATCGTTTTTATCCCCTGCAATTTGCAGGCCAGGAGCCCTGAAGCAACCATGTGGAAGCCACTGCAGGGCCACCACTTCTGTTGCTTCCTTGTCCCGGAGGCAGTTTGGCCAGACTTCTTTTCTCACCCAAATTTAGCTTAGTTCCACTGATCTTTCACTTTGTCCTTGTTTCTTATGGCTTGATAAATCTGGAAACTGCTGCCGCTGCTGCTGGTCCACTCTCCTGAAGGCTGTGGCTCGTCCTGGCTGCCCCAGGGCCAAGCCATGGCTTCAGGCTGGGCTGGTTTCAGGTCTCAGCATGCTGTGATGAGACCTTCCTGCCAAGCTGCCTTCGGTGGGAAATGCGTTTTTCTCTTTTTGTGAGTTTTAGAGCCCTAAAATGTGTTTAAAGTCATATTTTATGGGTACTTGAGGTGGCTATGTGGGAGCTGTGGAACCTTGTTGCTTTTACAATGCCATCTTTCTCTGTCAATCCTTAAAGTCCTTTTAGAACTTTGAAATTTTTGTTTGGGGGCGGGGGAAGCAATGTACTTTTGGATATACCTTGGATATAAGTCAGTCAGGACAGGTACAGATTTCTACCAAGATGCAAAAGCCATTTTTAAGTTTCCTTAACCACATTTTATCCATGCAAGGCCAAGAGTATAACTTGTACTGAGAGAGTTAGGGTTCTGTCTTCTATAAACAACCTACAGAACTGAGTCCCCTTTTACCATACAGCAGGTGGCTAAATATAATTGCTTCTTAAAGCAATAGTTGGTTGGCTATCCCTGGCATTCCTGTTGGTACCACCTACAGTTAGTCAGCCAGTCAAAAACAAAATAGCTGTAAAATTTCTTGGAGAAAACAAAAGAAACTGAAGGTACTCATCCAATGTGCTTATAAGCTGAAAGAGGAGATGGGAAAAATACTTAACAAAGAGAAACTAATGGTAATTATGTACTACTCCCTCTACAAAGGAACTGGACCAATGATTTCTTTGCAATAAAGACCTCCCTGTACCACTGTGGGTTGGTACCTTCTCAGTAACTCAAAGTCTGAGAGAGTTGTCTGGAACAGTGGTGTTAAAGTAGTCCATACATAAGGAGAACTTAAGGCCACATATTGACTTAGTTTTAAAATATAATATTACTTATGTTTTATTGTATTTTTATGTTGTTAAATATTTCCCAATTATATTTTAATCTGGTTTGGCAGCTCTTGGGAGTGTTTTGGGCCATGTACTTGACACCTCTGTCCTACAGCATTGAGAAATTAAATGACTTACTCAGAGTCACACAGCTAACATAAGTCAGAGGCCTTATATCTAAGCCTTCTTAGATTCAAAGCCAGCTCTCTACCCATTGGACCATACTGCCTCTGACCTCCACAAAGCCGGGGCTCAGTGAAATGCTCATGGAATTTCCCAGTTAACTGTAAGTTTTACATAAATACTTTTATTTTACCTCTTGCTTTTGAAAACCTATCCACAATGTCTATCCTGAGACATCAGAAAATATATATAATTGAAAGTAGTCTTCTCCCCTACCTTAGCAAATAGGACATATTTCAATGTCTCCAAGCCCCGCTAGCTTTGAAAACCACTTATCATCTTAGGACAGGGGTTCTTAACTTGAAATCAGTGAACTTAAAAAAATTGATAACCATTTCGGTGTCATTGGTTTCCTTTGTAATCCTATGTATACATACACACACACATATATATAATTTTATGCCTTTGAAAATGTTATTCTGAGAAGGGTTCAACATAGACTTCAACAGATTGCCAAAAGAGTTCAAGACACTCACCACTGTCTTGGGAGATATTATTTGTGAGCTTCTATGGACAAAACAGTTATTCTACTGTAGCCAGTCTGATAAGAAGCTTCTCTAAATGTGTAAGTCTGGAAAATAGACAGAGTCTAGAGTCTATCACTGGGCCTTTCCTTGGATACTTTCCCCATCCTAACAAGAGGTGCTAGAGTATGTGTTTCCCCCTTCATCTGAGGACTCAGGGTTGCCTTTAAGGAGTCATTAGAATGGGAGGCTAATGGAGACCAGAAAAAGTATTGACCTAATGGAATGTCTCTTTTATGATTGCAGATTTCTCACACATTTGGGGTAATGGTTTAGAATGTAAGTTTGTTGTGCAGTACTGGGGCAGCTAGGTGGCACAGGGAACAGCATGCTAGTCCTGGAGTTAAGAAAACCTGAGTTCATATCAGACCTCAGACACTAACTAGCTGTGTGATCCTATTTGCCTCACTTTCCTCATTTGTAAAATGAGCTGGAGAAGGAAATGGCAAACCACTCCAGTATCTTTGCCAAGAGAACCCCAAGAGGGGTCATGACTGAAATGACTTGACAACAGCTATAAATGCAGAAAGTACAGGAGAATGGACTGAATATACTGACTCCAGGATTTAATTCCTGATATCTTTTTTTTTTATGCTTTGCTTCTTTTTCCTTATGTGGATGGAAGGGTAAGGGGAGACATCAGGTAAGCATATGTTGATTAAATGAATGGGGTAATTGAGGTTTGAAGGAACCAAGATATAGTGGAAGTTATTAACCTATGGTCTATAAGCTTGACTTTTAAAATATATCATAATTATATTTAAATATAAATATATATTTAATATATAACAATATTATATATGATTTATTGTTCAATAACATGTAATATATTATATACTATATTAAATATACTTAAATATATTGTACTTTTGTTATTCATTATTTATGTTATATTCTTATGTAATAATATATTATCGATTATTTTTATATTATATATTTTATTTTATTTTATTTTACATAAAATATATTTACATTTAATTTTAACTTCTAGTGTTTCATTTTATGTTATTTTTATATAACTTAAAATTATATTATTTTTATAAAATCATATTTCTAATACAATTGATTTCCCCTGTAATTCTCTGTATTTTATTTTACGCATTTAAGGAGATTATTCCGAAAAGGTGTCTTTAGATTTCATCAGACTGCCAAAGGGTCTATGACACAAAAAAAGCTGAAGACCCCTCATCAGGAGAAAATGTCAGGAAGCCTGGTTTCAAGTTCTATTTCAATCCGTCAATAAGCACCAAATTCATACATATCAGAGACTGCCTGGATACAAAGACAAATAGTCCCTACCCTCAAAGAGATTACATTCTATCAGGGAAGACAATGTTCCCATGAAAATATATACAAAATAAATACAACGCTACTTTGTGGGAGGGGGAGGCAAGAGCCAGCTGTCAGTGGTTGCTGAGCAAGATCAAGAAGGGTCTCCTGTAGAAGGGGACATCTGAGCTGAACTTTTGAAGGATACTAGACATTCTGAGCCAGAGATGAGAAGAAGGAGCTTTCATGGAAGGTGACCTATGGCAAGGCAAGGACATGTAAGAGGGAACATGGCATTGAGAAATAAGCAGGACCTCTGTCACTAGCAGACTGTGTGACCTTGGACTTCATCTTCCTAGGCTTCCATCTCTCATTTTACAAAGGGTGAAACTGGATTGGATGATCCCTAAATTGTCATTCAATCTATTTTAAGTGCTAAAGGAATAGTGTATTCATCAAAATAGCCAGAGAAAAGTGGGTTTAGATAAAAAAAAAAAGTTCTATGAAGGATGGACTGAAAGCTAATGCTCTGTCATTCTTGAAAGGAAAGAGTTCTACCAAAACTAATCAAGACCCACTGAACCACAGGTGTCCCATAGTTCAGGATGAGAACATATAAAGATTTGGTACCTACTTCAAGTGGTTCTAAGTACCTCGGTGAAGTACAACCATTTAATCCTCCCACCCACTTGCTATGCACTCAGACATCAGACACCCACTTTACAGATGTGGAAACCAAGGCACGGTGGATTTACTTTCTTCAGTAAACTATATTAAGCAAAATTGGGGTATTTTTTTTATTATCAAGGATTGGGGTCATGCATCCTGCAGAAGAGTTGACTGATTTCTGTCTTTTAGTCAGCCCAGAGCTTTATCTAACTTCATCTAGAAAGGAAAAAAGGGAGGAGAGCAAAGGCTGGAAATGTGAATTCACTCCTGCTTCGGTACCAGACTCATTTCAGAACTCCTACTTGTTCATGCTTTTCTATACAGATGGAGCTGCAGGTGATCCCAGCGTGGCAGGCCCCATTGTGACAGACAGCAGTATTCCTACCCTACTCAGCCAGCAGCATGAAAGCCAAAGAGAAGAATCACACCACAGGGATGGTCATTATGGCCTCTCTGACTCAGGGAAGAGGTCAGATTTGAGGGTTTGCTCCCAAATCATTTTTGGCTTATTGAGTCTCACAGATTTGTCATCGGATCCATACTTTTTCCCTTTGCAATCAGCCCACACAGCTAGTCCCAGTATTGTATTTCTCTCAGCTTTCCATCCTCCGCCCCCAGCTCTGCTGACTTCTCTCCACCCAAGAGAGATTGAACAGCTGAGAAAACAGCAGAGTGGGGGGAAATTTTTTAAAAAGTATTTTGAGCCCACTCGACCTGGGAAAAGCATTCAAAGAAAAGTATGAAAGAGTGAGATGGGGCTCCCAGAACCCACACTTGGTAAGCAAGGGATTGTCACTCTCGCCCACTGAAAATCCCATCGGGGCCAATTTCAGGGACCTGATCTAAAATGCATACAGAGATGTATTCATACACATGCATATTGTGGAATTGCTATTTCTGCCACTAAGTCATGGGGTTTTGGTGCACAGTATGTCAGAACCCTTCAAGCGCCTGATATTAGAGATAAGTCAACCTCTTTTGGCTTAAATCAGAATATCCAGTGACTATAATAACAAGGAATCCAGAACTAGGCTGCAGCTAAATTCTTTCTTTCCTTGTTAATAGTACAAATCAGAATCCCTATTGAGGAGAGAGAGGTCTCCAGCTGTATTGGGGAGGGAGGGAGACCATTAACATTGGGAGAGGGGGTCACCATTAACCATTTGTCCTTTGAGTTTCTTTTCTTTTCAGACCCCTCTTCTCAAGCCAGTACAGAATTTAGAAGGTTGCCTGAACCACTAACGATAAAAGCTCACTTGGTTCTTGCTGTACCTTCTAGAAGGTAAGAACACATCACAAATTCTAGGGACTTTTGGACACCCAGTTCAACTGAGAAAGAGGAGGGAAGGAGAGTGGCTGAGCCCTACTGCTTATTGCCTCTATAATGTTGAGCAATTCCCTTAATTTTGGGGGGGTCTCAGTTTCCTTATCTATATAAAGTTGGATTAGATGACCTACAACATCCTTTTCGTTTCTAGACCTATGATACAATTGTAGTCCCAACTGGCAGAGATTTTAAAAAAACTTCCCCAGGATCAAAGAGACTCTGCGGGACCTTCCCAGGATGATTTCTGGACTGTGCTGCTCATAGGCATTCAAGAGGACTCAGTTTGAGAATTCAACAGACTCTAAAATGTGTGTGTGTGTAATTTTTTCCCAATAACGTGTAAAAGCAATTTTCTTAATTCATTTTTAAAATGGGAGTCTAATAAACTTGAGGAAATTATTTATGTGCAAGATTTGGGGAGCCAGGAAGGGGAGACAAAGAAACAAGAATGAGATGTAAGTGGTTGAGCGTGTAGACCACACAGAGAGGCAGAGAACCTGGGCAGGTGGCTGGAGTGGAGTGGAGCTGAAAGCAGGCCAAAGCAGCTGCTGTCACAGTTGGTGCAGTCAGAGGCCAATCAATAATTCCTTCTTCCCCTCAGTCTTCCAAATATACATTACTGGGAAAATTTGGGGCACATATTTTAAAATTCAATTCCTTTCTTCAACAGTCATGCCCCAGACTAGCTGAGAGTAAAGAGGGGACTCGAATTGTAATCCTCACTAAAGTTTTATATTGCTTGTTAATCCATATTGCTAATAAATTATGTGGCCATTAAGGGTGATTTTGTTTAAGTCTTTAAATTTAAGGTGTGAGATTAAGAGAGGGAAAAGAATCATACAGGAGAAGAAATTTTCCTGGTTTTACTCAGGGGTTGGGATCCAAGTTGATTACAGAAAACCAGTTTCTGCCATTTTTGAAGTTTCTGAGATTGTTCCAGAGTATATATATTCTAGACTGCTGAGAAAAAGAGAAAGAAAGACAGAGACAGATAGAGAAAGAGAGAGAAGGGGGAGACAGAGTAGGAGAGAAAGAGAAAAGGGAGAAAGAGAAAGGGAGACAGAAAAGGGAGAGAGGCAGAGATAGGGATACAGAGACAGAGAAGACAAAGAAACAGAGAGATGGGGATCAAGGGGTGAGAGAGAGAGAAAGAGGAAGACAGAGAGAGAGAGAGAGAGAGAGAGAGAAAGAAATATGAATATAGAGATGAGCCAGTAGTAGAAAGGGGTAGAAATTGGTATGACTGTCCTTAAGTTCAGCTAAAAGTCACTGTATCACAGAACCACACCCCAGAAGAGCTGTGCTATAAGCCCATAAATTTAAAAAAGTGTTTAACTAAGCATTTCTGCCATCTCCCATTATGTCCAGATCCTTAAGCTACTAAAACTGAGCTTGGCCATAGCCCCTGATAATAATGAGAAAAGGCTGATTTCAATACTATATTGAGTTTAAGTAGCCCAAGACAGAACAGTGTCCGAGGGTGAAAAATAGACTAAACTTGTTTTATGGGTTACTATGAAAAATTATAATCCCATAAAACCCTCAGGAATTATAACAAGTGCTAAAGTATAATTAATTCATCATCCTTTTCTATTTGTCGGCCACAGGTGAGTTCCCTCTCTCCACCCCTGCACACACACCTTGAGCATGTAAGTACAAAGCTAAATTAAACTTTCACTAGTTCCAAGTAAAATGCTTGACTATAATTTAGTAAGAGCATATCTGGAATACCTGTGGGCTTATTGCTTTCATTGGTAGGTTACAATATAATAGAATTATCTTGATTTTCCACAATCTAACACATGGAGAGGTAGGGACCTCATTTATCAAGTGCTACTTGAAGACTTGTATTCATGGAACTGGTAGGGGGCTGCACTGTTTTATTAGTTATATAAGATCAAAATTCCACTCATTATCAAACCCCAGGGACCTGGGGACCAGGCAGGAAGCACTGAGCTACCAGGGTGAGATACACTATACACCCTCAGGCTGTCAGTTTTCCAGAATGTCACTGGGATGCCATTTACCCTTTAAAAAGAAGTAAAAAGGGTAAACAGATTCATCATGAAAAATTTACCCTTTATGGTTCTCTTTGCTGGAGTATTTGTTCTTCAGTCATTTCTGTTGTGTGTGGCTCTTCATGACTTCATTTCAGGTTTTGTTGGCAAAGATACTGGAGAGGTTTGCCATTTCCTTCAGCTTATTTTATAGATGAGGAAACTGAGGCAAACAGGCTTAAGTGACTTGCCCAGGGTCACACAGCTAGTGTCTGAGGCCAAATTTGACCTCAGGAGATGAGTCTTCCTGACTCCAGACCTGGCACTCTATCCACTGTGCCACCTAGCTGCCATTTGCCGGAGTATAGCTAGTCTCAAAATCAAAAGATCCCCATAGCTTGGCCCTGCTTTTTAGAATCTCTAGCTTTGCCATTTCCTAAAAAGAGATCTTTCCTCATTCCCCAGACTCTAGTGATTTCTCATCTCACCCTATAGAAATTATTTGATATTTATTTTGCATATATTTTGAATGTACTCATCCGTGTTTTCTTCCACACGACAGAATGTAAACTCCTTGAAGGAAAGTGTTTGTTCTTGTACTCCCTCCCCAGAACCCAGCAGTGTCTGGCACATACTAGGTGCTTAATTAATTGAATTTAATTGCTAATCAATTACTATGAATTTACATGACTGTTCATTTTTTCACTTGCTCTTTTATACGAAAGGAAGGAAGTGTACCCATTCCCAAGACGTAGAAGAGGCATATTTTTTAGATATGATTAACAAGGGAATTTGTTTTGCTGATTATGCATTCTTGCTACAAGGACTTTGTTTTTCTTTTTTTCCACTGTGGGGAGGAGGAGAGAGGGAAAGAAAATAAATGCTTAATTGAAAAAGAATGCCTTAAAAAAGAAAGCATATAGATGAGCAAAGTCTTCAAAAATTAAAATGAAGACCAGCCGTATATTCTAAATAAGTAACTAGAGTGTGTCATGACTTAAAAAGTACCAGTCAATCCTTCCTTTTTCCAAATGGAATCAGTCTTGTTATCCAGTTTGTCTTATTAAGATTTGAACTTTCATGTATCAGATTTACTTAAAGCCAGCAACATTTACCTGTAATTTTATTGATATGGAGAACTCCAGGGGGAAGATCCTTCTCCACTGTACCAGATTTGCTGATGGATCATGTAAAATTCTGCCTTAACAAGTGTTTTTCAGAGGTTCCCTGAGGATTTTCTAATGTTTTTTGTTTTGTACACAAGCCAGAAAGGTGACGTTCCTATCTCAGAGATGAGAGACCAGTCCACGGGTCCGCTCTGGGATTTCTTTTGAGGGGAGGCAGTGCCTTGACAATGCCTTACCTTTGAGTCTCACAGAGAGGCCTACTGGGTCTCAGCAAGGTGTTTTCTTTTTTTTTTAACATGAACTTCACAATTATCAACAAACACTCCAATAAGTAAAGCACAAAAAAGAAGCTTATTCATGCAACAGTGAACTTCTGCTACAAACAGTGAGCTTGGTGGGGTTTTTTTTAAGTATGTATTATTTTAACATGGTAACAACAGAATTGTCCTTTGGAACTTTTTGTTTTCTTTAATGTATTTTTAATGGTTCCCAGTCATTTCCACATGTTGCTATCTTTAATCAGCCATCATTCTCATCTTGTTCCTGGGTTCTCTCACTCCCTATTTCCTAACACACACCCTCACTTCAGTTCCCCTTTGCATGTTGTCTTCCTCTGTGAGAATATAAGATATTTATAACAAGGTCTGTCTTATTTGATTATATTTGCATCCTCAGAGCTTACTTAGCACAGTATCTAGAACACAGAAAGCACTTAATAAACAATCTCTCTATCTCTATCTATTTCTCTGTCTATATGTCTATCTCTATCTCTGTCTATCTCTATCTATCTTTCTTGCTATCTTTCTATTTGTCTCTCTGTCTGCCTGTCTGTCTGTCTACCTATCTGTTCATTTGTTTATCTGTCTATCTATAAGGACTTCAATAGCCTTGCCACTTCACTAAAGAAAAAATCATAGGAATAGGCTCAAATTCCTTGAGTCACCAAGGCAAAGGAAAGCCTACAGTAATGGCCATAAAATCCCTATTCTTACTGGTAGGGAGTCAACTAACCACTAATTCCCCAGGCATTTCATGTAGCATAAAGCAGCACTGGCCCCCAAACCTTGACCTACCCCCTAGATATAGGCTTCCCATCGCCTCCCTCTAATGCTGGGTTCTGCTTAACTCAGATAAAACCCTGTATGAAACCACTTGACTTTTCTAGATTTTTATATTCCCTTCCATTGAGTTCTAATGAACCTGACCTGCTTCCCTCATCTCTGACTGCCCTTCTTATTGTATTCCCCCCCCCCTCAGTAAAGCTGGCTTGCTTTATTTTCTCTCTAATGACCCTGTGTTCTGTGTTGTGCTCTGCGCTCCCTTGTTCTGCACTTTGGAATCCCAAATTTCACCCCAAACTGCATATTAGCACTGTCTAATCTCAGGAACGTTTTCTGTACTTTGTCCCATGTGGGTGTTAACCACCTTGCCAGCATCACTTCAGTAAAAATATTAGCAAGGGACCATGGCTACCTCACAGTGACCTCTCCAAATACCCCTGCTGCCCCAGAGGGGCTCATCAGTGCCCTCCCTCCCCCATTCTCAATCCTGTTCCTCTAGGAATTTTTCAGAGATTTTGCCCCATAGTGGTAGATGTGGGAGGTTGCCCTAAGACTCTTCCATTTCTGATTGATGGTTACCATAGCAACACAGGATCATTCCAGAGGTGTCTAGGCCTCTCTGACACTGCTAGAGGTCTTTACCTTGGCAGGGTTCACATGGAAACTTCATTTGAGCACCGATGCCACTTATCCTTTTTTTCTCTACTATTCTATACCTCAGCCCTACCCTAATACTGTTGCAACCCATTCCTTGGCTCTTTCAAACTGCCCCCCCAATCCCTTTATTATCATTTTGCCAAGCATAACTATACTGTTGAAACCTACTATAATTATTGCTTATTATGATGAATTAAGACATTTTGTCATATCAAGTAGAATGCTGGAATTGGAGCCTGGAGCCTGGTGCATATGGGTTCAAATCCTGCCTCTGACATAAGGCTTTCAGCAAATTACTCCATCCCTAGGTACATTAAATGAAGGGACTTACCTACTAAGTCATAAATGGACTGCCACTTGACAAAATCAAAGATCTTTTTTCTATTTATAACATGATATACTACATTACTCTATATTGTAACTAATTAATCAGGCTCAAGATAATTAAGGGCTTAGGATCACAGGATTCAAAGCTAGAAGTAACTTTAGAGACCATTAAATTCAACCATGCCATATTAGAAAAGGAAAAAATAGAGGCCCATAGAGAAAATTATTTGCCCAAGGTCCGCACACTGGTAAAAAGTAGCATAACTGAGATTCAAACCAAATCCAATGAGCTTTCAACTATTCTATGTTGCTTAAATTAAGTAAATATGTAATAGATTGTAAGCTCCTTGAGGGTCAGGGACTGTCTTTTGCCTCTTTTTGTATCCCCAGTGCTCAGCACAATGCCTGATACATAGGAAGCATTTTTAAAATATTTAATATGTTATGTATACAATATTTATTTCATATATATGTATATGTATATATATATATATATGTAAAGATACATACATACAATAAAGTGTTCCAAAAGCCTTTTGGGGCACTCTGTATTTGGATATGATATTATGGGACTAGACTTCTGATTTCATCCATGTAGGGACTCACAATGAAGAATTCTCTCCAAATGCATATTAGCAGTTTCTCGAAAATGACTTATTCTCCCACAATCACACAGACAGTATGTGTCAGAGGTAGGATTTGAACTCACATCTTTCCTACTCTGAGGTTGGCTCTCTATGTGTGTGTGTGTGTGTGTGTATACATGCACACATGCATACATACATATTATATATGCATACATATATATGTATGTATATACACATACATATGTGTATATATAAAAGCTCTATTTTATGAAAACATAAAACAAAAACTCTTAGTCTAACCCATGCACCTCAGACACACTCAAAATGAATGAATTGATCAACTAAAGTAATTTTTTTCCCTTTTACCAGGAATACATCTCCACATTCTATAGTTAACTATTCAAATTGTTCTTAGCAACAGCCTTTCTTTAAAAAAAAATAAGTTTCCAAATATTTATCATTGTAGGGGATAGGGCCTGAACCTGTGATTGGTATAGGGAATTTCAAGTGAATAACTTTCTCCAATATTTGTTGTTGTTGTTGTTCAGTATTTTCAGTCATGTCTGACTCTTCATGAAACCATTTGGGATTTTCTTGGCAAAGATACTGGAGTGGTTTGTCATTTCCTTCTCCATTTCATTTTACAGATGAGGACACTGAGTCAAACAGGGTTAAGTGACTTGCCCAGGGTCATACAGCTAGTAAGTGTCTGAGGTCATATTTGAACCCAGGTGAGTTCAAATGACTCAGATGAGTCTTCTTGACTCCAAGTTTGACAGTCTATTCACTGTGCCACCTAGCTGCCTTTATCTACCCTTCTCTACCAGTATGGGTCAGCACATTCTTTGCAATCCATAATCTTAAAGGATTGCTTGCCCAGAGACATATGGTCATTATGTACAAGACTTGAATTAAGTTCTTCCTGGCTCTGAGATCAACCCTCTATCATGTACCACATTCTACTATTCTATTTTATCAAAACAGTAATTACTAATAATGATAACAACATTTATTTAGTGCTTCCAAGTATTTTCTCATTAGATCCTCACAGCAACTCTAGAAGGAAGGCGTTGTTATTCTCATTTGACAGTTAAGAAAACTGAGGCAAACAGAGTTTAAGTGACTTGCCCAAGGTCACACAGGTAGTTAGTATCTGAGGTTGGATTTGCATTGAGGTCTTCTAGACTCCAGGTCCAAGGATTTTATCCATTGTACCATCCAGCTTCCTCCAATCATCTTAGTACAAAACTAAATAATTTTTTATCTTTTAAATAATTATTATTTCAGAGTAGCAGTAGAGCATAGTGGATATCTAGATAAGCTGGGTCCCAACCTGTTTTGCAACATATACTGGCTTTGGAGTTCTGAGAAAGTCATTTAACATTCCATTGTAGGAAAATGCTTCCTCATGGGGGCTCCTCACACTGATAACTGATGAGCCTTCTCATAAGTAACAGATTATCAAAACACAAAAATTGGTTTCCTTTCACAAGTAGTTGCTTACTCTTATTACCTTACTGCCATAATTCTGATAGAATATTGGAAAAATACGTAGGTTTTTTTAAAAAGCTGTTGCTAAAAATGATGTGACTATTAATTATAGGGCATGGAAATATATTCCTGATAAGAGGGGAAAAATAACCTCAGTTGATACGTTCATTCTTATCAAGTATCTACTAGATATATAGATACATGGGACCAGGTTGGGGCTTTTTGAGAGCTTCACAGGAAGATTTTCTTCCTGGAAAAAGCATTTTAAGATTTGTCATGCCCTACTTAGAAAGTCAGATATATATATGCCTAGAAGAACCTATTTGTAATTAGTTCCTTATATCACAGATGTATACAAATAGGCATATGGATTTGCATCTAGGTATAAATGTATTATTAGAATCTGGAGTCAGGTGGTAATTCTCCTGCAGTAGTTAATAAAAAGTGTAGGAAATATGCAAAAATCCTTCCAATGACTGAAGTCAAATGCCCCCCAAAAGAATGTTCAATTTTGAAAATGATGTTTATTTTCCTTACAAGGGGTTTATTATTCTGCAGTCAAGCCTGTTTTATTAAGAACTTTCAGTTCATTGATGTAGTGATGTTCTATTAAACTTTTTTTCCAGTTACAAATCAAGGGGATAGTTTAATTAGCTCAGTAGGTTTAGGAAAGGATTTTCACCCCCCTTCTTTTTCTGCTAGCATAAATTTGGAGAGCAAAATGGGGGCTCTATGCTCAGGATCTTGAGGAAGTTTCTTTGTTTCTCCCACAGACACAAATGAATGGATGTTCACATGATGCCACCCTTTCTCTGGGTATGCAGTTAGTGCAGGGAGGGCTAGACTTACCTGAGCCCCTCTCCCTCTGGGGAATGCTGCCGGCAGTACTCCAGTGTATAGGCATCAGCAGCCCCAGGATTGGCAGAGCTCCATCGTATGGTGGCAGTGTTCCAACACACTGTGCAGTCCTCGGCTTTAATTATTGGGGTGGAGGGTGCTGCAAATATAGGAATAGGAGTAGGGCTAAGTCAGCAGGAATATGTACACTGGGACAATTACATTTAAATAAAGCTATAAAATGCATATGTTGTCAATCCCCCAGCAACACTAAATTGCTTTAATTAGCATATTTTTCTCATCAGATTTCCTTAAATGCTAATAACTAATATGACTAATATGCTAATAACGAAAATGACTGGTTACAAAACCAATCCCATGGTAGTCTTTTATTTTTCCTCATCTAAGAAGCAAACCCACTCTACCCTCAATCACTCAGTTAACATTTATAGCTAATTGGGTCCATGGTATCTAATTAAGAGAGGTGTTCCTAATTATCTGAAGGTGTGTTAAATGTTTAAAGTTTGGGAGGAATTCTAAAATATGTGCTGAGTTAACATGCCACAAAGTTTTTACTTAAGTCACAATTAGCCTTAAGGTGCTAGTAAGCTATGCCAGGCCCCAGTGATGGACTCATGACTTAGTATGAGCAGGCAGTGGGGGAAAGAGAGAAGAGTAGAAGGAACCCATTCTACCCATCCAGATTTCCTTGCTTTCTCTTCAGGCTTTCTCTCCATCACTCCATCCCTCCCATTTCTCCCTCTCCATTCCTAACTACGGATACTTAAAAGGTGCACCTCCAGTGTCTTAGGGATTAACTAAACCTGGAGCCCTGGGGGATGCCTTAACTCTGGTAAGATATTTATACTTGTAGTCAACTGTGTTTTCCCAGTGTCTACTGATTTCTTCTAATTACATGTATCAGAGGGAGAAGAATAATAACCCAGTGTTTCTTTCCCTCTCCAGAACTTATTCATGAGTAAATGGGTTCCTAAATTATATGTATCCTGAGCAGTTCCAATACCATTCATCATCTTTGCCCTTTGAACTCAAAGGTCTATTGATTTAACATTTAAAATTTGGAACAAACACAAGGAGGCTGAGAAATGCAATTGCCCAGACTCTGACACATAGGGGATTGTTGGTGTTCAGGGAGGGTTGGGATGCAGCTGGTGGAATGAGTTCATCAATTTGTCTCCCTTGGGCAAGTGCTACAGTTGGTGCTTACAATCCTAAGCTAGGCTCAAAACTGAACAGGAGTAGATTAGGCTGCATTGCAGCAGGGAAAGCAATCTTTGCTTTTAATGATTTCAAACCACTTGCTATTTCAAATGCTTATCTCCAAATACAGATCTTTTTTTTCTGATGATGCTAAAGAAGAGAAAATCATGGGCTATGATATTCTTTTTTTCTTTTTTTTCTTTTTTTTTTTTGCTTTTTGGGGTTAAGTGACTTGCCCAAGGTCACATGGCTAGTTTTTGTGTTAAGTGTCTGAGGCCGGATTTGAACTCAGGTCCTCCTGACTCCAGGGCCGGTGCTCTATTCACTGCACCACCTAGCCGCCCCCTATGATATTCTTAAAAGAATCAAAATTATAAACAATTCCAAGGGGAATTAAAAGAGGCAAAGTGAACAGCAGCAAGTTCCAAAGCATGCAATATGACTTGCAGGTAAAAAAGCAAATTTGAAAATACCCTTTATAATGTATGTGAATAATAATAATAAGTAGGGTTTAGTTAATGCTTTAAGTTTTGCAAAGCACTTTATAATTATTTTTCCATTTGTAATTTATAAATTTCCATTTATAATTATTTTCCATTTACAGCAACCCTGGGAGGTAGGTGCTATTATGTTCCTTTTACAGATGAGAAAAATCAAGATAGTGGTTAAGTGACTTGCCTAGGATCACACAATTAGTAAGAGTCTGAGGCTAAATTTGGGCTCAGATCTTACAGACTTCAGGCACAGCTCTCTATCCAGGACCAAGGACAGTGCCTGATATATAGGAGGTGCTTCATAAAATTTTATTGATTGATTGAGCCTGCTAGGTGAACTGGTCGTACAGCAAGAATAAGAGACACCAGATAGGCAATCTAAGCTGTCACACTGAGATACCTTGATATAGAAAGAGAACTGTTCTCTAGTGGGCAGCTAAGTGGCACAGTAGATAGAGTGTTGTGCCTGGATCCAGGAAGACTCATCTTCCTGAGTTCAAATCTGGTGAAGAGTTGGATATGACTGAAAGCAACTGCACAACAGTGGTCTCTAGGACATTGAGTAGAACCTCTATGAAGGGTTTAGAGTAAAAAGAAAGACAAGAGTCATTTCAGCATGAGAAGGTATGTATAGAGTGTGTAATGTCTCAATGGAAGGAGTATCCACACCTCTGAAAGCACAAATCAAAGTGTCAAAGTTAATAAACTTGCCATACACTAGATTTCACTGTTTTGGGGGAAATTCTTTTGCTAATGAAGGTCAGCAGCTCATTTGTAACTTATAGTCTTAAGAGCAGTGACCTACAAAGAGGGGGCTGTGGCCCAGGCTCAAGGAATATAGGCCCATTGATCAGAAGAGAAAGGAAGAGAAGCACTTAAATGACGCCTACTATATGCCAGGTACTGTGCTAAGTGCTTTGCAAATATTATCTCATTTAATCCTCACAACAACCTTGAGCGGTAGAGGCCATTTTCTTGCCAGGTAATTGGGATTAAGTGACTTGCCCAGAATCACACAGCTAGTTAAGTGCCAAGTATCTGAGGCCAGATTTGAACTCAGGTCCTCCTGACTCTAGGGCCAATGCTGATAGGGGCTATTGTTATCCCCATTTTACAGTTGAGGAAATGAGACAAGCAGAGGTTAAATGACTTGCCCAGGGTCACACTACTAGTAAGTGTCTGAGGCCAAATTTAAACTCGGGTCTTTCTGACTCCAGACCCAGAACTCTAACCACTGCACTATTCAGCTGCCCAATTAGAGAATGGGGAGACAGGTTGCATCTCACCCTCATGATAGCTAGGCACAGGGCTTTTCTCCAGGACAACTATGCCTATACTTATCCTCCTACATTCCTCCTATGCCCTCAATTCCCTTAACTGTGCAAGCTCCCAACCTCTCCCCTTCTGAGCATAGACAGGTGCCCTCTGGACAATTATAACCTACAAGGCAGCCACAGCAACTGCTGCCCAGGTGTCCCCATACCAATTTTTTGTATAGGTTTTATAATGTACGTCATTTTTAGGACAGTATCATATGTATATAATATACAAATTTGTAAAAATATATGAGGGAGTTCAAAAACTTTTATTGATAAGTGTTCAAGATCAGACAATTTTGGAGACCAGTGTCTCAGAGCATTGCCTGAGACATTAAGAGGTTAAGTGACTTACCCACAATCATACAACTAGAATCAGAGACAAGAGGCCAACCCAGATCTTTTTGTCTCTAAGGTCTGGTCTCTGTCTATTAGGCCACTCTCCCCTTCATAAAGAAATAATATGGCATTCAAGTAGATCAATTGTACCACAAAAGGCAACTTTGGTACCCCAATTACTTTGTGTGGTTAGTTAATCAAATTAGGAACATTGACCAGACTGGAATGAACCTCAGAGGTCATCTAGTCTCATTTAACAGATGAAAAACTGAGGCCCAAGGCCATTAAGCACCTTGTTCAAACAATGTTAGAGGTCACTGAATGCAATGTAAATATCTTCTTCACTTAGTGCCAGGGTTACAAGCCCCAAATCAAAATAAATGAGTCATACACAAACTTCAGAAAGTTGTTAGCTTTTCAAGAATGTAAACTCTTTGAAAGTAAGAACAGCACCACTGTCTCTTTATAGGAAATTCCCAGAGCAGCCGACATTGATCTCTAAGGCTCCTGTCCCAGAGGGCTACTTCAGCACTTCCTGCAAATTCTCTCACCTAAAGGGAATTTTAAGTCTCCCTCTGGCTCTCTTTTTTAAAATTATTATTATTTTATTAATATTTAATTCTGGGGGGGCGGAGCCAAGATGGCGGCGTAGAAGCAGCAAAGGCCCACAGCTCCCACACAAACACCCTAAAGAACTCATAAAATGGGACGCTAAACAGATTTTCAAGCTCCAAAACTCTCCACAAAACAGAAAGCACTACGGGCAGCGCAGCAGGCGGGGCTCTTCGCAGCAGTCTGGGACCCACAGCTGAAACCCCGGCCGGCTCAGACCCTGGGGCATCGGGTGGGGAACCGCGGCTGCAGGAGAGCAGATTGGCTGCACTGGAGGCAGAGTTACCACATTTATCAGGCCAGAAGAAAAAAAGGCTAAGAGAAAGGTCAGTGGATTTTGCTAACTGGGGAGGAGAAGAGCGGGTCCGGCCAAACTGCTCCCAGGGCAAGGAGGCAGCGGGAGGCGGCTGTACCAGCAGGACCGGCTGAGAGCCGCAGCGGCTGCTTCAGAGCCCTCG
>CM053594.1:322946282-322984615 GCA_028646575.1 Pseudocheirus occidentalis
TTTTTTTTTTAAGAGCTCTATTTAATTGCTTACATCTCTTTACCAAATTCCAGAATTTTTCTATTTTCAGAGAAATAGGCCTTCTCAGGTCTGTTCTTTCATTCACAGTCATGCATATTTCCTGAGTCCAATTCAATTGTTAGTGGAACAATCAAATTAAAACCACTAAAATGGCACACAGGTAAGTCAAGTTTAAGCACAAAACCAAATTAGCTAATTGTACTCGGTAGTATATGAAGCAAGGCTTGAAAATTAGTGTGCTGATTTTTTAGAAGGACCAACACTTTGCCAAATTTTTAGTGTTAAAGAAGTTTATCCAATTAAAGAAATACACACACACAACTCAGATAAAGATCTTGGTGTTTTACCAGTGCCATTTGCAATAAACGAGCAAACAATTCCATGTAAGCAAGCAAGTCACTATCCATGTTTTCCAATTGGTATAAACTGATTTGGTTCTCGAAGAAGTGAAAATGAATATCAGAGAGGGAAAGGGACAAGTACATGATGGGTCTGAGGAAACCCTGATAGACAAGTCCTATGAGGAACTTCAGTGATACATGGGAACAAATGATGTCATCAGGGAACTGTATGATAGGAAAAGAAGGTGGACTTTCCATGAGGGGAGAGCAAGGCATGATGGCTAGACATCTGAATTTCTTTGCTATGTCCATAGAAAACAAAGAAGCCTTCCAGCACATTGGGTAGAACACTTCTGTAGAAAACATGGGACTTAGGAACAAGCATCACCCAGGACAGGTAGGCATGACTAGATATCTTCATCATTGGAGAAAACATCCAAATTGATGGGATCAGGGATCCATCTCAAAATAGAATGACTCTAAATCTGCTTCCTGCTTGACTAATGGCTTGCTTTAGGGTTCTCATTTTGAAGAGGAGGATAGACTCTGTTCATTGGAATCCACTAAAATCACAGAATCTTGGGCTGGGAATAGAGGACAAGATATATGAGATCTTTTAATGTTTTTGGTTTTTTTGCTTTTTTGGAGGGGGTAAGGCAGGACAGTTGGGGTCAAGTGACTTGCCCAAGGACACACATCTGATAAGTGTGAATTGTCGGAGACCAGATTTGAATTCAGGTCCTCCTGACTCCAGGACTGGTGCTTTATTCACTGTACCACCTAGCCACCCCTGAAACCTTTTTTTAAAAGCAACCTAAAAACTTTAACTCTTGTAGTATGAAGGTAATTAAAATTTGCTTCTTTACAAATATAATTTGCTATCTTTACAAAAAGTATCTGTAATAGTGAGCTACTTCAAAAATTAAATAGTTAAATTGAAAACAGATGAAACATCTGATTCTTTCAAGAAAATATCATACTATGATGTTTCATTTCTCTCTGATTGAATTGGAATTCCAATTTGTACTTATTTTTTCCATATAATACATCACAGATAATTTTCTTGTTTTTCCTTTACATTAAATCACAATTTGATCTGTCTGCCATCTCAAGTAACAAATTATTTTAACAGGGAAAGAAAGAAGAAAAATATGATTCAGTGAATAGAAAATATTTCAGATCTTATAAAGTTGCCTGAAGTCTCTGTTCTGTTGTTCAGTCATTTCAGTCACATCCAACTCTTTGTGACCCCATTTGGTGTTTTCTTGGCAAAGATAGTGTAGTGATTTGTCATTTCCTTCTCTAACTCATTTTACAGCTAAGGAAACTAAGGCAAACAGGATTAAGGGACTTACCCAGGACTGTACAGCTATTAAGAGTCTGAGGCTAGGTTTGAATTCAGGAAAGTGGATGTCCTTGACTCCACACCAAGCACTCTATTCACTGCCCAGAGGCAACTAAGATGCCTCTATGTCTACTGCTATTACAGGCCTTGAGCAAGGGAAAGAAGAAAGGACATCACTAGAGAATGAGGCAGTTTTGGGTGAGAATCTACAGAGCCACCCAAAAAGAGACTAGTCTCTCAAGACAATTTTCTAACCATTCTTAGGATGGCCGTGTCTCTAAACCATAATCATGGCAATTAGGTAGTACAATGGCTACAGTGCTAGACCTAAAGTCAGGAAGACTGAGTTCAAACCTGATCTCAGACACTCATTAGCTATGTGACCCTTTGCAAGTCACTTCACCTCTGCCTGCTTCAGGAATGGGAAAAATAATAACACCTACCTGCAAGAGTTGTTGTGAGGATCAAATAAGATAATATTTATAGGAATGGTCCTGGAGTCAGGAGGACCGGAGTTCAAATCTGGCCTCAGACTCTTAATACTTACTAGCCATGTGACCTTGGGCAAGTCACTTAACCCCAACTGCCCTTCCAAAAAAGCAAAAAAATAATTTTAATTTAAAATTTTTTTCAAAAGAAAATATTTATAAAGCACTTTACAAACCTGAAAGTGCTATATAAATGTCAACAATTTTTATGGGTCTGATTTTGTGTGTAGGCACAATTTATATCAATTTCACTATCTTATGCCTATAGAATAAGTGAAATATGCAACTTAGATTTTAAAACAAACAACCAAAAATCCCAAAGGAAGTTTTGCTTTGGGTAGCTTACGGAGAAGAGATAAAAACCTCACTATCTTCAGACTCAAAAACTTGATTTTTGAAAATCATGCAAGGCATATAAGAATATTTCTTTCAGATATTAATATTTAACTAATAATTCTAAATATTTAATAATTTTAAAGGGTCATCTAGGTGGTACAGTGGGTAGAGTGGAGATCATGGAGTCAGGAGGACCTAAGTTCAAATACAGCCTCAGACACTTCCTAGCAGTATGACCCTGGGTAAATCACTTCACTCTGTTTGCCTCATCTGAAAGATGAACTGGAGAAAGAAATGACAAACCACTCCAGTATCTTTGCCAGGAAAATCCCAAATGGGACCATAAACAGTTGGACGTGACTGAAAACCAACTGAACAAAAACAAAAATAATTCTAAATATCTTCAAATTATTTTTGTGTACTAACAAAAAAAAGTGTCAGTTTAGGACAGGTTTGTATATAAAGATCATTTCTAAAGTGAGCAGTTGAAAATGCTGTATTATGATTGCTGTTATCTAAATGCATACAATGTATCCTAAAAGCTGCACCAAAAGTACAGCCCAGCCACCAAGGAAGACTATGGTGGCTTGTTTAATGGATGGCCTTTATTTTGCCAGCACAGTTTCTATGAAGCTTTCAAGGATTAATAGAGCATCCAAGCATGCTATGTTCCATAGCCACCAAGGTATGCCAACACCATGTTTCATATACCTGTTATTGATTTCCTTAAATGACTGGTGGAAGAAAAGAGAGAGAAGACAATTAATACCACAAAGCAGCTAACAGTAACCTCAAGATTGTGTATCCTTTTAAACAACCCTCTCACAATTCCACAAAGGCCGTCTCTCTCTTGATAGATTCACCCGAGGCAGCAAATGAAACCACACGGATCATGGACAGGAGCCTTAGACATCATTCAGGTTCTGTTGCTGTTTCAAAGGGAATCCTGGAAATTTGCTTTGCTTCAGCTTACCCATCAAGGAAATGGGATAGGTAAAGTCAACGAGTTTTTCAGTTACTGATTGATTAAAATGGAATGATTAAAATTTGCTCTGCTTAGAGCTACTACTGAGAAAGAAATACTCACATTGAGGGAAGTAAATAACATTATTAGAGACCATGAAGCACTTTGCAAATGTTATATATGATTTCTCAAGAAGAATAAGATCCATATCCTTTCCCGATCCCTCTCTCTTGTCCCAAGATTAAAGTCAAAGCAATTGCTGGATTGTAGTTCTCCTTTTAGGTTATATATGTCTACCTAATGTACATCATGGTCTCCATCTATATTTATTGACTGCCCACAGAGGCAAATAAACAGAGATCAACATTCCTCTCTCTATAGTTATGCCTTATTGGAAGTTACACAAGGCATAGGGGACTTTAGGAAGTAATACCACCTCCAATCAAAGATGTTCCCCTATCCCCTGTCCAGAAGCAAAGTATGATTTCACACCAGTCCTAGAGCCTGTTAGTGACCCCACTACAGGAAACCATCTCCATCGATTACTTGCTTTTGACTCCAGGGTCAATCCAGCAGCTGGTTTTATGGAATACCTTAGGGATGGGGTATCTTAAGGATGGGTCTGAGTGACTCCAAAAGTGCTCCCAGCCACAACCTTAACCTTTTGGGACTAAGATATTAAGATGTCTGCTCCAATGCAAACACATTGTGCAATTATCACCCATTAACATCTTAGGATGAGCCAGCCTATCAGCTTAGGTTTGGTCACCTCATGCCCCTTGACAGAAGGGGGAACAAAGGAGAAAGCAGTTTGGATTGAAGGGAGAACAACTGAGAGAAGGTCACCTGAGAGGGACAGTCCAGAGACCTAATGAAGAAAGGGATATCTAAGCCTGAATTTCGACCCGGAGGCCAAACTCTCTTTGCTTTTTAGGTTAAAAGCAATATACAGGCCTCTCAGTACAGGGAGTTCATACTGATGCTTCCTGCTGCTCCCCCTTATCCACCCCCCTGTACACCTCCCTTGTCCACCCCGCTGATACATGTTAGGGTAGTCTAGAAATGTAGGACCTTGCTAGAGTTAAATCAATGCATATGTTAAAATGGGGGAAAAAAAAGTTTAAGATCATGAATCCTCTTCTGAGCAACTGCAGGGGATATGTATGGAAAGGCAAGTGAGATTTATTTTTAAAAGCAGGAGGGCCAAGGTCCTCCTAAGCAGTAAAGTGATTGGCACTACTATAATTTGTGCTTACGGTCAGAAAAACAGTCTCATCGAGTTCTTCTGCTTCCTTGACGATTGTCTCTAGAGTCTCCTTGGCGGTGTCCATACTCTGTAGGAAGGCCACCATCTGCTCATGCAGGTACTCCATTTTTCTCTTCTTCACCTCCTCAAAGCTCTGTGCCTTCTCATCATACTGGGCCAGTACCTTCTTCATCATTTCTTCATTCTGCTCTTCAAGCCGTTTCTCATTTTTGCTACAGTTTTCCTGGAAAATGCATACTTCTAAAACCAGTGCCAACCTAAGATATCAATTATATTATTGAGATGTGATTCTTTTTGGAGGCAATTGGGATTAAGTGACTTGCCCAGGGTCACACAGCTAGTACGTGTCTGAAATCATATTTGAATTCAGGTCCTCCTGATGCCGGGGTTGGTGCTCCATCCACTGTGCCACCTAGCTGCCCCAGATGCATGTCTTAAAAGCATATCTGTCTCGAGTAAACTTGAAGGGTGCTACCTTCTGATACTCTAGTACGAGAATTTCATTTTTCTAAACACATAAAGGAGAATATATATACAATACATAATTGGGGATCAGGGGGAAGACTTCCAACTACTGGAATCTTATTAAACTACCAAAAAGCACAATTTTAGAAGGGGTAGGAAGGTGTAGTGGATTGGTTTAAGTTCTATCTCTAACATATGCTGACTGTGACCCTGGATAGGCTGTTTAACCATGCAGTGTCTCAAACAACCCTCAAGTTGCTTAGCAGGCACTGGTTTGCATTGCTAAAAGATGTTTTCCCATTGGGAGAGCTCTATTCCAATGAAATCACAGGTCTAATTAAAAAAAAAGAGCAAAACAACATAAGGGGGATCTATTTTGGACTATGTGTGAAAGGGTTCAGTCACTGAAATACCAAAAAGATGTTCGTAAGTACCCAAAAGACACAGGATGGAGCCTTTTAGAGTAACATTCCATGACTGGTCTTTATCACATTCAGGAGTTAGATTTAAGGCCTTTTGCTTATCTGCTAAGCCCTCATATCTATGTAGAAATAATGAAAGAGTTTGCTACACTCACACATTTATGTTGGTGGGAATGTGACTCTGCATAATATGCCAGTTGGAACAATGTTGTCCTTTCTGATACACCCAGATGCTTGATCAGACTAGCTACTAGTGCCAGTCATCGGTGAAAAAGCCTTTTCTAATGACTCAAAATCTCTGCCATTTCCTTCATGGGTCCCTCACTCACTCACTGACTCATATATTAATTCAACAAGCATTAATTAAGGTACCTGTTATCTATATAAGTAAATATGTTAAGTGCTGAAAACAGAAGAAAAAATGCAAACTCCTGCCTTCAAGAAGCTTATACTCTGGGGCACAACAAGTAAACAGGAAGGAACTAGTGGCTAGAAAAACAAAGCCGTTTGCCTCTGCCACCTGTGCCCTTGCCCTGGCTGAGGTTTATTTGTGTTTATCTCCCTCTCTCCCTCCTCACCTCTGTCTCCTGGCATCCCTGGCTTCCTTCATATCTCAGTTACAAGTCCACCTTCTTCAAGAATGTTAGCACCTTCTCTCTGAGATTATCTCCAAGTTAGTGTGTGTGTGTGTGTGTGTGTGTGTGTACATAATCTTGTTTATATTGTATTGTTTGCATGTGGTCTCCCCTATTAGATTGGGAACTCCTTGAGGGAAGGGACTGTTTTTTATCCCCATTTCTTTTTATCTCCATTGCTTAGCACAGGGCCTGGCATATAGTAGGTGCTTAACAAATGCTTGTTGTTTATTGAAGTCAATGAAACAAAGTTGAAATTTAATCTTGTGAACGGATTTTGAGTGGACGGTGTCTTGCTCACTTAATGACTCTCCCATCCTGACTATAGAAACTGTCATGTGAGAATGAAGAATTATTTTGGAAACTTTTGTCCTACTGTCCTTACTTAGAATGGTCTCACTGATCTCTCAGACTTTAGAGACACTTTATTTCTAATGGCAAAAATAAACTAACTGTACGAGGTGGCTAGGTGGCACAATGAATAGAACACCGGCCCTGGAGTCAGGAAGATCTGAGTTCTAATCTGACCTCAGACACTTAACACACACACAAAAACTAGCTATGTGATCTTGGGCAAGTCATTTAAGCCCAATTGTGCTACCTTGCCCCCTCCAAAAAGACAAATAAACAAATAAATAAATGAGTATGCAAACAAACAAACAGAAACAGTTCAGTGCCTTTGAGAACATCTTTACTACTCGAATAAACTAGATCCTTTACAAGAGAGACATTGCTACAGAAATAAATGTGGCAACTCACCTCAATAGTGTTGAAGAATGATTCTATCTCAGTAACAAATGCTTCAATCCTCAGAGACTTTTCTTTCAAATTTTCTAGAAATTCTCCTAATTGAATCTAAAAAAGATAAGGATATCTATATAAAATTTGAGAATACAGCCTTGGCAATATTTTATTGTTATCAATGTCTAGCTTTATACATTTATTCCACAAGGAAATCAATAGTTTTTGAGAGCTATTTTGTATACTATGAGAAGGAAAGGGAAGGAACTTGTAAACTGCTGGACATGACCTTCTCAAGAGATATGATCTTGTTTTAACATTAGGACCAGGCATATCAATTGATATACATTTTTATTATAATTTTACTTTAAAATAAAACTTTTTATCCTATTTCTGTTTTCTTTGCCTACCCTGCATCAGTTGATGCAACTTGGTTCTTTGAGGTGTTCTTAAATTTCAGTCCTTCTACAGTTTTCAGTTCTATCTCCCTCAAGAACTAAAGAGGAGAACAAATTCAGCCCTCTGCCATCTTGAGTTAGGGTCAGGAAGCATACAATTAAAACATTTTAACCAATAGCTCCCGTTACAATTATAACTTCTTCACTTAATAAGCCTTTTATTGGCACCAATGGGTAGCAAAATGGAACTGAAGAGCCTCAGCCCACTTTCATTTTCTTCATCACAGTCTGATTAAATTTCTAATGATCACTAAAATTACCTAAAGGCAAACAACTGGAGGAAGGACCCAAGAGAAAGTAAAATAACTCACAAATTAGATAATTAGGGATTGAATAATTAAGAGTTTCTATATAAAGACCACAGATAATTCTAGATCTATAAATATCTTAAACAATTTTTAAAATAATCTGATTTGTATTATTTAAAATTTGCTGGTCAATTCTTAATCTTGACAGATTGCTCGATGAAAATTAAATGGGCTTTCTTCCCTTTGGTTGAGTTTCTTTATCCCCCTTTTACTTTTCTATTCTCATGCCTGTTACAACAGGACCAGAAGAAAAAATATTAGTCAAAAAAGCAGAAGTTAGCCACAAAGCATAACTAGAGTGGGGCCATCTGAACTTTTTCTCAGGGTCATAATTTTCAAGAGAATTTCAAGTACTTGAAAGTTCTATGGCAGGTAAAAACAACAGAAATTAGCATTTTTAGCATTTAGTGAAAACTAAATAGGAAGCTACTAAGTAGCCCGCTTTCTCTACTCTCTCATCCCCCTGGGGTTTACACCTGAGCCTAGCCCATCCTGTTCCCATCTACTTCTCCCCACCTCTGGTAGTGCCCTTCCTAGCAATGTCCTGGCCTTTCTGTAGGCCAGGTGTCTCAGCTTAAAATGTTTATATGACAAAAGTGAATGCTGTGTAATTATAATAACCAATCTTGAACCTGAAGAAGAGATTAGAAAGTGTGCCTCCCTCCCTTGGCAAAGGTGGAGGACCACAATTTGGAACATCATATAAACAGTTAGTCTTGTTCACTATGTTGGTTAATTTTGCTGAATTGCTTGTTTCCTCTTGCTTTTTCATTCCTTATTAGAAAGGATGGTTCTCTGAGTAGGCGAAGGAAGACGAATACATTCAGAAATTAAGACAATGAAAATACATAAGCTATCCCCCAAATAGTTTAAGTAAATATGAAGGCACATTTCATGCTATTTGCTGTGGATGAGGTTTATTTTGCTCTAGGCACAAAAATCACTAGCTCTGAATTTGTCTCCTCCACTTTTGGGGGGCAAGTCAAGTTTTGAATGTCAAGTATTTAGGATAAGTTTTAGTGACTGAGCCAACATAATTTTAAATTGACATCTTCATGGTAGTAGCTCTGAAACCCAAATGCTCCACATTCCCTTTACTGAAGCCACAGTAATCATTAATTAAGAAAACTGAGTGTTAGCCTGGAGGAGGAGTGAGCATATTGTCTTGAGCTCTGATGCTAATGCATTGAGACTGATGTCTAAAAATTTGCCAGGTAAGCTATTGCAGCTCAACTCAAATTACAGAGACATAGACTCCGTGTTGGGCAAGTTGATAAGGGCAAATTTGGTAGGGAACATGCATATTCAAGCTTCCAATGTGTTAAAATGCTGAATCAAAATGAGCCTGAGCATTATTTAGCAGTGCCTTTTAAAGTGCATTTTATTTGAATCTGTAATCATTTTACTTCCTCACCCCCCCATCCCCTCTGCCAGTACTAATCTTCATGCATACCATTGCATGAAGGTTAAGCAAAAAACAGGAGGAAATATCCTGTTTTCAGGGCTTTTCTAACTCAAATAATTTATTTAAAAGATTGAGGGATCAAAGATAAAGGTCACTGAAATCGATCTGGAGAAGCATGTAATTAGAAGAGGAGTATTCTAGCCGATAGAATTTTAAGACTATATTTACCTTGACCATATCAATAGCCGCATCAAGCGCTGCGACTTCATGGTCTTTGTGTGCGCCGAATATCTTATCAATTGCAGAAATAGGGCATTTGCATGTGTAGCAATATGTGTCAATCTGGGATTTTTTTGTTTCTTTCTGTACATCTCCTGCTTCTGCCAATAATTGCTCCGGCTCTACAACCTCAGGTCCAGAATCCTTCTGTAGACCAGACCTACTTTGTTCTGCTTCCTTCGCAAATTCTTCATTTTCACCAATAAGTTCAAAAGACTCCTTGCCTTGGGACATGACATCTTCCTGCGTGATTTCAGAGAACAAGTCATCTGATAAAAGATCCTCTTGAGTAACCACTTCATAATTCATTAATTCTGCAAACTCATATTCATCCTGAACAGGACTGCTGCAGGACCTTGCCTCCGTCATTTCAGGAGACACAAATATTTGAGGTTCTACTTGAAGGCTTTCTGGAGCAGGTGTTGCACCTGACATGACTTCTTCTTCTGGGTAAGACACTTCCACTGGGAAATGTTGACTTGCCTCAGGACTGGCATTTTCTTCTTCATTACCCTGGCCATCAGGTTCATCTACTCTCTCTAAAATATTATGTGTATCCTGGAAGGGCACTGCATAGCTTATTTTCTGAGAAGTCAATTGGACTTCCTCAGTGATGGGCACTTTCCCCTGTACCTCTCCATCTTTATGGTTTTCCACACTGTTTCTTACTTCCCCTTCACTGAAGGCAGTTTTCTGTTCCTCCTCCATGCTCCTCTCTCCAGAAATAGTTCCAAACCTCCCCCAGACTTCTCCTTCTCCAGCTTTCAGTTGACATGAATCATCTTTACCAACCAGTATTTCTTCCAGAGGTTGGCTTTGGTCTTTCTGATATCCAGGTGCATCATGTAGAAAATCATCTTTGAGAATGTACTTTTCAAAATACATTCCGGTTCCTTCCTCAGCATCAGAATGTCTGCTTGGAAATGAAGCTTCAGAATTCAGGCTCTCCCTATCAGAGGTGATCTCACCTTCCCTTGTTTTGTCCCCAACTGCTTCTTCATACAAATCCTTATATAAGAATGCTAGTGCTGGTGGTTCCTCTAGCAGCTCTGGGTTAATGACTTTAACTTCTGTAGGAAATAGTTGAGTTCGGGATAACACTCCTTCTTCAGCAGTAAATAAGGGCATTCCAGGTGACTTTGATTCCACATCTCTGGCTACATCCTTTGGAGTCCCACTGTCAGTAGATCTGAGGGTAGGTAAAGATGGCTGAGATTCTGTATAAGAAAATTTACCATCATCCTTTTCCATTCCATAAAAACTTTCATCTAATTTGATCAACTCAAACTCATATTCCAGAGTATTATCTGCTGAACTGTTTGAGAAAGAGATGGTTTCTTCAGGAACTTTCTTTTGGGGTTCTTTTTCAATGTCTTGCTTTTGAAAAGATTCCTTTTTCAATGGTTCTGGGGAGATATTATAGTCAACTAAGGTATATTTTTCAAAATAATCCACATCACTGGGCATTGTATAACTGAATGCAACTTCTGAGTCAGTGGAAATGTCCTCTTCTACTGGATGAGTTTTCTCTTGCATCTGTTCCTTCTCCAGGGACACATCTGCATCCAAGTCACCTGAATGAGACTCATTTCTCATAGTTTCCTGGCCTATGGTCACCTTACTGCCATCACAGAAGGGTTGAACTTTCTGTGAAGTCTTCTCTTCCAAGTACTCTAACTTATCCTGCATTTTTTCACACTCTTCTTCATCCACTGATGAAATAAAAGCAGGTGCATGAATGTTCAATATTTCACAACCTTCAGAGATGATGCTAAATGCATTTTTTTGATCTTCTGTGAGGCCAGGGGGCTTACTGGTTATCACAGGAGCTACATATACTCCATCTTTCACAAAAAAGTTTTCAGGTTCCTTTGCTATGCCTTCAATGGAAGAAATTTCTTCACCCTTAGTTGATGGCATAACACACGTAACACAATCAGAATCATGCACTGCTGGTGGGTATGGTTCATCTACCTGAAGATCTCCCATAGGCTTTGTCTGGGAATCAAAAACTTGCTTTGAGATGAAAGTAGGTGGCATAGGTGAATCTGCTGCACCATCTTTGGTTTGGTGAGCCTGACCTGCTCCAGCTAGGTCTGGTGGTGAAATTTCTGGTATCTCTGATATATTAACTTCTGGAGAAGATACTGGAATCACAGCTGGTGATTTTATGGGTAAGAAAATTGCTTCTGGAAAAGAAGATAATTGATCTAAGTTCCCTGTTTCATCAAAGGGGTGATCTAGAGTAATTTTAGATTCTCTGGACACCAGTGTACTGAACGTTCCTAATTTGGGTTGTGACTCTTGCTTCTTGTTTTCCTTGGTAATATCAGATGTAACTTCTGAGTCAGTGGAAATGTCCTCTTCTATTGGATGAGTTTTCTCTTGCATCTGTCCCTTCTCCAGGGATGTATCTGCATCCAAGTCACCTGAATGAGACTCATTTCTCACAGTTTCCTGGCCTACAGTCACCTTACTGCCATCATGGAAGGGTCGAACGTTCTGTGAAGTCTTCTCTTCCAAGTACTCTAACGTATCCTGCATTTTTTCACACTCTTCTTCATCCACTGCTGTCTCTTTTGAAGGCTCAGTCATGACATGTGGTATATCAAAGGAAAGCAAGTGTTGTTCCTTTTCCTCATTGTGACTTGGTATTTTAGATGTCCGCCTTCCTGTATCAGGTAAAACACAAATGTCCTCCTGGTCCACTTTGATTCTGTGACCAGGACTGGTTGGAATTAATATCCTAGTCTTTTCTTCCAATGGATCAGTTTCACTTAAAGAAGTTGGCTGAATTCCTACTGTTTTTATTTCCTTTATGTCTGGGTGAGCCACTGGGAGCACCATTTGTGATTCTCCAGTAACTGATTTTGCTTTAGTCAAAGAATATGTTTGACTTTTCAGATTCTCATTTTCATCATGAGAAATACCAAAGGTGATTGCTGATTCTTCAGAGGCAAAATTGGTTCTTCTCCCTGTTGAGTAAGGCTGAGTCATTTGATTATTTTCACCTGGAGATAAATTTGGACTGCTTCCTTTTTGTTCACCTTCCTCCTCAAGACTGACTGTGATAGTATCAGATCTTCCCAAAATTAACTTTTCTTTCTCTGCCAAAGGAGATTGAGAAGTTTCTTCTTTCTTCCTTTCTGTGGGGCCCACTGAAGCAATCTGTGATTCCTTGAAAAGATATGCTTTATCAAATGATAGCAGTTGACTTTCATCCACAGCACTTCCAAAAGTCATACCTAATTCCTCAGACACTTCTCTAGATCCCAGAATTGGATGAGGTTTGGAATCTTCCCTCATGCCTCTCTCTGCAGAAGAGAGTTTATTTTCACTGGGGATTGAAACAGTAGGCTTACTGACTTCAATAGGTATCTTGGCCACCATTCCTTTGTCTTCCTTATTTTCACAGAACTGAAGTGCCGACTCTTTTGAGTATTCCACTTTATGTAGTTCTACTTCCTGTAAAAGGCCCGCCATCCTTATTCCCTTTGTATCTCTCAGCATCAGTGGGACCGCCATTTCTGACTTTTCTGCCAGCACAGCTTTTTCCATGATGCGATATGACTTTTGTTCTATGACTTTTTCTTCATCAGTTGAACTTATAGTTTTTAGATTAGACTCATCATCATAAAATGTGGAAGACACAGCTTTTGGCATTTCTTTCTCTGGTCTATCATCACCAACTTTAATAAAACAATCTTTTGATTCTTCCATTGTGGAAGTTCTTGACTCGAGTTTTGCTGATTCTTTCATGGTCCCTTCACCTGCAAGTTCTGATGGAGCTGACTTCAGTGTAGCTTGATCCACTTCCATTGGAGAGAATAAAGTTTTTTCTTGGTCATGCTGTTCATCAAGATAGGTAAAAACACTGCTTGATTCTTCCGTCAACTGGTTTGTCTCAGAGTGAGTATAGATTTCTGTCTTTTGTCCCCTGTATTCCTCAGTGATGTGAATGGGAGCACCATTTTCAGCTTCTTCTGAAACCAACTGTTTTCCCAAAAGAAGAGCCTGGTTTTCAAGATATGTCCTGTTCTGAGCAGAAGTAACTTTGATACTTGCTGGGTTTTCTGATGGCATCTCCGTCCCCATGCCTAATAAAGATTGTTTTTCTTCCTTCCTGTTTTCTGGCATTTTATGTTCTTCAATAAGATTCCCAGAAACAGGTTTGGACAGCTCTGATGGAGTTTCTTCCATGGCAGATAAAAGCATGGGTTCTTCTTTGGACTGTCCTGGTTTTCCAGATTCTATTAAGTCCATTCTAGACTCAGCCCCAGATAACAGTCCTGCCTCTGGTAAATGATGAGTAGGTAACAGCTCAGATTTTTGCGACACTTTTTCACCACTGAGCAGAGGGAACTTGGACAGCTCCTTATCCACTTGGTTAGGTGAAGTTAGTGGTATTTCTTTCTGCTCCCTTTCTTCACTGACTTTAATTAAAATGACTTTAGGCTCTTTCTCAGGCAAAAGTTCTGGCACTGATAAAGGAGAACATGCTGTTTTCTGAGCATCATCAGGGGCAGCTGGAATTGTCATCTTAACCTCACCTTCTGACACAGCTGTGTCTGCAGCAGGGCTCGGCTGAGCTTCCTTTTCATCAACATCGTTTTCTGGAGCATTTGCTCCAAAAAACAGACTGGCCATCCAGGATGTAAAAGAGGAAACTCCTTTTTTGGCTTTTTTATCAGTGACAGTACTTGGGGTAGCAGTTTCAGCCTGCTCTGGCACTTGGTTAATTATTTCTGAGGAATCCAGCGGTGCAGTTATTTCCCTAGATTGAATTAGGGAAAGTTTTGATTTTTCTTGCATTGAGATTTTGGCCTCAGGCAGAGGTTTCTCTGATTCTGATTGCTGGGCTTCATCAGTATTTTTCACAAACTTTGAAGTGTCTGCTTTTGATTCCTCCCACGGTTTTTTCTGTGCAGAAGAATACAGTGTACTTCCCAGATCTTTTTCACTACCTAAGGTGGGTGCTGAATCTCCTGCCAGATGACTAATTGCTTTGACTAAAGAAGGAATCATTTCAGGCTTTACCTGCTCCTTTATATGGTCTCCAGAGACTTGCATTTGGACCTTAGGGGTGCTTTCAGAGGTTGGTGTGAATTTTTCCTGATCATCCTCTTCAGTGACTAACTTTTCTGGTATCACAATTTCAGCATCCACTGATAAAGAGAGCTGCTTCCCATTAGCCTCAGGTCTACCTACATTTTCAGCTAGAAGTGTATTTAGTGGCTCTTTGGCCATTTGTATTTCAGGAGTAGAATAGGTCTGACTTGTCAGTTTCTCTCTATGATCATCAGGCCTGCCCAGAGGAGATGATGCTCTGTGTGTTGATAAATCAGGTTCTTCAGCTAGGTAAAGGCTTTCTTGTGGTATATGTTCATAAGTTTGTTTCTTCGTAGGCAGAGCAGATGTTAACTGTCCTGACAGTCTTCCATCTGTGGCAGAGGAACAAGGCTGCCCTGACTCCAGCACTCTGTCCTTGTCTGGGCTAGCCTGCTCTTGGCTTGGTTCTTTCAGCAGCCTGCTTCCTTCTTTTTGCAAAGGGAGAGAGTCTTTTGCATCCACAACATCTTTAGACTCAATTGTCACAATAGGTATCAACTCTTCCAAAGGCAAATTTGCTTCTGCAAATGAATGTGACTTAGTAGCAATGTCTTGTTGATCAGCCAAGGGACTACTCAATGAAGGTATTGGTAGACCAGGTAAGTTAACAACATAATCTGGGCAAAGTGTGATTTTTTGCTTTGCTTTTTCCTCAGAGAGATCAGAAGTAGCCATCTTGGATTCTGATATAGGGAAAGAATGTGTTTGGGTAATTTCATTTGTTTTGGTCAAAATATCCCCTGTCTCTTGTGGGACCAAATTTCCTATGGAGGTCAGAGGATGACCTTTTTGCTTCTCTCCTTTTTTAGAATCTACCAAATCCCCTGACTCTTGCAATAATTCTTTTAATGAAAAATTATCTTGCTGTAGGTTTGCATTTTCTTTTTCAGTGAAAGAAGCTACTGATTTATCTGATACTACACTGGCCACCTCATCTGAGAAAGGTTTATGCTCTTGCTTTCCTTCTTCCCTGGTCTTAGCCTCAGACATTTCCCTTTCCAGGACTGGGCTTCCTGTTTCTGACGTGAGAGATATTTCCAGTTTTGCATCCCTAAGTTCCTTTTCATTTGCTAAGTCCTGTGACAGCTCTAACACAGCCCCTGATAATTCTAGTGCATGGAGTAACATGCTTATCTTCTCAGGTTCCACTGGATGACTTGATGAAGGAACAGCTGGTTTTTCTGATGGCAAATAACTCTTATCTGATATCAGTATTCCAGGTTCTTCTCTGCTCCTCTCACTTGTAGATGTGATGGATTTCACAGATAACTCTTCTGTCCCCAAAGTTTCCAGTTCATGTGGAGGGTAGTTCATTTCTTCCTCTTCTTGTGATGTAATTCCTTGATCTGATACTGCTATCATAGTCTTTGGTGAAGGAAATTTGGTATCTTTTTTCTCCATTTCAACAGCCACTTGTGGTGGAACTGAACCTGCAGTTACTGATGCTGGAGCAGACAATTCAGAGTCTTGCTTTTTTGACAAAGTTGAACGTTCAAGTGCAGGAACTTTCAGAGGTGGGACACCTTGATCACTTCCTACATTTGATAAAACTGAGTATTCAGGCACCGGGGACCCGGGTTTTTCCTCTTCCTTCATGACTTCTGGCAAAACTGCACGATCTGCTGAATATCTTGCATTTGGTGATGTGTGTAAATTCACTTCTTCTTTATGTACTTCTGACCAGATTGGAGACTTACATGCAGTTGTTTCAATAGGTGAAGGGCTGGATTCACCTTCTTCCTTTAGTTTCTCATTTAGAACCAGATGATCTGTTGGTGGAGAACTCCAATCCACTTCTTTGCTTGCTTTTGATAAGTCTGAATCAAATACAGATGTTGTGGGAAGTGGTGAATCTGATTGGATTTCTTCCTTTACTACTTTGGGTAAAAGTGAAGGTTTGAGTTCTGATGCTGTGGCCTGTGAGGAATCAAACCCAGTTTCTTTTTTATTTTCTTCTGACAAAGATGAGAATTTCAGTTTGGGGGAATCTTTCTCTGATTCTGATAAAACTAGGTGCTGGGATTCAGGTATGGCTGCTTGTTCTTTTCCTTGCCTAACTTTTCCCTTTGTTTCTGTTTGTGAAACTCCAAATCCGGCTAAAGGTCTTGCCTTTTGGGTGTCTTTCAGGTTTTCCTCATTCTTCAGTGAAGTTTCCTGCTGAGGCACCAGTGTCTCAATTGACAGAGAATCAGATCCCACGTTCTTCCCTCCCTCCCCTGGTGCAACTGAGGGTTCCATCACATCTTCTGGGGCACTTGGAGAATGGGTCTCCATTTCTTTATGCTGCAATGAAGCTGGGTATTCAGGTGAAGTGGCCTGGGAATTGGCCAGGATTTCTTCTTTGCTTACTTTTGAAGAAGCCGAGTGTTCAGATTCCCCTTTTTCAGCATGTGCAGGGTCCAGTCCTGGTTCCTTCTTTACTTCTTGAGTTGAATCTAGTGGGATTGACTCTTGAGGTCTAATTACAGAAGTTTCTGGTAAAACTGTCTTGATTTTTTCTTTCCCAGATGAGCCTGCCTTCATGAAGGCAAGTACTGATGAATCAAGCGTGCTTTCTTCCTTCTCTTTTTCATCAGTTGAAGGTGGTGGAATTGAGAGTTCAGACTCAAGGACCTGAGAGAGACCTTCAATTTTTTGCTTCTGTGACAAAATGAGATACTCAGATACAGATTTGGAAGTTGTCTGGGAGCTGGGCTTGACTTCTCCCTTCTCTACTCCAGCTGCTGAAAGTGGTAGATTCAATTGTTCAGACCCTGGCACTGATGAAGAATGTTGAGCTTTTTGCTTCTGTGACAAAATTGTACTCTCAGGGACAGGCATTGTAGCTGCTTGGGTCTCAGCCTCAATTTCTTCCTTCTCTGCCTCTGAAAAAATGGAATATTCTGAAACAGATATTGCAGTTTGCAATGAACCAGCTTCATTGTCTTTCCTCTCTAGCTTGGGTGTTGTGTAAGGTGGGACTGAAAAGTCAGAGGCCGAGTCTGGTGAAAAAGCCTCTATCCCTTCATTCTCTTCTTCACTCACAATGGTGTGTTCAGAAGGTGATGTTGAGTGTAGTGGGTAATCCCTTTCAAATTCTTCTTTTTCTGATTCTTGAACTGCCTGAGGTGAAAATGAGTATTCAGACACAAATGCTGAATCTGGAGAAAAGGGTCCAATATCATCTTTTTCCTCATCATTTATAATCATCTGTTCAGCAGTAGCTGAGTTTAGTGGAGTCTGCTGCCCTGTTTCTTCTTTCTGTGACTCCTGTGCCATGTACGGGGGAAGTGAATACTCAGAAGCAGATATGGAATCTGGTGTATAACGTTCACTTTCAAGAGTCTCTTCTTCTGAGAAGATGGTTGCTTCAGATGTGGATGCTAAAGGTGTAGGGGTTTCACATCCAATACTTTCCTCTTCTTCTGTAGGAGATGTTGTAGAATACTCGGAGACAGAAGTGAACTCTGGGGAGTAAGGCACAGTCTCTTTTGACAAAATTTCACGTTCAGATGGTGACATTACAGTTGGTAGAGAAACTGGCTTAGTTTCTTTTTCCTCTAGTTCGTGGGCTGAATATGATGGACTTGAAAACTCGGATGCAAAGTCTGAATCAGGAGAAATAGGTCCAGTTTCCTCTCTCTCTTTCTCCAATAAAGTCACATGTTCAGAAGTGGATGTGACCAATAATGGCAAGTCAGGTTCAGCTTCTCTCTCCCCTTCATGAACCAAATAGGGTGGGATGGCATTTTCAGAGAGAGATGGGCTTTCTGGGTAATAAATTTCAATGATCTCTTCTTCTGATAGATATGAGGGTTCGAGTTCTGGTTCTAAAGTTATTGGCAATGAAACACTCTCTTCTTCCTCTTTCATTTCTCCCAAGGCTGGAGGTTCAGAGGAAGAAACTGATGATTCAGGCTTAGTCTCTTCCATCTCCCTTTCACCAGTTGGAGAAACTGACTCTTCTTTTTCTAGGAAAGACAGCCCCAGGTTTTCTACCTTTGTACTAAAAAGACCTGGGGCAGATGCTCCGGTGACTGGTGAATCTGACTCAAAGGCTTCCTCTTCTGCCTTAGTTGAAGTGAGATTCTCAGAAATAGATGTAGTAGCAGTTGCCAGTGAATCAGATTCTCTTTCTTCCTCTCCAACATCATCCACAAAAGATGGTGATGTTGAAAGTGTGGGTGATAAAACTACAGCTTGTTGTTCATCAGATTTCAACTCTTCCTTCACCATTTTGGGGGACATCAATTCTGAGGTCACAGCATCTGGAGAATCCATTTGTATTTCATGCATTGCTGCTTCTTCTGCTGGAAGTGTTGAAGCTGACAATGGGAGACTCTGAGGCTCCCTAGTTTCATTACTAGAATATGAGGAAACAGTATGTTTGAGTCCAGATGCTGCAGCTGTATTTAGGGGTGAATATGAGTCAATTTCCTTTGGCTTTTCTGTATCCTTAAATGATGGCAATGGCCTAGATTCTTTCAACATTGCTTCTCTCCAGGGTGGAGAAAGTTGCTTTTCTTTATTACTCTCTGTATTTTGGGTCATTGGTTTGCTTGCTTTGGAAGATATGCTACAGTTCTGATTTGTCGCATCTGGTTCTAAAGTAACAGATGCATCTTTCCCCTTTCTGTAATTGATTTCTTTAATTACATAACCCTTTGGCAATGTTCCATAAAACTGTAGAGGAATTATTTCTTCTTTCACTGAATTGAACATCTTAATTTTATATTGTACCGTTCCTATGTAAACTGGTCTTAAGACTAATGGCTTGTGTTCTTTGTATATTGCCCCAGTGATGGGGGGGGTGTTTGAGATGGTTTTCTTTTTTCTAGTTTTATCATAAGTACCAAGAGATGACTTTTCTTGGTCTGACTTTCCATCTGAAATTACAGCTTTGTCTTTTGCATTTGCTGGAACATCTGCTTGTCCTTCCAATGAGTGTCTCTTTTTGCCTCCTTTCCGACGCAAAGCTGGGGAGCCATGTTTTGATGATGACTTACGGGGTTTTTTCCGGGCCTTTTTACCTTCATCCAAGATAAAAGAAATGTTCCCTGGAGGAGAACTTACTGTTGATCCTTCCATACTATACATATCAGAAGTTAAACTGCTTTCTGAGGCCCAGGGAGTGGAGGACCTACTTGAGCTGGTCTCCCAGGTTATTCCACTATCTTCACGTTGAACTGTTACCATGGAAAAGGAGGGGTCAGATATAATACACTCCTGCTTGGTCTTGTCCTCTTCATTATGATCAGTTATCCTAGGATGATGATAAAAATAATGAAAAGATCAGGTCACATTTTGTCTGTTCATCAGCTCTCATGAAATTAAAATATAAAAGGTAAAATCTGACATACCTAAGGATAAATAATAAAAAACCAACATGACACATATATTTTACTCCTAACATGACCAAAAATGCCCAAGCACGTAAAATATTGGAATAAATTGAAGTCAAAATTTGTGTCCATAAACTTTGAAGATACTAAGACTTATAAAAATTCTGGGCAGAACTAAATCCATATGCCTCTCAACATATTGGAAATCAAATTCATCTTCCCCACCAAATCAGCCCCCCTGTCCTTACCTCCATTTTCTTTCAAATTTCTCTCACATGCATCCAGGTTCAGAATTTCAGAGTCATCTTTGAACATCCCATCTCCCTTGCTTCGTGCCTTCTATTTTTATGTCATGGTATGCCATATATCTTGTTCTCTCAAAAACCTCATCATTTTTTTCAATCCAGTAGCATTTATCCAGTTCCTGCCCCCTTTGATCTTTCTACAACTTTCAACACTACTTCCCTCCTCTACCTCATGTATATTTTCTTTCTTTTTCTTCAGCTTCCATTAACTGTTGTCTCCCAATTCTCTCTTCCTGTGTGTTTTAGAAAATCCTCAGTCTTCTTTGCTAGTTCAACATCCATGTCTTACTCACTAATTATGAGCGTTCGTCAAAGCTCTGTCCCATGGCCTCTTATTTCTGATTCTACATCATATAATTGATTTCTTCTGCCACCATAGATTCAGTCTTCACCTCTATGCAAATGAGAATCAAGTCTTTTTATAATCTCTATCTAATTCCTAACTCTTAAATTCTATTCCCACATCTCCATCTTCTTGCTGAACACCTCTTCCTGGAGGTCCACTAACAACCCCAATTCAACATGCCTAACCTGGAACTAATCAGATTTTTCTTTTCTTCTGGACCTATTATTTAATTAGCAATGGTGAACTCCTTCCACTGATAAAGATAAGCAACTTATCTGTAGTCATACTCTTGAACAATTACTTGCCTAGGGCACTGGAGATTTTAGCTGCTTGCCCATGACCACAGAGCTATTACATGTCAGAATCAGGAGTTGAATGCAGGTCTTCCTGACTCTAAGACCAGTCTCTCAAATTCATCTTTCCCCTCAAATCTGCTTCCCAATCAACTTTACTATTTCTTTTGATAACACCACTGTCTTCCTAATCACCCAGCTCTGAAATTTCAGTCATCATAATTTTTTCCCTCTCTCTTATGGTATCCCCCCCAAATATACATCTTGCCACATCCTATTGGTTGCTTTGTCCAAGAAAGCCACACCATTCTTTGTATCAAGTTCCTTTTTTCAGTTCACATTATCACCACCCTGCCTCAGGCCCTTATCTCCACTTACTAAGATTATTGTGATAGTCTACAAAATTGGCTCCAGGTTTTTCCCTCTCCAATTCATCCCTCACATAACTGAAAAAATACCATTCCTAAGTTACAGGTCTACTCATGTCATTTCTCTGCTCAGAAACCTTTGATGGCTTCTGTAATTTGCTTCTAGATTAAAATATAAACTCATGCCATTTAAGGCATTTCACAGTCTGGCTCTGATCTATATATCCATATTTTATTCATATTACTCTCCTTCACATACTGTACATTCCAGTCAAATTTTTTGTTATCTCAAACCAACCATGTCATTTCCCACTTCCATGTACTTGTAGCAACCTCATGCATGCAATTCTTCTTATCCACTTTTCACAATCATGCTTTAAGATTCAGTTGAGGTACAGTCCTTTCTGATTCTCTCAATCAGAAGTTTCCCTTCCTCCTCAAATACTACTGTAGTGCCTTGCCTAGGTGTTGTTTATAGAACCCATCACTCCCCTCTTTTATAATATACTTGTATGTGAACATGTTGCATCCTTCTTGCTTCAGTAGAAAGCAAAATACTTGAAGGCAGAACTATTTCCTTTTGTCTCTACATCTCTAGCACCTAGGACAGTGCCCATCATGAGCTAGATGAAGAAAAAGCAAATCAGACATTCACATTAATTCAGTACTAAAGGAGCCAGGAGTTAGTTCAATCATTCTGGAAGGATATTTGTAAGTATACAGGAAAAGTTAATAGATTGTTCATTTTTTTTTTGACCCAGAGATTCCACCTGTCACTGTCATTTATAATGTACAGTTATCGATACTGATTATTCACTATTTCAGGCTAGAGTCTGGATTTGTGATTTCATTAGTCTAGAGCAGAGGTTCCCAAATTTTCTTAGCTCAAAGCTTCCTTAGTGTCTCAGTAATTTTTCCATAATACCTCTAGACCAAAGAAATACTTAACAGTTTTGAAAAACCCCTACCAAAGTAGAGCAATACCTTTTCTGAAACTTATAATCTTAGACTAATTTAGAAATATATTTTGCAAGATTGCACATGTATAAGTGATATCAAATTGCTTACCATCTTGGGGAGGAGGAGACGAAAGAGAGAGGAAGAAAATTTTGGAACTCAAAATCTTATTTAAAAAATGAATGTTGAAATTCCAAATACCACACAATAGAAAATGTCAGCCACATCCAGAGAAAGAACTATGGAATTAGAATACAGAACAAAGCAGACTATTTTCTTTTTTGTTTTGGTTTCTTTTGTGTTTTTCCCCCTCTTTCTCATGGTTTTTTCCCATCTGTTATAATTCTTCTATGCAACATAACTAATGAGAAAATGTATAGAGCCCATATCAGATTGCAAGCCATCTTGGGGAGGGAAGGAGAAGGGAAAGAGAGAAAATTTAAAACTGTGAATGTGAATGTGTGAATGTTGAAGACTAAAAATAAACAATTTAATTAAAAAATGAATGTCTAAATTTATAATCTTAGAGAATTACCTAAAACAGAAGTGTCAAACTGGGGGCCTGTGAGCAGCCAGAGTTGTCTAGAACCAGATTAATATATAATTGGGAAGTGTTTAACAAAATAAAAATATAATACCCCACTGATAACACCAGTTTGTGGTTTTCCAAGTCAACATGCAGCCCATAGGGATCTGTTTCTATTTGAGTTTCACACCATTAGTCTAGAGCACTGACAAATTACATGACTTGCCCAGAGTCACACAAGCCAGTGTGTGTCAAGAGCAGGACCTGGCCAGCATTCAATCTACTACACCATGCTGTCTCTCTTGTTCATGATTACAGATTGAAAATGAAATTTGTCTTCAGTGATTGGGGAATATATAAAGATGTTGAGGCCTGTGATTATAATAGAATATTTCTGTGAAGAAAGACGAATATGAAGAATTCAAAGAAATGTGGGAAGACTTGCATAAAGTAAAGGCAGAGTAAATAAAACAGAGCTAAAGGAATAATGGGCATAATAATTACAACAGTATAAATTAATGTCAACATGGAGAAGAAATAAAATTCTGGTCAAATACAATAATGCTAGTGCCATGCTGTTAGAGTTAAAAGTTCACATTTCTCCTGCCTGTTAACAATCAATGAACTTTTTCAAAGAATGTACTTTGTACAGGGATTTGTTCCAGTGTTTGTTGGGCAATTCCTGTTGTGTCAAAACAAAATATATCAATATTTTAACAAGAAAAAAAGAGAAAATTTCATAGGCAGAAGCAAACAATAGGTGAGTGTACTGTAGTCAGTTCTGAGTTTCAATGTTAAATCAAAGAACCATTATAAAGGGTGAAAATGTTCCAGTTTTCACTGGTTATTACACCTCACTTTCCCCCCTCACCCCATTGTGTGTTGTGTTCCCATAGTACTTTATAATAAGATGCTTTTAAACCCAGAATAGTGGGTTTAATAATAATAGTGCTGTTATTAGGGACCAAGAAAACTTCTGAGATGGAGAACACCCTACAGTTTTCTCAGGAGACCAAAGGCTCAGAGAACAGAGCTGCCCTTAACTGGGGGGACCCAGTTCTGGTCCTCCTACCATTGCCCAGGCTACCCTGCTAGTCCTGAGCCAGTCTTTCTATTTTCCTGCTCACATCACACACACCCCAATTGAAATGACCAGTTTTTCTCACATTTCTAGTGTGCACTAATTTGTGACCTTGCAGGTAAAAGTTCATCTTTCCATGACCCTAAATCCACCTCCCTCACCTACTGCTTGGAAGCCTGGACTCAGATACTCAAGGCTCGCCTTCCTCAGTCAAGGAACTACATTATATCTAGAAAAGAAACCTCATAAAGAAACATATTTCAAAAAAATCAAGGTGCTAAATTCAAGCTCAAATTCTAGGGAGAATTACGTGCAAAACTGCTATCAGTGTAGTCTCCCAGAAAAGACCATAGGAAATTCTCTACCTCCTCTTTTATTGGTTCTCCAGAATCACAGAATCTCAGAGCTGGAGGGGACCTCAAAAGCCATCTAGCCCAGGAATTCTTAACCTTTTTTGTGACATGGACTACTTTAACAGACTGGTGAAGCCTATAGACCCTTCTCAGTGAGTAATGTTTTTAAATGCATAAAATAAAATAGGTTGATCTATATCATAATGCTTGACTTCCCAAGGAGGGAGAAAGAGAAGGAAGGAGGGAGGAAGAGAATTTGGAATTCTAAATTTCAAAAAATTAATATTAAAAGTTGTTCTTACATGTAATTGGAAAAATAAAATATTTAAAACAAAATGTTGCATTACAAAGGAAACAATTATATTGAAATATATCAAAATATTATTATGAAAATATTTTAAAAAACAAGTTCATGGACTAATCCAACCCATCCCCAAACAAGACTCTACCCTATAATATCTCTTATAGCTAGTCATGATGCCTCCATCTGGAGATCTTCAATGTGGAAAGAATCTGTGTCTTTCCAGGACATCCCAAGAGGGGCCACTTTTTGACATTTCTAAAGTTATGAGGTTTTTCCATATTTCAAGTCCAAATTTGCTTCTCTGAATCTTCTCTTTCTTTCTTTCTTTCTTTCTTTCTTTCTTTCTCTCTCTCTCTCTCTCTCTCTCTCTCTCTCTCTCTCTCTCTCTCTCTCTCTCTCTCTCTTTCTTTATCTCTTTCTTTCTTCCTCTCTCTCTCTTGTCAATAGGGTTTAAGTGACTTGCCCAGGGTCACACAGCTAGTAAGTGTATGAAGCAGGGATTTGAACTCACTGACTCCAGGGGCAACTCTCTTTCTGCTGCACCATGTAGTGACCCCTTCTCTCCAACTTCTACCCATTTTGCCTAATTCTGACCTCTAGGATTAAGCAGAAAAGTCTAGTCTCTCTCTCACACATGGCAGCCTTTGAGATATTTGTAGACATACTATCATTGACCCCAGCCCAAGTCTTCTTTTCTCTAGGATCAACATCCTTAGTTCCTTCAACTGATCTGTATAAATGACATGATTCTGAAACCCTGGAGATTCCTGATTAAAAACAAAAAGAACAGCAGTGCCTTAGAAGCTATATGCCATGTATATGTATCCTCAAATTTGTTGGTATTCAGAGGCTATCTTGATACCAGAGATCAAGGAATTGAGATTGAAAGAAATTAATCCCTAGATAAGGAAAAGAAAGCTTCATGGATGAAGAGTAATGGTTGAGGATGAGAGAGTAAGGCCCTAGGATCCAAGAACAGAAGAATGAACAAGAGGAAGAGAGGGAATAGCCAATGGCGAGGCTTCAGCCTAGCTCTGAGTATGAGGAGTAGAGGGAATAAAGAAGGGAGAGAAAGGGAAAAGAAGGAAAGACAGTGTCCTTCCAGGAGTTGAAATATTGGAGGGGGGTAAGTCTTCATTGAAGGATACAGAGAAAGAATAAGTACTTGGGTGAGGGGTATAGATGGTGTTCCTCTCTGGTTGTGTGGGTTCTGGGACTCTTCTAGGCAATAATCTTGCTTTGGGGAAAATAATAAGTCATATCAGATTTGACCCATGCCAATTGCTTATTTATGAGCCCCTTTCAGTCTCTGAATAGGAAGACAATTTCTAGGGAGGAGAGGAAGGATGCAATTATAGTTTTAAAATTTGCAGAACATTTTACATATGTACATACAAACATACATACATACATTATTTGATCTTCACATTAACACTATTCGATTGGTACCATAGACATTTCTTTGGATGAGGAAACTGAAATTCAGAGAGGTGACTAGTTCACAAAGTTAATATATAAGAGGTGACATTTGAACCAGGGACTCTCAGGACTCCAAAGCCTGTACTCCCTCAATTACTGCTCTACCTTTCTGAATTTTGCATCTCCCCCAGCCTTCTACATAGTACTCTATGCTTATTGTACATAGTACAGCTGTTTTTTGTATTTTTATATCACCCTCAGTCCATGGGTAGACAGTGCATACAAACCAGACTTGGTCATCAAGATGACTGGGACAGCCTATTGCTCACTATAATATTTTGCCATAACTTGGTCTATTTAGCCATTGTCACTGTTCCAATTGGTCACTAGGCATTGATTCCTGCAGGACTATGGCTGTACATTTAAGAAGAGGAATCAGGATGCTTATTCTCTTGTTCTATTTCCAGCATCAGTTCTTACGTAGGGTGGTTCTTCCATGTCTTGCTCACAGGCTTAGCTTCTGAGAAAAGTGAAGAGGAGGAGGTGCTTTTTGGTGATATAAAAGGTAATCTGTAACCCAGATATCATTGAAGGCTGCCCACAAATGGAAGGGAGAAATAAAATTCAAGGGTGTCTGTTGGCAGACTTCCTCCACCATCTGTCCAAATTCTTTTTGGTCTTCTTGAAGAACCAACTTGAATTGAAGCAGGGGCATCAAAGTTCATTGCTCTGACCAAAAAAAGATACTTTAAGCTTTGGGACCCACGTTTACAGCTAATGGAGACTGAATTGAGTCACCAGGTCAAAAGTATCAATTGTCTTAACTCTTAAAAGATTAAAACAATTGGGTTTTCTTTAAACTACTTATTTCTACTGCTAAATTCCTCTTTGGCATCTAGTGATGTTACCCCCTTTTCCCCCATAGCGACTAAGGCTCAATATTCAACTCCATTTTTGTTTCCTCTTTCTTGTTTATCCCCCACAACCAATCTATTGTCAAGGCTTTTGATTCCTTCTTCACAATGTCTGCCCCCTTCACTTCTTTTCAATTGTCACCTCCACCACCCATGCTCAGGACTTTGTGACACCCACCCAGATAACTGGAATAGTTGCCTAGATCATAAGATCATTGGATCATTGATTTAGAGCTAACAGGTTTTAGAAAAAATCTTATCCAAACCTCCATTTGTTTTTGCAGAACATGAAGGTTCAGAGAAAGGGAAGTGACTTTTCAAGGATATCAAGAGAGCAAGAGGTAGGGGTGGTTAGGTGGTACAGTGAATAGAGCACCAGCCCTGCAGTCGGGAGGACCTGAGTTCAAATCTGGCCTCAGACACTTAACACAAAAACTAGCCATGTGACCTTGGGCAAGTCACTTAACCCCAACTGCCCTCCAAAAAATCAGAAAATAAAAAAGATAGCAAGAGGTAGTGACAAGATCCCTCAAGTTGCATGTCTCCAAAATCTAGTGTCCCATGCCCTACATCCATTCTACATACAAATGCTAGGATAATCTTTTAAGCATCATTTCCCTCCTCACAAACCTATAAAAATAGGATGGTTTGCCTGGTTTCCGATCCCTGCTTTCTTCTAACTTTAGAAATTTTTACCTACTTAATCCAACCAATCGACTCAGTTCCTTCCCCACTCTGGGATATTGGCTAGTCCAATGGTGCTGGATAGAAGTATACGTGAACAAGAGTAGTGAGAGAATCTAGAAAGATAAGGAGATACCAGGAAAGCCTTGAATGCCAGGCTTAAATGCTATCTTTGACTCTCCCCTTTCCCTAACTTCCTACATGCAACCAACTTGTAAAATCCCATCAACTGCAAGGCCCTAGATTCTACCAGTGTAAGACTTTTCTAATTGACTCCTGACTGTCTATTCCTACTAGCACTTCTCTAGACCCTCAGGACCACCCACCTGCAACAACCTCCTAACTAATCTTTTTACCTCTAATCTCTACCCACAGAAATTCATCCTGTCTTTTGCTGTCAAGTCACTCTTATTCATTGCTCAGATCATATTAGTGCACTACTTGAAGTCCTCCAGTTGTTCCTGAACAAAATTCTAAATATTTGTCCTAGCATTCAAGGTCCTCTACAACCTCATATCCCCCTACATACCTCTTCCCTCCATGTTGGCAACACTGTAATCAAAATGGAATGCCTGATATCTGTCGTATGCTTATGGTGCTTTCCCACTTCCATTCCTTTAGCCACACTGTGTTTTATGCCGAGGACGCCTTCACTGCTCCTCTCTACTTACTTTTTGGAACCCTACCTATCCCTTAGGACCAAACCCAAAAGCCACCTCTTGCATAAAGTCTTTCCAATCCTCCAGTTGGATATGTAGCTTTCTTTCTTGGAGGCCATCTCTTTGTACTTTTTTTATTATTTTATTATGTTCTGTTATAATTATTCTATAGTCATTACACACTTATATATGTATGTGTGTGTGTATGGAGAGAAAGAGAGAGAGAGCGCACTTCTAGGACATGGTATCTCTTCTGATTAAGCCCAGCTCATTGTTCATTTCCAATACTTGTCCAAGATCAATGTACTGATGGGCTGATTCAATGACGGGCTATTCAAGTGCTTGTCAGAATTAGGGCAATCTGCACTTTTCATTTACTTTGCTTTTCCATTGTTCACTGCCAGGACCATCTCTTTCAAAAAGTCATGATTTTCACTAAGGATGCTCCATAATGTCCATAACTTGATACTATCAATTAAATTTTTAAAATGTCTCCTGTATGACATATATATAGTAGGGTTTGGGGACTCCAAGGCAAATATCAAACAGTCCTTGCCCTCAAGAAGCTTACATTATGTCAACCCAATGTCATCCATGAACTTGAGCATCTAGAGAATTTTGCCATCAAGAGACATTCATTTTCTAGTTGAAACTGAACAAGACATCCTGGTAACACCTTTGGTGAACCTACATCTCCCTCAGTGAGCCAATAGCTCCTTTGTTGTTGATGATCAGTGGAGCTTTGAATAAGGTTATCTTCATCTTTGTATTTGTCATGGAATCTTAAAGGACTTTAATATTTTATGTACCTCATTTCATATGAACCTTTAAGACTGCATTGACGTCCATCAAGTTTAGTGATTTGGGGAAGTAATAAACAAAAAATAGACATAAATAGATCTCTTATTCTCTCTATTTCTTAATCATTCATGTGACTATAAAATTGTAAATACTAATCTGCTACAGAGAATAATTTGCAAAAATCCATATGCTCTGTTCTCATGTTTTCATCAAGGATATCATCAGTGTGTGTGTAGATCATTCTCATATGTATATTTTTATAGAAATTAATATGCAAGATTTCTTGAAATATGTCACAATGGGGTAATTTTGTTTGACAGTGCTCTGAATAGTAACCAAGAAGCAGAGTGGCTCCCAGATCTTCCCCTGACACGTTCTGGCTGTGTGACCCTGGGGAAGTCCTTTAACCTTTCACTGCTCTAGGCAACTCTCTAAGATTCTAAGTGGCAGAGAAGCAGCCAACTTGCACTCATAAAGGGTATTCCTCACTGAGAGCCCTCTATACCAAATGAAATCACTAACATCCTTTAACATTAATATTATAAAACAGAGAAGGCAAACCCAAACAAATTAGCAAGGAACAACAAAATAAGGAAATATTTTTGAATTCTCTTCTAGTTCTGCTTGAAGTTCTGCCACCGTTGCCTTTTTAGAAACACCAGCTAGCAAATGGCAATTTTGGCACCAAGGACCAGCAACAACCTCAAATCATCTTCAAATCAACCCAACAGAAAATCAAAATGCAAACACAAGACATTTTAAAATGGGACAATTATTTAAAAATTGTTGTTTAACTTTTGAAAAGGGACAGGGACAAAGGAGAAAATAGAATAAATGGGAGGGCAGAATAGGATGGAGGGAAATACAGTTAGTCTTTCACAACATGACTACTATGGAAATGTTTTGGGTAACTACATATATATAACCTATATTGAATGGCTTGTCTTCCCAGTGGGGGTGGGTGAGGAGGGAAGAAGGGGAAAAAAACTGGAACTCAAAGTCTTAAAAACAAAGGTTAAAAACTGTTTGTACATGCAACCAGGAAATAAGAAATACAAGCAATGGGGTACAGAAATCCATCCTGCCCTACAAGAAAGTAAAGGGAAGAATGGGGGGAAATATAAGAGGGGGTAGATGGGGGAAGGGGTATTCAGTATACTTGCCATCTTAGGATGGGGGGTAGGGGAGAGATGGGAGAAAATTTGTAACTTAAAAGCTTGTGGTTTTCAACATTAAAAGAATGTTGAAAACTACAAAATGAATAAATAAATTCAAGAAAAAAAGCACCTGAAAGCAATTGTTGTTTAAAACATTTCCACTCTCAAAATTTCAAGACCCTGCTCCAATCATTGCACCCTACTTATAGTTCTGCAAAATATTAACTTTTAAAAAGTATTATCTAATCAGGAACCAGCCTAATCTGATATCCTTATTTGGTGCTACAATAACAAGATGTCAGGTGAAATGACATTATGCACGTACATAGTCCCATAGGAATGATATTATGCTGGAATTTTACATTTGCATCAATATTAATTAGAGGTGTTGGTCTTTAGTTCTCTCTCTCTCTGCTTTATCTCTCTCTAGTTTAGGTATTATTGGAACCTTATTTGTCTCATGAAAGGAGTTTAGTCGATATTTTCATTCTTTATTTTTCAGAATAATTTGTGTAGCATCGCTCTCTGTGTACTTCATAGACTTGACCTCTAAAATCTGTCTGGATCAGGAAGGATTGTTTTCTTTTGTAGTTCCTTTCTATAGCCTGTTCAGTTTCATTTTCTATGATTAAATTGCTCACAATTTCCATTTTATGTCCTACTAATTTGAATGTCTTATCATTCCATAGGTAATTATCCATTTTTTTTAAATTCTCAGTTTTTCTGACATACAACTGTGCCTGAAACAGAGAGCTGCCCTTGGAGTCTGGAAGATCTGGGTTTGAGTGCTGCTTTTGGCCAGATTGAATAACTCTAAGCAGTGCTCTTAGCCTGTAAGCCCCCACCTTGCCCCACCCCCATAACTCTCTAAGACTGAAGTTCCAGAGAAGGAACTGGTCTATATTGGTGATGAAGTTCCTTACCAGGAATATCCTACACCAATGGAATCAAAACTCTTTTATATATTTAGTAAATTTTGAAAATCATTTTAAATTTCTTCTCCGTTTTCTCACTTTAAAAAAATGGTAAATTGATTTTCCTCTTTCTTTTCTGATCAGTTTGGCTAAATGCATATTGGTTTTATTAGTCTTGTCAAAGAATCAGCCTTTTGTTTAATCATTTCTGTTGCTCTTTTTGTTTTCCATTTTATCTATTTTCCTTCTAATTTTCAAGATTTCCACTTCTGTGCTTACTTGAGATTTGTTGCTTTGGGAATGCTTGAAGTGAATGAGTAGCCAGATGATGCTACAGCTGGGTTTTGTGACATCATAGTGGGGTTTGGTTAAAATTTATTAATGATATTATTGGGTAATGACATTGATCAAGGTAATTTTGTACCTATACTGTCTTGACATTTAGTATTCTACCTGTGCCATGGTTGATCTTATATTACAGCAGTTTTCCTTCACTTCTAAACTGGGAGCAGCTAGTCCTAAGGCTGCAATTTAAACTTCTCCAAGTATACTTAGTGCCATGGCTAAAAGGAGTTTTAACGTACAAGATTACACTACATTGGTCTATAGTCAACTCAGGTCCTGAGTCTAACAGTGGAGGAACAGTGGAAAATTCTTCCAATGCAGGAAATGGTCATTTTTCTCCAAAACAAATACACAGAGAGGTGTGTGTGTGTGTGTGTGTGTGTGTGTGTGTGTATGAGAAAGAGACAGAGAAAGAGAGACAGAGAGACACAGACACAGAGACACAGAGAGAGGAACAGGCAAGAAAGAAATTTGTCCTTCATTTTCCTTAGAAGTTATCTCATTCCATTTCTATCTACAAAGATGAGGTCTTCAATCAATTTTCTTTACAAATGAAGGCACACCCAAAGGGGAAAGAACTTACCTTGCCATGATAGGAACTTGGCTGCAGCATTGAAAGTCCAAGTGTGAAGAATGATGCCTTAAGAGTATAACTGTTGAACTTTGAAAACAGGGAGAAGGTAATTGGCAATAGTAACTGGGCCAACCCACCCCTCCCCCCCCAGAAAAAAGGTTTTCCTCCATATCAAAGGTACTGAACATTCTTCTCCTGTCTCTCTACACACTCTTGGCTACCTTATCATCTCCCATGAATTTATTTTGACTTCTACATAGATGATTCTCAGATGTTATTCTTCTTCCTGAACTCTAAGAAGGTCACCAATTGACTATTGGCTATTTCCCAGTGGGTATCCCATAGTCATCTCAAACCCAACAAGTCCAAAACAAAATTTAGATTTCCTCTAAACCCATCCCCTCTTCCTAACTTCCCTATTTCTGCTGAGGGGTTCACCATCCTTCTAGTCACCCAGATTCACAACTTCAGAATCATCTCTGACTCCTCACTCTCCCTCACCTCCATATTCAATGTCGTCAATTTTACCTTCACAACTTTTCCCCAACCATTTGCTTCTCTGCTCTCACACTGCCACCACCCTAGTGTAAACATTCATCTCCTCTCACCTGGACTATTACAGTAGACTCCCAGTCATCCTGCCTCAAACCCCTCCTCTCTCCAATTCATCCTCCACAAAGCTACTCAACAGGTCTTCCCAAAGCACAAGTCTGACCAGCATTACTCCCTTGCTCAGTGAACAAGGATGGTTTCCTGTTATCTCTAAGATGGAAGAGAAAATCCTGTTTTGCATTTAAAGCACTTCCCAACCTGATTTCTTCTTACCTTTCTAGGCTGATTATATATCACTCCCTTTCATATATTCTAAAGACTAGTCAATCTGGCCTAATCACTCTGGCGGTCATTGATTGGCCGGACAATAGATTGGCCTCACTTGGTCGTTGTGTGGGCCATGATGACTCAGAGTATAAATAGTAATCACTTCTGTTTTGGCCAGAAACCTTGAGGATCTTTCCCAAACAGACTGATTTTTTTTGACTAGGCAAAAAGGGCCATTCTTTGCTTCATTTATTACCTACCCTTAATCAGTGAATGGGTATTGCCTCAAACTGAGACTTGGGAAAGACTAACTTAAAAAGACCAAGGTTTCCCACTGCATCAGGGGCCATCTGCAGTCATCCTGATCTATATCTTGCCACTGGACCCAGATGGCTCTGAAGGAGAAAGTGAGGCTTATAACTCTACACAGCCCTCTCTCACTTAAATCCAATTCACATGCAAATCATGGCACCACCTCCCTTGTGTCATGGTCCTCTTAGAGAACAAAGGACAAACAACACATACACTATACCATTTTCAGTCCCCATGCCTTTGAATAGGCTGTCCCCCATCCCTGGAAAGCACTCCCTCCTCACATCTACCTTGAAAACTTCCTAGTCTCCTTCAGTGGAGAAGGAAATGGCAAACCGCTCCAGTATCTTTGCCAACAAAACCCCAGATGGGGTCAGGAAGAGCCAGACATGACTGAAATGACTGAACAACAATCTCCTTCAAAGCTTAGTTCAAATAAAACGTCCAACTTTGGGTCTTTCCTCATCAACTCAGCAGCAAGTGCCTGTCCCCCTAAATTACCTTCTAGATATTTACATGTTTTCCCCAATAGAATGTAAGCTACTTGAGGGTGAGGAGTGTTTGTGTTTTGCCTTTGTGTTCCCAGTACCAAGTACATTATCTGACATATAATAAACACTTAAATGCCTACTGATTATTAAGGAAATGTAACAGGACTGCAGAAATATCAAACACCTTTAAGAGGAAAAGAAAGGAAGCTGGTATAGTTATTTTACTGCTAATCAATAAGCAATTACTGAGAACATACTACTGTCAGGACCCCACCCCGTACCTGACATGGGCATGTCTAATAGGACAGGGAGCTGTCCAGTCAGCAGACTTCAATGACCTTGTGACACAAATTTGTCATTGCCAAGAATTTGTTCTTTGTGCCAGAGACCTCAAGCACTTTTTCAGCATGACCTGGTGCACAGGACCCCCAAGTCCCTAGAAGAATGCTTAATGCACAAGAAAAACTCACAGCAGGAAAAGACCTGGGCAGACTTCCTCCCTGCAGCAGAATTCATCCACCACAGTGAGGCCCCTGTCTCACATTTCTGACTCATTCCCTCCTTCCAAAAGCAGCACAGGCTGTCTCATTTGCTCAGGACCAAAGTTACAAAAGCCAGCAGTCAAAACTCTGAGTCATAGCATGGGAGATGGAAGAGCTAGAGCTACTGATAGGGTGGGGTGGGGTGGGGTTACCTATTCCCCCAAGCTCAGCTCTTCTGACCACCTTACTTGCTAACAGTTATACAAAAGTTGCCCACATTAAGTGCTGTGAGGCTTTTATGGTTGTGGATAACATGGTTGCTACCTTTAAGCAGTTAAAAATTTGGTTGAGGAGGCTCATATTTGGTCCTAATTTAAGGAACTGGACTCAGCAATCTAGCTATCAGGAGGAAAGGACAGCTGATGTATTAGCTTATATCAAGTCTGTGAGAGTTAAATTCAGATGGCAGGTGGAAAGTTCGACTTGGCATCAGCCAGCCAAAAAAAGACCAAAAGTAATTATACCAAAAGTAAAAAGATCAAAGTAATTAAGGATCTGGGACCCCATCTCAGATCATTCCACTGGGCATTTAAGGTGATTAAAACAGCAGAAAGACAAAAGCAAAACCAGGGATATGGGTCAAAACCAAGGTCAGCAAGGAAGCAGGCAAATGGATCTGGGGAGCAGAGGTTACATCTATACAAATGCAAATTTTGGTGGATCTACTACCCAACAAGGGCAGGTAGGTTCATGAATAGAGTATTGGGCCTGCAGTCAGGAATTCAAATCTGACCTCAGACACTGTGCCACCCTGGACAAGTCCTTTAACCTTCTTTGCCTCCTTTTTCTCATTTGTAAAATGAACTGGAGAAGAAAACAGCAAACCACTCAAGTATCTTTGCCAAGAAAACTTCAAATGAGGTCACAGAGTAGGTCACAACTGAAACAATTCAGTAACAACAATACAGAAAGTACAGGAGATTGTACTGAATATACTGGCCCTAAGATCTCATTCCTGATATAGCTTTATCTTCTTATGCTTTGCCTCTTTCCTTAAAAAAAAAAAGTATTTATGTAGATAGAAGGTTAAAGGGGAAAATGGGGGTATAGAGTGCTGAGCCTGAAGTCAGGAAGATTCTTCTTCTTGAGGTCAAATCTGGCCTCTGACATTTTCTAGCTGTGTGACCCTGGGCAAGTCACTTAACCCTGTTTGCCTCAGTTTCTTCTCCTGTAAAATGAGCTAAAGAAGGAAATGACAAACCCCTCCAGTATCTTCACTAAGAAAATCCCAAATGAGGTCATGAAATGTAAGACATAACTGAAAAACGACTGAACAGCAACAAAACCTACCGTGAAAGGTGCCAATGGTAGGCTGGAGGAAGTACTATAATCCTATCTTCCTTCAAATATCCCTTCACATTCTAGCTATATGTTACTGATGCAATTCACAAATGCAAAAAGATTTATTGTATAATCAAAGAACTTTGCAATTTATATTGTTATTTGTTAATCAAGGACTTTTTTATTTATTCATTCATTCATTTATTGTATAATCAAATTTGTTGTATAATTCACATTTCACTTATAAACCTACTCATCTCTGTAATGTTGAGTAAGTGACTTAGCCTCCCTGGACCTTAGCAAATGAAGAGGTTTGGACAAATGAAGACCTTTGAGATCCTTTCTAACTCCAGATCTATGAGGCTAAATAGTTTATTCATTTTGCTAACACTTCCTTAACACCAGGTTCTGTCTTCTATTGTTATGGGGGGTTATAAAAAGGCATTCCAAAATCCTTGCCTTCAAGGAGCTTACAATCTAGCATAAGGCAGAAATGCAAGAAATATGACAAAGCAACATATAATTATTGCCAAATAAATGGCTTGAAGCAGTGGAAAATGTTCTGGTTTTGGGAGTCAGCAGATATTGGTTGGAGTTCATCACTGTCCCCTGGGTGACACTGGACAAATCATTAATTGTCTATTGGACTCAATTTCAACTATAAAATTCAGATATTGGGCTAGATAACTAGATGGGCTAGATGACTTTTTGGCTCTAAATATACCGTGTTATGACTATAGGTGTTGGAATTTTGAAGAAGGAAGAGATTACTATGGACTAGAGTGGCTTAGGAAGGATTGGTTCTTAAAGAAACTAAGATTTGAGCTGCCATTGTCAGATTAATATCTCTAAAATACTTCAAAACTTTCTGTAGCTCCCCACTTCCTATGGGATAATATCCAAATTCCTTAGCCTGATGATCAAAACCTCCCTCAGTCTCCTATCTTCCCAATCTGGCTCTTCCCCTACAAGAACTTTTCACTATGACCTATCTGGTCTACTCAGGGTCCCCCCAAACACACCTAGGACTTTTCAGACTCTGGGTCTTCATTCCATTTCCTCAACCTAGTCCATCTTTCCTCTTCATTGTTTCTGCTACTTACAAGATTCCAGCCTAAGCCCTTTCAGATCAACCACTGCAAATCACATTCCTTTCCTGAAACTGTCTATGTGACCTCAATCCCAATGAGGCACCTCAGATCTTTTAACAGTGAGATCAGCAGTCATGAATAGTGGAAGGCACACCTCAAGATGCCTTTGGAAAAGTTTATGTGGATCTCATAAAATAAGCTTTATGAGTACATTGCAAATCTGTGAGGTTTAGAAATATTTTTCATACTATTTTCCAACCTTTAAAGGCCTGTAAAATGCACCCAAGTCTGTATCTATTTCTTGGGTCTTACATAATTCTGCTAACAAGCTAGTGGTGATATACAGATCCTTTTATTAATAGTTAAAGTAACATGAGTCATTATGTGCCTAGAACATATACTCCACACTGAAAATACTGACAGGCCAAAGAAAAAGCCACTACATTTTGAAAGAAGACAATTCAGAATTTGTAAATATTTTCTTTCCCACTTCCCCTCCCTCCACCAAAAAAGAAAAAATAAATATACATCTATATATATTCCCATATATATAATATATACACATATATACATACTACATAAGTATATATTTACATACTATATATATACATATAGATATAGAATCTATAGGTATAGATTCTATATCTAAGTCTTTTACGTATGTATGTATGAAAAAGGTTCCAAAATGTCCCACTTTTGGATTCCTAGGCCTCTGCATGCTCAAACCCACCCAAACCTATTCATTGAGAGCCTGCTCTGTGCCAGGACCTCAGTGGTACCCAATGGGCCAGTGGACAGAGCTCTGGAATAGAAAAGTCAAGAAGATAAGTATTCAAATCCTACCTCAGACACTTTCTTATTTCTTTACTCTGGGCTAGTGACTTAACCTCTCTCACCCTTAGTTTCCTCCTCTCTGGGTGGGGATAATAATAGCCCCTCCCTGACAGCAGTGTTGTGAGGATCCAATGACATAAGACACATATGGTACCTTGTTGTTGTTGTTGGTTTTCAGCTACATCTGATTCTTCGTGATCCCATTTGGGGTTCTCCGGCAAAGGTACTGAAGTGGTTGCCATTTCCTTCTCCGGCTCATTTTACAGATGAGCAAACTGAGGTAAACAGTGAAATGACTTGCCCAACTAGCAAATATCAGAGGCCAGATTTGAACTTAGGAAGATAAATCTAGCTGTTTCCCTTGCAAACCTGAAAATACTGTGTAAATATTAGCTATTATAGGTGCAGCTAGATGGTGCAGTGAATAGAGCACCGGCCCTGGAGTTAGAAGGACCTGAGTTCAAATCCAGCCTCTGATACTTGACACACTTACTTAGTCATATGACTTTGGGCAAGTCACTTAACCCCAACTGCCCTCCAAAAAGCAAATATATACATATATATTAGCTATTATTATCATTAGCTTTTATCATCAAGTAAAATTGCAGGCATGTAGACAGCTGAAAGGGATCTGAATCATAGGTACAAAGACATAATTGTATATATAGGAAACCAAGGTCCTGAGAGGTTTAGGTGTGATTCGAATGGAGGGCGCCCTTTTTCATTTTAGATTTTTTTCTGAAAACAAAGAACATAATAATTTAGTGAAACAAATTATTTATTTTTTTTAAAGTGAGATATTCAGGGTAGAGCCAAGATGGCCGTGTAGAAGCAGCAAAGTTTCGCAGCTCCCACACAGCCACCCTAAATACCAATAAAATATGACTCTAAACAAATTTTAGGGCTCCCAAACTCACAAAAATACAGAAAATACATCTCTTGCTGAAGGCAGCTCAGCAGGAGGGGCTCATCGTGGCAGGCTGGGAGCTGAGGCCAGCCCAGCCCAAAACCAAAAACCTGGCCAGGCCCCAGGGTAGACAGGAGGAGCTGAACAGCAT
>CM053594.1:322985115-323017673 GCA_028646575.1 Pseudocheirus occidentalis
TTTCTGAGAGAAGCATGTTGAGGGGGCCTGAATGTGTTAGGAGGTAGAGAAGTCAGTGGAAGAAAGTCTGAAACTAGGAAAGAGCTAATGATCAGGCAGAAGTGGGTGTGTATCTGGAGGTCTGTAAAGGGAGGATAGCAGATAAGTAGAGGTCCTGATAAAAATGAGTTAATTTAATGTGAGAGTAGGAGAGATGACAAAAACAAGGAGCCTGTGGTTTTAGAAGGACATCCAGATTTGAGGCCCGGGAAATGAAACAGTACCTTAAAATGACAAAGCCAGGTTGATTTCTGTGGTACATTTGAATGTATCTGAATTCAATTATATAAATCATGCCAGAAGACTGTTGAATTTTATAGGGAAATGAAGGAGTTATGATTTTAATACATCTGCATTTGGCAGTTAGGCTGACATTCCAGGGCAGCCTCTCTAAAAGGTTTATTCCAAATCAAAACAAGGAAAAATGGTATTGGCTCTTGCCAAACAGCCAAAGGCAAATGACTTAAGCTTCTTCTTTCTTCTTCTTTTTTTTTTTACCAACTTAAAATGTTTTTATTTCTACTTTTTGTAAAAATAACAGAAGTTAACTGCTAATTGGTTCTGCTTTAACTATAAACAGGCCTTGGCTCAATGGAAATTGTTTACATTTCACAAATTCATATTGGGAAGCCAGGTTTAACAGATATTTGGGGAACAATGTTTCATAACTACTCAATACCCATTTTAAAACTTAGATTGCACTTTAATTATCACATATCACAGACTCAAACATAGCCAGGTCATGAGACAACTTTTACAGAGTTCATTTTCCAATTAATTGATTTTGTTTAAGTTTTTAATTTATTACTTATTTATGTAATTAATTTATTTTAATTTTAATTTTTAATTCAATGCACCCTGCCAAAAGGGGCTAGACCAGAGTTTATGAAATTATTTTGACCAAATAACAATTTGGTGTTTGAAATATATCAAGAGAACCCATCATTGCTACTCTAGGGCATTTGGAATATCCTGGGGATGGACAAAGGGGGACAAAATAAAGGATATAATACCTATTTCTATACTCTCCAAACTGTACTAGAAGAATTTTTGGTATAAGTCAACAGATCCCTGCACTGTTGCAACTCAGGGAGGTATAAAACCCTCATACTACCAACTTAAAGAATCTTAGCTCATGCCAAAGGAGGGTTGGACACTGCATATTCATCCTTTCCTTGTGATTGTCAGGTATCTAATCTCCTGTCCTAGTTTGTCCCTTCCCCCAAGTACAGCTTCAACAATTCTTGACCAAGATGTAGTTTTTTCTTTTTTTGGAAGCAATTAGGGTTAAGTGACTTGCTCAGGGTCACACAACTAATAAGTGCCTGAGGCCGTATTTGAACTGGGGGTCCTCCAGACTCCAAGTCCACTGCATCACCGAGCTGCCCCAGTACACGTCCACTTTTAACGCAAAGTCTAACCTCGGCTCCACTAGGACTAGACCCTTCAGCAGTAGTCAGGGCCCCCTTTGGGACCATAGCCCTGGAGCTCCAAGGGCCTCCACGAGGTAGCAGGTGCAAGTCTCTCGCCTAATAGATGGTGACTCTGAAACCCAAGGAGCTTCAGCAATTTGCCCCAGGTCACACAGGTCAGAAGCATCTGAGACAGAATTTGAACCCAAGTCCTCTGACTGGGCACTGGACTTAGAAATAGGAAGATTCATCTTCATGGCTTCAAATCTGGCCTCAGACACTTACTAGTTGTACACACTTAACACTGTCTGCCTTAATTTTCCCATCTATAAAATGATCTGAAGAAGAAAATAGCAAACTACTCCAGTATCTTTACCTAGAAAACCTCAAATGGGGTCATAGAGAGTTGAATATGATTGAAAAATGACTTAATAACTATGTAATTTGCACACTTTGGGGAAGGGTAGGTGGCATAATGGATAGAACTTGGGACCTAGAATCAGGAAGACTTATCTTTGTGAGCTCAAATCCAACCTCAGACAATTACTAGCTATGTGACCCTGGGCAAGTCACTTAACCCTGTTTGCCTCTGTAAAATGGCAACCACTTCAGTATCTCTGCCTAGAAAAATCCAGAATGGGGTCACAAAGACTCACACACAACTGGAACAACTGAATAACAAGCTCTGACTAAAGAACCAGGTATTTTTCTATTATACCATATTGCTGTCACTGATATTTTTTAAAAAAAGACCTAACACCCCTATTTTGCTTTACAAACATGGAATCTCCTCAGAGATCCCAAATCACACCCCCTGCACAGAGGAATTTTTTCAGGACATAGTCTGATAAAGTACCTATCATATGCCAGAAACTGTGTGAGCTAGGTCCTAGGGACACAAAAACAGAAAACCTCCTGCTTTCAAGGAGCTTATATTCTACTGAGGGTAAAATAATATTTCTGTAACCAGGCTTGGAGGCACACCAACCCTTCTGTGGGCAGAGGGAAGGCTTCCAGAGCCTAGCTACATGGACTTCTGGAATTGTAATGTCATCTCCTTTTATCTAGAAGGGAAGTAGGGGAGAATTTGGGCAAGGGAGACATCATGGTGTCATGATAAGAGAATTTTTGACTTCACTTTCTTACCACCATTTACTTAAGATGAGTAGGTCACATAGCTAGCAATATCTCTAGTGTTAATGGTAAGTTTTCAAATTCCAGTTATCTCCTCTCTTTATTGACTAGCATACTATTTTAACCTGTTACAGATTTTCCCCTTCTACTACCTGTTCATTGATGTGTAACCCATTAATTTCCTGTTCTGTCTTCTGTAAAATGTCATTCTGTCCATCCTACCTATGTAACGGAAACCTCTATAAGGCTGTTGGAAAGGTTGTTCAGGGTTCACCATTTTTTTGTGTATTGTGTCTATGCTCTGAGCATATAAGAAACCAGTTTTTCCATGCTTCCACATATTGGTAATTATGATTGGCAGTATAAATTGGCAAATGGGAAAACAGAGAAAAATATACTCTCGTGGGCTTTTTGCTTTTTTTTTTTTGGAGGGGGGAAGGCAGGGCTGTTGGGGTTAAGTGACTTGCCCAAGGTCACATGACTAGTAACTGTTAAGTGTCTGAGGTAGAATTTGAATTCAGGTCCTCCTGACTCCAGAGCCGTTGTTCTATTCACTGTGCCACTTAGCCACCCCTGCAGTGGGTTTTTTGAATGGGTACTAAGCCTTGGGGTATCAAGACAACCTGAGCTGTCTCCCAGCTTCTTGCTCCCTCCTATTCAAACCCTAAGAAAGGGTATGGCTGGGATAGCTGAGCTGAGACTTGAGAAAAGAGGGTAAAATGCTTAATTCTCCTTCCCACCCCCTCTGCCTGGCAATAAAATATTTACTCTAAGCTTTCTATATCCTTGAAGTTTTTCATAATTCTTGATTTTGGTAGTACCTTCAAAGTTGTCATACTCTTAAAATAAAACCATGACTGAAAAAAACTTCTTTGTGATTTGTTTATGTTCATATTTTTGAACATTGGGCTACAATAGAGAGACAGAGACCAAGAGAGACAGAGAGAAAAGATGGTCTTTCTGGATTGTTGAGGCAGTAGGAAGAGAAACTTCCCTGAATCTCTGACTGGGAGCTTAAATTAGATGGAAGAAATGTTTGTGAGTTTTTTATGACTAATTCATATAAGCTCCACAACAGCAGAGAAAGATTAGTCACATGACTCAGGATTGTTTACCTTACCTCTGCGTCATGAACAAGATTTAGGTAGTATAAGGGGGCTAGTGAGAAAGAAGCAGGTACCTCAGGCAAATTCACTCCTTTCATTGCCCCTTTGCTTTCTTTTTCTATTTTTTAAAAATTGTCCATCAGAGCATTATTGGAGGGAAGGTCATGAACCTTCACTCAGCTGAAAAGAGAAAAGAGTGACCAGGCCCACATTCCAAAGGCAGTTATTGTCTAAGGAGAGTGTAGTTCACCATCTATACAATCAACCCTGCTGGAGAATATCCCCAAGTAGTTATGTGCCACAGACCCACCTGCTAACCTGGTAAAGACCATGGACCCCTTCTCAGAATAATATTTTTAAATGAATAAAATAAAATACATAGTATTACAGAGGAAACCAATTATACATTTTTTTAAAGTCATCATTTTAAAAAAATCTATTTCACAAAGCTCACATTTAAGAACTCCTCTCATCAAGGGAGCAGGGCCCTAACAACTTCATGGATCAGGAAAAGACTTCTTCTAGAAGGAAGAGAGCATTGGACCTGAGCCTTGGAGGAAGCTAGGGAAGGATGTTAATATAATTCCTACATATAAAGCACAGCACATATAGACAATGTTGGTAGATGAAAGAACTATTAACTTGAATTAACACATAACATCTGCTCTCTGAAAATTAACCCTCTACAGATATGTCTCACTTTATGCAACTGAAATAAATCATTATTTTACTACTCTATTAATAACCAATTACTAATTTGGGATCCAGGCTTTCTTCTTTATTTCCTCAACTAAGGTCCAGTCATCACTGATGAGATTGTCTTTACCTTCAAAGTACATGCTTGTCAATCTTTGGTGGGACCCCACCCAACTAGGAAACCTAACTTCTATAGAGTGTAAATAGAATAATCCAATCTAGGTGAATTTTTACCCCAAGGAAAAGAGCCCCTGTCCTTGTACCCCCGTGTTAGTTTAGGATGACCCAGCTCATGAAATAGAAAACCAACCAGAGTGATCTGGATGGAGATAGATTCCCCTGTCCAGACTGCTGGAGGAGGCTGAATCTCCTGATCAAGCCATATTGCCAGCAAGAGAAAGCTTCTAGCCCACCTCCTCATTAGATGCCTACCAATCAATGTTGATTCCCAGTTGTGGAGGGAATTCCCTTTCAAGAATTATTGTTTTTAGGCTCTCCATGTCTTTTGTCTTTGTGAAGAGAGACTACTGACCATTAATTTATTGATTATTAGCTAGACTAATTAATAAGTTGATCATTAATTTCCCAGAAATTCAGTCCCTCAGTGTTTTTCGTTTGTCACACAATCAATCAGCATAAGATGATTGCTTTAGATGGAGAAAGGGCCTCATGAGTGGGCCATCTAATCTAATCCCCTGTTTTACAGATGAAGAAGTTTAGTCCCAATGATTTGCCCAAAGTCACACAGGTAGTAAGTAAGAGAGTAGGACTTGAACCCGGGGTCTATGGCACAATGCATTTGTTTTTAATTTAATAATATACAGTGTTTTTTTGTTGTTGTTGTTTTGGGGTTTTTTTTTGCTTTTTGGAGAGCAGTTGGGGTTAAGTGACTTGCCCAAGGTCACATGGCTAGTTTGTGTGTGTGTGTGTGTGTGTGTGTGTGTGTGTGTGTGTGTTAAGTGTCTGAGGCCAGATTTGAACTCAGGTACTCCTGACTCCAGGGCTGGTGCTCTATTCACTGCGCCACCTAGCCACCCCAAAATACAGTGTTTTAAATATTCTAGGTGAGCTGATCAAGGAATATTGTGATGAATTTTCCATATGAAATTATTTTGTAACCAAAATTATTTATCTGTTTTGTATGTCTGAATTTGCATATGTTGGGTTCTCTTGTTGTTCAGTTGTTTCAGTCACATCTGACTCTTTGTGACCTCATCTGGGATTTTCTTGGCAAAGATACCAGAGAGGTTTGCCATTTCCCTCTCTAGCTCATTTTACGGATGAAAAAACTGAGGTTAAGTGATTTGCCCAGGGTTACACCACTGGTGTCTTAAAAGGAAGCAAAACTGCTGTTTCTACAGCACAATGCATTTGTTTTTCATTTTTTAATTTGAGAAATAGAATGCAATTTAAAAATTATTTTAGGTAAGCTGATTAAGGAATACTATGGTAAATTTCCTTTATGAAATTATTTCATAATGAAAATTATTTGTCTGATTTTACATATGCTGAGTTCTCTTAAAAATGAGGCAAATCTGCATGCAGCATACTACAAACTGATTAAACACAACATTTCCATGTTTATCCAGTGTTAAATTCAAGGAGGCCAAGTGATCCACATTCTGAAGGCATTTAGAGTTTGGTAGTGTGAAAAATAGAATGAATTAATCCTCCAACTTTATCTGATTAAGACACAGAACTGAAAACTACTTTGGTAGCCATAATTCACGGCCTTCTCAGAGTCTTTAAACAAAGCTGATTCTGATCCTTTCTGAGCTATCTGTGACTTTTAAGACCAGGCATTACTACTGCCTGTGATCTAGCTAGTGCATAAAGGCCTCTTGAATGACTGGAATGTTTTCCCTCTGACAAGTCACAGAAAGTAGGAATGTTGACTCCAGAGATCTTAATTGAGGAATCTCTCCAGACTTATCACACACAGTCCCCTCTGAAATTCAAACTGCATCCAAAGTTCCTAGGAAAACCAAGAGATGCCAAGGCACGTTTAGCAACTGCCAAGTGATTAGGAGCCACTAGGTGGCACAGTAGATAAAGTGTTGGGCCTGAAATCAGGCCTCAGACACTTAGCCATGTGGTCCTGAGCAAGTCACTTAACCCTGCTGCCTTCAGTTTCTTCATCTGTAAAATGAGTTGAAGAAGGAAATGGCAAACCACTCTAGGATCTACCAAGAAAATCCCAAATGGGGTCCCAAAAATTCAGAAACAACTGAACAATAACATGGTACCTTACAGACCAGATGGATGCTCAATTAATGCTTGCCTGGTTGAATTAAAAATGACATAAGCATTAGTAACTGGGAGTATTTTTATTCACAAGTAATAACTCCAAAGGCCATCACCACTGATGGATTAACATAATGTTGTTGTCCAAAAATGGGAAGAGGATTAGAATTAGAGTCAATGAACCTGGATTCAAATGCTGACTTTGTCACTGTGTGACCTTAGGCTTACCTTCTCTTGGCCTCAGTTACCTTATCTATAAAATGAAGAAGTAGGATTGGATGACCTCTAAGGATCTCCTCCAACTAAATCCATGAACCTCAAATGGTTTCTCCTTCTAACAAACTACATTCCTCCTTGTGACCCCACTACACCCTACTCTCACTAAATTTGATTGTGTGGAGCAATTGACTAGCAACTAGAAACTCTGTATTTGTCTTGGTTCTGCGATTGAATTAGCTGTGTGACTTTAATCAAGTCATTTTCCCTCTTTGGACCTCACCTGTAAAATGAAAGGTTGGATAAGTTAATTTCTCGGGTTCCTTCCAGTTCTATGATGGGTAAGATAGGGAGACATTTCTGAGTCTAGGATCCAAAGTCCAGATTCAAGACACAGACATCACTTTTTATGGTCCTTCTTAGTTGATCGATATCCCATGAATATTGCATATGATAACAGAAGAATAAACTATTTGTTTTTCCCATGCTGAAACAAAGCTGTCCCTAGGGCACCAGGAATCTTGGGCAGTCAACACTCAAGCTCTTTGATTTGTGGCCCCAAATTCTTCCCTTTGCTTCCTTCTCTCCTCCCCTTGTCTGGCATCCTGAAGAGCCATCCCTTTCAGTATCAACTTTGTCCAATGACCTCCAAACAGTGGCTCATTTTCTCAAAATACCTGAATAAGTCCTGCAGTGGACAGGCACTATATAAATAAATATGTGAAGATGGAGCCTGTCTCCTGTTGATAAGATAAAATTTCAGTACATTTCCTTCAACTTCCCAAAGACTTGTTTCCTACAATGATTTCGTCAAATGCTTAAGTCACTTCTAATAAAAAATAATGACAAACCAATAGTAATTATTTTATTTTAAATGGACATTGAAAAAGTCACCCTTGAAAGAGGTGACTATAGTCCCAGTGTTTCTCAACCTCCCTAATGCTGCTCCCCTTTAACACTCATATGTGGGCGTATCTGCATGTGGGCAGACCCACCTGGAGACAGAGGAGCGGTGTCTCGGTTCCTAAGACCACCAGAAATATGTGTTTTCCAATGGTCTTAGGCGACCCCTGTAAATGGGTCACTTGACCTCCAAAGGGATCGTGACCCACAGGTTGAGAACTGATGGTCTAGGCAATATTATGGAAAGAATTTCATACGTATAAATGAGGGAAATTAGAATTGGCTCCAATAGACTATAGGGTCATAGACTGAGAGTTGGAAGGGACCTCGAGGACCATTTTACAGATAAGGAAACTGAGACCTAGAGAGAGTTTAAATGACATTCAAGGTCATAGAGATAGTAAATAACAGTTGGACTTTGAATTCAGGCTCCTTGATTCTGAATCTCATACTCTTTCCATAACATTATACTGACACTCAAAAATGTGTTAAAGGATCCCTTCTTTAAAAGAAGCTATGGGGGCGGCTAGGTGGCGCAGTGAATAGAGCACTGGCCCTGGAGTCAGGAGTACCTGAGTTCAAATCCGGCCTCAGACACTTAACACAAAAAACTAGCCGTGTGACCTTGGGCAAGTTACTTAACCCCAACTGCCCTCCAAAAAGCAAAAAATAAAAAAAATAAAAAATAAAAATAAAAAATAAAAAAATAAAAGAAGCTATGAAAAAATTCTCTAAATCACTACTGATCAGAGAAATGCAAATAAAAACAATTCTGAGGTATCATCTTACACTTATCAGATTGGCTAATAGAACAAAAAATGTGTGAACATGTAATTAGGGAAAAAAAATATATTTTAAAAATTTTTAAAAGAAGCTGGAAATCTTGGGGTGGGGGTAGGGGAGAGATGGGAAGAAAATTTGTAACTCAAAATCTTGTGTAAATGAATGTTGAAAACTAAAAATAAATTCAATAAAAGGAAAAAAAGAAGCTGAAAAGAGGCATTTATTTCTTTTTTTAATATAATTTTTATTTGTTTTCTTGTTTACATCATTCATTTCCATGAGATTTTTGAGTTACAAATTTTCTCCCTGTCCTTCCCCTAACCCTAACCCTAAAACAGCGATCCTACTGTAAAGCCCCTTTCCCGATGTGCTCTCTTTTGTGACCTCCTCCAACACCCCTCTAACTTTCTGGTAGGGCAGGGAGGGTCTCTCTACTGCAGTCCCTATATCTTAATTCCTAGTTGCATGTATAGCAGAGCTTTAAATTCCAGAGTTTTTCGGTTCCTCCCCTGTCACCCACCCCCACTGGAAGGACAAGCAATTCAATACAGGCTGTGCATGTGTAATTACACAGGACATCTTCACAGTGGACATGTTGTGACAGTCTGATCATATGTTCCTCTTTCCTATCCGGCTCCCCCTTGTTCTGTTCTCTACCCTGTCCCTGTCCCTTTACTGAAGCATGTGCTTCCTGCAACCCTCCCCCAGAGCCTGCCCTCCCCTCAAGAGGCATTTATTTCTTAATAGTCATCTGTGTGTACAGAAAATAATAAAAAAAAAAAAGAGACCAAAAGATACTTATTATATACAAGTAGATAATTTGGATTATATTAAGGCAAAAATACAGGTTAAAAAATGTATGTATTTTTAAATATTTTATTCTTTTGGTTGTCTTATTTTCATACTACAATCTCTTCTGGATAACTCTCCTCCCAACCTGATTCGTTTATAACAACAACGACAACAACAATTAAATAAAGCTAATAGGCAAGAACGCCAAATCAGTACTTCTTGGTTATCTGTAGTCTACCACCTTTCTTTGGAAAGGGGGTGAGTCTTAATTTCTTTTAAAAGGAACTACTACATAATACATTTCTGAGAAAGAATAAAAATCTGAGAGATATATGTATGTATGTATGTGTAAACACACATATACATATATCTACATATACATACATACAGGTCTACTCTATGTCAGCTAAAAGGCTCAAGAGATAATTTTTGACTTCACCTAGATACCAAAGGATTTTTATAATCATCACTTTTTATTCTCCTAGATGATTTACAATTTATAGCTTATTTATTATTTATGTTCAAATAGCCAATTTCAGTTTTGTTTTTCAAGTGTAATTAATTCCCATCTTGACATATCAGAAAGGGAACTGGGTTAAGGGTCAGAAGATATTAGTTCTAGCCCAGAAAGTCTTAGTCAAATCATTTAACCCTTTCCTTGAAGCTTTAAAATGAGGTTAGACTAGATTGTGAGGTTCTTAACCTGGAATTCATGAACTTGTGGTTTTTAAAAAAAACTATTTTGATAACTTTATTTCAATGTAATTGGCTTCCTTTGTAATCCTATATATTTTATTTAATGTATTTAAGAATACTATTCTAAGAAAGTATACATAGGCTTTCCCAGCCTGCCAAAGCAATTTAATACTTAGAAAAGATAGAGGAGTTCTGGACTTGTCCTCACCATCAACAGGAGCAGCAGCGTTGTGATCTGATCAGATATGAAGGTCTCCCCAAGGTCTTTTCCTTCTCTGACACAGTCTATGGTTCATACAAGTTATGTGCACTTATATCTTGTCATTCACACACACACACACACACACACACACACACATACCATGTGAGATTTTAACACAAGAAACTTTTTTTTAAACTTTTAAGTGTTTCCTGAAAGGACTAATCTTTCACCAGTATGTTGAAATACATGGGCTGATCAATCTGGAAAAATGCAGTCTTTCTATTATCTTCTGGATTCCCTTTAAATATGACTAAGATTAAGAACTGGGACCAAAGGCCTCCTTCCCTCAGTGGTGAGTAAAAAGTAAATTAAGTGTCACTAAGGATAAATTTGAAGATTTTTAGAAGACAGGACCCTAGACCCTAACTCAGTCTTCCTGGGACTAAAACTCAGTCCCAGAAGGTACAATGTCCAGCAGAATGTAAGCTCCCTGAGGGCAGGAAGAGTCCATTCTGTTATGTCGTTGTTTCCATCACCTATCACAGAGCCTGGCAAAGAGCAGACAATAAATGTTTGCCAAATTGAATTGAATATAATCTTCAGGACAACTTTAGCACACTTAGATACACAAGATACTCTAGGTAAAATGTTGAAGAAGGGTAAGATGAGATTCATTTCCCTGCCTCTACCTTCAAGATCCTCTTCCCACACATCCCTTCCTCACCCCACCCCATCCTCACCCTTGTGGTAGCCCACTCAGTCGTGCCCTCAGGCTAATATAGCCAATAATCTGGACCTAGTCCTTGCGCCCCCAAAACTATTTTTATATTTTTTCCATTACTACCACTTTAATCAAGGTCCTCAAGATATCATGCCTGGAGAGTGAGAAGAGTATCTCAGAGATCCCAAATTCATGAATACTTGAAACCTTTGCCAGGCTAATCTTCTTAATTGGTTGCTTTATCCCAGGGATCTCCTGCTTGCAAACCCAGCAGGAGGTGGGGGTGGGGGAGTGCTGAGCTGCTGTCTTGTAAAAGGGACTAGCCTCCTCCCTCCCCCACCCCATCAACCACAATAGAAGCAGCACCAAGACCTGACCAGCTTTGAAAACCTGTTCTGATCCCAGCTTTGACCAAGGCAGTGCATGCTATAGCTGAAGGCAAAGAAAGAGTGAAAAGAGTAAGTAGCCCTTCCCTGCTTGGGGGCTAAAATTGGAAGGGAGTGTCAGAGTCAGGAGTCTCTTTGGCAATTCCTCCTTCTCTCTTGCCAGCTGGGACCTGGCCAGACTTTATGAGGCATAGAAAGTCACCTTAGAGTCAAGAAGACCTGGGTTCAAATTTTGCCTTTGGTACAGACGGGTTGTATGACCCTGAGCAAATTACTTTTTTCACTACTCTAGGCAACTCTGTCGGGTATAAATTGCAGAGTAGGGACGGAATTCCTTTGGTAAAATGAATTTCCTCAGCAGGAACTCCCTATACCAATAAAATTGCAAATCAAGTCCCACTTGCTATTATCAATGTCATCATCATTATTAAAGAAGAGTCTAAAATGGAGGCATTAATCACAGTTACATTATCTAGTTAAGGTTGTGATGAAAAAAATTTTCTGCCAGTTGTAGTCTGCTCTATAAATTGTTGTAAATGAGTAGCCCTCAGAAGGCAATGAGAGGTACATGTTGGGTGGGAGGAAGCAGGGAGTTAACACTTATCAGATGAGATAGGAAGAACTTGGGGAAAGGATGCCATAAAAGGACTGTGTGGTCAGTAAAGAATGTAGGCTGGTAATATGGACAGATAGCCCAAAGGTAACCTTTCAATGCCAAGAGTACATAAACAAACCTCCCATAACATTGGTCAGCCCAATGGAAGACTTGGACAAAAGCTGCCTAGAACAGGCATGGAGGGGCTATACATAAATTGGGATAGGAACTGGATCTGTGTTTTCATTGATATAGGGAACTCCCTGTGGAAAATCCCTCTACCAATGCAGATCACTATTTTCTCTGCAATTTGATATTCCTAGAGTGTAGGTCTGACCACATCACTCCTCTGCTCAAGAAGTTTCAATGGCTTCTTTGCTTTAAAGATAAAATACTCTGTTTGGCATCTAAACTCTGTCACATTTTTTTCAAGCCAAGTAAATATTACTTTCTCTCACAAATTCTAGCCTCCAGACAAACTGGTTTACCTACCTCTTTTTTTACCCACCTCCTCCTCTGTGGTAATCATCTCCAGTCTCTGTGTCACGGACTGTTTTCCACACCCTGAATGTATTCCTTACCTTGGTCTCTTGGAAACAATATCTCCCTTCAAAGCTTAGCTTAAGTGTCACCTCCTTCAAGAAATTTTTCCTGATTCCCCCAATTGCCAGCCTTCCAGGCCACACTTATACTTAATTTATATGCATATTGTATTTACTGCTTATCTGTTCTGCTTTTTAAAGCAGCAGCAACAGCAAAGAAGAATTTGGCTGATTTCCAGGAGCCTACCTGGGTGACATAATGATGCTCTTTGCTTAGGCTTCCTTCCCTTAACCCTAAAAATAGATAAGACCAAAGTACTTAGATTTTAAAAGACAATTTTAAAAATAGGCATGTAAGGCAAATTCAAATAACTCCTGTGTATTAACATAAAAATGTGAGATTTTAAAAAACAACAGGGAAAAAGACAGATAAGGTTGCTTTGCCCTTATCATCTAGGCCTAGAGGTGTAGTGGGAAGGGCGAAGGGGCTTGGAGTCAGAAGATCACTGGGCTAGATTCCCAACTTTGCTACTTATTAGTCATGTCAAAGGCTCCACCTCTCTGAGTCTTTCTCTTCATTTGTAAAATAGGGATGGTTCTGCTTCAATTACATTACCCAGGGAGTTGATAGGAGTCAATTTATGAATAAAACAGATAAATGTGAGCTACTGTTTTCTTTCCAGAAAAAAAAAAAAAGGAAGTGGAGGTTGAAGGGGGGAAAAAAATGGTTCCAGATTGTCACATTTACGCTAAGGTAGGCTTTGGTGTTTGGGACCACAAATGGAGTAGAGTGGGGAGACCACTCATATCCTGCCACCAACACTTCCAGTGTGACCCTTGCCAGGTCACTTAATTTATTGGTGCCTCAGCTCCTCAGCTGTAAAATAAGGGATTGGACTGCATAACCTCTGAGATTTCTTTCAGTGTGAATATTATGATTTATGCTAAACTGAACTGTGGACAATCTTCTTTAACTAAAGCAAATCCAACTTCTTCCAGAGAAACTGAAGACACAAAGCATAAGCATAACAAATTATGGCAACTAGCACAGTGCTAGTGTCCCTATTAGGTTGGTCACTAAAAATCTGTCAAATAGAATTAAATGCAGGCATCCATTGCCTGTCAGCCCTCCCAAGGGTGGAAGAAAGTTCAAGGTTGTTCCAAAGTCTTGCCACATTAAGCTTTCGATTGTTCCAGCACATTGCAGGAGACATGCAACCAGTATTCACCCAAGTAGATGCTCCGAGTAAACAAGATCATCAAGTCACCAGAATCCAGGAAAAAAGAAGGGACGGGGAGGTGGAAGGGCCCTGGACTTTTCAGCAGTCCGGGCTGTCCATCATTCTAGGGAACAGCACCTGCTACTAACTCTTTAAATAGGAAGCAGGTCCCAGGTGGCCGCTCCAGCCAAGTGTTTGGGGAGAAACGCAAACTGGGAAGCCAGTTCTTTTTCCAGATATCTCTAAGCCTCTCCTCTGGAGCCTGTCTTTTGATTTATCATAAGAAATGGGTAAATTTCTTAGCAAGGACCGCCCCCTCTCCATCCCCACCCTCCCATGAAAGAGGGGAGAGGAGAGAAGGGGAGGAGGGAGAGGAAGAGGGCAAAGAAAAAGGAAGAGAGGCTGAGAGGGAAGGAAAGGAGGGAAAGATAAAAGGGAGGAAGGGGAAAGGGAAGAAAGGAAGAAAGAAGGGAAGGAAGAAGAGGCAGAGAGGTGAAAAGAAGGGGAGGAAGGAATGGGAGGGCAGAGACTACCTGCTGCTGTCCAACTCCTCCTCAGTTTCTGCGGTGGTTTCTTCCTCTCCCTCAGACTCGTCCTCTGTCTCCAGCTCGGTCTCCTCCTCGGAGCCGAGGTAGCTCTCAGAGGTCGGAGCTGAGTCGTAATGGACGTTCTCCATCTCTCAGGCCTCTAGCTGGGGCTAAGAGGCTCCCTTCCCTACTCACTTGGTGTTCCCCCTCTAACTCTGCCCTCCTGACCTGCGGCTGGGGCTCTTCTGTCTGTCAAGTCGCTCTGCACCCGGGCTCAGGTTCCCAAGACTTGGCGAGTGGGGAGAGTTGGGGAGGAGGGATGAGGGGGTATAAATATAACTCATCAAAGTTACGGTCCCAAGTTTCTGATAACGCTGCAGTTCCAGCTTCTTCTCCCTGTCCCGGCATTCACTGCCATTGCCAGACCTCCCGACCAGCCCTACCTCCGCTCCATTTTAGGCAAAGCCCTGGCAGGCTCTGGACGCCTGGAAATCCATACCCCGGGAGGGCTCCCAGGGATCAAGGGAGTAGCAGCTGTTCTTTTTGAGCTGGGGGAAGGGAGTTTGGGACGAAGAAATGCAGAGTTTAGTGAGGAACTAGATTATTCAACCAATCTTCCTTCTTCCCTGTTCAGACCCTGTGGAGGAGTAGGAGATGGGGCGCGCTTTTCATCTGTTTGGGGTAGGGTGGGAGAAATGGATGGAGGGCCCAGGCAAGTCCGCAAAGTTTCTAGATCCCTCTCTTTTCCACTCTCCCCACGGTCCCCACCACTCAAATCTCTATTCTGCAAGTGGGTGCCCCCTGGTTGGCCAGCAAATGCTGCTCTTTCCCCTTGGGAACTTCTGTTTTGAATACCCAGGAATGGATGCTCTCCGTCCATCTCCCCCAGTACAGGAATTGTTGGAAAAGGTCCTGGAAGGTGTGTGAGTAGGGTTTCCAGGACTTGGGGAGTGAGTATGTACAGAACTCGAATTGGGGAAACAGATGTTTTCCCTGTGGGTGCCCGTCTGCCTGCCACCCAACACACAACCACTACTTCATACACATGCTGCCAGATTGCAAAGGATTAATAATAGGTAATATTTACACAAAGCTTAATATGTGCCAAGTACTTTGCAATTATTAATTTCATTGTATGTTTACAACAACTCTGGGAGGTAAGAGCCTTTTTATAGATGTGGGAACTGAGGCAAACAGAGGTTAACAGATTTGCCTAGGGTCACACAGCTACTCAGTGTCTTAGCAAGTATTTGAAGTAGTCTTCCTGACTCCAGGCTCAGCACTGTATTCACTGCACCACCTACCTGCCTATTAGCTTCATTTATAATCCAGAATAAAAGACTGAGAGAAAAAAAAATGTTCCACATTAACTCAAGGTCCAGGGCAAGGTTTCCTTTTAAAAATAAAATTTTATTGATATCTTTTGCTTTCACATTGTGAACATTTCCTCTTATCACTTCTTCCCCTCTACTCCCCCATCCCAGAGAGCTGGAGAGCCAGTTTGAGTAACAAGGAATATTTTTAAAAGGGGGAGGGAGAAAGAATAACCAGAAAAAAAACTGATCAATACATCCAAAAAAAAAATCTGAAAAATATATACAATGTGTACCACCCCTTGACCTCACCACTGCAAAGGAGTGGGAGCAAGTATCTCTCATCTCTCTTCTTTGGGGCTGTGCTTGTTCTTTATAGTTTTGCAACATGCACTTTCTATTGTTTTATTTTGGCTATTTTCCCCATATTGTTATAGGTAGCATGTGTGTTGTTTTCTTGGCTTTCCTAACTTCACTCTGCATAAGTTCAGGTAAGTCTTTCCATGCTTCTTTGCATTCATTAGAATCCTGGTTTCTTACAGCACAGCAATATTCCATTGCATTTACATACCACAATTTGTTTATCCATTTCCCAAATGATGAGCATCTACTTTGTTTCCACCTCTTTGCTACTAGACAAAATACCACTATAAATATTTGGGGGGATATGGGTTAGGATAGGGGTTCTTAACCTTTTTGTTTCATGGACTACTTTAGTAATCTGATGAAGCCTATGGACCCCTTCTCAGAATAGTATTTGAAATGCATAAAATAGGACTACAAAGGAAACCAATCATATTGAAATAAAAACTAATTATTTTCCCCATCTAAGTTCACTGACCCACTGAAATCAATGGATGGATCCTAGCTTAAGAATTTGGTCTACACCTATGCAGCCTGGCGCCTTGGAGACAGGACCACTCCGCTGCCTGGGACAAGGCCTGCTGATCCACCAACCACAAGGGCCATTCCCAGGCCTATCACTACAAGGAAGGGATCAGACTGACCTGGGTAAGAGACAAAGGCAGGGCCCAAGGGATGGGCAGCAGCTACTCCTAGGACTACCCATCCACAGCCTGGAAATTTAAAAACCCTCTATCTGAACTTTCAGGGACCAAGATGGCAAAGTGAACTCCAGCTGCTCCAATCCCAGCCTCTGACCCGGAAAAAAAAAACAAAACAGTAATTATTGCCCCAGAGGAAAATTTTAAGGAGTAAAAGCTTAGGAACCCCGGAAGAAGGGCATGGCTAAGATCCTGTGTCAAAATGGGAAGAAAGCAGGCTACAAAGACAAAGACAAAAGACTCTGGAATCCTATTATAATTAAACTCAGGAGAGAGTATTGTCTCCACACCTGCAACTGAAGCCTTAACAGGGACCATGACCTGGTCTCAGGCACAGAAAGCATTCCTAGATGAGCTCAAAAAGAACTTTGAAATCTGGCTTAGAGAGGCAGAAGATAAAATTAACACCTCTTACAAAAACAAAATTGCAAAATTAGAAAAACATTACAATGAAGAGAACAGCTCTTTAAAAAGTAAAATGTGTGAACTAAAAATGAAATCTGAGCATATGGAAAAGGAGCTTCAAAAACAAACTGAGGAGAATAATTCACTAAAAATTAGAATCAACCAAATTGAAGCCATTGACTCTATGTGGAACCAAGAATCAGTCAAACAAAACATCAAGACTGAAAAATTAGAAAAAGAGGTAAAGTATCTCAATGGAAAAATAACTGACCTGCAAAAGAGATCCAGGAGAGACAATCTGAGAATCATTGGTCTACCAGAAAATCATGTTGAAAAAATTAGTCTGCACAATATCTTCTAAGAGCTCATCAAGGAAAACTGCCCTGAGATCCTAGAACCAGAGGCTAAAATAGAAATCAGGAGAATCCACCGGACACCTCCTGAAAGAGATCCCAAATTGAAAAATCCATGAAACATTGTGGCCAAACTCCAGAACTATCAGGTAAAGGAGAAAATACTACAAGTGGCCAGAAAGAAATAATTCAGATATCACGGAATGAAGATCGCACTGGCAGCCTCAATGTTGAAAGATCGGATGAACTGGAATACGAATTTTTGCAAGGCAAAAGAGCTCAGGCTACAACCAAGGATCACCTATCCAGAGAGACTGACCATAATAATCTACCAGGCAAGAAGATGGACATTTAGTGATATAACAGAATTCCAGACCTTCCTGATAGAAAAGTCAGAGCTCAATGGAAAATTCAACTGCCAATTACAAGACCCAGGAGAGACATAGAAAGGTAAATAAGGGAAATACACACACACACACACACACACACACACACACACACAACTTGTTATTTAACAAGAGCAAACTGTTTACATCCCTCTAAGGGAAGCTGATACCTGTTAATATCATGAACTCTAAACCCATGGCAATATCTAAAAGGGATATAGATAGATAGAGGGTGTGGATATAAATTATGCAAAATGATGATAAAATCCTTATTGAGGGACTGCAACGGAAGAAGAGGAAAGAATGAAGCAGAAAGGGGTAAATTATGCTACACAAAGAGGCATAAAAACAATATAGTAGAGGAAAACAAGGGAGAGAGGTGACCATTATATGAGCTTTTCCCTCACTGATTCTGGCGCAAGGAGGGAATAATACAACCAGTTAAATATAGGACTCTATTGAGAAGAGACATAAAACTTATCATAATAGAGGAAAAGAGGGGAAGGAGAGGAGCACTGCATGAGAGTTAGTATTGTCAGTCTTGGTTTGAGGAAGAAATAACATACAACACTGAATATAAAAAATTGATCATATCCTACAAGAAGTAGGAGGGGGAAGAGACAAGGAAGGGGGGGAGGTTACAAGGGAGGGAAGAAGTAGTAAGGGAGAAGGGCAGGAAAAGGGAGGGGGATAAATAAAAAGGGAATACTGAGGGAGGCCAAAGTCAAAAGAAAAAAGTCTTAAGAAGGGGAAGGAAGAAGGGGAAAAATAAAAGCATAAACAGGGGAGGGAACAGGATGGAGGGAAAGACACAGATAGTAATCATAACTGTGAATGTGAAGGGGACGAATTCTCCCATAAAATAGAGGTGGATAGCAGAATGGATTAAAAAACATAATCCTACAATATGCTGTTTACATGAAACACACCAGAAACATGGGGATACACACAGGGTAAAGGTAAAAGGCTGGAGTAAAATATATCATGCCTCAGCTAAAGTGAAAAAAAAAGCAGAGGTAGCAATCCTTATCTCAGACAAGGCAAAAGCAAAAATAGATCTAATTAAAAGAGATAAGAAAGGAAATTACATCCTGCTAAAAGGCACCATCGAGAATGAAACGATATCATTACTTAACATATAGGCACCAAGCAGTATAGCATCCAAATTCCTAGAGAAAAAATCAAGGGAATTAGAGGAAGAAATAGATAGCAAAACAATACTAGTGGGGGAGCTCAATATCCCCCGCTCAGAATTTGATAAATATAACCTCAAAATAAACAAGAAAGAAGGAGGCAAATAGAATTTCAGAGAGGCTAGACATGACAGATCTCTGGAGAAAACTGAATGGGGATAAAAAGGAATATACCTTCTTCTCAGCAGTACATAGCACATGCACAAAAATCGACAATGTATTGGGGCATAAAAACCTCACAATTCAGTGCAGAAAGGCAGAAATAGTAAATGCATCATTCTCTGATCATGATGCAATAAAAATTATATGCAATAAAGGGCCATGGAAAGATAGGCAAAAAAAACTAATTGGAAACTAAATAATTTAATCCTAAAGAATGAGTGGATCAAACAAAAAATTATAGAAACAATCAGTAACTTCACTCAAGAGATTGACAATAATGAGACATCATACCAAAACTTGTGGGATGCAGCAAAAAAGCAGTTCTTAGGGGAAGTTTTATATCCCTGAATGCATACATGATAAAATGGAGGTCAATGAATTGGGCATGCAATTGAAAAAGCTAGAAAAAGAACAAATTGAAAATTCACAATTAGATACTAAATTAGAAATAATGAAAACCAAAGGAGAGATTAATAAAACTTTAAGGAAGAAAACTATTTAACTTATGTGATAAAAAAAGAAAGAAGAAAACCATATTATGAATATCAAAAATGAAAAGGGTGAATGTACCTCCAATGAAGAGTAAATTAAAACAATAATTAAGAATTATTTTGCCCAATTGTATGCACATAAATTTGACACTCTTAGTGAAATGTATGAATATTTACAAAAATATAAATTGCCCAGACTAACTGAAGAGGAAGTAAATTGCTTAAACAACCCCATCTGAGAAAAAGAAATTGAACAAGCTATCAGAGAACTCCCTAGGAAAAAATCCCTAGGGCCAGATGGATTTACTTATGAATTCTATCAAACATTTAAAGATCAATTGATCCCAATACTCTACAAATTATTTGGGAAAATTGGTGAGGAAGGAATCCTACCAAATTCTTTTTATGACACAAATAAGGTACTGATACGTAAATCAGGGAGAGACAAAACAGAGAAAGAAAATTTTAGACCGATCTCCCTCATGAACATAGGTGCAAAAATTTTAAATAAAATATTAGCAAAAAGACTACAGCAACTTATCACAAGAATAATACATTTTGATCAGGTTGGATTTATACCAGGAATTCAAGGATGGTTCAATATTAGGAAAACCAGCAGTATCATTGATCATATCAACAATAAAACTAGCAGAAACCATAAGAATATCTAAATAGATGCAGAAAAAGCTTTTGACAAAATACAACATCCATTCCAATTAAAAACACTAGAAAGTATAGAAATGAATGGAGTTTTCCTTAGAATAATAGGTAGCATCTACTTAAAACCATCAGCAAGTATTATATGTAATGGGGATAATCTAGAAGCATTCCCAATAAGATCAGGGGTGAAACAAAGATGTCCACCATCACCCCTCTTATTCACTCTGGTACTAGAAAAGTTAGCAATAGCAATTAGAGAAGAAAAAGAGATCAAAGGAATCAAATTAGGCAAAGAAGAGCCTAAGCTATCAGTCTTTGCAGATGATATGATGATCTACTTGGAAAATTCTAGAGAATCAAGTTAAAAACTTCTTGAGACAATAAATAAATTTAGCAAAGTTGCAGGATGTAAAATAAACTCACATAAATACTCAGCATTCTTATATATTTCCAATGAAGTCCAACAGCAAGAGATAGTAAGAGAAACCCCATTTAAAGTTACTGTAGACATTATAAAATATTTGGGAATCTACCTGCCAAAACAAACCCAGTAACTACAAAACACTTTTCACACAAATAAAATCAGATCTAACTAATTGAAAAAACATCAATTGCTCATGGCTGAGTTGAGCTAATATAATAAAAATGACAATTTTACCTAAATTAAATTACATCTTTAGTGCCATTCCAATCAATCTACCAGAAAATTACTTTACTGAGCTAGAAAAAATGGTGACAAAATTCATTTGGAAGAACAAAAGGTCCAGAACATCAAGGCAATTAATGAAAGGAAATGCTAGGGAAGGTGGCCTAGCCGCACCAGATTTTAATCTGTATTATAAAGCAGCAGTTATCAAAACTGCTTGGTACTGGCTAAGGAATAGAGTAGTGGATCAATGGAATAGACTGAGTACAAAAGACTCAGTAGACAACAATTATACTAATATATCCCCAGTTTTGGGGATAAGAACTCACTATTTGACAAAAACTGCTGGGAAAATTGGAATATAGTATGGCAGAAACTGGGTATAGACCATCATCTAATGCCGTACACCAAAGTCAAGTCTAAAAGGGTGCACAATCTAGGTATAAAGGCTGATACTGTAAGTAATCTGGGGAAGCAAGGAATAGTTTACCTGTCAGATTTATGGAGCAGGGAAGATTTTATGACCAGGGAAGAGTTGGGAGAGCATTGTAAAATGCAAAATGGATAATCTTGATTACATTAAATCGAAAAGTTTCTGTACAAACAAAGCCAATGTAACCAAGATTAAGAGGAAAATGCGAAATTGGGAAAGAATTTTTACAACCAGTATCTCTGATAATGGCCTCATTTCTAAAATATACAGGGAATTAAGTAAAATCTACAAGAATACAGATCATTTCCCAGCTGATGAATGGTCAAAGGATATGAACAGGCAATTTTCAGAGGCAGAAATTAAAGATATCTATAAGCATATGGAAAATGCCCTAAATCACTATTGATTTGAGAAATGCAAATCAAAACAATTAAGAGGTACCATATCTCACCAGTCAGATTAGCTAAGATGACAAAACAGGAAAAATGACAAGTTCTGGAAAGGATGTGGAAAAATTGGAACTCTAATGCATTGTTGGTGGAGCTGTGAACTGATACAACCATTCTGAAGGGCAATGTGGAACTATGCCCAAAGGGCTATAAATAATAGCATACCCTTTGACCCAGTAATACCACTTCTGGGGTTGTATCCCAAAGAGATCATAGAAGTGGGAAGACCCATATATACAAAAATATTTTTTGCAGCTTTTTTTGTGGTGGCAAAAAACTGCAAATTAAGGGGATGCCCATCAATTGGGGAATGGCTAAACAAGTTGTGGTATATGAATGTAATGGAATACTATTGTGCTATGAGGAGGAGACAGTCTTCATATTTACCTGGAGAGGCCTATACAAACTGATGCTAAGTGAGAAGAGCAGAGCTAGGAAAAATTTGTACACAATCACAGACACATCGTATGTGTGATGATCAACTTTGATAAACTGGACTCTTCTCACTAACGCACAACTCTACAAGTCCCAGAATGGAAGGAGTTATCTACATTCAGAGAAAGCTCTAGAAAGAACAGAGTTTACTTTTGGGGGCAGGGATTCGGGGGGAGGGTAGGCAATTGAGTTTAAGTGACTTGACCAAGGTCACACAGCTAGTTTTTGTGTTAAATGTCTGAGGCCAGATTTGAACTCAGGTCCTCCTGACCCCAGGGCTGGTGCTCCATTCACTGCACCACCTAGCTGCCCCCAGAAACCACAGAGTTTAAATGGAGACTGAAGCAATCTACACACTATTGTTCTTTTTCATGTTTGGTTTTCTTTTTTTTTCTTACTGATCACTCCACTGGTTACAATCATACAACCAGACTAATGTCCAATGTGAAAGTATTTGCAGATCCTATACTTGATTGCATGCCACCATGAGGTGGGGGTGGGGGTTGAGGGAGGGGAGAAAATTTGAAACTCAAAGGATTGTGGAACTGAATCTTGTAAACTAAAAATAAATAAACAGATCAATTAAATAAAAAATAAAAAGAAATTTAAAAAAAGAAATTGGCCTGGAACTCCAAATAGCTGCCCAAGCCATCCAAACCTTTCCCCTACACCCCAACCAAGGAGTGTAAGGGTCTGGAGGGGACATGGTGTCCAATCATCTTCCTTGATCATACTGACCACTTTGACTTTTTCACTTTGTTTAGAAATCAGAGGATGACCTGCCCTGTACAGCCAAATTACTTCTTTGGAACAGGCTGGATCATACCCAACTCTTGGAAACAGGGATGCTGCAAAATGTCCTTCTGCAGATATGAAATTTAGAACACCCTGCCCTGACACAGTTAAAATGGCTCTGGGAGACTGAAGCCCCTTACTCTTTGTTGCTACATTAAGCACTGATGGAGAGAGATGGAAAATTCCAGGGCTCCTTTCAGAAGAATTTGCGGATAGAACTGATTATACAAGCAAGAAAGCAAATTCCATGTACTAAAACAGACATTAAAATATATTAATTAATTAATAATTTCTATTTTGCTAACAGAGTTCCCCAATCTACTGGTCTCAAACCTGATATGTTAAGAAACTAATGTAAATGGGTCGTTAATCTCATTGAATTTGGCTTAGGGAGGGAATGCCATATGCACTAATTAGGGTATCTCGCCCTAAAGGAGAGTAGGGGGGAAGGGGATGAAAGAGGGGATGATGGAAGGTAGGGCAGGTTGGGGGGAGGATAGTTAGAAGCACATACTTTTGAAAAGAGACAGGGTCAAAGTAGTAAATAGAATAAGTGGGGGGTGAGATAGGATGGAGGGAAATATAGTCAGTCTTTCACAATATATCCACTACGGAAATGTTTTGTGTAGCTACATATGTACAACCTATATTGGATTGCTTATCTTCCCAGTAAGAGTGGATGACAAGGGAGGAAGGGAAAGAATCTGGAATTCAAAGTTTTAAAATCAAATGTTTAAAAATATATATTGTTATTATTACCTTTTAAAAATATATTAATGTATTTATTTTCTTGTTTACATCATTCGTTTCCACGAGATTTTGAGTTACAAATTTTCTGTCCATCTTTCCTCTACCCAACACCTCAAAACAGTTATCCCACTGTATAACCCTTCCCCCAATCTGCTCTCTCCTATGTCTTCCCCCTCACCCCTCTGACTTTCTAGTAGGCAGAATGGATCTCCCTACCACAGTGCCTGCATATCTTAATTCTCAGTTGGATGTTGTTAATAATAATATATATTATACATAATATATATATATTTTTAACATTTGATTATACAACTTTAAATTCTAGATTCTTTCCCTTCCTCCCTCATCACCCACCCCCACTGAAAGGATAAGCAATTAAATACAGGCTGTATATGTGTAATTCAGCAGAACATCTCTACAGTGGGCATATTGTGAGAGACTGATTATATGTCCCTCCTTCCTATCCCATTCCCTCCCCACCTTGTTCTATCCTCTGCCCTGTCCCTATCCCTTTACAGAAGTGTGTACTACCAGCAACCCTACCCCCCAACCTGCCCTCCCCTCCCCACCTCTCATCCCCATTCCCCCATACTCTCCTGTGTGGCAAGATACCCAGTTTAAAGTTTATATCATTCCTTCCCTAAGTCAAAATCAATGAGATTTAGGTTGGCCTTTTCCCTTTTGCCTTTGTGTTCTTTCCGTTATTATTATTTTTTAACATGAGACTGGGAAATAAGATATACAGGCACTGGACTAAGGAGATCCATCTTGCCCTACCAGAAAGTTGGAGGGGGTAAGAGGGAGGATATAGGAGAGAGCAGATTGCAGGAGGGGGTAAACATTGGGATTGCTATTTTGGGGTGGTGGGTAGGGGAACGATGGGGAGCAAATTCATAATTCAAAATTTTGTTGAAATGAAAGATGTAAACTAAAAATAAACATTAAAAAAATAAGGAAAAAAAATCAATGTAATAAAGTGTCCACTAACTTAGATCCTTCAACATGCTTGGGCCAAATGTGAGAAACACTGTATGCACAGACAGTCCTTTATTCAACCCTGCCCCGAAAGACCTTTGAAGTCATAAAATCATGGAAGAGAAGGTCAGGTCCAATTACTATCCCTAGCAAAATTCCACTTACAGAATTCCTTACTCATATGACAAAGACGTATTAACTGCCTACAATGTACAAGTCCCTTAGGTAAATAGACATTTTTGAGAAAGAAGACAAAAATGAAACAATCCTTGCCTTCATGGAGTTTACATTCTGTTGAGGAAATATAATGTGTACAGAGATAAATAATCAGATGTAGAAAGCTGGACTTGGAGTCAGGAAGATCTGAGTTCAAATCCTACCTCTGACACTTACTTAGTCTGACCCTATGTAAATACTTAACCTGCTTCTATATCCTCTTCTATGAGAGAATCGGATTGGATGGTCTTTGAAGGCCTTTCCTAGATCTAAATCTATGATTCTGTGAACTCATAATCCCATCCAAATTAAGTTGTGTTACAACAAGAAATAGACTGCTTTGGAAAGGTAAGTCTTCCAGTTCTTCATACTTCAAAATATATTCCTTCCTCCCATAAGGAGCCCCATTTATGACAGTGCTGAAAGAGATGGTATTTCTGGATCCTTCCTTATGCACCTATCCATTCCACAACTCCACAATATCTCCCCACCTTTGCCTTTCCCCACAGGCTCAGGAGATACCCTTCAGCACTGGGAAGAAGAGCAAATGACCCGAAACTAAGACAGGCTAATGCAGTTAGGTAAAACAGCTAATATCCAAAATCTGGACAGGCTCCAACAATGGATTTAATTTAATATAATGAACTTTAATTGGGACATGCATAAATATGATTACCTTTAAAATTATTTAATTTTTGAAACATAAAAACCACTTTTTGAACATTCATTTTTTAAAATGTTGAGCTCCAAATTCTCTCCCTTCCTCTCCTTCACCCTCATTGAGAAGGCAAGTAATTTGAGATAGGTTATACATGTGCAGTCATGCAAAATATATTTCTATATTAGTCATGTTGTAAAAGAAAACACAAACAAAAAATAAACACCCAAAAAAATATTTTTAAAAGTATGCTTTGATCTGTATGTAGACTCCATCAGTTCTTTCCCTGGAGTTGGATGACATTTTTCATCATAAGTCCTTCAGAATTGTCTTGGATCATTGTATTGTTGAGAATAGCTAAGTCATTCTTAGTTGATGTTGCTATGTATAATGTTCTCCTGGTTCTGCTCACTTCACTTAGCATAAGTTCATGTAAGTCCAGGTTTTTCTGAGAGGATCCTGCTTGAACATGACTAATTTTAAAATTAATTCTCTAATTACTGGATAGGAGACTCATGGCTAAATAATTTATGTAAAAAAAAAAGTGCAGATTTTAATGGAACACAAGCTCAGTGAGTCACCAGTATATGGCAGTCAAAACAGGCATTGAAACATTAGGCAGCATTAAGGAATAGTGTCTAGTATTTTAAAAAGACAACAGCCCTACATTGGATGTACTAGTTGGATCAAATTTAGAGTGATGCTTTCTGTTCCAGGCATAATATTTTAGAAATGATGGTAAAGAATGGCTAAAGCTAATATCCAGCCAGAAAATTGAAGCAACTGGAATCCATGTGTGGTAGGGCCTGTTAAATTATTGATAGGGTCATGGAACCTGAAACCCTAAAAGAACAATAGCATATCTTTGAAAGCAACCCAGTCCCTGGATTTTCCCTGTACATTTCAGTAACCCAGATCACTGATGCCTCAGCCTAAGGTATCTAGTTCACCCCAGTCCACCTTGATTACTTAAATTAGCTTATTTCACAGTCCTTAATCCTTTCCAGACCTTTTCTCTGTTATCTCAGGACCACACCAGGCTACTTGCCACTCCTCCATCCCATCCAAATTATCTCACAGTATTTTTCCGTATAAAAGTGCCAGTCTTACCCCCATTAAATTGCATAAATTCTTAGAATCTCACCAGCTTATATTGGCATCAAAAATACCACAGATTTACTAGAAATCTTGCCTACCCAATCAGTGTATAATAAAGTTTCACTACTCTGACTGAAAGAATACTTGAGTGGCTGAATTCTTTCAAGGCAGATCTGCCCTGTACCCCTGGATTTCAGGGTTTCTAGCACCACAAAGCACAACACTATGACTGCCACCATTAATTTCACAGTGTCTGTCTTATAGTTTCTCTGGCCTTTGCTGGGGGGCAGAGCCAAGATGACAGCACAGGAGCAATAAGGCTGTGCAGCTCCCACATAGCCACCTCAAATACCCATGAAATATGACAATAAACAAGTTTTAGGGCTCCAAAACTCACAAAAATTACAGAAAACCACATCTCCTGCTGAAGGCAGCTCAGCAGGAAGGGCTCATCACAGCATGCTGGGAGCCAAAACCAGCCCAGCCTGATACCACGGCTTGGCCCTGGGGCAGCCACGATGAGCCACAGCTGGAGTTTTCAGGAGACTAGATCAGCCGCAGCTGTGGCAGTTTCGAGAATTATCAAGCCATAAGAAACAAGGACAAAGTGAAAGGTCAGTGGAACTCAGCTAAATTTGGGGGAGAAAAGCAATCTGGCCAAACTGCCTCCAGGATAAGGAAGCAGCAGAAGCGGTGGCACTGCAGCAGCTTTCACTTGGCTGCTTCAGAGCTCCCGGCCTGCAGACTGCAGGGGGGCCAAGTGATTGTTCAGAGGCCAACTGCTCTTGCATTGAGTGGCCTGGATCCAGATTATGGTCTTGGGTGGTGGTCCTGAGGTGTGTTTTCAGTGAGCCAAAGCTGGTGGGGGCTGCAGCGGCCTCCTAATAGCTCCAGCAGCTGCAAAAACCCCAGCGATTTGGGACAGAGCTTTCCCCTCTGGAAGCAGAGTTCCACAGAGCTAAAAATTCAAGTAATTGACTGGCCAACATGAGGAGGCAAAGGAAGCAAAGTAAGAACAGCAACTGAACTTTAGAGTCCTTCTTTGGGGACAAAAAGGATCAAAGCATGGAACAGGAGGAAGACAACACAGTCAGAACTCCCACACCAGAAGCTTCCAAGAAATATGAAGACTGCCTACAAGATATAGATCAGCTTAAGAAGGATTTTAAAAGCCAAATAAGAGAAGTAGAGGAAAAATTGGGAAGAGAAATGAGAATGATGCAAGAAAATCATGAAAAAAAAGTCGACTACCTGACTGAAGAAAATAATACCTTAAAACCAGACTAACTCAAATGGCAAAAGAGGCCTAAAAAGCCAATGAGGAGAAGAATGCCTTAAAAAGTTGAATTTGCTAGATGGAAAAGGAAACATTTGCTTTTTAGAATTTCCTAGTTACAAATGTCACCTAACCTCACTCAGAGGAATATAATTGAACTCACTTTGCTTAGAAAATAAGTGCATGCATGCATACATTTGTTTATTGACACATAGCTTTATTAAAAAGTAAGGCTATTCTCCTATTAGGAGTTTCAGACTGGATGTTTATTTCCTCTCCTCCACAGAATCTGAATTTGCATTCATATGAATTGCATTCCCTTGGAAGGAAAGCTACAGGAACCTCCTTAAGGCCTAAGAACCTCACTTAAGAGAATAAGCCCAGTTACAGTGGGATGGCTGTTTTGGGGTTCGGGGTAGGAGAAAGACGGGGAGAAAATTTATAACTCAAAAATCTCATGGAAATGATGTGAACAAGAAAACAAAAAATTTATATTAAAAGAAAAAAAAAGAGAATAACCCCAGGCTGCCCTCCTGGCACACAGGCTTATCAATTTAGAGGCAGAAATCCTTATTAACTGGTTACCATCCTTTATCCTGTATATGGGGCAGCTACATGGCCAGAATAGAGCACCAGGCCTAGAGTCATGAAGACTCACTTTCCTGAGTTCAAATTTGACTTCAGATACTAGCTGCATCACTTAACAGTCACTTAACCTGTTTGCCTCAGTTTCCTCATCCATAAAATGAGTTGAAAAAGAAAATGGCCAACCACTCCAGTATCTGTGCCAAGAAAATCCAAAATGGGGTCACAAAGAGTTGGATAGGATACCACTAAACAACAATTTATTGTAATTATAATTGTTTCCAATTTTAACTTCACAGATAAATATCTGAGCCCAAAGGGCTCTACGGCACCTGAATCAGGGATAAGATTCTCCACATCCCCCTTATTAGTTAAAATCCGTTAAATGAATAAATGTTCCAATTCTACATTTAGTCACGCAATCAACATTTATTAATTTAGCTTACTACAACCAGGTACTACCAAGTCTCCACCCTTAAGAAGTTCACATTCAACCATGGATTGCAAAACATAGATATGGAGTTGAGCAAAGATAGATAAACATTTATTAAGTACTTACCATAAGGCACTTATTACCAAAATGTTAAATGCTGGGAATAAAATCAGAGGCAAAAAAAAAAGCTACTCACTGCCTCAAGGAGCTTACATTCTAATGGCAGGAGACAACGAATAAAATGGAGCTGAACAGTTGGGAGGAGGGAAAGAAGAGACCTCAAATGCAGGTGTGTTGCTGAGAAATCTTGAGAGGAGCAGAGTTGGAAGAGGATTGGAAAGAGGATATATAGCCTGCTCACTTTCCTCAAAACAGAGGTTTGGGGAGAACTCACCAATTAAAAGAGGGAACCACAGGAGCAGATGGATCTTCCAGGGTGAGAAATATGCTTAGAGATGGTGGAGAAGTATAGGAAGTCAAGGGCTAGGGGGGAAAGCTAGGAGAAGCTTGAAGGACCATGACTGACTTGGCCATTTCTTCAAAATGGAGCTTTCTGAAAGAATTCACCCATCAGAGGAGAGGGCCTCGGGAACAGAAGCATCTCCCAGAGTGAGAAAGGGAAGGGGAGGGTACAGGCATTTATTAAGTACCTACCATGCACCAGGTGTTGTGCTAATGCTTTATAATTTATCTCATTTGATCCTCACAACAACCTGGGGAGTTAGGTGCTATTATCATTCCTATTTACAGTTGAGGAAACTGAGGCAGAGATTAAGTGATTTGTTCATGGTCTCACAGTTATTTTGTCCAATGTCAGATGTAAATTCAGATCTTCCTGACTCTAGGAACAATGCTTTGTCCACTCTGCCACCTAGAAAACTGCTGGTGAATGAGGCACAAGTCTGGAGAAGAGGTTAAGGACAATACCTTACTGCTCATCAGTTACCAAACCAGAACCTTCAAAAAGAAGGGAGGATTTCTAAGTCAGAGGTGTGACTTCTATACAAAGAGGGAAATCTGGGAAGCTATTTTTCTCCATTCTCATCTACATCCTTTTTAGACATGTAGGTCTCGAGCATGGACCTCCTCCTTTTACTTTCAGTGAGGATATTGGGTTGCCATCTAATCACTCATTTGGAGAAGCATTTACTACTAAAATGTTAGCTTTGAACTGAGTAGGAGAAACTGATCAAAACTTCCCATTTACAATTCCTAAAACTCAAACTGAAAGGCCTTGTTCCAATTGCTCCAGTGAGTAGCTCTACTCTTTACTATGTCATAGGAAGATGGGTCAAAGAAACCAGGGATGTTTAACTTGGTGGAGAGAAGACAGAGAATATGATAGCTGTTTTCAAATATTTAAGAGTTCTCTACCTAACCACATTTCACCAGTCATATTGACTAAGATGACAAAACAGGAAAATGACAAGTCCTGGAGAGGAAAAACAGGAATGCTAATGTATTGTTGGTGGAACTGTGAACTGATACAACCATTCTGGAGAGCAATCTGGAACTATGCCCAAAGGGCTACAAATAACTGCATACCCTTTGACCCAGTAATACCACTTTTGGGGTTGTATCCCAAAGAGATCATAGAAGTGAGAAAAGGACCCATATGTACAAAAATATTTATTGCACCTCTCTTTGTGGTGGCAAAACACTGGAAATTTAGGGTATGCCCATCAATTGGGGAATGGCTGAACAAGTTGTGGTGTATGAATGTAATGGAATACTATTGTGCTATAAGAAATGGGAAAGAGATGGACTTCATAATTACCTGGAGAGGCTTATATTAATTGATGCTAAGTGAGAAGAGCAGAACCAGGAAAAATTTGTATACAATCACAGACACATCATATGTGTGATGACCCACCTTGATAAACTGGATTCTTCTCAGCAACACACAGCTATACAACAACTCTACAAGTCTCAGGATGGAAGAAGATATCTACATTCAAAGAAAGACCTAGAAAGACCAGTTTAAATGGAGACTGAAGCAATATCATTCTTTTTCATGTTTGGTTTTGTTTCTTTTTTCCCACTGTTCACTCCATTGGTTACAACCCTTTTATACAACCAGACTATTGTACAATGTGAAAATATCTTCAGATCCTATACATGATTGCATGCCACCATGGGGAGTGGAGCGGGGGGGAGAAGGGAAGGGAGAAAATTTGAAACTCAAGGGATTGTGGAACTGAATCTTGTAAACTAAAAGTAAATAAACAAGTCAATGACAAAAGAGTTATCTACCTAAAAACAATTATCCTTGTTTCTTGGCCTCAAAGAGCAGAACTAAGAACAATGGATTGAAATGCAGAGAAGCCAATCGAAGCTTGATATAAGGAAAAAATTCTCAAAAATTATTGCTGTTCAAAAATGGAATGGGTTATCTCAGAAGTAATGATCCTCCAAATCTGTCTAACATGAGGGCATGGCATGGCAACATCCACACAGATGCCTTCCCAGCTTTCCCTTGTTGTATAGAAGTTCCATTTCTGACTTATAAATGCCCCCAACCTTTCTAAAGCCCCTCTTTCACCAGAGGCATCAGTTGGAGGCTGATGCTCATTTGTCCCAGAAGCTATAAAGGGGATTCCTGTTTAGGTATCAGTAAAGGGAATCTAGTTCAGGACTGGATTGAGGCTCTTTCCAACTCTGAGATGCTATAACTCTACTAAAACAAACAAACAACAAACGTATTATTTATTTTTAACATTCATTTTTTATAGTTCCAAATTCTTACCCTCCCCCACCCATTGAGAAGACAAGCAATGATATTGTTATATGTTAAATCATGCAAATCAAAACATATTTCCACATTAGCCATGTTGCAAGAAAAATAAAAAGCAAGAAAAAGTGAAAAAAGCATACTTCAATCTGCACTCAAGTGTTCAGTTCTCTCTCTGGAGGTAGATAGCATTCTTCATCATCAATCCTTCAGAATTGTCTTGGGAGATGTCATGCTTCTAAGTGAAAATTTAAAGGATGGTAGATCTAGAGACTACAAATTACCCCCAGAAGCTAACTAGTCCAGTCCTCATTTTACAGATGAGAAAAGGGAGGCCCAAGGAAGTTATTTGTTTAAGATCATATAGGGGGAAAAAAGCATAAGAGGTGAGATCTGAACCCAAGCCTTCAGACTCTAGCATCAGGATTTCTTCCCTGGCGCTAATAACTAAGAGTATCAAACTTCTTTCACACCAAGACCTATTATTAAATGTTCTGCATCACTATCCTATTTTGGAGACTGAGTATTTAAGACCTCAGAATTTCAACAGGCTTTTGGAGACTGGGACAGTTCACTCTCACTTGCCTTCTGCCAGGAAGCCTCTCAGTTACAAGGCTTGGAAACTTCATCATTTTGTGGGATTCACTACTGTGACCCCTCAATTCTAACATCTGTCATGCTCATTCCCCACATCCATTCAGTTCTAATGCTTAACCCTTTGCACTCAGCTGTCCCCTCTCAGGGGACATCGGAATTCTAGCATATCACTCGGATGTCCCCTCTCAAGCACTAAAACAGTTGCATACAGAAAGAATAATACTACGCTTCTTGCGTGGA
>CM053594.1:323018173-323035700 GCA_028646575.1 Pseudocheirus occidentalis
TTAATCATCCCATATAAAAGAGGCAAGGGATAACTGTTACAACTTTACTTTCATTTACTCTCATTAAATTTGGCTTAGGGAAGGAATGACATAAACTCTAAACTGAGTATCTTGCCACACAGGAGAGTGGGGGGATGGGGTGAGAGGGGCGATGATGGAGGGAAGGGTTTTGGGAAGCACACACCTCAGTAAAGGGACAGGGACAGGGTAGAGAACAATACAAGGGGGTTGCAGGATAGGAACGAGGGACATACAATCAGCCTCTCACAATATGCCCACCATAGAGATGTCCTGCATAATTACACATGTACAGCCTGTATTGAATTGCTGCTCCTTCCAGTGGGAGTGGGTGACAAGGGAAGAATCGAGAGAATCTAGAATTTAAAGCTATACAATCAAATGCAATTGGGAAATAAGACATAACAGGGACTGGGGTAGGGAGACCCTCCCTGCCCTACTAGAAAGTTAGAGGGGCATTGGAGGAGGACATAAAAGAGAACAAATTGTAGGAGGGGCTTTATCACTGTTTTGGGCTTGGGGATAGGGGAAAGAAGGGGAGAAAATTTGTAACTCCAAACCTTGTGGAAATGAATGATGTAATCAAGAAAATAAATTAAAATTTAAAAAAAACATGAAAGAGTGATAAGAAATTCACTAAAGTTAAATTATTAATACTCCTATATGGAAAGATGATATCTGCAACTAATAAGAACTTTATTATTATTAGGGCAGTTAGGAGTCTACATAGACATACGGCATGGGTAGGAGTCATTTATAATGGAATGACCTAAAAAAATGAAGGGGTGAGAAAGAGGAATGTACTGAGAAGAGTAAGGGAGAGGCAGAATGGGGAAATTTTTCTATTAAAAAAAGGCATGCAAGGAAGAGCTTTTATAGCAGAGGAGAAAATGGGGGAGGGGATGGTGAGCAATGCTTTATCCTTACTCTCATAAAAATTGGTTCAAAGAGGGAAGACTGTATGTATATGTATATGTACACATATATAGCTGTACATATATGTATATGTACACACACACACACACACACACACACACACACTCAAGTAGGGTACAGAAATTTCTTACCCAATAGGGGAAGGAGATAAGAAAGACACGGAGAGGGGCAGTGATAAAGGAGAGAGTAGATTAAGGGAGTCAGTGGTCAGAAGCAAAACGGACTTTTGAGGAAGGACAGGATAAAAACAGAGAGAGAAAGATAGGGAAACCATGAAAATAGTAATCATGACTGCAAAAGTGAATGGAATGAGCTCAACTACAAAATGGAAACAGCAGAATGAATTAAAAACCAGAATCTTAAAATATGCTGTGAGACAAGTGTGAGACACACTTGAAACACACACAGAGTTAAAATAACAGACTCAATCAATAACAAACACAATCAATCATACTTCAGCAGAAGTAAAAAGGGCAGGGGTAAGAATAATGATCTCAGACCAAGCAAAAGGAAAAACAGACCTAATTAAAAGAGATAATCAGGGTAGCTACAATATGCTAAAAAGTGCCATAGATAATGAATATAAAAAAAATTTTTTACAAAAATTTCTCTGATAAAGACTTTATTTCTCAAATATACAGAGAACTGAGTGGAATTTTTTTTTTTTAAAAAGGTTATTTCCCAGCTGATAAATGGTCAAAGGATAGGAACTGGCAGTTTTCAAAAGAAGAAATCAAACTTTCTATTGTCATATGAAATATGCTCTAAACCACTACTGACTAGAGAAATCAAATCAAAGCAACTCTAAAGTACTATTACACATCTGTCACAAATAACAAGTACTGGAAGGGATGAGGGAAAACAGATGCACCAATAAAGTGTTGGTGGCACCGTGAACTGGTCCAAACATTCTGGTGAACAATGTGCGTACCTTTGCCTCAACACCATTACTAGGTCTATACCCAAAAGAAATCAAAGAAAAAGAAAAAGGAATTGCAAATTTAAAAAAAAATTATATTTTTTAATAAATCTTTTCGTGGTGGCCTAGAATTGGAAATTGAGGAGATACTCATCAACTGGGGAACGAATGAACAAGATGTGGCATATAAGTGTAATAGAGTACTACTGTACTATAATACATGACAAGAGGTGGTTTCAGGAAAAAAAAAATGTTGAAATGATAATCAGAAAATGATCTAGGATAATTCCAAAGGATTCATGATAAAAAAATGTGATCTACCTCCAGAGAGAGAAATGATGAACTCTGCAAACAGAAGTATACTTTTCTTGTTTTCGGGTTGTTGATGGAGTGTGTGTGTGTGTGTGTGTGTGTGTGTGTGTGTGTGAGAGAGAGAGAGAGAGAGAGAGATATGGCTAATATGGAAATGTTTTACATATAAACACATGCAAAAATTATATACATGCCTAACTGATATCATTTTGCTTTGTCTTCTCAGTAGGTGGGAAAGGGTAAGAGGGAGAGAAAGAATTCACAACTCAACTTAAAAATAAAATAATGCTTAAAATAAATAATTGAAAATAAAATTTTAAAAGTTAAAAAAAAAGCTGCCAATGCCTAAAAACAGTGTACAAGTCAAAGAACAGATACTGACATAATCAATATTTCCTAAGGATCAATGTAAATAAATTTCCAAAAAGTAAACAAGAGCCTAGAAACTGACTCATCCCCAAATAACTTCTTTACTCAACAGGTATGGCAGCCCAAGGCAACACTGTTTAAGAATGTAAACTAAAATATTCTAATCAATACACTCTAATCAAAGCCGTTCATTTTAGAAATGAACAAACAGAAACTTTGTGGATTCTAACTCTGCAATATTTAGATTCTCTACACCACTAATATCAGCCTCTAACTCTTTCATGAACATAGCAGAGGGTATATGATTTTAAAAGCCTGAAGACTGCTAGAGTATTTTTGTGAAAGAATATCTTTTCTTTACACATTCCTTCCACAAGGATACCCTCAATGTGTACACAGATAATACTTATAGATATTTGGTAAAATTGGGAAAGTAGGCATATGGGTTGATAGCTCTTACTGTGTCTGTGTATGTGGGGGGAGGGGGGAGGGAGGTGTTGTTTTTTCCCTATTCATATTGCTACCCTTCTCTCTTTCAGGTATTCTGAGAACTGATCACTCAACTTTTTCAACTATATATTTTCATTTCCCAGGATGGGACTGCTAGGGGGCACAGCAGATACAGAACTGGCACTGTGGTCAAGAGGACCTGAGTTCAAATTCTGCCTCCAATACTTTGAACAAGTCACAACTCCAATTGTCTCAAGAAAAGAAAAATTTCCCAGAATGGAACAAAAAGGCTACAAAAGTTCATTAATTCCATTTCCTATACTTCCTTTTAAAAACTGCTTTCAGGGCGGCTAGGTGGCGCAGTGAATAGAGCACCGACCCTGGAGTCAGGAGGACCTGAGTTCAAATCCGGCCTCAGACACTTAAGACAAAAACTAGCTGTGTGACCTTGGGCAAGTCACACAACTGCCCTCCAAAAAGCAAAAAAAAAAACCAAAAAAACTGCTTTGTACTCCTTAGTTTTTTTTCAAATCACTAAAACATGAGACATGATACAAATATTCTCACATTTTGGAATTTAAAATACAATAAGTATTGTACAGCATGTCTTTGTAAAACTAACTCTTCAACAAAACATACTAGCTATAATGCTAGAACTTAACAAGCTATTCTATCCTCAGCTAAAGAATATCGCAACATGGAAACTTCCAGCTAATATTCTACAATGTATGGTGTATAATTCACCAATAAACTTTGAGAAGACATTCTCAAAAAGACATTCTCTTAAAACTTTTTAATATATGAAGATGATAATTCAAATACACACAATCTTCACCATTAACACAGTACTTGAATTAAATGAGGTAATTAGCACTACCTTTTTTTAAAACAAATCTCTTCCTTCTGTCACAGATTCACCCACATCAATATTTCCATTTCAGATAATCAAAGCCTGACAAACAGAACACATATAGTTCCTTTCTGTACAGATCTAAACTCTGGTTCATTAATAAATGGTTTTGGAAGACAATGAATATCTAAGAAGTGCTTAAACTAAGAATTATTAAGAGGAGTATTCTTCTCCCCTCTCCATCCCAGAAGGATTTTTCAAAATGAAAATATATCAAAAGAATACTTTCTTCTCCAGCTAATAACCTATTCTTCTATGCACAAAAATGTCACTGTCTTTTGATGCTACTAAGGAACTACATATCAGAATTCTATATAATAAAACTACTTTTTAAAGAGTTACGCTAAAAAAAAAAAACAAAAAACTATTTTTGCTGTTATATTCGAAATTCACTTTTCAAAGCAAAATCAAATTTGTTATGACTGGGATAGCCACTGCTTGTGAAAATACCCAAGTTTTTGTCTTTTCTTTCCTTTAATTTCATAGTGTAAAAGCATTACCTCAACCCTCCCTTAAAAAGCAGCTAGTTAAAAACAGGCTAATTTTGGAAATCAAATAAGAACTAACGTTAACATATTTTGTTGTTGTTGTTGTTGTTGATTACCAAATCAAAAATATATTTCACTGTTTTTTTTTTTTTGCTTTTTTTTTTGGAGGAAGGAAGGTAGGGCAATTGGGGTTAAGCGACTTGCCCAAGGCTATTACATGGCTAGTTTTGTGTTAAGTGTCTGAGGCTGGATTTGAACTCAGGTTCTCCTGACTCCAGGGCTGGTGGTCTATTCACTGCATCACTTAGCTGCCCCTATTTCACTTCTTTTAAAATATGTCATGGAATTGAAAATTAGACAAAGTTCAATACTATTTTATAAACTACTCATTTCTGAACCAATTATACAAAAACATATTCAAAACAAATGTACAACATTCAATTATATAAGTCAATAAAAATAAAGTGTATGACTTACTCAAATTCTGTGGCATAATATTTGAGGAAGCCCAATAACAGGTCCCCAAGAGCTGACCCATTCTTCGAGAGGTAAGGAGGAATGGTATGTGGAGCTTGATGTACAAGGTGCAGCTGCATAGAAGAACTAAAGGATTCCTGTCAAAATGAAAAGGAAAAAAACATTTAGCAATTTGTAAAACACATAACTCATGGGCTTTATGTAATCTGATCTAAAGTTTTTTGGAGAAAACACAAGTGACGTTTTATCTCACGTGTATTATTCCTTCTCTGCCACAAACAACATGGAATTTGGGGATTTGAGAAGGCATTATTTCCAATTTAGTTTTCCACCAAGGTTTCGGCTGTCTTTAGTACAACCCTAGGAAGAACTTAAAAAAACTGATGTTCCAATTCTTAGCTTGGGAAAATGTTTAAAGAGTTATAAACTGAAAGGTAGGAACCATACTATAAAAGGAACTACTAATACTGAAGGGTCTTTACCATTATATATGGATAAGATACCATTCATGTGTAACTGAGGTTTACATAAAACACATTTTGTTTTGGTAAAGGTGATAAAAAAAATCTGCTGTATTTGTTTTGACAAGTTCTATATGTTTTATTCTAGCTATCTAAAAATAAATCATATCCAGAATTCCTTAATTAACTTTAGATTTCCTTGCATCCCAGATCACACTTTAGAAAATGAGCATTTTTATAGTGTCACATACTAGGGTTCTCCACATTATGCAAAGGATAAAAATATTCTTCTCATCTCACTAGGATAGCAAGACTAAAATAAGATAACAGCATCAGAGTTTAAGTAAAATTCCCAAATTCTCTCTAGTAGGAGATCAATAAATTAAAGATATCAACTCAAAATACCAGTTACTGAATAAAGCCAAAGTAAACACATTTAAAATGAAATCTGAAATTCCCTTTTTAAAACTTAATTTACTTATTTTTGGTTTTCAACATTCACTTCCATAAGTTTTAAATTTTCTTCCCCTCCATCTCCTCCCTCCTCCCCAAGAGGGTATCTAATCTGATATAAGCTCTTACATATATATTCCTATTAAAACATATTTTCCTATTAGTCATGTTGTATAAAAGAATGAGATCAAATGGGAGGGACCATGAGAAAGAAAAAAAAAAAACAAAGCAAAACAAAAAAAGAAAATAGTCTGCTTCACTCTGTATTCAGGTTCCATAGTTCTTCCTCTGAATGTGGATGGCATTTTCCATCATGAGTCCTTTGGAATTATTTTAGGACTCTGAATTGCTGAGAAGGGCTAAGTCTATCAAAGTCAGTCATCATACACTGTGGCTGTTACTATGTACAATGTTCTCCAGGTTCGGCTCACTTCACTCAGCATCAGTTCATATAAGTCTCTCCAGGTTTTTCTGAAATCTGCCTGTTCATAATTTCTTATAGCACAACATTGTTCCATTATAGTCATATACCACAACCTGTTCAGCCATTGCCCAACTGATGGGCATCCCCTCAATTTCCAGTTCTTGACCACCACAAAAAGAGTTGCTATAAATATTTTTGCACATGTGGATCCTCTTCCCATTTTTATGATCTCTTTGGGATACAGCCCTAGAAGTTGTATTGCTGGGTCAAAGGGTATGTACACTTTTACAGCCCTTTGGGCATAGTTCCAAACTGTCCTCCAGAATGGTTGGATCAGTTCACAACTACACCAACAATGAACTAGTGCTCCAATTTTCCCACATCTTCAACATTTATCATTTTCCTGTTTTGTCATGTTAGCCAATCTGATATGTATGCTGTGATTTTTCAGAGTTGTTTTGATTTACACTTCTCTAATCAATAGTGATTTTGAACATGTTTTCATATGATTATAGACAGCTTTAATTTCTCCCTCTGAAATTGGTGAATGACTAGAATTATAAATTTGCCAGTTTTTCCAGCAGTTTTTGTCAAATAGTGAGTTCTTATCCCAGAAGCTTGGGTCTTCGGGTTTATCAAACAACAGATTATTATGGTCACTGACTGTGACCTAGTCCACTGTTCTATTTCTAGCCAATACAAACTGTTTTTGATGATTGCTGCTTTATAGTACAATTTAAGATCTAGTATGGCAAGGCCACCTTCCGTAGCATTTCTTTTCGTTAATGTGAAAGTTGAAATTTTAAGATGAAATGATAAAGGTAAGTATATTTAGTTTGATGTCATATACAAAGACCTCAAAATCATTAATATTGAAAATTAAGGTACAATAAAATAAAGCTGCATCAGTAGCATTGCTAACCTTCTCTAACTATGAAGTTAACAAGTTTTCTTCAGAATGAAGTTACATATCAGACATATTTTGTAATGGGAGGGAGAAAGGAAGGAAAGAAAAAAAGGAAAGAAACAAGCATTTATTAAGCATCTATGTCACAGGTACTTTGCTAAATATTTTACAAATATTATCTCATTTGATCCTGACAACCACCCTGGGAAGAATTTGCTGTTATTATTCTCATTTTACAGGTGAGGAACTGAGGCAGAGGTGAAGTGATTTGTCCAGGGTCACACAGTAGTAAAGTATCTGAGCCTGGATTTGAATTCAAGTCTTCCTGAACTCCAGGATTAGTGCTCTATCTACTGCAAAAGAATCAGTCTCAGAGTAATAAAGTCCTTTTACAGTTAAAAAAAAAAAAGTCTTGATATTTGTTATGTGACCCTGGGTGAGTCACTCTCAGGACCTTGAGTAAATCTTTAAGTCTATACTGTTGGAGTAGGCACAGATCTGTATTGGTCTAGGAAGTTACTTTGATGGGAGTTTTTTATACCAATAAATAAAAAATATAATCCATTCAAAACTGATGCCAATTTGAGTCCACCTATGTATCAATAAACATAAAAGCTTAAGATCCAAATACAAAGCTTAAACATAAACAACAAATAAAGAACTATAATCCCTAATGTATTTAAATACCATAAGACCTTGGAGGAACGATTTGTTCAAGGTTCCTATCACAAAAGGATATTCAATGATACTGCTTGTTTTCATCACTATATGGACAAAAGATTAAGAAAGAGTCACTAAGCAACGAGACGTAAAGATCCAATAACTCCCTCTAAAATCTTGCCAGTTATCAAAGTCAAGCTCACTGGTAGTCTAATTTCTGGAATCTACTCTTTTCTCCTTAAAAATGTTTTTCCCACATTTTCCAGTTTTCTAGCATCTCTGCAATTCTAAAGTGTCCCTCAAAGAAAACTGCATTCAAACATTAAAGGCCTATTTCCTACAAAGTACTGATAAATTTGAAATATGATACAAAAATCTATCTGTAAGAATATAACCTGTCATTTCTGTAAGCTGGTAAATGATTCTTCTCAGTCAGGTGGGAAAATCATATAAAACAATTGTGTGCTTTCTTGTATCATCCATCTCTTAATCATGTCTGTTCTAACCTGAAGAACATAATACAGAAGATAGAAACAAAATGGGAACTGAATAATGTAGCTTTCTTTTTATCATCTGCTGCAAACAATAGGCATATCCCTTTCCTTGTTCTTTGCCTTCTAAACATACCTACATAGGTGATTTTTGCTAGCCTTAAGGATTTTTAAAAATAAAACCCACCTAAATCTGGGTTTTTGTCTCCCTCTTTTCACGGGACCATGTGACTTTTTTGGAATAATTATGATTACATCCCCTTACTCTCAAACTACTTAATATTTAACTCCTTTTTCTACATATATGTGTACTTATTAACATACTTAGACTCTATTTTTTTAGGTACTTTCTTGTCATTAGAATGTAAACTCATTCTGAGTATGAATTGTTTCATTCTTTGTACTGATATCTCCAGAGTCTTAACACAATAAACACATGGAAGGTAATTAATAAAAACTTGTTAACTGACTGCCTCTTTTAATCTGATACAACCATGGGCTCTTTATACAGCCCCCAGTAAATGATATCAATCACTTAAAAGAAAAACATACTTTTTAAAAACTTTCTTTCCCTTGGAATTGCTGCTTTGTTTTTTACAATCTATGTTTTCTTTCACAACATGACAAACAGAAATGTTTTATATGACTGTACATGTGTAACATGTATAACCAATATCAATTTGCTTGCCTTCTCAATGAGGGGGGAGCTTAGGGTGAGAATTTAGAAATTAAAATTTTTAAAAGTGAATGTTAAAAATTGTTTATACACGTAACTCAAAAGAAAAGTGAAATATTTAAACCTTAAAGAGCTTTATAAATGCCAGCAATGATTACTGCTAATTCCATTACTGAGTATACCCTCAATGTGGGCATAAATGACTCCTAAGGATTTTGTATAGAGACTGGTAGTCAAGAATTCCAATCTCTGACAATAATTACTGATCTCCAAACTGGACCCCTCAATTCTCTCTCAGGCCATCTCCCCTAGACTAATCACTTTCCTCTCTTTCCCATCTTGAACCCAAGATGAACCAATTCATCTCTGCAGCATCCTCTCTTGAATCCCTAGCCCCCTTTTCATTTTGCTGATTACACCCAGCCAAGCCTCAGGAGATCACTCCTTTTATTTACCGCCTTCACTCCTCTACATGTGTTACTGAAAAAACAAACAAAATCATGTAACCATTCTGCTACTAACCCCATTATATCTCCTCTATCAGCTCATTATCCTGTTCTCTTCACAATGGCTCTTCCAAATCTTTTCATTCCTCCTCAAACTTCTCATGGACCCCACTCCCTTCACTCTCTCATTTTATATGAACCTTGCCTCATATGTAATAGAAAAAAATTGAGGTCATTTGCCATGAATTTCCTCTTCTCCCATATTCCTCATTTCCCAATTATAAGAATCTTTCCAAGCTATATTTGAATTTATGAGATAGTTTGTCCAGACGGGTACACCATAATAGATCTAAGCATTCTTCTACCACCTCTATTTTCAGTTTAAAGCCTTTTTATAAGATAGGCAAGCTTCTCAGTAAACATTCTTCACAGTCCCTATGAAATGTACTCTGTCCCAGGACATCATTCCATAATCTTACACTATGATTCAAACCTCATTTTCAATTACTCCTTATGTCTCATCTTTTCATTTTTAATATCTTCCTTTCTTATTCAAACTTCCAACCCTTACTCAAAAGAAGTGGCAAAAAACACAATCTGCGTTTCAAAGTTCTTCATTTTTCCACCTTGGATTCTGATGTCACTATAACTACTTTCCAGGTTTTTTCTGGTAGCTCCGTTCAGCTCATCATTAATATATTTTTCAAAGGGTAATGGTTGTGAACTCTCCATTATATCTAGGATGCATGCTTGAGGAAAAGAACATACCTCTTGATTGGCCATGTCAAATCCAAAAATGGATACTTCCACACTGCTCTATAAGAAATCATTAACAATTATGACTACTCTCATTTCTTGAAACATTAATAGTATCCCTTCACCTTCACGTATCTGTAGAGCCTTTTTACTACTCTGCAACAGAGGTAATCCTGGCTTCTTAGAAAACTGATTCATCCTCCATGGGAAGAGTCTTATACCTCTTATATCTAGGAGTTCAGAGTTTCTTTTCATTTTTTGAGCTTCCACTAATGGTCCAGTGAAGAGGATGCTGGGTTTGGAGTCAAGAGGATCTAGGTTCAAAGCCCAGTTCTGCTACTTATTTATTTTATCACCTCAGGCAACTTACTGCTGAGTCTCAGCTTCCCCCATCCAGAAAATGAGAGAACTATATTCTATGATTACTAGTCCTTCTAGCTCTGTCTATGATTCTATGACCCTTTCTTCTCATGCCACATTTTTCTTCTTTCTTTTGCTGTTGTTTTGTCTAGGCAGTCGAGGTTAAGTGACTTGTTCTGAGTCACATAGCTAATAAGTGTCAAGTGTCTGAGGTCAGATTTGAACTCTGGTCCCCCTGACTCCAGGACCAGTGCTACATCCACTGCATAATCTACCTGCCCACATTCTTCTACTTTCAATACATTTAACAATGGTTTTAGTCATCCTCAGAATTTTTTTCTTCCTGTCTTCTTTCACACTTTTTCTTCTATTCCTCCAGACTGCCCTTCATTTCTGTGCATTTGAATTCCCAATCTTTTGTTCTCTCTGTTGTTTCTTTGGTGTGGTTTATCATGCTGTATTCAAGTTTTTCTGCTCTTGTCAATTATTTCTGCTGTGCAGGCTATACATTCTGTTTTCACAATTCTTATTTTTCTCTTATAACATTCAGAAAGATCCTAGTGTGATTCAATGCACCCATGGGAATTCACAGGGTCCTCCACATCATCAGATGTTGATTCATTCCAATTTCCTCTGTCTTATAATATTTATTCACAGGTATTTGGACTCATTTAGAAGATCTGGGGACCACCTATTCTTTTCTTAATATCTTCTCTGTTGGTCTCTCTGCCTATGCTTCAGTGAGTTTTCTTCTTTCTGGGATTTAAGTAATTTCAGACTTTTTTCCTTATATTCCCCTATAGTTCTGGTAACTTTGATAACAGTTTCCTGGAACCTGAACTCAAAGCTGTCTCTGTTTCCTCCCCTGTTGGGCTATCCACATTTCACTGGCCTTAGTCTCTGATCCAATTTAGAGGACTGGGGCAGGGAGTAGACCAGGGAAGGAAATACAGAATGACAGAACTAGTCCCAAGTTGGATGTCAGTCTTCTGGCTTCAGGCCTGGTAGACCCATACAAACACTGGATCCTACTCCATTTCTAATCCTCAGTTCTCCTAGAATCGAGTATTCAAAGACTGAGACTACTAACTCCAGCACAAAGTATTGCTACAATGTCAGTCAGAGCAAGCTCTTGCCTTTTGGGCAGGTAGGTGGAGGCAAAAAGGGGAGGAGGAGGCAAGGGCATATGACTGCAGAACTGAGTTCTATTCCAAGCCTGGAGGACCAAAGTGAGGTCCTAGGGTAGGGAATAGAGTGCAGAATAAGTGTATTAGGGATTAGCCAACTCTATTTTAGTACATCATAAATTAAGTTGATCTAAATTGTACTGTATTTTAATTTATTTTATTAAGTATTTCTCAATTACATTTTAATCTGGTTCAGAGTTTTTGATAGGCATTTGAAACCTCTATCTTTAACCATCTGAAACAACTGAAATTCTGAAGTTACTTTATCTCTTGTGGCATAATACTTATTTTTGGAGAGGTATGAGAAGTGAGAATCAGAGAAAATGTCTAGTCCTCCTCTATTTTGCTGGTCATGTGGTCAGGAAGACCTGGTTTTCCTCAAAGACTATTCCTTCCATCTTCTTCAAGTTCTAATAAACACTACTTAAATCATTTCACTTTATCCTCAAGCAAGATTACTTTGCACAAACATACTGGAAAATGTCATCATCAGGAAGACAAACCGTACTATGAACTCAAAAGCCCAACAGGTCAATGAAACAATTTGCTCAATAATTCTTGAATGTCAAGTGGATTACAGTTTTTTGTGGTTTTCCTTGAAAACTCAATGCTAAATGACAGAGCAAGCTGCCTATTTGCTATGATACTTAGCTCCTAGTTAAAAACACTAGCAATTTAAAAAGGTTTCTACATATATATTTATGAAATTTAAGGTATGTGGTGTCTCAGTATAAACTTGTGTTATCTTAAAACTGATTTTATGACTATGTAATTTAGATTTTCTAAAATTTATTTACTTTCTTCTGCTTTCTATCAACATAAACAGCTTTCCAAAATGCATACTAATACATGTACTACTGTACTTACAACTGCTATACTTACCTCCCCTCCCCATACCCCAAAAAATAAAATAAAAAGCTTTCTGACAAGTTCCTCTATTTCTATAAAAATAAATAATAATATCCTAAAAGCTTGAGATTTGGGCAACCAGGTACCTTCTACCCTAAATATAACAAGGTCTAAGCCACTATTTTTTTTTTAAAAAGACATCTGGTTTAAAAATGTTTAAGTATTTCTGTCTATACAGAAAGGACCAGACTAGATAATCCTTTGAAATTCATCCTAGAACCATTATGCTACCTGGGAGATGAAAGTTATTATTAAATCAATGATGCTTTTTAATGACACCTATCAAAAAATTAATGCAAGCTATGTTTTGTTTAAAAATTGATCATTACTATATATAATGTTTGTACCACAAAATATATCTATTCTATAATCATGAAAGTTATTTAAAACTTTGTCAGGGATTTTTTTCCCTAGTTAAGTATTAATTACTTAAAATGTGTTTTCATTAATTTAAAAATATAAACTTGAATATAAACTAAAAAATTCATACTTTTAAAGGTATAATCAAATCAACTGTATAGCTTAGGTAGGTCTGAGTTTTTAATTAGAGTAATACATTTATTGAGTTCATTTTTATTTGCAAACTAAAAGTTTTCACACCTAAGCTTGTAATGTTTAAAATACCTTTGTCAGTCCATCAGTCAGCAAGAATTTATTAAGAGCTTATAATATGCCAGGTACTTTGGAAAATACTGAGGATACAAAGAAAGGCAAAGACCATTCCTGCTTTCAAAAAATTCACATTCTAATGTGGAAGACAATAACTATGCACATACAAGAGATGTAAAATAATCTCAGTTGAGACAGCAAGGGACAAGATATGGAGTAGTATTCAAGGAATTTCAAGCAGACCTGTGTAGCTCAATTATAGAGTTAATGGAGGAGAAATAAAATACAAGAAGGTTGGCAAAAAAAAGAAAAGGTGAGGTTGTAAAGATTGCTAAATGCCAAAGAAGACTCAGTAGCTGATCCTGGAATAAATAAGGAACCACTGAATTGGGCAGAGAAGGAGGTGAGGGAAAGAGTGTTATGTCCCCTTCTATATTTTAGAAAAACCATTTTGGCAACCAAATGGTACATGGATAGATGCAGGAGAAATGCAAGGCAGGGAGACCTTTTAGAAGGCTACTGTAATAGTCCAAGCAAAAGATAAGGAAAGCCTAAAGCAAGATTGTGGTGATGAATGGAGAAAAGGGAATATAAATGAGAGTTCTTGTGATTTTAGAAACTGGATATGTGTATTAAATTAAAAGTGATGATCTGAGGATGACACCAAGGTTGTAATCCTGCACAACTGGGAAGATGTTGGTGCTCTCAACAGTAATAGGGAAGCTGGAAAGAAATATTTGGGGGAAAAGATAAGAAGTTATACATTTTGGAACCTGAAGAATAAGCAGTTTGAGATGTTCAAGGAGCAGTTGGTGATGTAAGACCTGTCAGTTGGTGACATAAGAACTGTTTGTTCAGCAGACAAACTAGGACTAGACATTGATCTAAGTATTATATATACAGAGATGATAACTGAATCCATGAGAGTGGAAGCTGATACTATTATCAGACAAGATAATACAGAAGAAGGCCTGGGACAGATGCCTAGGGGTACCTATAAATTAGTGGGGATCACAAAGGTGAAGATCCAGCAAAGAAGACTGAGAAAGAAAGGTCAGATGGGTAAAATCAGGAAAGAGTACTACCAAAAAAACCAAGAGAAGATTATCCCAGAGGAGAAGGTTGTCTACAGTTTCAAATGCAAAAGAGAGATCAAGGAGGATGAACACTGAGAAAGGCTCCTGGATTTTGCAATTAAGACATCACTGTTAACTTTCAACACGGCAATTTCAGTAGAACGATGAAACCTAAAGGCAACCTGCAGAAGGATTAAAAAGATAGAAGAGAGGGAGAGGAAGAAAAAGAGAGAAGGAGCAAGCACCTAGTTCATATGTGGCTTTCTCAAAAACTTTTACTGGGGGCAGCTAGATGGCGCAGTGAATAGAGCACCAGTCCTGGAGTCAGGAGGACCTGAGTTCAAATGGCTTCAGATACTTAACAGTTACTACCCATGTGACCTTGGGCAAGTCACTTAACCCCAATAGCCCTGCCTTCCCCCCTCCAAAAAGAAAAAAGAAAAAAAAAAACAAAAAAACCTGTTACTGAAAATGGAGTGATCCAATTATTAATTATTATTTTCTCAAGATTAGTTTTATCTCATTACTATTAAATTGTTGGATATTAATTGTTGAAATTAAGTGAAATATGGCAGAAAGAATGCTGAGTCTGCAAACAAGACAGACCACTACTAGAATCCTGCTTCTGATACTTGCAGCTACTTAAAAAGAGACAGCCACTTAACTTCTCTGATCTTCAGTTTCTTCTATAAAAATGGGGATAATATGTATAGTGCCAAAACAATTTGAAAATTTTGAGAGCACACTACAGATGTAAGCTATTTTTATTATGGGAATCTCTTGAGAAAATTTCATGAGGGAAGGAACGTTGATAAGTATAAAACACAACAGAGTTCAAGGAAGATGAGGTTTTTGAACTTGCATGGGAATTCACTAATGACTTTTATATAAATGTCAGCCTTTGCTAATTTTGTTATTGTAACTTAAGGTTTCTACAATATTTCTCTTACTTTTATGTCATCATAAATAGCTCTTTTTTGCTTTTTTGGGGGGAGGGGGAAGGTCATATGGTTAGTTTTGTGTTAAGTGTCTGAGGCCACATTTGAACTCAGGTCCTCCTGACTCCAGGGCTAGCGCTGTATTCACTGTGCTACCTAGCCATCCCATAAATGGCTTTTTATAAAGCCAATAGCATTAAAGCAGTAAAGGAAATCCTAGAAATACAAGGGAAGTAATATTAACCAACAGTTATATAGTAATATCAAAATTAAGACATTAAAAATTGTATTAGCCATCTTAACATTTGCACACTTAATTTTCTCTGACTTTATTTGCTTTCCTATAACACATTACTTTGTCACTGTAGGACTAAATTTTCAAACTAATAAAGACGAAGTATAAAATTGCTACAATGTCACTTTGGACAACATTTTCAGCTTACTGCCATTTCTTTTACATAGATTTAATGAGTATACCAATTATATATACATACACATTTTTTTTTAACTTTGTTGCTGTTGTTGTTTTGCTTTTTAGAGAGGGAAAGCAGAGCAGTTGGGGTTAAGTGACTTGCCCAAAGTCACACGGCTAATTTGTGTGTGTGTCTGCGTGTGTGTGTCTGTCTGTCTGTCTGTCTGTCTGTGTGTGAAGCGTCTGACGCCAAATTTGAACTCAGGTCTTCCTGACTCCAGAACCGGAGCTCTATTCACCATGCCACCTAGCCATCCCAACGAATTCTATTTTTGATGAATATTTCAAATCTTACTGTAAATTAGGGGGAAAAAATGAGTGACATCAAGCAATTACTATAGTGAAATATTTCCAAGAAAAAACACACGGTACATTTGGCAACAATTTGTTTCAAGAACATGTAAGAGAAGTATTATCTAAATTTAATTTTTTTTTAAATCCAATTATTTTAAATGAAAAAGAGGATTCATTTAAAAGAACCTTTCCTTAAACTTCTGCAAAGGGAAAAAAACTACTCTATCTGGCTCATAAGTGAATTTTGCATTAAAGTAAGATACAGTTCTTTATGAATAAACAAATACACATAGAGAACAGAAAATTCTGTACAAGTAAAACCCCAATTTAATGGATGTTGTAATATTTGGTTTTATAAGACCAAAGTAATTTCACTGTGTCAACAGACCATAACTTTTGAATAAATTACAACAAATTTTAAGAAATAAAAATTCCGTATAACAGACACTTACTTATGCATGTAGGAGTCAATTTCTATAGCACACTAGTTTTTATATTATTTTTTGGAAAAAGGAAAGAAAGGTGTTTTGTTTTAACACGAAGTAATCGAGGTAAAATGGAATTACTAGATATTCTACTGCAATGTCATTAACTGCACACTTTTGCTTTTCTATAATTATACTTTAGTGTTTATAAAACTTAAGATTAATACAACAGGAGTTCTGGGGGCAGAGCCAAGATGGCAGTGTAGAAGCAACAGCATCCCACAGCTCCCACACACCCACCCTAAACATCCATCAAAATATGACGCTGGACAAATTCTAGGACTCTCAAACTCAAAAAATACAGAAAACACATCTCTTGCGGAAGGCAGGTTGGCAGCAGGGAATCATCAAGGCAGGACACAAGTCAAGGCCAGCCCAGCTTGAAACCGAAAACCGCAGCCAGGCCCCAGGGTGGTAGGAAGGAGCCAAGCCAAGCTGCAGCCAGTCTACAAGAGAGAAGAGCTACAGCCTCCAGCATCTCCACATCTACCAAGGTGTGAAAAATAGGAATTAAAGAAAGGTGTGAAAAAAAGGGATGAGAGAAAGGCAGCTGGCAGAAGGGGCTCATCCCAGGCCGAGAGCTGAGAGGAGGCCAGCCTAAAACCACCATGTGGCCAGGCCAGGCTCCGGAACAAACTGGAGGAGCTGAGCCTCCCAAGCCACAGCATGAGACTACTTCAGAGAAGATCTAAAACGCCTGGAGCAATCTGTATTAAGCCAGGATTAAAGGTCAGTGAAAGTGAGTGAAGCTTTCAAGCTAAATTTGGGGGAGGAAAAGTAGTTTGGCCAATCTACCCCCCCCAAGGAAGCAGTGGGGGAAGGGCAAAAACTGCTGTACACTGGGCTGCTTCAGAGTCCCTGGCCTGCAGACTCAGCAGAGGGGCTGAATTGATTGATCAGGGCCAAGTGCTCTTGCGGTGAGCAGCCTGGATCCATATCCTGGTCTTGGGTGGTGGTCCTGGGGTGCGCTTTCAGCAAGCCAAAGCTGGGGGGACTTGCAACACCCCCCAATAGCTCCGGCGGCTGGGAAAATCCCAGCTATTT
>CM053594.1:323036200-323071519 GCA_028646575.1 Pseudocheirus occidentalis
GAGAGTAGGGGGGATAGGGATGAGAGGTGGGATGACAGAGGGGAGGGCACAGTGTGGGGGAGGGTTGCTGGAAGTACACACTTCTGTAAAGGGACAGGGACAGGGTAGAGAATAGAAAGGGGGGGGAATAGGAAGGAGGGACATACAATCAGTTTCTCACAGTATGTCCACTGTGGAGATGTTCTGCTTAATTACACATGTACAGCCTGTATTGAATTGCTTGTCCTTCCAGTGGGGGTGGGTGAGGTGACTAGGGAGGAAGGGAAAGAATCTAGAATTTAAAGTTCTGTAATCAAATGTTAAAAAATATATATGTATATCTATTGTTGTTATTATTAACTACATGCAACTGGGAATTAAGATGTACAGGCATTGGGGTAGGGAGACCCATCCAGTCCTACCAGAAAGTTAGAGGGGCAATGGGGGAGGACATAGGAGAGAGCAGATTGGGGGAGGGGCTATAAAATTGGGATTGCTGTTTTGGGGTGGAGGGTAGGGGAAAGATGGGGAGAAAATGTGTAGCTCAATCTTGTGGAAATGAGTGATATAAACAAGAAAATAATTTTAAAAATTTATGTAACAAGTTGATTAAAAATATGTAATTATAAATGAGAAGTTTACTGTAAATTTTAACAGGAAACTTCTTTGTATTGAATGACTTTTATGGTAAAGGATTTTTTTGAGCCTCTCAGTTTTATCAGATTTTTCACTTTATTGCATCAATTTTATTATGAAACTGTGTTTTGATTGGGGAAAATATGTCAGATTGAAAAAAAAGGTCATGGCTGGCACTTCTGTAAAATTATTGTTAGTTAACTATTGTAGTTTCATTATATTCCCAGTGTATAATTGTGTTTTTCTCCATATTTAATGTCACTTTCTTTATGTTCAGTCTGAACATTGTGTTCTCTGTTACAAATGAAAGTGTGCACTTGTCATTTCTTAGATTTCTCATTTGGGATTTGATTCCATCAATATAACTAATGTTGCCATGTTGAAAATATTACAGTTGTGCCCCTATGTTTTTTAATTTAGTCTTTAAGTAGTTTATTACTGGATGTCATCATAGTGAATCTTAATCAGAATTATTATTTTTTTACAGGAGATTAAGCAGTGAACAAAATGTTCCCCTTGATGTTAAACGACAGCGGTTTCATTCACCCCACCATGAATCAACTGTAGCTAACCAAACAGTGCCTTTACCAGATGAAAGAAGATATTCAGCACCAGGATCAGTTACTGCACCATTGTTACATTCCTATTATGTACCAGATTTAGTCAGATCTGTTCAACCTTTTCGAGAGGCACCATTTTCAGAACCTAGGGAAATAACACTTCCGGTGGCCAAAGATGAGGTAACATGGATACAAATTTCATTTTGTCTTTTGGGAGTTTGTTTAATTGCCTTTTTTGAAAAAAAAAATGCTTTAGTGTTTAATAAACTTCTATTAAATTGTTAATAATGGAAGAAGAAATCTTCATGGATGTCAGGGAAATAAACTATTCTTTTATGACATGTAGGTCTATTTTTTGACATTTCTTAAAGTTTTTATATACCTTATAGCAACATGTTTTACAGTTTTTGTTAGCTATTCTACTGTGAAAGCCTTTGTAGTTTATAATTTTGTCAGGTTTATAAACAGTACAGATTAGAACTCAAAGTAATTAATTCTCTAGTCCATTTATAATTCATTGAACTTGAATCTTATCTTTTAAACATGAGAGAAGTTTGAAGTGACTTTAAGTGGCTTTTGTAATAATTTATAAAGTCACCTCCTTTTGGGACAGTTGTTTTTAGTCAAAGGATTTAGGATTTTTGGATTTTGTTTTTCTTTTTTTTTTTGGTGATTGAGAATCCCAACAATTACTGAGAAGTGACTCATACTAAGTTACTAAGTGACAAAACTAGAATTAGGAACAATAGTATGTATCTAAAATTTGCCAAATAACATTTTAGATGAAATAAAATTATTTAAATTAGTATTCTTGGAAAATAACTCCATCAACATGGAGGAATATTTTTTTTTTAAGCATCCAAATTTAGAAGCATATGTATATGTTCCACATTCAGTTAAACTTTAAAAATACCAGGCAATCAGGAAGATAATTCATTATGTAACTTTCTTTATTCCTTGGCCTGTTGTGGATTTACATTTAATTTTCATGCAGTTTTGAACTTGCCCCAATTCTTAACTGAGATTCTTGGAATTGTATACTTTTCCATCTTTGCTTGCCAGGAAAAATAGGACAAAAAAACAAGAAGAAGAAGAAAGACTCAAATTAGAAATGATAAATTTGGGGTGTTCTAAAGGACTTCCTTTGTTCTTCCTTCTTTATTTCACTCACCTTTTAAAGGGAAAATTTTTCAAAGGCAGTAAGGAAGTTGGCACATTGCACAAACTAGTTTTGTGGTTTGAGGGATGGGTATGAGATTTCCTTTAATGATAATTTTGTTCATTCACTTGTTAATTAAGTATGTATTATAGACAGTGTGCTAGGCACTGGGGGAGAGACCTAGTCTCTTCCTTTAAAGCTTAGTCTAGTAAATGTATATTCTAGTACTCCAGAACCATAAGAAATCTTAAGTCTATGTGAGCTACGTATTATTTGTGGGCAGATATTACTCTAAATGGATTTTGTTATGTAAAATTCATTTGAAGTTATTTGTTCTTTTTTGCATAATGTTTCTAATAGATAATTGTTATTCATAAATCTCGGTTATTCATTCAGAGTATAGACATGTATTTTTTTAAATTCATCCTAATTCAAAAACAGATAATTGACGTAATTTAGTTATTGGTATATACCAGTGCCTTTTCTTTAACTTCCTTAACATAGAAGAAAATTCTCATATCCCAGACATTAGAGATCAAAGTATTTATCATTGAAGAAATGATAGCCCCAACTTTTCTCTGTCCTTTACTGTCATCTTGCCTAATAGCCTGAGAATCAAAAGAAACAATGAGATCTATTTTCTCATGTGTGACATTCCCTAGAACATAATTTCTTTTTCAACTTTAGGATCTATTTTGTGTATGTTTTGTAAAAGGCTTAGTTCTTAGATTGGTACACTGATATCTTAGAAATTTTTTTCTTGATTATAAAATTTGTTTATTTCATTATATCACTATATTAATGATATACTGTCCATTTACTATAATAGATTGCAACTTCATCAAACTTTGGGCACTTAAATTTTCTGTGTCAGTTTTTTGAACTATAAAATTAGAGGATTGTTCTCAATGACCTCCTAGGTCTCTTTTAGCTCTAAACCTATGAATTGTAAATCCTTCAAAGAAGACATACCCAGTATGCCAGTTTACCATTCTCATTTTCTCTACCTGACTAGCCCACACCATTTTCTCATCATAGACATCTTCTATAATGTTTCCACACAGCCCGTTGCCCTTTGGCTTATTTGTATTTTTAATTCTTCTAAGGTTGTGGTATTTCAGTATTTATAGCCATGTAATAAAAAATTAGGTAAAGGTTGTTGCATTACTAATCAGTTTGGAGTTATTGAATTCCTGCCCTGTTTCCCAAATACCATCCAGCCAGAACTCTTCCTGCTTGTTATTTCTGGGCCCAAGAGTTCCTTAATTCCATAAACTTCCATTTTTTTGTGTTTTCAGACCACTATATTGTGATGGGTTTTTTTCTTCTTGGATTTGTAGGTAAATACGTGGTTTTTCTGGTCAATAAAAATAGAAATATGAGGGACATTCTTTAATGATACTGCATTCTATCTGTCTTGGATCTCTTGAAAAAATACTGTTTTCTGTTACTTTGTTAAATCATACTTCTAGTAAAAGAAGATAGTTTTATTTTTAATCATAGATTTTGCTTTGATATAATAAAACCTAACTAAGAAGTTTTTTAATATTCTGAAATTAGATATTTACTTTTTAATATAAAAAACCATATAAAGAAATGGTTTGCATTACTAATGTAAAAGTGTAGAAGATTTTTCATACTACTGAAATGAACAAATGTTTTATAGGTGTTATCAGGGATTATAGGGGCCTGCTTACCGTACTAACAATCAATACAATAATTACAAATAATTATTTTTTATTAAAATAACTTTTCTTCCTCAAGAGGATTTCATTGTTGGTATAGTTCAAGTTGTACATTTCAAAGCAATAACATTTCATTTATTTAAATTTATTTATATAAATAACTATGATATACAATAGCATATGCTATGTGTATTAGAGAATTTCAAGAGAAAATGCAATGTGAGGTCCAAGAGGAAGATTCATGAAAAAAGTAACTTTTGAATTGAATTTTAAAGGAATGGTTGAAAGAGGGCAAAAGCAGAGGAAGTGAGCAAGGAGGACAGTCAGGATAAGAAATAGCTGAAAGCCTCCTGTCCAACATAGGCCAAATAGATTTTCTTATATTTTGATAACATAGAAAAATTAACCATCATTTTCTATAAAGATTATTGTGTTATTTCAGATATCTCTACTACCTTAGCCTGTTAATTTATAGTTTGCTTATTTGAGAAACAGATTAATTCTTAAAAGGTTTTATTTTCTTGGAAAATTTTTATCAGCATTTTCCATATGTACATTGAATCTGATAGCAGTAAGAAAACTGGAATAAATGCCAATTTATATTGAAATTCTTAATTAACCAGAAAATCAGTTTCTTGAATTCCAATTTCTCTTATTCCTAGTTTGGATTTGTGACTCCTTGCTGGACTCATAGAATTTTAAAGATGCAGTATGTTAGAGATCAACAAATCTAACTCTCTAATTGAACTTCCAATCCAGTGCTCTTTCTACAACAGTGCTAATTTGCATGGCTCACATCTGTACCTTTAAAGCTAGCAGGTAACATTCTGCAGAAAACTCTACTGTTTTTTGTGTAGTTTCAGATCTTGTTTAGCATTCCCATCAGAAAAATACCTCTTTTCCTGCCTCTTCCCCCAAGACAGTTTTACTCAGAAAACCATCTCACAGCTGACAGATGGAGAATGTGTACTGAGAACAGCATGTAAAAGTTATCCCCTTCAGCTTTACACTTGTCAAGATATTCACAAATTTTCCAGAAGAATGTAAAAAAGTAGAAACCTTAAAATATATTCACTCTTCCTTACAATAAAATGTACTTGCTCTAACAGTAACTTTATTGCTAATTTTGTTTTAAAACGCCTTTGGAAATAAATTATGATGTTATTTAGAAGTTGGATACTGTATACTTAGATGAAAAAATCTATTTTTAATCTTCCAATTTTTCTATACCTTTTCAAATGTGTTGTCTCATTTTTAGCATAAATAACCCAACTGCAATGCAAAATTACTTATTCCTATAATTAATTTTAAGTGGAAAAAAAAGGTAATTAAATTTTGATGAGAGCCCAAAAAGGATAAGGCATTCTGTATAATTCTTCTTGTACGTGGAAGAATGGAGAAATTTTTGAAGATAAAAATAATGCTTCTAAACTAGAAACTAGAATTTCAGTTACCTAAACCATGAGCAATTAAATTTTTTTCTTTGGAAAAACCTTGTTACCTGTGTAGATAAGTATAATCTCTGTCACCCATGTACCTACCACTACTTGTTCATTTTAAAATTCGTATTTTTTAATTTAACTAAAGATATGAACTTTGCGCTGTCTCTTGAAATATTTCTCTGCATCTGGCCCAAGCACGTTTGCATCTATCTGAATCTTATTCTGTCAGCTTATACTACTGTCTGTGTTTACTTCGATGACAAAGAATCAAGCCTAACAGAAACAGTGAGGATTCCTAAGTGAACATCTAGCTACTGAAGAAGCTTCTCTTTTCTTGCAAGTAATTTCCTTCAGAAACTTTGTGGGAGGGAGAATTATTCCTATTCACAGAAACCAAAAGAGAAAAGGGAGATGAGAAAAGGCAGAATTTTAGAATTCCAAGATAACAATTAAATTTTAATTCAGCAAATATTTATTAAGCACCTACTAGGCACTGGAGATATTATGACAAAAATGGAACAGCTCTAACTCAGAAAGTTTTTATTTTACTAAGGGGTATAACACCTGTGCATAGGCAAATAGAAGACAAGGGAAATAAAAGAGAGAGAAAAAGCTAACAATTGGGAGTGTGTGTGTGGGGGGGGAGGGGATCAGGGAAGTCTTCCTAGAGGAGGTAGTACCTGAATGAAGCCTTGAAGAAAGGCAAAGGTTCTTAACAGCAGGGATTAAGATAAGAGTACATTCCAGGTATGGGGGAATGGCTTGTGTAAGTGCATGGAGGTGGGAGATGGTGTATTAGGGTTAGAGAATAATTCATATTCTAGTTTGGCTGGAATGTAGGAGAATATTGTGAAATATGGCTGGAGAATTAGTAAGAGACAAAGGCCTTAAATTTCAGTCTTAATTGCGTTTTATCTTAGTAACAAGAGAGAGCTGCTAAACAAAAAGTTGTTGAGCAGAGAAGTGAAATGATCAGACTTTTACCTTAGGAAGATTATTTTGAAAGTTTTGTGGGAGATGCATTGGAGAAAAGAGAGTCTAGAAGCAAGGACACAAATTAGGAGGCTATTGTAGTGGTCCAAATAAGTGATGAAGAGATCTTGAACCTGGAGGTAGTTGCTGTGTGACAAGAAGAAGATTTGAGAGAGAGTAAGATACTTGGCAACTAATTGGCTATAGAGATTGATGGAAAAGAAGAGTGAAGGACAATTCTGAGGTTACTTTGGGAACATTGGATGGTGATACTCTAAACAGAAATAAGAAAGTTTGCCAGAAGGGTAGGTTTAGGGGGAAAGATACTTGATTAATTCTCTTTTTGGGACAAGGTGAGTTTGTGATGTCTATGTGTTATCCAGGAGCAGATAGATAGCAAGCAGATAAAGATATTTAACTGGAGTTCAGAAGAGAGAAGGTTGTAAATATTATTCAGTCTATTTTTAAAATTACTAAAATGTAGAATAGAAGCATGTATGCTCCTTCCTACATTAGATTGTCAGCTCCCTGAGAGCCAGAACTTTTTTTGCCCCTCTGTTTAGTGTAGTGCCTGGTACGTAGTAAGTGGTTTAATAAATGACTGTTCAATGATTTATTGATTGATCACTTAAACCACCATAAACCTTGCTCTACGGGGAAAGCCTTACCTTGGAGCCTATTTTCTTATTTTATATGCAATTCTGATAACTTGAGCTTCTACTTTTGAGCCTTTTGTAGTTAGCAGAAGCTTGATTATTAAGCCAGCTCCAAGTCATTCGTGGTCCAAAACAGTAGTCTCTAAAGTTAGGGGCAAGGTGTGACTTTAGGGGAGAATGTGATCAGTCATTTAGAGAATAGGAAAATAGGTCACATTTCACTTCCTCTGCCCCTGCCCACTTCCTGGAGCCACAGACACTTACTAGGTATGTAATCCTGGGCAGCTTGTTTCACCTCTGAATTGATTGGTAATTAAGACCCCAGACCCCTCACTATTCATTTTTGGTGGTAAAGACTGAAAAGCAATATTAGGAGAAATGGATGACTTTCTGTTCCATTACCTTTACCTCTAAACAAACTTCCTATTTCTGTCTATACCACTGCTATCCCTCCCAGTCACCTAGGTTACACTTGACTCCTCACTTTCCCCCCATCCCTCATATTCAATAAGTTGCCAGGTTTTACCATTTCTGCCTCCAGCAACATAATGTATTGCTTCATTCACAGGGTCTCCACCCAAGTTCAGGCTCTCACCACCCCTTACTCTTACTTGGACTATTGCAGTGGCTTCCTGATCGGTTTCCTTGCCTCCAGACTCACCCCTTTCCAGTCTGTCTTCCACATAGCTGCTGAAATGATTTTCCTAGAGCATAAATCTGATCATGTGACTCTCTACTAAGTCTAATGATTCTTTGTTGATTCCAGGGTTTGTGATCCTTTAATTTCTAGTTTTATGTAATTTTAATAATACAACTATTAATGAAGTAGTATATTTTTGTTACTTATGAAACCCTTTGGCTCCTTCCTGGTCTGAACTTAAATTTCTAAGATTAGATAAATTCAATTTAATTTAACAAGCATTCAGTACATATTATGTACAAGCCAGTGTATTGGGGACTGGGGGTACAAGTATAAAAACAGAACTATCTTTGTCCTCAAGGACATACTCAGGGAAAGAGAGACATAACATTTACACAGAGTTGTATTACATGGAAAACTGAGGAGAGAGAGAACACTAATGGGTGAATGAAAGTTTCAGGGAAGAGATTGCTATTGAACCTTAAGGAAGAGAATCTGAGAGAATCCATCCATTCTAGGAATAGATAGATAGCTTGTGTAAATACACAGGTTGGAGTATTGAGCTCAGGGAACAGTTTGATCCTCATTCTTTGTCATTTTTCTGTGACGTTTGACAAAATTGATCACCACCTTCCTAGAGAGTCTCTCCTCTCTAGGATTTTGTAATCTGCTCTCTCTCTTTTTTTTTTTTTTTCTATCCAGCCTTTCTTTTCAGTCTCCTTTGCTGGTTTTTCATGTTATGCCCACTAACTATGAATGTCCCCTAAGTCTCCGTCCTGGACCCTCTTCTTTTTTTTCTTTTAATAATTACAATAAGCACTTCAACAACAATAATAACATTTATATAGTGTCTGTTAGAAGCCATCATATGTGTTGTGCTAAACACTTTATAAATTACTTATTTATTTTGTATTATTTTGTTTTACTATCTCATTTGATCCTGATAACCATCTCAGATGTTATTTTCATTTGATGGTCTTATGAGTTCCCATGGATTCAGTTTTCATCTCTGTGCAGATGATGTCAATATCTCTTATCTCCAGCCCTAATAGATTACTCTTCTAACCTCTGGGTTTACCTACCAGTTGCCTCCAGGCCATCTCTTAACTGGATGTCCTACAGCATCAGAAATTCAGTATATCCAAAACAAAACTCAGTATCAGTATCTTATCTCCAAATCTCCTCTTTTGAACTTACCTTTTCTGTGAAAGGTACTACCATTCTAGTCACCCAACCCTTTGTTGTTGTCTTTGACTCCTCATTCTACTTTATCCAATGTACCCAGATCTATTGTAGAGTCTTGTCATTTCTAACTTCACAGCATCTCATATGTCACAGCTGCCTCTTCCTGGACTTTTGCCATAACTTTCTAACTGGTCTTCTTTTTCTAAATCTTTCTATATTTCAGTCCATCCACGTTACCTAGAGGTAGTTTTTCTAAAATAGCAGGCCTGTTTCCTACTCAGTAAGATCTTGTGGTTCCTTATTACCTCCAGCATCAAAGATAAACTTCTCTTTGTCATTTTCAACTCTTTTACTTCTTATACTTTGCTCCCATTCCTTCACTTTATGATCCATCTATACTACCCTGATAGAAGTTTCATGAATAGCACATCTCATCTCGTTTGTCTCTTTGCGTGTACAATCTTTTTTTTTTTTTTTTTTTGCTTTTTTGGAGGGCAATTGGGGTTAAGTAACTTGCCCAAGGTCACACGGCTAGTTTTTGTGTTAAGTGTCTGAGGCCGGATTTGAACTCAGGTACTCCTGACTCCAGGGCCGGTGCTCTATTCACTGTGCCACCTAGCCGCCCCCGTGTACAATCTTCTACTTCTGAAATGCATTGCCTTCTCATCTCTACTTTGCTTCCTTTAAGAATCAGATCATATCCCTCCTTCTACAAGAGGCCATTCCTCCTAAACTTCCCCATACAGCCCCAGGTGCTAGGGCTTTTTCCTTTAATATTATTCTGTATGCAACTTGTATGCGTTTAGTTATTTAGAAATTATTAGTAGAAATCTCCTTTTGCCTTTCTTTATACCTGCAGGGCTTAATACAATGTGTGTCATGAAGTAATTACTTAAGAAATGCTTGTTGATTGACTGATGGTTTGGAACTGAACATAGTAGTCTAGTTTGTTTGAAATACAGCATTGTAGTGATGGGAAATAATGTTAAGCTATCTATGGCTGTATAAATTATTTGGGGAAAAATTATTACAGTTAAGACATTTTCCCTCATGCATATCTCAGATTACTAAAGTTGCCATTAAAATCCACTTCTTTCTTTATCTGCAGAGAGGGGGAACTAGTAGTTGACATCTTATGTAACCTACTGTACTTTTGTTAAATCATTTCAACCTTATTTTTCCTTCTTAAATAGTAATATTTCCATTAGTTTTTTGTATTGGGTTATTTTCATCATCTTTAACTACCACTCCAACTCTCAGCACTCTAACCTTTCTCCAAATAATCCACATTTTATTTTACCAGAATTCTAGTGTGTTCCTTATTAATGCTAAATGCTCTCTACAGATCTTCTGTTTATGTTGTGTTTTCAAACTATCTCCATTAACTTTTCCCTGTTTTTTAAACAGATGTTCATTAGAGATCCTGCTTCTAGATTTAACATAGTAATGGCAGGATCTTACAAGTAAAGTTGGAATAAGAAGTGTTAGTGTTGGTGTTTAAGGGGATTGTCTTGAAGTGGATGGCTTAGCACTCTTAATAACAGAGTGGAGATCAGGTTGTGTTGGGTTATATACATAATCTCAGTATGTGTTCAGAATGATTAGAATTTCTTTTTGGTCTTTGGAAGCAGGATTTGAATCCTCACTTGGCTGTGGTTAGTGATGTGTATTTGTGTATGATTAACTTTGTCCAAAGATTCATAATATGCTAGAATTGGAGGACACTTCAATCTTATGTTGATTTCTGCAGTTGTTAATATTATCCCTCACCAATACTTTATATTTACTTTTGTCTACATTTTGTATTTACTTTTTTGTGCAAATATTTCCCTACAGGAGAATATAAGCTCCTTGAAGACAGGGACAGTCTACATTTTACATTTGTATTCACAGCACCTAGCATAGTACTTGTAGGTGCTTAATAAATGTGTTCAATTGAATTGAATGATAAAATTTTCAACGTTCATTATGTACTGAAAAAGGGTCAATGTGATGGTGAAATTGTCACATGCCTTACTACCAAATTTATGTTAATACTTGCAATCTTGTCTAAACCTTTTCCCTTCCTCTTTCTTTCTCCCATTTAAGGAAGCAATTATAGGCTATAAAGGGGCCCTTTCTATCCATGAAACTTAGAAAAGTTATAGAGATATGCCTTTTGGGGGCTTTTGAGAACATGAAATAGAAAGAATATTAAGATGATAGTAGGCAGCTGGAACACATTTTATAGACATATTTGTTAAATAATAATAGGTTTGTTGAAATTTTGAACAGGAGTTTTTAAATTCCTAAAAATACAGAATTTATAAAGTATTTTTTTTGGGGGGGGTGTAAAGTTGAGTCAGCAGGTATTGAACGTATTTCAAGTGTGTCAGCAGCGAACTTGTGATTTGAAGAAGAAAGAACTCTGTCGAACTCAATTGCAGAGAGAAATTCAACTGATATTTCCACGTATGTTTCTTTTATGTATCCTTAAATCAAGTTCATATTTCAAATTTTAATGCCATTTAATAACTAAATTATATTTTATAATTCCATGGCTTTTTTTTTAGAGAGCAGACTCTTCTTGGTTGGATCCTCGTTGAACGGATTTGGTACAAGGAGCAGTGATGGTGATTTGTGCCTGGTTGTTAAGGAGGAGCCAGTAAGTAATTAACGTTTTAAAAAATTTCCATTATCAAGGTCAACCATACAAAAATATAAATATTAGCTAACATATACTATAATTATCTCTTATTAATGACTAGTATTTTCTTGCTTACATATAACTTAAGAGAAACTAGAAAATGCTTTTTCTCTTAAGGCACATTTAGGAGGAAGTTACAGAAGTTAACCACAAGTTAAAGCACTCCCAATATTATATAAGATTTTAGGCTCAGAAAATGATATTTATATCTGTGCACTTTTTTGAAACAACTTCTGTTTTGGAAGGTCACTGAGCAGGTTATTAGGTAAAGAAAAATGGGCTCTAATTCCTCTATATTTAGATTTTTAGTAATGGCATGTTACAAGTATTTATTTTCTTTGATATTTAAAAAGTTTCCCATTATTTGGAATAATAAAAAAATTGAATAATAAGAATTTTCACAAATAATTTCCACAATTCTGCTGACAGTAATGAGTTCTAGCAACTGCAAGTCAGAAAATTTACTTGTTCCAAAAAATAATTGGTATATCTTTGGCATTTGGAATAGTATAAAAAGTGAGGAAATAATTCTGAAAGATTAAAAAGAAATTTCAAAAGGCTCAGTTAAGAATGCGTTACAATTTAAATGAAAACTTCCTAACTAATTAATTTAGATGAAAGACTCTTAATAAAAAAACTAATTGTTTTTATTCTAAGTTTTGGCACAAGCTATTTTCCTTATTCTCCCAGTGTATCAAATTATGTTATCAGGCATCCTTTTAAGTAGAATATTCCTTTAAAAATCATTCTTGTTGATCTGTAGGGTAATGATAGTTGATGTTCATAATGATAACCCAGAAGCACCATAAGATTCTGAGATTCTTTTTCTCTCTCATCAAGTAAAGATTTTGTTAATTTCAATAGGACTTAATCTTTTTTTATTGTATTTAATTTCCTGAAAATTGATAAGCCCAACAAAAAGAGTAGTATGACTCTTTTGACCAGAATTGTGAATTTTTACATATTCTCCAGCTGGTCTTTAAGTTTTAACTTGTTATTTATTAGTGTTTCTCATTGAATTTTATGGTTGCTAATACATGAACAACTCACAGAATCTAGATTAGTATTCTATTTTGTTGGAAATGTGGTTGCTTTTCATAGTTTTATTAGGTCAGAGGAACTACATGATTGCTTTTCAGTGTGCATTTTCAAATTCAAATTTAGATTTAAATTCAAGATGTGACCTAGATATTTTTAAGGTTCATAAGATCTATGTGTGTATTTCAAACTTGAGAAAAAATAAAAACTCTGTTCTGTTAGAATCTTTCTTTAAAAATCACGCTCCCTTTAAATTAAAGAATAGGTATGGAAAATGAGGAGGGTGTAAAAAAATTTATTTATAACTTTTTAATATTTGTTTCAGGTAAACCAGAAGACGGAAGCAAGATATATACTCAGCTTAGTCCAAAAACATTTCTGTACTAGACTTTGTAAGTCTCAGATGCTTTGAATTCATACATTGCCCCATATCTCCATGATCTTGTAAATAATATGTATTTCTGTAAAATTAATTCTATTTTTCCAATGAATTCCAGCATACTTGTATATATGAGAAGTGATGATTCATTTAACACAAGTTCTTATACTAGATACTGTGGGGGATATAACAATTTATGATGTTATCTTTTTTCTGATGTTAATATTCAGCCCTTTTCAGTTGTGTTTGATTCTTCATGATCCCGTTTGGGTGTTCTTGGCAGAGATACTGTAGAAGTTTGCCATTTCCTTCTCCAGCTCATTTTACAGATGAGGAAACTGAGGCAGATGGGGTGAAGTGACTTGCTCAGGGTCACACAACTAATAAGTATCTGAGGCCAGATTTGAATTCAGGAAGATGAGTCTTGCTGACTTCTGGCATGCTATCCACTATACAACTTGACTGCCCCTCACTATAGCCAGCATTTATATGGCACTTTTGTGTTTTGTAAAACAGTTTATATATACATGTGTCTCCTTTGACAGCTACTGTACTGTCTAATAGAGCAGACAAGATATACATGAAGAGCTATAAAAAGATAGGTGACAAAATATGTCTTGTGGTACATAGTTGTTGTATTAGCTAGCTTTTACATGGTACAATCACATAACTATAATTCTGTGGTAATTAAGAAAAATCTAAAACCTTGTGCTGCATCCTCTTATTCTCTCTACATGCTCTTTTGGTGACATCATCTTCTATGGTTATAATTGCCTCTGTGCAGATTGCTTCTTGATTTATCAACCCAGCCCATTTCCTTTCTGAATTCCAGTTCCATGTCACCAACTGTCCATTGGATGTTTTGAATTAGATTTCTGGTAGCTGTTTCTGACTCAACATATTTGAAACAGAACTTACCTTTGCCCTAAAACCCACTTCTTTTCCAACTTCCCTGTTTCTGTTGGCAGTGCCACTATTCATCCTCCACTCTTTACTCTCCCTCAGAGCATGGGTTCAGATAATTGCCACAGCATCTTGAACCTACTCCACAGTAGCTCTTTTGTCACTTCCTCATTTGGGCCCTCTACAATTCTCACCTCCCCTCTTAATGTCCTTCCATCCTCCACACATTCATTTTCCTAAAGCATAGATCTGATGTCTCAGTTCCCCTCTTCAATAAACTCTAGTAGCTCCATCTTCCTTTTAGAATAAAATACAAACTTTTGTTTGGCATTTCAAAACCTGGCCTTCACTGTTTTTCCAGCCTTGTTACAAAGTACTTACTGTTGTCCACTCCTTAGTCCATATAGATTGGCTTTTTTGCTATTTTTGAATTCCACCTTCAGGCACTATGCCCTGGCTTTTCCCCATCCCTGGAGTGTTACTCTCTTTGCCTCTTCCTCTTGGAATCCTTAGTCTCTCAAGACTTATTGCAAGTGCAGCCTTCTTGAAGCCTTTCCTGATCTCATGAGCTGCCATTCCTCTTGAAAATTACATCTTAGTAGGTATGTTTTCCCCAGTAGAATGTACTTTTCTTGAGGTCAGGGTCTATTTCTTTTTTAGTTTTGTATACCCAGAACCTTGCATAGTTCCTGGCATATAGTAGACTGCTTAATAAATGCTTGTTGATTGATTGAGAAAGTAGCATTTGATCTGTATTTGAAAATTAAAAACCACTGTTGAAAAATGGGCTGTGAAAAACAGGCAGTGGTTGAATTTGGTCTGTGGCCCAGTAGTTTGCTGACCCTTGCAGTAGAAGGAGGGATGGATTTAGAGTCATTATTGGTGTGCTGTGCTTGAAGTCAAGAAGACATCTTCCTGAATTCAAATCTGGCCTCAGATGCTTACTAGCTATGTGACCCTGAGTGTGTCCTTTAACCCTGTTTGCCTCATTTTCTCATCTGTAAAATGAACTGGAGAAGGAAATGGCATACCACTCCAGTATCTTTGCCAAGACAACTCCAAATGAGGTCACAAAGAATTAGACATATCTGAAATAACAAAAATAACAAATCTCTATGACTTTGGACAAATCATTTAATCTTTTTGGGTCCTATTTTCCTTGACTGAAGGGGTGGACTAGGTCAATAAATTAATAAATATTTATTAAATACCTAGGCACTGTGATAAGAACTTCAAAGGTCTATTTCAGTTCTAAATCTTTGATCTCATAAAGTACCTATTACATGTAAGAATATATAGTCATGGATACAGTTCCCTCATTAAAAGAATGTAAGCACTTTGCAAGTAGGGATTGTTTCTTTTTTCATATTTCATATTCAATTTCATTTTCATAACTAGCACAATGTTTGACACATGGTACATGTTTTAGTAAATGCTTTTTGATTAACAGAAGCTCTTATCAAACTTATAGGCAAATGGGGGAAGTACAAGTTTACTATTAACAGTAAGACAAGGACGAGTGAAATCAGCACACAAGACCTACACACAGGTGAAGTGTCATGAGAAATTTTATGATGGAGCAGTATTTTTTGCTATTGGTTGAGAATGAGATAATGTGAGATTTGGATGTTAGAAGGGTAGAAAGGACTGTAGCATGTGGGGATGATATTGGTGAGAAAGAGGAAGCCATTCTAGGTATAGGAAATGGCATGACCAAAGGGATAGAGACAGAAGAGGACAGAAATATAGTAGTTAGTCAAGTTTGGTTGGAACATGGACCTACGTGAAGACGTGTAATATGAGATGATGCTAAGTGGGCAGGTCACAACCAAGGGCAATGAATGGCAGGCAATAGAGAACCCAGAGTAAAGGAAAACCTTTAAGTTACTGATCTGCTCATTGTTTAATGGGTGATGTAATGCTGGGAGAAGCAACATCATCTTCCTTTCTTACTTGGCCACCCTCTGCTGTTTTTCAGATCCTAGGAATTTCTCTATCAGTAAGGAGACCCTGTACTCTAAATTCTTTTGGTTCTCCTACTTCTCTGCTCCTTGTTTATCAGTCAGCAGAAATTAATGAGAGTCTCTTACGTTTCTGACACTTTACTCAGTGCTAGGATAGAGATACAAAAGCCTCAGTCTTTTGCCTTAAGAAACTTACATTTTACTAAGGTATAATATGGTCACAGATGATTACATACAGGACTCACACACGCACACACAGACACACACAGACACACACACCATGCTTGACAATTTGGAGGAGGACACTAACAAACGGGGGAATTAGGAAAGAAAATAGAGGGGAGGCACATTGTGAGGACTTTCTCTAGTGCCTCTGGATCTCCTGACTCCATATTTCTGGCTCCTATTTAATTTTAACCCTTTTGTCTCCCTTTGTCTAACCATTTATATCACATAAAATTAGGCTGTAACATATTTCATCAGTAAGTGCCAACGTTTAATAGGGGAGGTATATTGAAGTGTGATAATTAAGTTTGAGGCAGAAGGTTTTGTGTGAAGAAATTAGATTATTGTTGTATCATGGAACCCCACGGTTTTAGAGTTAGAAAATACCTTATATACATACTATGGGAACGTAGCCCTAGAGCCAGATGAGACCTCAGGTGACATCTAGCCTCACTTTGTTTTTTATACAGTTAGTCCAACCTCCTTATTTTACAGAGAAACAAATTGAGGCCCAGTTAAATTTGGAGGTGAAAAATAGTGTACCATGATTTGCATAATGTATTTGCAAGAACTTAGAAGATAAAACTGAGTATAGGAAAATAGTTAACCTAATTTGCTTTTTCTCCTCTCTCAATTTTTCCTTATATTAGTCTTATTTATGTACATACTATATATCTCCCTAGTAGAATGTAAGCTTGAGGGCAGGGATTATTTCCATAGTTTCGTTGTGTCATCATTGGCTAGTGTAATAATGCCTTACACACAGTAGACATTTAATAAATACTTACTGAATTGAATTAGTAGTTTGAACTTTTGATTAAATACTTTTTGAAACCTGTCATTGTTTTCTATTTGTTTTAATGTAACTAAAAGGATAACAAAGTATCAATTGCATTGCCTGTTTTGTAGAATCAGGCATTATTTATTTAAAAAGCTTTTTGGGGGTGGTACTTTCTTTTCAGAATAAACATGGATTTAATGTTAACTTTTTTGGAATCAAGTGACACTATTGGAGCCAAGTTCTTTCTGTTTCTAAGCTGAATTCTTACTTAGATATTTTGGAAATGGCATTAATCACAGTGAAACTTACTCATTTAACTCATGTGAAATTTATTTCGAAAGTACTTTTGAAATACAGATTCAGGGTAGGCCAGTGTTGGCTAAATGATTTGATGTGACTCACTGTTCTTCAATAAATGGGGGTTGGAGGGTCCCACTGTTAAGTCAACTAGCGTTTATTAAATGTTTATTATGCACCAGGCTCTGTGCTAAACTCTAAGACTACAAATGCAAGGAAAAAGAAAATATAGTCCTTGCCTTCAAGGGAGCTTACATTCTCATAGGGGAAGACAGTGCATAAAAGGCAGCTGAAGAGCCAGGTAGAGAGTAATGGTTGGATGGAGGCATATTTCAGAGACAAGAGCCCTAGACTCAATAGTTCTCTTCCCTCTCTTATCATATGACCTGAGACAAGTTACTTTCTTTCTCTAACTCTTACTTTGATCTGTAGCTTTGACAGTTAATAAATCTATGATGAAATTTTGCCAGGTGTTGTGGATATCCTTGGATATTATGTATCCTTGACATCCAGATGCATAAAATAATTACTACTTCTGTTTGAGCGTGAAATTAACAGAACTTAGGGAATGTGGTTAGAGCCAAATTACATGGGTTAAAAAAACATTTCACAATCAAATACACTTGAGTAACTTTTTCCTTAATTGTGTTATGGTGACCATTGAACACAGAATCAGAATTCTTAGAGGAAAGACAGGTACCCATAACTGATAAAAGGGCAAAGGAAAGTACAAGAGTTTCAGACAGTGCAAGGAGACTTCAGATGAAGGAGAGGTCACTGTCATCTGAGGTTGTGGTTTGGTCCCTTTATCCCTCAAGACTGTCAGTTAAAAAAATAAGATTTCAGCATAGCAAATACTTGAATCATATGTGAGGAATTTGGAGGACTGAGAAGTATATCAATGTTTAAAATATATTCATTGTTTTTTTCTTACTTCTTCAGCAGGCTACATTGAGAGACCTCAGCTGATTCCAGCAAAAGTGCCAATTGTGAAATTCAGGGATAAAGTCAGGTAAGTAGTATACACTGTCTTTTCATTTGCTTTGAATCATTTGTAGATAACTTGCTTAACTGTAATTTTTATTCACTGTTGGTGGATAGCTTTGTCTTAACAGTTTACAAAATTTCCTTTTTATTAAATTATCAGTACTCATTTTTGTGGAATATCTGAACAGAGTACTTTTGCTTCTGGTATGTTTGATTATTCCCATCTGTGTTTTGTGAATTAGATACTTTAACCTATTTGATAAAATATCCACATAAACTAAATTTATATCACAACTTGTTAAATGATCTAGAACCTTTAAAACATCCAGTATCCCATTGTATATCTTTATTGAGAGAACAGAAATTTCAAGAGAAAAATTTTAGGTTACAAATACAAGCTTCCCTTCCTGAGTTTTAAATAACTTGTAAAAGCAGATCTAGGATGAAAATCCAGAATGATATTTGGATTCAGGTTATGTGATGTCATTCACTAGAGATCTTTATATCCTAGAATTATTTAGCCTTGTCTAGTAATAAGTAGTCTCTTTAGGTGGTGAGCTAGATCACAGACACTAAGGAAAAAGTCACAGGTGTGAATTCACTCCTGTACTATATATACCCAACCAAGCCCTAGTCCTAGGTTTGTCTTTGTTTATGTGCTGGGTTGTAATAGAACTTAGGTAAGACTGAAAAAGATGATGATTGCAAATTTATCAGTAGTGAAAATAGAAGTCCAAAGGCATGATATTAATTTTTGAATACAGAGGGAAGTCTGTTAATTGGTAGCGGGAGGTCTTTGGAGAGATTTGTTGTGAATATATCAGTGTTTGTATGTGCTAATTGATATGAATTATGGCTTAATTAAAAAAAAATTTTCCCCTTCATGATGCCCATACATAATTTATACTGAGGTAAAAAAGGAAGCAAAAATAAGTGGATAATTTTATCTATAGTATTTAAATGGGGGCACACAGTTGAATTTTATGTTTTAGAGTGTTCGTAACTTGTGTTTCTAGGAATGATGTTTTGTTTATTGCTGCCATGGAATTATTTAGTTATACATACATGTGCATAAATATATATATTTGTATATACCCCCAACACACCTTTTTTTGTATTTCATTGCGAAGTATGAGATGAAATTGGTGTGAAGTGTAAATAACTAAATAAGGACTGCATAAGCATGCTTATATAATATAAAAACATTTAAATATAGTAAGCTATCTTGGAATAAAACTTTTATATCAAAATAGAACTTTTATTTGCTCTGCTTTAATTTTTGTTTCTTTTCCACTCCCCTTATAGTCCATATGTTATCATTTGTGGGTACTACAGGATTTAGTCATTTAATTTTGGATGACGATAAAGAATATTTAACGAAATAATGAAATTATTTTAGCATTTTCATAAGTAGCTATGCTTTAATGGTACAGAAATGTTCAAGATATGATAGTTGGTTTCCAGTTTCTATTTTGAGTTTGACACTACTGTTTTAATAGACCAGATTCTGTCATTGGAAGAGCTTACTTATCTTTGGATCAAATTTAAAGCATTAGCATTTCGTGCCTTCATTTTTTAGGGTATCAGTATAATGGCACAGTAATTGCTTATTGACAGCTCTCTATTGGCTTAAAAGAGTTAATGCACTTTTGAAATAGTATCAGGGGAGCAGGATTTATCTACTCCATGAGCCATGCTTGCTTTTCATTTTAGCTTCATAGAAATCAAGCTTTTGAGGGGATGAAGAGTGGGAGTAGGGATAAAGTAATTTTAAAGAATGTGATGAACTTGAGCCTAGTTTATTCTATCATTCAGGAGTGTGGTACTTTGGCACAGCTGAGATAAATGCAATCATAGTTTAACATACTATCTTACCTGAAAATAAAGCTGGTTAGATAATAAAACTAAATAAAATGAATCATCCTGTCTTTATTATGATTATGCCACAATACCAAGCAGTTATTTCTTTCCTGTTTATTAGCTCAGGCCTTGAATCCTTTGTAGTTATTATACTAGACTCTTAGTGTAATAACTGTTCAAAAAGAGTTAGTGAAATAATCAACCTTTAAGTATTTTATCTTTTGATTAATTACTTTATGGATTACCTGTGCCAGATTTAAAAATTCCAGGTTGGTTTCCACCTCTGTTCCTATTCTTAGATTTTAGATTTTGTCTTTAGAGAATATAAATTAATTTCAGTGATAACCTAAGAAAAAACATTTATATACATATGCATATATACACATATGTTATAATACTACTACATTGTTGCTATTGTGGATAATTTAAATATGACATTACTTACCAAATACTTCAAAAACAAACATGTTGAATAGTAGTAAACTTAAATCATCATCATCATTTATAAATAAAGATTATAAACAAGTATTGTTACCTTAAATATGGGCATCTTTCTTGTAGTTAAATTTGATTGTTTTAATGTTGCTTTTATGATGCATACCTGACCTCTATATAAGTTGTAGGGGATCTACTCTTTGATCTGTTGCCATTGTTTGTAGGGCTTGTCATTATTTTTGCTTCTTGGTGTCTTGGCTTGCATGATGCTTAAAAAAAAAATTTCCCCTTTTGTGGCTAATTGTACTGTGCCTTCACAGAAGTTGTGAGCTATTTCGTTTTGCTTGTGACTTAATTTGTTATTCTATTCATTTGGACACTTTAATGTCTTGGCAGGAGCCTTTATTTTTACTCTGAATGATATTTTCCTCCTTATTCCTGTGGATTTCAAAGTAATGATTTTTATAGTTCTATATTATTTTAGAAAATGAAAGGCAATCAGATAGTTTACTCAGAAATAGTTTAATAAGAGACAGTTACATTTGCAAATCCTTGGTCTAATTTTGGTTTACATGAAAAAAAATTTACAAAATTTTTAAACTTCTTTATTTGTCTTTGTAATTGTGTCCTTTAATCCCATATGTCCCTGTAGCTATATATTTGGAGGATTATTACTCAGAAATTATAAAAGATAATTTGTATTTAAATTCAGACTAACTGTTGCTCTTGTAGAAAATATTGTTACAAGGAAAACCTCTGTAATAACTAGGTTTATAACTCAATACATTTATCCTTAAAATGATTTATGAAAAATATTAAATCTCAGTAATAACTATATATTTTACAGCTATTTTGATTTAGAAAAAAACCTAAATGTTTTATAAAAAAACTTGCCATTGGATACAAATAACCAAACTTGTTCTAGTAAATATTTACATTTAAAGTATTTCAAAGCATAAAGCAGCGGTTAATTAAGGTGCTTAAAACCCCCTGTACCCAGGAGTCTGTGGTTAGACTTCAGGGGATCCATGAACCTGTTTGGGGAGAAATTACGTCTTTATTCTTACTAACCTCCTACTGAAATTTAGCATTTCCTTTCATTATAAATGTAGGTAACAAGCATTATTCTAAGGAGTCCCTGATTAAAAAAAAGTTTTAAAACCTCTGGCATAAAATATCATAACAGTTTTTAGACATACCCTCTAAGATTTCACTATAATTTTTTGTCCATTGATTCACATTAATTTCTCATATTTGGTGTATTAGTGAACTTCATTCTTCTGATTTTTAAAAAATTTATGTTATTTTATTAAAGTCTTTTTAGATTTCTCCCTATCCTTCATACTTGTTACTCTGGATTATACAAAGTATTCCATTACATTAATGCACCACAGTTTAGAAGGCTGTTTCCAGATTTTTACGCTTAAAAAAATCTTATTGTGATAGTCATTGGAAAGCTAGCTCTTCTATTTTTTTTTATAACTTTTTAAGTATATTCCTAACAAGGAAATGATTGGACACCAGGGTACAATTATTTTTCTAACTTTGAATTGTCAGATTGCTTTTCAAAAAGATTCTACCAGTTTACATTTCATCAACAATGAATAAACGCTTCTGTTCCTTCCTTCGGCTTTATCAGCATTGATTTTCATTGGTTTTAATTGCCTTTTGGCAGTGTTATGAGCACTTCAGAGTTTTATTTTTTTTTCTTTTTGATAATTAGTCTGAGCATTTTTTCAATTATTAGCAATTTGAATTTCTTCTTTTGAAAATAATCTGTTCATATCCTTTTGACCATTTATTCAGTCCATTAAAGTAATAACCAGTATAACTAAATTCCAGTCAAGCAATAAAATATTAACATCTCTTTAAAGTGATAAAGCATTTTCTTCTATGTAAATTTCACTTATTAAAATCTTCATAAATTCTTTTTATACTTAATAACAACAACTCATTTCTGTTATACTTTGAGATTTTTAAAGCATTTTACTTACAACAAACTTGCAAAGTAGGTAAGATGAATATGTTCTAGATGTTACAGATAAGAAAACTAAAGCTTAGAAGGGTAAGTGATTTGACTCAAGTCACAAAGCTAGGAAGTGCTAAACCCAGAGCCCAGTCTTCTGGAAATTTTTCTACCCTGCTGGTTGATACTACTTACTCCTCATTGTAATAGAGAAAATAGAAATAAGTCCATTAAAAATTTAGAAACTGATGTGTCCAATTTTTATTTATTTTTGCTCTATCCTTGATCTTAAAATTATAGCTCTTGGAGCTCAGTCACTAGGGAGTTGATATTTTTTAAAGTTGTAATTTTGTTTGTTTGATCATCTATTTTCCCTTTAGTTGTGTGGAGTTTGACTTGAATGTAAACAATATTGTAGGAATAAGAAACACATTCCTCCTCAGAACCTATGCATATCGTAAGTTTTCTCATTTTACTTCTATTTATTAGTTTGTTTTCTTTTTTCTTTAAAATTTAAATGGTACCTAGCAAAAGTTTTTCTGATACTGATTTATACATAGTTTTAAAAATATAATTTCTTATATTTGTTTATGTATTTTATCAGGAATTGTAATTTTACTGTTTGTACATTAGTTTGTTATTTTGAAATCATTTACTTCAAAAATTTAGATATAGCAAATCTATTTTAATAAACTGATTTTTTTTAATGGTATGCTGTTAAATTTGTGAATTAGTTCTAGAATATGTCATAGAGTTTATAATAAGTTCAGGTGATAAGTGCATAATGAGGTATGAAATTTCTGGTCAGACTGCAATTTAAAAGTTATGTAAACATTCAAAGTATTTTCATTATCTTTTTCTTTCAATATTTTTAAGTCTCAATTTTACTTACAGTTGAGAGTCGAGTTCGTCCTTTAGTACTGGTGGTTAAGAAGTGGGCAAGTCATCATGAGATAAATGATGCTAGTCGTGGCACATTAAACAGCTATAGTCTTGTATTGATGGTTTTGCACTATTTACAAAGTAAGTACAATCGACTTTTTTTCCTCCATTTGTTGAAATTAAAATGCAGTTAAACTTCATTATGACACATATAGAGACATTTTCCAAAACTCCATTGAAGGTTTATGGAAATGTTTTATATACCTTATATTGCAGTGAATGTATTGCTAAAGATAACTCCCTGGAAAACATAAAGAAGTTTTACTGTGTTTTCATTCATTCCCAGTTTTTCTCACCTGCAGTCTCTTTTGCATTAGCAGCACTGTTAAATCTTAGAAAGAATTTTACCAGTATTATCTAGTGGATTCATTACCTTGAGGCAAATGAATGCTCAGGTGGCCCATTCAATATGCTCAAGCACCAGTCATCTTAGTTCTTTTCATGCTAGGAAAGAGTTAGATAATATTTCTATGAACCTATTTAGGAATTTTACCCCATAGTAGGTTTGAAATAATTAATCGTCTTTGATTTAGTTGTTGGCTAATGTCTCTTTCAGAGCTTTAATATTCTTTGATCTTGTGAGTATCTCCAGGCTCATTTATTATGACTTTTGAGTTAGATGAGAATGAAAAGTCCAGTTATTCTGTTTCTTGTTTTTTGGGCCATTGTAACACAAAATCATTACATTTGGCTCAGTTATGAAGAAGCAGCTTCTGACTAATGTAATAAATAAGCGTGAGTTTTTGCTTTACACTATTCAAAATCTAATGAAAATTCTGATTTGTATCGAAAACTACAGACTGATGACCAGATCAGAATGGGAACTTGTACTTTAGTGTATAGCTGTACCTCACTTTAGAAATAGCAGTTAATCTAGCCTTACAAACTGTCATTTATGATGAATAGTTTTTGCTTGGTTATTTGGACACAGTATTTCACTTATTTTCTTTTTTGTGTGCTTTTCTTTTGAAGAGCAGGGTAGTTAAAAACCATTCACAAGGTTTAGCACATTTTTCTGTTTATTCATCAGGCTAATTTGACCTAAGGTGAACTACTGATTTTTTTTAATCTTTTCTATTTAATTTGATAAATACTTGTTAAAATTCATTAGTTAAATTTCTTCCTTTGGGTGGGAAATTGGATTAGATGACATCTAAAGTCCTTTGTTGCTCTAAGTCCTAAATTCTGTTGTTCTTTGATGTTATGGTTTAGGAACCCTTATTAATATTGAGTTGTTGAATTTAAATTTGATCTGAGAAGTAGTAGAAAGTGATTGTAGGGAAAAACCATAAAGAAAAGTTTCTTAAGTACAGGTTATATTAGTAATGTGTAAGATATACTAGTGACTCTTGAAATTTGTGTATACATATCTAATCTAATTTTTTATAATTAGAGTATAAGTTTCTAGAGGGCAGGAATATGTTTGTCTCTCTCATCATGTCTACCATCTTGCTTACCAGGTAAGCACTCAGGAACTGTTGGATGAATGAGAGAGAATAGAGTTAAGGAAGTTAGTTGGAAAGCTATTATGGTCAAAGAGGTATGAGATGATGAAAACCTGGATAGGTAGTGACTATAGAAATAAAGACAAGAAATTAATCTGGATGATATTTCAGAAGAAGCACCAGTGGCAGTAATGGGGAAGTTTGAATAAGGTCCTGAGTTTTGTGGGGAGGGTATATAATAAGTTGAGTATTGGACGTAACAAAATTTATGTGCTCTGTAGGCATCTGAGTAATGCAAGGGACAGCTCTCAGCTCAAAATAAAAATTTGGTGGAGTTTAGTTTCTGTAGAGGTTTGATGATAGAGAAATTATCCAGGATAGTGAGTATTGATAGAAGAAGCAGTGCATTAAGGATTGAACTTTGGCAGATCCGCTTTAAAGGCAGAGAAGAAGAGGTGTCACTAAATAAAATAGAAAGAATAGTTAGATATAGAAAAAAATCAGGAAGGTGGAGAAACCAAGATGAATGTAACATTCAGGTAGTAGAAGTATCAGTGGCAGATGCCGAATGAGAACTAAGAGGAAACCATTGAATTTAATAATATAAAGTCATTAGACCTTAAAGAGAGAAGGTTTAAGAATGGGAAGATTTTAGAAACCTAGTAATTTGTAGTGTTCTTCTTTACATAAAGGTCTGATTCAGCCTGAGTATCAAAACATTCATAATATTTAAATGAATTTTCAGTGAACTATTTGGTATTTGTTAGCATTAATGGTTTTGCTTCAGTAAATGGTAGAAGAGATTTCTGATTATATATTACAAATACACTATTTTGTCCTGGTGTTTTACTATTATAGTTCTAGTTTAGAGTTTTAGAAATTTATTTCTGTTGTAAAGATTAAATATGTAAATTAGATTTTTACATATCATGATATGACAACTTGAAATAGTGGGTACCTTTTTTTTTTTTTTTTTTTTTTTTTGCTTTTTGGAGGGCAGTTGGGGTTAAGTGACTTGCCTACAGTCACAGGCTGGTAAGTGTCAGAGGTTGAATTTGAACCCAGGTCCTCCTGACTCCAGGGCTGGTGCTCTATTCACCATGCCACCTAGCTGCCCTAGTGGGTACTTTCTTAAGCAAAAAATTGATCTGTTCAATTTCCTTGACCTAGAAACATTTTGTATTTGGTTACCATTGGTCAGATTTCTACCACTTCCCAGAAAATCTTGTAAAAATCCTAGGAATATCACTGATTTGTGAGAGATACTTTTTTTGCTACCTCCAGTTACTCAATTATTTACTACAGAGAATCTTTATTTTAGCAAGTGAGGGTTCTGTGAATACTAGGTTATTCATATGATTAACTGATTTTGGAAAGTATTTTGCTGCCTGTTAGTAATATCCATTCCAGTGACTTAGAAGTTTGGGGACCATCTGTATTAGTGAAAGTCTTAAAATGAAAGCCACTTCAGCTTTCCTCTTTGAAATTGAATTATAAACATAATTTTTTTTCTCTTATTGAACTACTACTTGATTATATATTATAATAAGATAATGCAACAATAATAAGAAAAATTAAGACTACTCTTAGTTATATATCAGTTATGTTTTAGTATTTTAAGGCATATCCAAAAGGTAGGGCATTTTTAAAGCCTTTTTAAAATCATATCTTTTAGTACTAATTCTGCATACTTGGACTTTTGAAAAGTAGCTTCATATTTAATATGGTTAATGCATTTGTGATTAGGAACTAGAGAAAGTTTTTTTCAGTTTGTTTTTACCAGATAGAAATGAGAACTTTTAAATCCTCTACAGTAATGTGATTTTTTTTTTTTGTGCAATATGTAGCAGAAAGAATTGTGGTAAAATTTACAGATGTTTGACAACACTTTGCTTATACAGTATCCCAAAAGTCTTAGTGCACTTTTGGGACAACACTGTATGATGGGAAGACACAAAATGTACTTTTTGTCTGAAGAAGAGTATCAGATCAAGACATAGCAAAAAATAATAACATTAGGCAGTTTGGCACTATGGAATGAGTGTGTTTGCAGTTAATAGATCTGGGTTCAGATCCTGTCTCTCTCATTACCTTTGTGACTTGGGGCTGAACATCCCAGTCTCATTTTCCTCATCTCTAAAATGAAGGTGTTGGCTGAGAAATTTTCTCAGGTTCTTAAATATTTGATTCTTTGAACTTGGATCTGTATTCATCAGTCACTCCGATGCTGATTGGCTTAGGCTTATGCAAAAATCTTTCAAGTTGGGCAGGCATAAATGCTTGTGTTTTTCAGAGCTAACAAGAATTGGAAATATATTGTTTTGATGACACATTTCCGCCTAAGGAATATTTGAACCATAAACCATTGACTATTATAGATATTATAAATAATTAAAGTATTTTGTATGGCAGCACAGCTTTGGAATATTCTTTACTTTTATGGCAACGTACATTTTTTCCATTGATTCAGTCTACAAAAGACACATTGATATTTTGTAATGGTTTTTTGTAGAATTGTTTCTTTTAATTGTTACAGAGATTTAAAAATTGGGATTTGCTCAAACAATTCAAGGAGGAATTTTGTAAATGCTTTTCTCTTTCATCTTGCTCTTCTTCCTTCCTCCCTCCAAATCTTCCATGTTGCCTCAGTAATGATTGTTTTCAGTGAAACTATTAATCACCTCTCCTTCAAGGTAGTACTGCTTCTGGTAATTTTAAAACTAGAAAAAAAATAATAGCCAGCATGGTATAGAGACAGGATTTGTAGATTGTATTGGTATAGGGAACTTATGGATAAGGAAACTCCCTCTATAGATATAGGTCACACTCTACTGCAACTGCAGGCTTGGTTGTCTAGAGCAGAGTTATCAAATTTACTGTTCTCTTTAACTTCCCAGTGGGCCCAGAACCAGATTAAAATGTAATTGGGAAATGTTTAACAGGGTAAAAATATAATAAAACATAGGTAAGTTGAATTTGTGGTTTTCTAAGAAAATATTTAGCCTTCAAGATCCCATTTCTGTTTTGAGTATGACACCACTAGATAGAGCACTGAGAAGTTAGGTGAGTCTTCAGTGGTCCCAGTCAGTATGTGTCACAGGCAGGCATTGAATCCAATTCTTTCTGGCCTTGAGGTCAGCTCTTTATATACCCCAGCTGCCACATACAATAGTCAAGAAAAAAGATGATGACAATATTAAGAATAATAGCTAGCTTTTATATAGTGCTTTACAATTTGCAAATGCTTTATAAATATCTTTTTTTATCCTTTCAGCAGTCCTAGAAATTTAGAAGCTCTTATTATCCCCATTTTATTGATGAAAAAACTGAAGCAAGTAGATTACTTGCTCAGGTCACACAGCTAATAAACATATGATGTTGGAGTTGAACTTGGCCATTTAAAAGAAGTTCAGAACTTTGTTTAAACTTTTGTTCAGAATATTCCTGTTCTGTTCTCTGGAAATGGACCTCTACTTCCATATACTCTACTTTCAGAATTCTGTTGTTAACACCAGTTATTTCCCATTAACTATCCCTTCTCCCAATTCTTTGAACCCTTACTTGGAACCACCACAGCAAAAAAAAGTTCAAGCACAGTAAGAAGATCCTTTAATTGAGGCCAGCTAAATACTGTCTTTGGAGCTAATGTGTAACTTTTACTTTTGTGTGCAAGTTAAACCAGTCTCAGCTAGAGAAAGCTGAGGGGTTAGAGATACTGAAAAGATTACTTCCCTTGTGGGAAAACTGCCTTGGGGCCAAACAGTATTATTATATTATATCTAAGAAAAAGTGCTCTTGAAAGTTGTGTTAACTAATAGGCTAGACTTTGAACTGGAAGTCAGATTACAAATTATAGTTCCAACTTTGTTATCAACTTAACTTGTCAGTCTGTCAGTAAAAATTTAGTAAAGCACCAGCTATGTGCTAGTCACTGTTGTAAGCTCTGGGGGTACATAGAAAGGCAATTGACAGTACCTGCTCTTAAGGAACAACTCACTGTTTAATGGGAGAGACAGTATGAAAACAACTGTGAACAACTGGGTACGACATAATCTGGGATGATGGGTAGAGGGAAGCCACTATCATTAAGGGGGATCAGTAAATACATTTAGGTTTTTTAACTGCTTTGTGACTCAGTTTCCTTGAATGTGAAACGAGGAATTTGGACTAAGTAATCTCTGTAAAGTCCCTTACCCCTAAATTTCTATGGTTTTTCTTTTGCTATATGTAGAGGAATTAAACAGCAACTTTGAATTCAGAAAAAAACTAAAATAAAATAAAAACTAAAATATTTCTCTTGATCATTTTAAACAGTTTGACAGGAGATAGCTGAGTATACCACCCCCTTGGAGTCTCAACCACAGGATCAGGAAAAACCAAGGTCGTTTGACTTAAAATTAAGATTAAGATTAATCTTAAAAGATACCAAAATGTAGCTTAAACATCTATGTCTTTAAATGCTGTTCTAAAAGAATAATTTAAAAATAGCAAAGTTTAATAGTTTTTCAATTTTTAAAACCACATTACATTTATGTAGTTTGGAAAATTCATGGGCATAAATCTGTAGAGAATTTAGGAAAGTACACTCCCTGCATTTCCTACCCGCCCGCTCTACTGAAAACTTGCAGGTTTAGCCTTTTTGAGAGAAGACTTTTATAAAAGTTGTATCTGCGCATACAAAGCTATAAAGTGACAGCAGATGTCACAGCCAGATTCCTCTTAGTATATATGTGCTACTTAACTTGGAAATAAGTTAGTTATTTTGGGGAGTATTTAGCTCTTTTGGACTACTTACTAGAGTGTTACTAATAAATTACTGCTGTAATGAACTATAAAACCTCACTCCCAATATGGTTTAGTGGTAATTTACTAAATAGTACCCTGATCAGAAAGAATTAAAATACCTTAAACAATGCTGACTTTATTTCTAAAAGGTGGTGATGATTAAATAGTTGTAAGAAATTTATTTTTCTAAAATGCATTATATCTCATTTATAGAAAAATATTTTGGACTCAAGTGCACTGTCATGGACAAAACAGATGACTTGAAGTCAGGAGGCCAGAGTTTTTTCAGTGTCCTATAGTGACACTGATTTTGTGAACTTGAGCAAATAAATTTAATAAGCTTCTCTTAAATTTTTCCACCTATAAAATGGAGTTATAGATGCTGCTTGCTGGTAGTTTCTGAAAACAGAAATAAAAATACTTTAGATTTTGACTTATTGTTAGAAACCCCAAAGACTGTGTTGGTCATTTTATGTTATAGTAAGGAATTTTTTATGGCTTATGTAATGAATAAACTGTCCTTAGAAAATAGAAGAGTTGCACAGTATCCAAATGTCACATGGAATAATAAAAGGGGATTTATAGGGGATTTGGGGGGGGATCTTTTGGGACAGTTTTTATGGGACTTACTACCTTTCCTTTTCAGATAATATACCTCATGGCTTTTTGGTTAGCAGGTAGTTAGTGCCATTCTTGAATTTTTTTTAACCTTTACTCATCTATATACTCCTTGGAAGAAACTTATGATTTTAAAAATCCAGTTTTTAAAATTTTTCCTTTTTAGTTAATTTATTGTCAATATAATTTAAAGATAGCAGTATGGAAAAGGAAATCATATATATGTATATGTATGTGTATGTGAATGTGTGTGTGTATATATATATATATATATATATATATATATATGCATACACGCGCACACACACACACACATATATGTTATCTTCTAGTAAGATTTCTTGATTTGCATTATTGTTTTAGAAGTCTAACCAGAATTTTTAGGTGTAGTTTTTGTTTTTTGATACTAACCTATAGACTTTTTGAACTGAAGTGAATGGGGCTTGAGTTTATTTGTAGGGCACTCTAAATTTTTGAGCATTTTGCATGCCTCCTCCCCCCCCCCAAAAAAAAACCAGTCTTGCTCTTATTTCTGTTATTCCAAGGAACTTTAAGACTACATGACATGACTGGTAAATAATAATTTTATCCTGCCAGTTTTTCTTAATCATGTATTCTGAATGTGTATATGGTCTTTGCTTGCTAAATTTATCCATGAAAATGATACAGGACTTTCATATTCTCATATTATCACAAATCCACAAAGTATGAATATAGGGAAACTTTATAGTCAAACCTGTTTTGCAGTACCTTAGAGGACTGTATGTATTATTCCATCATAGGCAAATTAATGTTTTCTAGGTGTTGTTTTTTAAGAGAAACATTGCCAAAAGCCAGATTAAAGTGGATGTATTGTGTTGATGTAGAACTATATAATTTATAATTGAGAATTGGAATATTGTATTACTTAATTATATCTCAGGTGTACAGTATGAAGTTTCCTGGCCTCAAATAAATGTTGAAAATTCAAAAACTCTGACTTGGGGTGCTTGAATATAGATTTTTTTTCCTTGGGAATATTGGGTTCTAGCCTTTGAAAATGATGTGACATTAATTTCGGTGCTTCTGATGAGGATGAGGTTGGATAAAGTTGCTGAAGAATGACTTTTAAAATGTGATGGTACTATATAGAAGCAGTACTGCCTTGGAAGGATATTCTGTTTATTTTATATTTCATTTTTGGTGAATGTCTTTTCTGGTCTCCTTCCTCCAACACTGTCTTTAAAATACAGTATCAAAGTTTTAAGTGTTAAGATGAATTTTCAATGTACAAGTTATACTGTTAGCATAGATTTGTTGTGCTAACTTTGGTTTTTACTCTGTAACACCAATTAAATAACAAAGGGACATATTAATTTGTGTATAATGAGCCTTTTTATAAAACAGTAACATTGGATTGTATTGTTTAAAATTATTTTTGGTTGCATAAAGGCACATATCTTTCATTTTGGAAATTTATCCATATAGAATCTGTAATATACTACACTTATAATTTTGTTATGCCTAATATTGGCCAAATTTCATGTGTCCCTTCAGATTTTTAGAAAAAGTAAAATCTGTTCTAATGAATTGATGTTCTAAAATGAGTAAGCATTTACTAATAAAATTGTTTATCCTTTGAATAAGAAGTAATCTGTTAATAATTATATGTTCATTTGCCATCATAGATAACTTTCAAATTGAAATTTAAAGACCCAAGTTATTTTCACAAAATATATGAAAACTGGTGAATTTTAGCACAAACAAGTATAATAAATTTTATCAGTCTCACACCTTTGGTGTAGATGACAAACTATTGCTTTTTTGTGTATTATGTGAATCACAGAAGCTTTAAACTTTTTTTTTTTATAGCCCTACCTGAACCCATCCTTCCATCCCTCCAAAAAAATTACCCAGTAAGTGTTTCTTATAAATTATTATGATTCATAGTATGTCAAATGTATATAAAAATAATTATATACAGGATTAATGTGAATATTAAAGTGATAATATTTGCCTTTTAAGTAAAGTAGATCCATAGAGGCTGTTGGAATGGCCACTAGAATATTTTAAAACATGATTCCATGTAGACATTTTTTTAACAGATTCTCATAATACTGTATTTTTTTTATTGGCGGACAATTTTTACAATAAATCAATAATGGAGTTATCCCATGGTGCATAAAATTATCAATAATAGTAACTAAACAGACTTGGCAAAGACCTCTTTGTAGCACTATCCTATATTTTATACCAGTTTTCTTTGTATTAATATTGGATACAGTTCTTTGTTGTAATAATGCTAATTATTCAAAATTTCATTTTTCCAGTTCTTGTTTAGTTGTAATTTGATGAAAGCAAGAAAAAATGTCATGAAGCAGAAAAACGGTTACTTACAACTCTCATTTGATCTCACTACTTTATTGGCTAAAAGAAATAAATGCTTTGTACTTGTATATATTGAATCGAGAGTCTTGGAGTTAATTCAAAACTCTTAAGAAATGAAGAACATATCTTCTGAAATCCTTTTGATAGGTATTAAATAATTAGAAATAAAAGGAAATTAATCTGTTTGTTCATTTTTTACATGCGACTTCTTTTTCCTCCCCAATTTCCTTATTTTCCTTCCAGACACCTCCTTTCCCTCTTATTTTATAGTTCCATTCATTTTTTCTTTTTGATTCTATACTAGACTTTATTCTTGGTTATGATTTGTAATGGTATTGTTTAGATATGATCAGTAAACAATTGGGAAAAATCTATTCCTTTTTATTATTCCATGTTGATTGGAAGAACTGTTTATGAAATATACTCAATTTAATATCATGATACCTCTAGTATTAGTGACAGGATGAATTTCAGGTCTTGTGATTTACATTTTATCGGTATTTTTCTGACCCTGTTTATAGGGAATTCTTTATAATAATCATCACATTTTTATTTTGAGATTGTATTTTGCTGGCTATGTTTGTTTATAGTTGTAGTCATCTTGTTCATAAGCACCACCTTTTTAGTTTGCTCTGTTCATTACCTCAGGGTAGACATGCTTCTGGTTTGAGTATAATATTAAAGAAATAATTATGTTATATGTCTTTTAAAACTTGAGATAAAGTACAATAAAGTTTCTGTTGTCTGGCCATATGTAACAGTTTTCAGAGAATTAGAATCTGATAAAATGTACCTAATGGTAACTTTTTAAAAAAATATAATTTGATCTTTCTATGGTAATTGATATGACACAAGTTCTTGCTATTCTTTTGGGTCATTGTGCATAGCAGTTTTTGTATTTTGTATATGTGAATATTTCTTGGTAGACTTTAGGTAATAGAAGTCTCACTAAATAAATTCATACTGCCAAAGTATTTGCCTTATGTACATAAATGCTTATAGATTTGACATAAAGTAACAAAAGTTACTTTATAGGTACTTATTTTTATAAATATTTTAGTGAGGACCTGGGCAAACTACTGAAACCTCCTTCCCCCATAACATTTGTGTTAAAGTTTCATCTTAAATTAGGAAGAGAACTTCTAAATAAATTGCTTGCTATGTTTGCTTATTTCTTTGATAACATTTTTTCACAATGTTGACAGTTTGATTGCTTGTTGATAATTCTTGTCCTTGTCTGAGACTTAAATTAATATAACTCAAGTACATTGCAGTATTAATTATAGGACTAGAAATCTAGAGACTGCGGCTCTACACTTACCTGTGCTGCTAACTGTGTGCCCATAGATTTTTACAATGCCTTTCTGGATCTTATTTCCTTCATCTATAAAAAGAATTTAAAATAATTAGAATAAGATCCCGTTTCAACTTTGAAAGAGTTATAATTTTATGTCTCATGTGTACTATATATTTTGTTGTATTAATCTTTTTTTTAATGTATTAAATTTTATTTGTTTTGTTTACATCGTTCATTTTCATGAGATTTTTGAGTTGCAAATTTTCTCCCCATCTTTCCCCTACCCCAACCTCACCCCCAAAACAGCAATCCCACTGTGGAGCCCCTCCCCTGGTCTGCTCTCTAACTTTCTGGTAGGGCAGGGAGGGTCTCCCTATCCCAGCCCCTGTATATCTTGATTCCTAGTTGCAGGTATTGCAGAGCTTTATATTCTAGATTCTTTCAGTTCCTCCCTTGTCACCCACCCCTGCTGGAAGGACAGTCAGTTCAATACAGGCTGTGGATGTGTGATTATACAGGACATCTTCATAGTGGACATATTGTGACAGTGATCATTGTAACAGTTCTTGAATTTCTGCTTGGGAAATTTGAGTTACTAAAAACTCACCTACTCGGTCTTCGGATGTCTCCTGCACCAGCAACTTCTTACTGGAGAACAACTTCATGGAACACCCAGTGACCAGTAATTCTTTTTTATTCTTTATTCAGCCATCTTACAAGTATCTTCTTCATACAGGAGCAATCTGACCCCTTAGGCTGTCTCCTTCCTCTTATCTATCCTTTCCTCTCCCCCTGTGTCCTTGCCACGTACGCATTCCAAGATTGCATCAGGAGTATTGCGCATGCTCTGGCAGCAGCAAGCCAACTGTGTTTTGCCCCGAGGATACACATAACATGGTCTTACAACCTTGAGATATTTTTCATGAAGTCTGCCACGTATGCAATGTACTCCCCAGGCAACCACGTGCACTCCTGCTTGCTCAGAGTCCATTTATCTGGGGTGTCTACAGTCCAGTTACAGAGGGCCTCGACCCTGTATGATTATCACATTCCTGGTTGTAAGTTACATTCTGGGCTGTTTCGTCATAGCAGTCTCAACCCTTTATTGAAGTGTGAGCATCCAGCATCCCTCCCCCAGACCCTGCCCTCCCCTCTGTCATCCCTCCTCTCATTCTCAAGCCCCCTACTCTCATGTGGCATGATGCCCACTTTAGAGTTTATGCCATTTCTTCCCTAAGCCAGATTCAATGAGAGTAAATGAAAGTAAAGTTGTAACAGTTATCCCTTGCCTTTTCCACACGGGATGATGAGCCCCATTTTGTCTCTCCCTGTCTCCTCTCATTCTAGTCCTCTCCCACATCAGAATTTGCCTTTTAAAGTATCATCCCTTTGTATCCAATTGATCCTATACTCTCTATAAACCCATATAT
>CM053594.1:323072019-323127604 GCA_028646575.1 Pseudocheirus occidentalis
TTATGGGGTTGGGGCAGGAGCAAGACGGGGAGAAAATGTGTAATTCAAAAAATGTAATGAAAATGAATAATGTAAACAAGAAAACAAATAAAAACTAAATTTAAAAAAATAATAATTTTCTTTTTCTAGTCTCAAGTTACTTGAACCAAAGTCACTAACTTTTACATGATGTTCAACTAGACACAACCTGTCTGGGCCTCAGATTTTTTGCTTGCACAATGAAGGGACTAAACAGTCTCTAGAATTTATTTTAGAAGGGGAAGAAATCTTAAAATTCTCAAGTGTAGCATCATTACCACACTATCTTCCTTTCAACAGTGGGAGGAAGTTATCAAATCCACAGAAATTATAATAAACCAAGGAATTAAGGACTAAATTTATGTTTCAGGGATTAAGTGCAATATTTAAAAAACAACAACAACATAATATAGTGGCAAAATATTGGACCAGGGGAGTCTGTTTCTAGTTCTAGCTATGTAACTAGTTAAGTGAGGGACTTCAGCCAAAACCCAATGTCTGTGGGTCTCAGTTTTTTTAGCTGTAAAATGTGGGACAGGGGGAAGAGGGAGGGGCAAGTCCAAGGCCCTTCCTCTCAACACAAAAATGATAAGTTTCTGAGGCAAGTCACAGAATCACAGATAATAAAATACTATTCTTCCTATATCCTGCCCATTTGCCTTTCCAAGCCAGTATTTTAATTTAATCCTCTGACTTCAAACCTAGTGTTTTCTCTAGTACATCACAGTGCCTCTCTGTGCTAAACCATTTTGCCTCCTGTACCCTTATTCAATTAACTTGTTCAGATGCCTAAGTCACCAAAGCAACATTTGGCCCCCAACTCACTGATAAACTCAGAAAATAATTAGAAATACCACTATACCATTACCATAATGGGTCTTTAATAGTTTTCAGAATAATTATATTTTTAAGGTACTTACTTTCTTCCTCGGAATATTGGAGAAGCTGATGTTTGTATTGGACTTCCATTTCCATAAGATAATGACTGTGTCGGGACAGGTGAAAGGTTCCCACTTAAGAGAGTTCTTGGTAGACTATTAAAAAAAACAATGTTCACAGGATAATGGTTAATGGCATATTCTGTTTAAAGAAAAAATTCAGAGCAACAAGAGACATTCCAAAGAAACAAATCTATGTTAACAAATCTCAAAACTAGACAGGATGTCAGAGATCATCTAGTACAACCTATAATAACTGAACAAGAATATTCTCTACAACATACCCAACAGGTAATCTTCCAATCTTTGCTAAAGTAAGTTCTCTAATGAGATGGTACTCATTATCTCCTAAAGTAGACCATTCTCCTTTTGGATAGCTCTAATTGTTAGAAGTTTTTCCTTATATGTAATCTAAATTTAGTTCTTACACTACCTACTGTTTCTGGAACAAAATGAAATAAGTCTAATCCTTCTTCCCTATTATACCTCTTCAAATACTGGAAGATCCCTGCCCAAGTCTTTCTTCTTTAGGTTGAACATATGAAGTTCCTTCAAAAGAACCTCATATGATCTCAACCCAGACTGCTTTCTTGTAGATTTCTCTAGCTTATCAACTGACTTTCCTAAAATGTTGCTCCTAGAACTGAACACAAGATATGGTCTGACCAGGGCAGAATAAGGCAATATTTTTGAGCAACTCCATAGCCCAAAAAGGTACTGTGTCAAAATTTTAAAAGCCATTATACTTACTCTACATTTTGACAGTTGAACTGGGCATCTATAATCTGCTGGTGAGAAAGGGTTGGGGACAGGTTGAGGGGAAGTTTGAAGAAGTTACTGGGTTGCTGATACTTTGGATGGAAGGGTGGACGACCCAAGTTCGAGGAGTTTGGGAACATGCTCTTGTTCACTAGACGTGAACATGTATTTTGCTGCCTAGATTAACACAAAAAGAAAATATTACAATTTTCTCTTCTGTTTACTTGTCAATTAAAAAAATAGTTCATAATATGTACATGTTACAGTATACTGCACTGACAGTCAATTTAAAAATGCTCTGATAGCTAAATTAAACATCTAGTATCTTCTAAATACAATTGGTATAAGATGCTTTGGTTATCATTTTGTCTTTATCTTAAGTTACCAAGTTATATCAAAAAAGGAGATAAGCCAATAAGAGAAAGGGATACCAGGTAAATAATCACTGTACTACCCACAGAACATAAAAAACATAAAAGAACATCTCTACTATACTGAGCAAATCCTTAGTGAAGGATTTAACAGTAATATGGACAGAAATCATAGATATAAGCTACACTGTTGTAGTGAACCCATTGTGAGATTACAAAGTAAGTATACTTAAGTATTAAAATACTGATCTAGATGAATCGTATTTAATGACAAATGAACAGATTCAAAATTTCATCATATACTCATTACCTCAATAAAAAAATAAATTCCTTATTTAGGAAAACTAAATGTTTTGTCATGTAAAATTTAGGATCAAAACCAAGATCAATTGAAATGCAAACATTTTACCTTTACTCAGTCTATCTTATTTATAAATCTCTTTCTAATGTACCTTATAATCTTATAGAATTGGCAAAAACAAAGGAGGAATTCAGTACAATATGTTACCCAGAGGTAAGTTGTGAAAATAAGACATTCTCCTCAATATCTAAATAATATATACAAACTTTATCCCTTTTTTCTTCAACACCATAATACAGAACTATGTATAAGGCACAGTTCAAGATTCACAGCACATTGAAGGCTCCTACAATGTACCGTAAATCCTACAACATATTGTAGAATAGATACTGTAACGTTTTATCCCTATTATGTACTTGGGAAACCTCCATTGCAAATTAAGCATCAGGACAGCAACCCCAAGAGAAGTAGTCAGCCACCCTAGCCAAGTGAAGTAAGGCTGAGAAGCCTGGCTTATTACTTTAATAACCAGGATTTCAGTATAGTCAGCTCTATTGACGCTTGAATTCCAGAATTTCCATGCCCTGCTGCCTCAGTAAAGAATGGACAGGTGGTGCAAACTAGATGAAATTCCAAGAGATCCTGGCTATAAGTACACCCTGCAATTCCCTTGCAAGTCAGTGTTATCTGGCTCAGTACTGAGCTTACATATGTCCAACAAAATGTAGCCTCTGGTTTATTTAACATGAGTTGATGGGAAACAAAATCAAATAAGGTTCAGCATAATGAATTATGCCTTACAGCTGATTCTGTTGCAACATATATATTCCATATTATCTAGAAATGTTATTAGATTTTAATTCAGATAGCCTTTTAGAATTAATTTCCATGAACTAAAATTCTATACATATATCTTATCTGTAAATATATGCTTTGATTTTTCTTTTGAATCCATGTCAGCAATCACAAAATATTCTAAAGTCTTATACAGATCTACAGCAAATCTTACATCACAGGATTTGCAGCTGAAAAGGACCTCAACATTAGCATCATTGGAAGCAGAGCTGAGCTAACTGCAGGCTAATACTTCAAATATGCCTCCCTCACCTCTCAATAATGATCCCGATCCCAAGACACCCCCAACTCTTAACCCTGACATCCTATGCTATTTCCCCATCCTCCAGTTCTTTCTCAGGAACTGATAAAATCATCTTTGGCATTTTTCCTCTGAAGTGAGTGCCTATCTACTCCTCTATGGCTCCATTTAGAATAGACTGGATGTAGGATTCCTAGGCCCAAGCTCCCTTCCCTAACCATCTCCCTTGTTCCTCTCCATGCTCAACCCCATCCTTACAGGGTCCTACCCCACTCTTCTCTATCCTTCCACAGTGGCTCCAGAAACCCCTGTTCTATTGTTAACAAACTGCCTTTCAAATTAGACCTGTGTCCTCCCTTCCTCACAGAAATTACTTTCTAGATTTTATTTACATGTTGTTCTCACCTCCCCAACACTCCATAAAAGACAAGCTTCTCAAGGTTAAGGACCTTGGCACAGGGCCTAACATAGTAGCACTTAATAAAAGCTTACTGATTTGAAATAAATTCAGTACAGTTCCCTGATTTAAGAGATGAATCAGAAAAGTTGAATCTAGGTCCTCTGCCTCTAAATTCAGTGTGCTCTTTCTTCTGCACCATACTACCTGACCCAAACTTCAACTTACCTCTCAATCCAGTCCAGGGGTTCAAAGCTGAAAAGGGTTCAAGAGATGGTCTGTTACTGAGGTAACATTAAGAGAAGCAACGATGCAGTCAATGACAAGCCCAAGTTCAAGAAAATTCCCAGAAGATCGGCTGATTCCATAGCCACGATTTCATTATAATAAAGGCATATTATTAGTACAATCCATCCCAAACTCCCAGAAAAACCCCTAAAGTATTAGTTTCCCCAAACCAGAGAAAATAAGCTCCCTGCTCCCCTATTAAGCCAAAAACCAGACAAGCTTTGGGAAACAGATGAAGTATCAAGTCCAAGATACAGATCAATAGTATTCAAAGCTAGTCTACTAGTAACTTCAGGAAAGGCTAATTATACTGAACGAGCTTAAACAAAACAAAAGCAAACCATGAATCCCTAGTCCTATTTTTTTTTAAATTTTTAAACATTCAGGAAAAGTGACTCTGGGGAAAAAGCAAAATGAGAAGTGAAAATTTTTAACTAAAACCATAACAAGAATTTGCTTTTGTTTTAAGATTAATACTTGAAAAAGGTAGTTTCACAATACTTAAGTGCAAGGGCACTGGGATTTTAAGTTTCGATTTCCTTTACTCGGTTAAGTAAAAAGAACCCTGTGGTCACTTTATACTCAATACTCCCAATAACAAAGAAAGTGTTGTTACAAGGAGGAGAAAGAGTAAATTAAGGAACCAAAAGACAGAAGAGTCGACCCTCTGGGCTAGGATAGAAATCTCATTTCCAGGGCTCAGGGGAGTGGGAGGGACGCATACATAATTAATTACCAAGTGTCAGCCTGGCACCAGAGAGACACAATAGTTGAGCTAATTCTTGCACAGATACAGAGTACGCACAATTCGCAAGGTCCTTCCTCTCCCTCAATTTCAAAAATGCAACCCCCTCCAAACCAAGCACTGATTGCCTGAACCCTCAACGTCCAGGGCTCGGACTAGCTTTCTAAACCCGCTGGAGGACAAGGAGGAAGAAGAGAAGGAGGAGCTCTGAGACAAAGCGGAGGAAGGGTGGGAAGGCCTGGGGCCGGAGGAGCACAGGAGCCCAGGAGCCCGGCCCGGGAGGCAGTGCGGCCGGACCCGCAGCCCGCCCTGCCTGGACACTCACAGCAGTCCTCGGGAAAGTGAATGGTCACCGGCACCAGCCGCCCCGTGACCCTCGGAGGCCGGAGGAGCGACGACGGTGGCAGGGGGGTCGGCTGCGGCTGCGACTGCGGCGGGCGGGGTCCCGGGTCCACCCGGGGCAGCTGGGCCTTGGAGGTTCTCAAGTTCTGCCGGGAGGCCGAAGGGCGCCGATTCTGCTTGCTCCAAGATGAAACGATGGACGAGAGGAAAGAGGTGGCGATGGAGAAAGTGGGAGACACACAAAAGGAGGGGGCGGAGGACGGAGAAGCGACAGAGGTGAAGCTGAGCGGCGAGCACCAGGGACGGTAACGGGCCTGGTCAGACACACCCGGAAGCGGGCAGCGACCCGGAAGGGAACACCCGGAAAGGAGCGGGAGGTCGCGCGCCCGTTCTCTCCTCTGATGCCAAGTTCGGCGACAGTCTGCGCATGTGAAGGAGGAGCACTCCCTGCCGGATGCTATCCTGCGGTCGCTCCGGGCTCCTCTAGCTTTCTGAGGCTGCGCCAAAGTAGTGATAGGGTTGGGGGAAGGGACTGGGGCTGATGGTAGGGGAGGGGAATCGGGGCGGATGTTAGCTCTTTTAACAACGCGAGATGGACTATTTTGCACCCAACACTGCTTTTGGTAGCCTCGAAACCTGGATCTTAAGGGACTTAGTCCTGCGCGGAGAGGCTCCCCGACTGCCATCTCCATGGACACTGTCATCCCCGCCCCTGAACTGGAGCGTCACCAATGTGTCTTTGTGGCCTGAGACCTTGGCCTTGGGGTCCCTGCGGCTGGAAAAAGCACGCGCCTCACCCGTCCTCGGTACACTGTACTTCGGCTGTTGGTCCTGTGGGCACTGGTGGATTGGGGGCTAATTTGTTTGCTTGCTTGCTTTTACCTTGAGACTGCAGCCCATCTTCCTTGATACGACTCTCTATTATTCCTGCTTTTCGTCCGACCAGGCATCCACTTTTCTGTGTTGTTGCTGGGAAAGTGATCTCTAAGAGAGGGATGGAGGAGGAGAACTATTAACAGACCCAGTTATCCAGTGATTGCATGCAAGTCTATCCTCTTTCCGCTCCACTTTAAAAAAAATAATAAACTTAGTGATAGGGATACAAAAAAAGTGCAAAATACAATCTTTGCCCTCAAGGAACTTTACAATCTTAATTCTAGAGCTGCTGCAGGTACTCATGAAAGAAAGATGGCTCCAGGGTTTATTAGTGCAAGCCTCACTGCAGGACCGTCAATAGATTTTGAGGTCAGGCATCAAACTTCTAGAGGCCTACTTGATTTCCCCACTCTACCACTTGCTAGTAAGTGCATCATGACAGCTCCCTCTCTCTCTCTCTCTGTCTCTCTCTCTCTCTCTCTCTCTCATACACACACACACACACACACACACACAGAGTATCCTGTACTTTGCATGGATTTTGGTTTTTTATCTATAGGGATATAGATTGTTTCCCCAATATAATGTAAACTTAAGAGAAGGGACTGTTTAGTTTTTTGTCTTTGTATTGTAAGCAACATAGTAATAATGCTTGTTGATTGATTAAAGTCAGGCATCGAGAATTTAAGAGTCTACTCTTAAAAGTGTAGACCAAGCAGTGCTAAGCATGGAGGAATTCAAAGAAAATCCAAAAAAAAAAAATACCCAATAAAAGTTAGTCCAGGATTTCAGGGGGTTTACACTGATGTGTACAGAGTACATTTGAGATAATCTCAGGAGGGTAAAACAAAGATTAAAGGCAAAGATGAAAAGGTAGAGAGTTCCAGGCTTGGGAGACAGTGAAAATGACCTGAGTTGGAAGATGAAGTGTCCTGTGTGAGGAGCAGCAAGAAGGCTAGTATGGAGGGGAGAAAGGAGTAAGAAGATTGGAATGATATAAAAGGACCAGGTTATGGAGGGCTTTAAAAATCAAACAGGATGTTCTCTTTGGCCCTGGAGGAAGTAAGGGGCTATGGAGTTTATTAAATAGGGAATGACAGGGTCAGACCTCCATGGGGCAGTCAATAAGCATTAAGTGCCTACTCTGTGCCAAGAACTATGCCAAACACTGGCAATGAAAAAGGCAAAGACAGTTCATGCTCTCAAACTCAGTCCAATGGGCCATTAAAACAACTGTATACAAACAAGGTAGATACAGGATAAACTGGAAATAAGGAAACAAAAAAAGGGAACTACAATTAATGTAAGACCAGGAAAGGATTCCTGTAAAAGGTGGAATTTTAGCTGGGACTTGAAGGAAGCCAGAAAGTGAGAGAAGGGAAAGCATTCTGGACATATGGGAAGACAGTGAAAATGCCGGGAACTGGCAGATGGAATGTCATGTTAAAGGAACAGTAAGGAGGCTGTTGTCGCTGGATCGAAGAATATGTAGAGGGAGGATTATAAGGTGTAAGAAGACTAGAAAAGGAGGAGGAACAGGTTATAAAGGGCTTTGAATGCCAAACAGGATTTTATATTTAATTTTGGAGGTGATGAAGAGCAACTGGAATTTATTGAGTGTGGGGGAGGGGGTGACATGGTCAGACCAGCATTTTAGGAAGATAATTTTAGCTGTCCAGTGGAGAATGAACTGGAGTGAGGAGAGACTTGTGTGGCAGGGACCACCATTATTGCTTTTGCAATAATCCAGTTGTGATGTGATGAGGGTCTGCATAAGAGTTGTGGCAGTGTCAGGGGAGACTAGGGAATGTATATTCATGAGATGTTATGAAGGTAGAATCTACACCACTAGCAACAAATTGGGTATGGAATATGAGAGTAAGGAGTCAAGGATGACGCCTAGTTTGCAAACCTGGGTGAGTGGAAGAATGACAGTATTCTTGACAGTAAAGGGACTTTTGAACAGACGGCAATGTTGGAGGAAAGATAATGAGTTTGCACATGTTTAACCTATATCAAATTGCTTGCCTTCTCAGTGAGGGGGGAGGGAAAGAGAATGTGGAACTCGAAATTTTTAAAAATGAACATTAAAAATTATTGTTATATGTAACTGTAAAAATAAAATGTAAAAAATTAAGATAAGAAAAAAAGGAAGATGAGTTGAATTTTAGACGTGTTTAGTTTTCAGATATCTACAGAACATCCATTTTGAGATGTCTAATAGGCATGTAATTCTATTGAGATGTAATTCTAGTAGTCAGAAGACAAATTAAGGGTAGATAAGTAGATCTGAGAATCGTCTATATAGAGGTGATGGTTGAATTCGTGGGAGTAAAAAAGGTGACCAAGTGAAATAATATAGAGGAAGAAGAGGACAGGATAGAACCTTAGGGGACTCTCATGGTTATTGAGAATGAAAAGGCTGAAGATCATGCAGAAGAACCTGAGAAGGAGCATTCAGGCAGATAATAAGCGAACAAGGAGAGAATGTTATCACAGAAAGCCTAGAGAGAAAAGAGTATAACAGAGAAGAATAGGACTGGCAGTATCAAAGACTTCAGAGAAGTCAAGGATGAGAATTGAGAAAAGCCTGTTAGATTTGGCAATTATGGAATCAGTGGCAGTTTTGGAGAGAGCAGTTTCTTTTTCTGGTTTGAGCTATTCCCCCACTTAGAATGTGATTTTCTCTCTAACCACTTGCAAGGCTTTGCCTCCCCCTCTGTTGGAGTAGTTTCCTTTCAGACTAAGTCTAAGGTAATGGTGGATGTCTGATTCATCCAGCCAGTTAACATCCAATATTGTTCCTGACTCTTTTGATGCCCAGAGAAAACACTGTAAACTCTGCTCTAGGAAGCTGTTAAAATAAATCAATAACTCTCTCCTTTAACTCGAAGCCCTCAGCCCAAAATCTTACTTGGGCAGATGTGGCTGTTTTAAATCTTTTTTCCTGGGTCATTCCCATTTATGCCCTCCCCTATCACTATATTCAAGCAATAGCACAGGCCATTTAGCAATTTCATTGCTTGACAGCATTATCTATCATATTTTCCAGTTTATGAAACAAAATAAACTTTTAAACACACAAGGGTAAAAATCTGGAAGCGTCAGGTCCAAAGTTAGTGTACTCACCCCCTGGGAGGTTCCAGAAGGAGGGAAGGAAAGAATATCAGATTTTAGCATTGTGCAGATCCCATCCCAAACATAAGCTGTGCACGCTTCTACCACAGCACCCTGGCATCAGGTATCCCAATTGCTAGAAAATGCTTGTCCAGTCCTCATGACAGCAGCTCTCATTTCCACCTCCCTAGCTCCCTCCATGACTTTAGCTTCTGGCTCCATAAGTCCAGAAAGTGAAAGGAACCAGCTGAGTTAGCAGACTCCTCTCTCTTGAATTATTATTCTTCCTGGAGGAATGCTCAAAAGCCTTCATGGCTTGAAAGAACAAAGACTTTTCCTCATAAAGTGATAATTTTCTACTATTTCAGAATGTAAGGTTTTTACATTTGGTCTATGTATTTGGTTTTATATTCTATATGCCTAACTTTGTGCCCCATTGTCTTTTCTCAAACTGAAAGAAGCCTCAGATCAGATGAGACTATATCAGAGTATTGTTAACCAGATGGATACTTCTAATTTTCCCCAGGAAAATGCAAAGTAGATCTTAAAACTAGAAAGGAAACCCACAAGGTAACAATTTGCTGAGAGAAAAAAAGAGACTCGAATACCAATGGTTTGAATATATTCCTCAAGCTACAAGCAAGGTATCTTGCAAAATAACATTAGGCTATGCCTTCAAGTTTGCAGAAAACAGAAACATAATTTCACAAAAATAAATGAGAAATGTTTTAAGTTCCATTCAGAAGCAAAAATTACATTTGCCTCTGGATTTTATTGCTCTGTAATGTCACAAAACCTTAACATAAATGGCATTCTAATTCAACACAAAACAACAAAAAGGAATAGGAATTGCATCTCCTTTTACATTAATTTCCAGTAAAATTTAGTTCATTCCCATGGAAATACAATTTATTTACTAAAGATTCATTGAGGTTCATATCTGTGAGCTTTACATTTCATATTTTACTGAGAATTTTCTATGTGGTAAGGAAGCAACAAGCATTTATTGTTGTCTTTCTGACAGGTATTGTACTACACTAAAGATACAAAGACAAAAGCAAAACAGCCCCTGCCCTCAATGAGCATACATTCTAACTGGGCAAATAACATGCAACAATAGGCCTTAGTAGCAAGGAGGATCTAGAGTGGCTTGGTACAGAAGGTAGCCCTTGAGCTGGGTCTTGAAGGAAACCAGGGGTTTTAAGAGTTGGAGGTAAGGATGAAATTCCTGGTGTAGGGAGATAGCCAGTGCAAAGATAGGGGAGACAAAGATACAAGCAGACCAATTTGAATATTCTACAGACTAGGTAGAGGACAGTATTACAAGAAAAATATTCCCACAGAGTTCTTGTGATAGATAAGTTGCTGCTATACAATCACAACACAGAGATTCCAGAGGTTAAAATCTAGGTTTTATTATGTTTAAGCACAGGTTCAGTGGTCAGAAAAAAAACTCTGATCTCTTATTAGGGTTCTAACAAGGCATATATAGTTTTCAATTATGTCAGAGAGAGAAATATTTTTTGTTTATTAACTATATCAAAGATGAGGCAATTAAACACACATCTTCCAAGACTGTTAAATTTAAAACAGACTTATTGTTGTTCAGTTGTGTCCCACTCTTCATGACGTCATTTGGGGTTTTCTTGTCAAAGATACTGGAGTGGTTTGCCATTTCATTTTACAGATGAGGAAACTGAGGCAAACAGGGTTAAGAGTTGCCCATGGTCACACAGCTAGAAAGTGTCTGACGCCAGAATTGAACTCATGAAGTCTTCCTGACTCCAGACCTGGCACTCTATTCACTGAATCACCTATCCACTCAGTTATCTAGCTGCCCCAAAACACTTAGTTTGACTCTATAGATAAACTAAGGCAAATTACATTTAGAGAGTTCTCAGCTGACTAGTTTAGAGGAGAAATTTGCCTGTCTGAAGATGATCACAGGTTTGGATCCTGTTGGGATCCTTCCACAAGTAAAACAAGCCAAATTACTTTGGGAAACCTGACTTCCCTTTTGGTTTCTTATCTCAGGAAGGGCTTCCAATGAATTTTAATATCCCATGGGACAGTCTTGAGGCAGTCAAATAACCTAAAGAGGCAACCCTGAACCCAAGTAATAAAGACTAATAAAAAGAAGTAAAAACATTTTGTCATAGTAGCAATATGACTGTATAATCAAAGACTGACCAACTAGGGTGCAGACCTGGGAGCATGCTCAAGGGAATCACATGGCTGTTTGGTGATCTTGCTTCTGGAAGTTCATAATGAGTTGGAATGAAGGGTCTCAGTTCTCCATTTCAAATGGTATATGTTGTCTGCTTTGCCTGTTGGTAACAGAGTGGGTGCTTGGGGAACCTACTTCCAGAAAAGTAGAATGGAGAGCTATTCCAAAATGTGTGCAAGAATTCTGTGACTCTTTCCTGATGGAGTATTGCCTACCTTTTAATTGGCTGCTGAGTCCTTACAAGGTGTACAAACAAAAAGTGCTAATGCAGCCAAATTGAGCCCTCTCTCTCCTGATAGTGATTGTTATGGAATTTCTCTACCTGGAGGAAGTTGGCCTCTTGTGATTTGGGAATATTTCACCTTTTAGCAGTTTGAAAGACTGGAAGTCAACTACTGAAAGGGAAAGAAATTTATTAACACACCAAGGGAGACTATCCACAGATACCCTTGTTCCTATTGTACAGATTTAATTTATATCCATTTTCAAGCCCATTTAGAGTACCAAGTCAATGAACAGTGTTCTGTGGTGGGTAGTTAAGTTTAACTAACCAATAAATGTTAGGCTCACATATTTGGAGGATATTTTGAGAAAGAGTAAAAACCATGATACTCAAACAGGGTTATTCGAACTAGATGAGGGACCTTACAACACATCCTTCAAAATGGTGTTTGTTAGTCACATACAACATTTCTAGAATAGTGTGGTTCTGCTTCCCCATGAGCAGGACTCCAGGGTGAGATAAGAGAGGGAGCACTGACCAGCTACTCTCTTCACCTGAGCTCAGATGAAACCATGAGTGAGCAGACAATGAGGCTGTTTTTCAGTCTTTGTTGTGTTTCATTCTTTCTTGCTCTTAAGTGAATGAGAGTTGGAATTGGAACAGACTAGGTTATGACCTAGTGAGCTTTGAAAGGTTTGAAGAGCCAGGAACTAGAATTCATGAGTCTGTTGGAATCTGAGCCTAGTGGGGGAGAACAGCCCTAAGGAGTGATCTATGAAATCCTACAGAAAATTGACCTTGCAGGTGACACATCTTGTCTTACAAGTAGAGAAATAAATCATCCATCAGCTTTGCCACACTTGAAATAAAAGTGAGAGGGCGGCTAGGTGGCACAGGATCAAGCAGCAGCCCTGAAGTCAGGAAGACCTGAGTTTAAATCCAGCCTCAGACACTTAACACAAAAAAACTAGCCATGTGACCTTGGGCAAGTCACTTAACTCCAAGTGCCCTACCTTCCTCCCTCAAAAAAAAAAAAAGAAATAAAAGGGAACTTGTTGAATGAATGTTTTGTGTCCTCCCATAGGAGAGAAGGCTAAAGGGAAGGGTATACCCAGATTCAGTGGAATGATTTTGTACTTTGACTCTTGCTATATATTTTAAATAAATATCTCTTTGAAACAGAATTGATATTGTTTATCAATGATATTGAGAAGATACTTTGGGGGCATATACAATAGAATTGGGGTTGAACTGATAGCCTTAGAAAGAATCACCTTAATCTTTGGAGCTTGTCCCCTTGAACCCTGAGAGAGATGTAGCCACCCTCCAAGGGATTGTCAATGAGAGTAGGGATTATAATGCTAATGCAATATTTACAGCACTCACGATGATGATAAAGACCGTGACTATAAGTATCACATGACATTCAATTGCAAAATATACTAAACTCTCCAGACAGAGGATAGAACTGAAGCATTTATTTAGACTCTAGAAAACTGAATCCCCAAACCAGTAAGCCAATTCCATCATAGTACCAATGATATTCAGAAGTCATAATAACGCTGAGAGCCACAGCATCCTTCAGCCTTCCCATGAAGCGATACAAGATCAATATATACTCACAAACCTTTTTATCTCCTGAATGAGCATCCTCTCTCCCCCACCAGCTCCCTAGCTCTGACCAGCTTCTGTGGGCTCTACTCCACCCTTTAGCAAATTCCCTCCATCACAGGCTCCATGTGATTACATTCAGCCTATTAGGGGGCAGAGTTTACTTTCAAAGCAGGGAAGGTCTTCGAACTCCCCTCTAGGTCTATTAAGGGGCAGGGAAAATCTTCAAATTCCCATTCTCATTACAGGTATAAGGACAAGATTTCATATAAGCTACAGCTGGAAAGATAGGATGGGACCAGTTTGTGAAGAATTTTAAATGAGAAACAAGATACTGTATTTGATCCTAGAGGAAGAGTGTATGTGTATGTGTATGTGTGTTAGTGTGTGTGCATGTGTGTGTAGGAGAGTAGGATAGGACAGATGATAAGGTCAGACTTGCATTTTAGGAAAACCATTTTCGAACCTGTGTGCATAATAGATTGGAGTGGGGGAAGACTTGAGACAAAAGACCAATTAGGAGTCCTTTGTACTCTACCAGACAAAAGGTGATGAGGTCCTGAATTAAAGTGGTCACTGTGTGATGGGAGAGGGATTCTATGGAAATGATAATAATTCACTGGCTACCTGAGATTCATGAGAGTGAGGAGTTGAGAATGATTCTGAGGTTATAACCCTGGATGACTGGAAGGAGGGTGGTGTCCTAGATGGAAAGAAGGGAGATTGGAGAAAGAAGTGACTTTGGAGGAAAAGGTCAGTGCATCCTGAGGTTGAGTTAGGGAGCGGCTAGGAACTTAGCCTGTGATTTCATTAGTATAGGGAACTTCCAGATGAGGAAATTTTCTTCTGCCAACGTGGGTCAGCATGGTATCTATAACTCTCATAGTCTTAAAGAGTTTCCTATAACACTAAGTTGTGTCTCACCCATAGTTACATAAGAAGAATATGTCAGAGGTAGTACTTGAACTTACTGGTTTTAAAGCCTGCTCTGTAGCCCCTACATGACACTAACTAGTTTAACCCAGGAATGTTTTGGTATGCTCAGTTTACTTACCAGGGAGGTACCCTTAAGTGGCCTTTGGTACACTTTGAGATTGCCAAACTTGGAGGCTTTGTTTCCATCTCCCACCTAGATGGGAGAAGACTATTTTCATTGCCTGAGTCTTTAAAACTGGTGAAACCGAGCCAATTGCTCTCTTGGCCACCACTCTTTACTGCTGTGTGCAGAGGGTGAAAATGAACCAAACTGGTAAGAAGGACTTCTTTCTCCTGCTCTCCCCTTTTACTCCTGATGTGAGGGGGTGTTTGTTTCTGTTCTGTGTTCTTTGTCCTCTTTAGCTGCAGGTGTCAGAGGTCATCCTCATGAGACCTACGAATTTAAGTTGTGACAAACTTGGAGACAGGATTACAGGCAGGATGGTGTAGCTGGCTAGTCCAGCATGGAAGCCCTGAGAAGTCAGGGTGCCTAGGATATGAGCCTAGTGGGAGATCTGGACATGGAATTGAGTTTGTGGTGTATGGGAATCAAGTTAAGCTATGAATCTTGTCCTGGACCCTCCACAGAGACTGAATTGATATAGAGGAGGGGAGGAAGAAGATCATGCCTCCCATGTATTGCAGGGAGGGAGAGGGGTGAAACTAAATTTTTATATCTGTGCTTATGTCTTCCGAAGTAAACATTTCTCTGCAAAAGCTAATCTGATTTAGTGACTAAATGGAATTGGAGTGCAGGGACCCACAATTGAGAGAACACTATCAATAGGTGGTTGAACTATTTGAAGACAGCCCAGACACCTATAATAAGACTAGAGAATCCTGAAGGAGGAAAAATTGGGGCAGGGGTAGGGGTGGGAGTTGAGTGAGGTCTAACTTACCAACCTTTCAGTCAGTGGTAGTCAGTGTTTCATTAGGTTTGAGGCAAATTTGAGATATATACAGCAAATCCAGTTTTAAATGTTCACTTGGTTGGGGCAGTGAATAGAGAACCAACCCTGAAGTCAGGAAGACCTGAGTTCAAATCCAGCCTCAGACACTTTACACTTACTAGCCATGTGACCTTGGGCAAGGCATTTAACCCCAATTACCCAGCCTTACCTCCTCAAAAATAAATAAATAAATAAATAAATAAACAAACAAATAAATAAACGTCCAGTTGGTGATGCACAAGTGAGGCTAAGGAGACAGATTAGGGATAGATATGTAGAAATAGGAGTCATCTATATAGAGATTATCATTAAACCTATGGAAACCAATAAGGTCACCAAGAAAGACAGTATAAAGAGAAAAAAGAAAGAGGTCCAAGACAGAGCCTTGTGGTACATCTGCAACTAGGGAGCATGATATGAATGATAAATCAGCAAAGGAAACTGAGGAGAACCAAGAAAGAGCAATATCAGCAAAATACAGAGAGAAGGAAGTATCTAGGAGAAAAAGGGTGACCAACAGTTCAGATGCTACAGAGAGGTTAAGAAGGATAAGTTAAAAAGCCATTAGATTGAGCAATTAAGAGAGCAATGTGTTACAACCATAGAGTCTCCAATTGATAAATGGTCAAAGAATATGAAAAGGTAGTTCTCAAGCGAAGAAGCCCAAGCTAATAACTATATGAAAAAGTGCTCCAAGTCACAAATAATAAGAGAAATACAAATTAAAACAATTCTTATGTTCCACCCGAAACCTATCAGATTGGCAAAGACAACAAAAAAATGAAAATTGATCATTGTTGGAGGAGCTGTGGGAGGACAGGCACGTTAATCTAACTATTGATGAGTTCCAAATTAGTCCAGCAATTTGCAATTTTGCCCAGTAACTAAGCTGTGCATACCTTTTGATCCAGCAATAACCCTACATTGAAAAGTACCCCAATAGCATGAAAGAAAAGATACTTATGTATAAAAATAATAATGGCAGTCACCTTCTTTTGTTGCAAAGAAGTGGAAATTAAGGTGGTGCCTATTAAGGAAATGGCTGAACAAATTGTGCTATATAAGTGTAAAAGGACATTTTTATGCTATAAGAAATTATGAAAAGGATGGATACAGAGAAATTTGAGAGGACCTGTATGTAATGGAGAATAAAGTGAGTAGAACCACAGAAACAATTTACACAAAGAAAAACTGCTTTGAAAGACTTAAGAATTATTATCAATGCAGTAACCAACAGTGTTCTACAAAATTGGTGATGAAAATACTACCCACCTCCTGACTGAGGTGATGGACTAAAAGTGAAGAATAAGATATATTTTTTATTGTTTGAGTATGCTTATTGTTACAAAGGAAGGATTTATTTTAAAAAAATTCATGGGGGATTGAGGAGAGAAGAGTATTATTGATAGTGATTCCAGAAAAAGAATAAAAGAGTGTCATAGAAATATTTTAAATGATACACAGAGAACAGAAGGAAATTCATAGAAAGGCATAGACAAGCAGGACAGCTTTGAAACTAACATCATATACTTTAAAAAATATAGACTTACATGGATTCTTGTTTTCATATACAATCCTCTTATTTTTTTCCTTATAGCAATGTTCCTATTTGTTGCTGCTTGTCAAGTTCAGAACAATAATTTTTTTTAAGATAGCATAAAGGGAAAATCATGTGAACAGAAAGATGACACATTACTCACTTTCTCCAGATCTTTAATTCTTTAACCCTCTGAAAAATGTTATATGTACTGGATAGAAAAATTATAGTAAAATTCACAAGACAAATCATAGAGAACCCAAACAAGGTAAAATTCTTAAAAATTAACACTTGAAAACTCTAAATTGTTAAGCAGCCCTCAGCCTCTAGCTTTTATGTTCCTAGCAGGTATCCTAAATGACTTGTACCTGGGGCCCATCAAGGGACACCCTTTGATACACAGCCTCTGCAGGGACACATCTCCTTCCTTTTCCACCTCCCATAACAAAGGACAGAAACTGTAAGCTAAGTCATATGAGGAGATAGAGGAGAGAAAGGCTGAAAATATGACTTCTGACAGGGGCCCAGCTCTAAGTTAGGGACTACTAAAGTTGTAGAGAACCTGTCTGAAACACCTTCCCCACCCATTTCACCACCCTGTAAAAAAAATCGGGTACTGATTTAACCTAGCTATAAGAATGAAAGGAAAAGAGTGAACAGACCAATTAAGGCAGTAGACTGGTGTGTATAGCTGTGGTTGCCCTGAAGGAAAGGACATTGAAACTCAACTATGACCAGTACTGACCTTCCAGAGAGTACTAAGCACAGGACCCTAGGCCAGTGAACCCTATATCCCTGAAAGCACAGTTACTGGGGCAACTTTGCAACCTAGACTTTGAGGTATACCCCCAAGAGGAGCAAAAGAGGAGGAGTCAAAAATTGAGTTATGGGGGAATATTTTTAAAAGGCTTAAACCACCAAAAATTTAAAGAGAAAAATAATCAATGAAAGCCTAGAATACTAACTGATTAAAGAAAGAAGAAGAAAAAAGAACATCTATTTAAAATGGCATTGTGAAAGGTCACAGAGAAGTTCAGAGCTCCCAAGAAACTCCAACAAAAACATGAAAGTAGTCCTAGAAAGACTGAGATAAATTCAAAAAGACTCAGACTCAGACTCAAACTATTCAGTTTAGAACTACAGAAAAAAAACAAGAGGGCAGGATCTGGTAGAGGAACTGAACTAGAGAAGCTTGCACCAAGTCAGGTAAGTGGAGGCCACAGAGGTCAGGAGATTTGGTCCAGAAAAACCACCTAATAAAGGCAGAAAGAACATAGTCATGCCAGATATCTTGCAAATCTGATCAGAAGGGCATTCAAATGAAAAAAAGATGAGAAAGGTAAAGGCCAGTGTATATACACCAAGCAACATATCATTCATAAAGGATGAATGAATAAAGGATCATAAAGGATGAAAGAAGTTACAATAAATGAAGAATAGCAGTTGAGACAGAAATTCACAGGAGACAATATCCAAGGAAGGAGATGGTATAAATCCCAGGACATTGAATGCTTATAGACAGTGTTGTGCTGATTAACTGAGTTAATTTGTTAAATGTACCCTTAATATTCAGTGTGATAAAAAAGTATGGTTTTATGGTGAATAATTTTAAAAGTATCAAAATCTTGTTAAACTCAATATTAAATCATGATTGTAGAAAAAAAGATTTTGATTCTTGTTCGACACTTTCTTGTAAGCATGGCTCTAAACCCAGTGCCCTCTTAGTTCAGATTTGATGAAAAGGAGGCATTAAAAGTTATTCTTGGTTTGTCCTTCCTTCTCAAAGAGGACCATTACTTCAGGAATGTGATGTCTTAACTTGCAAGTGAATTGGATTTAAGGGAGGCAGGACTGTGTATAGTGACCAGACTTGCTTTCATCTCCAGAGATATCTGGATCTGATGGGGTGCTGGGGTGCCTTTGTAACTTTGTTTGTAACATCATTGTAACTTCATTCTGTAAAAATCTCACTTGTGTTCAGGTACCTATGTATGTAACATCAGTTTGTAACAAGCCTGTGCAATTAAGTTATAAAAGTCACACTTTCCCCCAGCCATAAAGGCATTAACTCTGCCTCTCCCCTTTCCCCAGCCTAAAAGTCTTTTTCCCTGAGGTAACAAGTTTGCCTAGATATCAGTACCTATGAATCCTTCAAAAGCATTCTATAAATAAATCCTTAGTTAGAGAAATGTATACCTCCTTTGTTCTAGTGGCCAGCTGCAAACTATGAATCTTTCAGTGCATTATCAGTAAGGTAACTCCTCACCATGAGACACATCCTGAATCCCCAATTAGCCTATCTTCCTAACATCTGTCATGTCAAAAGGGACTTTGATGGCTAACAGACTGGGCACCCCTCAGTCAGAACTGACCACTAGCTGACTTAGTGATGTTTCAAGGCAAAAACCATACCTCCAGATAGCTTCCCCTAGGGGGATCTCCCAGTGAATTATGGGTAACACGCCTATGCAGTTGATATAAAAAGTTCGTGTCCCTTTAAGCACTGACCACTCCTTAACTCCTCCCAAATTCCTCCCTAACTCCACCCTTGTCCACCTAGTTAGCATAATCAACCTCTGACTGACAGTATTATGGCTTTAAAAACTGTATCTCTATCCCCTGCTCTTTTCCTGCCCACTGCAAAGCATAATAATAAAATTTGTAACTTTGAAAATGATAGCTTGAGTCCGTTGAATTTCTTTCCAGACAAGAACCCTCTAGGGATTCATATGAGATCCCTCAGACACCCAGCACTTCCCAAACCTCTTTATTTTGGCGACACATGATGGACTTCCCTCATCAAATCTCTTCAGATCCAGTGCCAATATACATCAGATATAATCAGGAGGACTGAAGATAGCCTAGGATGCAGTGAGAGATCTTGGCCTTTTCCCAGGTCTCAGTTTGACTGAAACTAGGTAAGAAATGAGGTGAAGAATGACCTTTTTACCTAGTCAAAAGAACAAAAAAGAGTCAATCTGGGAGGGGAAGACCTTCAGGGTTTCTGGCCAAAACAAAAACAATTGCTATTTACACTCACTCTGTGACCATCAGAGCCCAAAAAATAACCAATGAGGCTTGGACTGGAACCTATCATTGGCAAATTGATGAGAGCCAGAGTGATTTGGGTTTAAGGCATGGTCCTTAAAAAAGAAATCTATCCCATAAACCCCCAAGATATATTCTGAGGTTTCCAAGATCAGAATTTCCATTCCTTTGAGCAGAACACCTGCAGCTAAGGGTATGATTCCTTCTGTGGACAAAGGGAGAGAAGGGAGGGAAAGGAGAGAGGGAGAGAGGAAAAGTAGGAGGGAAAAAAGAAGGAAGGAAGGAAGGAAGGAAGGAAGGAAGGAAGGAAGGAAGGAAGGAAGGAAGGAAGGAAGGAAAGAAAGAAAGAGCTGTGTCACCCAACTGGCCAGTTGGGTCCTTAGTGGGGAAGCTACTACTACTCACAAATCATCATGTTATTGACCATATAACAAAGGAGAAGATTTACTTTACCCTAGTACAGCAAGTTTATACAACAAGGATACAATGGCACTTAGCTTCTCTGGTCATGAACCCCTCATCTCCACCTGGAAATATATCTGCTCAATATATCATCATGTTGACTTACATGGTCTCGGGCACTTACCAAGTCTGAGGGGACCCCACTACAAAAGACTGTAACCTTTTGTGGCCCCATGCCAGAAAGTTGTGTCAGAGAAACAAGAACCAATCAGATTGAAGAGGAAGCTTCCTCAGGAAAGTCAGGGAAGCAAGTCCTATCACAGAAACATACTCTTTAATTCTTCATCATAAAACCACACTTTTATCATATTGCATATTAAATGTACCTTTAACAAACAGTACACTCTCCCATGTTTAATCTTGATTGGATCCCATAGAATTTCATTTTTGGTTTTGGTCTTTTTTGGGGTTTTTTGGAGGGCAGTTGGGGTTAAGTGACTTACCCAAGGTCACATGGCTAGTTTTTTGTGTTAAATGTCTGAGGTCGGATTTGAACTCAGGTACTCCTGACTCCAGGGCTGGTGCTCTATTCACTGTGCCACCTAGCCGCCCCCTTATTCCGTAGGTTTTCAATAACATTTAAATCATGTGAGTTCCAAGGTAATTAAAGCAGATTCTGGGGCTCTTTAAGATGTGCTAAGCCTGGTCAGAGATTCACCAGTCAGGAGAGCAAGTCAAAGTCAGAGTCATTCTGAGATGAACAAAGTTTGTGAAGAGGTGGAGTAGTTCAAAAAGCTAATGAATTTGGCATGAGAATGAAGGATTTGGATGAGACATTGTGGTTTATTCAAGAGGGAGAGGGAGAGAGAGGAACAAAAGTTATAGATGTTGGGAGATATAGCAAAGAGGGCAACTGGCCGTGGCTGGTTTAAAGTTTGACTGTGATTGGTGATGGTGGTGGTAATGATGGTGATGGTCATCATCATAGTTCTGAAGAGGACCCACAACATTACAAGAGTAATGACTTGTGAATGTGAATTGGATTTAATTTAATTTAATTGGCAAAGTCTTTAGGCTCACTCTTGACTTGAGTTGTCAAAGTCCAGTGACAAGACAAAAGTTAAAATGACTAGTGATGACCCAAAATGCAATGGATTACCTAAGCCTTTCTAAATTAAGGTCTTTCCCAGGTCTCAGTTTGTCTGAGGCAATGGTTATTCAATGACTGAGGGCTAGGTAAGAACTGATACAAAAAAATGCTTAATTTACCATCACAAAAATATCAGTTTGGGAGGGAAAGATCTATAAAGTTTCTGAACAGAAAAGAAAACAATTGCTTTTTATATTCATTCTAAACCATCAGCTTCTTGGAGCCATAGGTGAGAATTGGGTGAATCAAGTAGATACCAAAGGTGGAAAGCAGTTTTGTATGGGGCTTGGTAGCCCTCATACCAGAAATAATAGTCTTCCCTGAACATCCCATACACTCCAAGTTACTTTACAGGGATGTACACATAGGTGATGAAGTTGATACACTCATTGCCAGAGCTAGCAGAGAGAGAGACAGACAGAGACAGAGACAGAGAAAGACAGAGAGAAAGAGAGAGAGAGAGGAGGGAGGGAAAGGAGCAAAAGTTATAGATGTTGGGGAGATATTATATGTATGTATGTATGTATGTATGTATATATATGTATTGGGAGAATCCAAAAGAAAGCGTGGGAGAGAATAGTTATTAGACTACCTACCAAACTGCAGGTCTTTAGAGACATACTGAATTCATTGCTGTACGCCTTTTGAATAGTCTTAGGAAGATTTATGAAGATCACTTGGCAAGATAAGGCAGGTTCTTTCTTAAGCTGAAGTACCAAGCATTCAATCTCCACTATAGACGACACAATTCTGATTAGGTGGTCATATTGAATGCAAAAACACTATTTTACAGAGAACTCATACAAGGCAAGTGCTTACATGGAGGTCAAAAGAAGCAATGCAAGGATACTCCTAAGGTCTCTCTTAAGAATTTTGGAATCAATTGTGAGACCTGAGAGATACTGGCATAGGACCTCCTAACATGTGTGCCTGCATCAAAGAAGTCACTATGCTCTATGACAGTGGTTCTCAACCTTCCTAATTCCACGACCGTTTAATACTTGTATGTGGGTGTACCTGCATGTGGGCAGACTCGCCTGGAGACGGATAGAGGAGCGGCTTCTCAGTTCCTAAGACCATGGGAAATATGTGTTTTCTGATGGTCTTAGGCCACCCCTGTGAAAGGGTTGTTCGACCCCCAAAGGGATCATGACCCACAGGTTGAGAAGTGCTGCTCTATGAGCAAAGCAGAATTACAATAGTTCAAAAGAAATACTAGATATACAAATTTAGGGACATATCTACTCCAAATGTTCATATAAACTATTTTTGCAGGATCTGAGTTCATATTGGTCTGACCAGCCATAATTGGACACACTATAGCTTTACATTTGTCATTGTCATTTTGGTTCTCTAAGAATAAAGGACAACAACCAACCAATTCCATCATATTCATATACCATAATTTGTTTAGCCATTTCCAAATTGATGGGTACTCCTTCAAGTTCTAATTCTTTGCCACCATAAAAAAATATACTGTAAATATTTTTGCATGTATTGGTCCTTTTCCTCTTTCTCCTCCAATCCATTCTCATTGCTTTTACACCCCTGGCCTGCTTGTCTACTCTCACTCATCTCTGTATTTGATTTAAGGTCATTTAAAAAAGCATATTACATAAAGACTTTAATTAGAATGCTAGAAATGAAGCATAACAGATTAACATCAATGCCCAAAGTACAATCATTCCCAGTCCTCAAGAACTTTTCATCCACACTTTCTCCCAAGGGGCTTGCAGAGCAAAAACTCAGTTCATTTCTCTGTCCATAGCATGCCAGAGCAGACAAAGGCTTTCACTTGAGGATTTTTGTTTGCAGTCAACTGGGCCCCCTCCCTGCCAGGGTAAATTAGCTTCATATAATGCAGATACAAGTGCCCTGGAGTTCTTTGTCAATGGTCTTCAGTTGTATTTCTGTTCTCTCATGCCATCTCTCATTGTCTTTCTGTCAGGTATATACGTTTACACTTTATTTCTATCTACTCAGTAGGGGATAGAATAATAAGAGTGGGTTTTAGTTGCCAAAGAACAGTGGCAGCATTTATATCATATTACTTCCCAGGCCATTGGAGACACAGACAGATGCATGAAGTCCTTGTGACTCATCCTCCCTATACATTTGTCTTCCTAGTGCTTGCTTTCTCTCTCTGTCTCTCTGTCTCTCTCCCGCTCTCCCCCTTTACCCCCTCCTCCCTCTCTGTTTCTCTCTAGATTTCTCTGCCACTTACAGGGCAAAGATCAAATTCTTGGGTTATGCTTCTGTCCAAGGGTTGGAGGAATCAAGATGGCAGAGTAGAAGGAAGCATTGCAGTGAACTCACCTTCAAAAACTCCTCCAAAAAGATGTAGAAATGCACCCCCCCCAAATTTTTTTTACAGCAAGTATCTCTGATAAAAGCCTCATTTCTCAAATATATAGAGAACTGAATCAAATTTATAAGAATACAAGTCATACCCCAGCTGATAAATGTTCAAAGGATATGAACAGGCAGTTTTTAGATGAAGAAATTAAAGCTATCTATAGTCATATAAAAAATGCTCAAAATCACTATTGATTAGAGACATGCAAACTAAAACAACTCTGAGGTACTACCTCATACCTATCAGATTGGCTAACATGACAAAAAAGGAAAATGATAAATGTTGGAGAGGATGTGAGAAAACTGGAACACTAAAGCACTGCTGATACAGTTGTAAACAGATCCAAATATTCTGGAGAGCAATTTGGAACTGTATGCAAAAGGTTATAAAATTATGCATACCCTTTGACCCCAGCAATAGTACTGCTGCCTATATCCTGAGGAGGTTTTTTTTTTAATGGAGAAGGATTTATTTACACAAAAATATTTATAGCAGCTCTTTTTGTGGTGGCTAAGAATTGGAAATCAAGGAGCTGCCCATGCGTTGGGGAAAGGGTTGAACAAGTTGTGGCATATTATTGTAATAGAAGAGTACTGAGCCATAAGAAATTACAAGCAAGATGATTTCAGAAAAACCTGTAAAGACTTAAGTGAACTGACTTGTATGAAGTAACAAGAAGACTTAGATAAGTCTGACTTACATGAACCAAGGCAGAGTGAAGTGAGCAGGACCAGGACAACATTGTATACAATGTTGCAAAATGAAGAAAGCCTTAGCTATTCTCAGCAACACAATGATCCAAGACAATCCCAGCAGACTCATGATGTAATATGCTATCCACCTCCAGAGAAAGAACTGATGTTGTCTAAATATAGACTGAAATATTTTATTTTTATTTCCCTTTTCCTTCCTTTCATTCTTTCTTTCTTTCCATCTTTCTTTTGAGTATTCTTGCACAAAATGACTAATACGGAAATGTTTTACATGATTACACACGTACCAACTATAAAAAATTGCTTAATGTCTCAGCAAGGTGACAAGGGAAGGAGAGAAGGATAGAATTTGGAATTCAAAGCTTTAAAAAAAAACTGTTAAAAGTTGTTTTTTACATGTAATTGGGGGAAAATAAAATATTTTTTTAAAAAAGAAAGAAAATGCACCAAACTGAATCCTGATGGGGAAATGAAAGAAAAAGTTACAGTGGGTCATTTTTTTCTAACCCAGGTCAGCACAGAGAGACAGACTGTGAAGTCTATGGACATTGAGAAAAGGAATTGGCCAGGAACTGCGATATGGAGCACTCCAACTCAATGGAAAGGCTATGCACCAGGACAAGAATGGGTGCCATCTGGCAGCTTTGTCACCCACTTATCAGTTCTGATCATAGATCTAAGGCAGTCTGAGGAGGAAACCTAAACCCTGGGGTTGTGTCAAATGAGGAGTGGTTGTTTCAGATCTTAGGCAATATATGAAGAAAGGAGGAAGTTCAGAAGCAAGCAGCACCCCTATGGCTCAGGTCCAGGAGAAGAGCAGGTTCTAAGTAATAACTTCTAAGTCAATCTGAAGCCTACAGAGGAATAACTAGAGCAGGAAATCTCAGACCAAAGGGAAGTCTCTGAACCAGATGGCTGACAGAGGTTGAGTCCAGCAGCAGTGTACTATTGATCAGACCCAAATCCAGGTCAGGACCTTGCAGAGCTCAGATGGGTTGGATGGGGGAGGTAAGTAGCTTGCAGGTCCCCAGCCTGAGCTGTCCTTTAGATCTTCAAACAATATAACACTCAATAGCTCAAGGAAGAAGCAACAGGACAAGTCTAGACCTTCCCTGCAGAAGTGCTATAAAGTACAGCCCTAATATCAGGTCTGAAGTTAGGAAGTAGGCTGGAAGAATGAGTAAACAAAAAGAAACCCATCATAGAAGGTTATTATGGTAACAAGGATGGTCCAGACACAAACCTAGAAGAGAATTATCCAAAATAAAAGCAAAGCTTCAAAAAACAAACAAACACAACTTGGGCCCAAATTCAGCTAGAATTCCTGAAAGAAATAAAGTGAAAGTTTTAAAAAAGAGAGAGAATTAAATTATTTTTAATACATGAAATAAGTGCTAAAGGAAACAATTGGAAAAGAAATGAGAGATATGGAACAAAGAAATGGAAAGAAAATTAACATCTTGGCACAAAAAGTACAACATCTAGCCCAAATAACAATAAATGCTTATGTCCAGGGCTATAAGCCTACACATTAGGAAACACTCTTGCATACTTGAATATGGGAAGGGAAAATTATGGGAGCTATAGATTCTGGGAGCTGTAGATTCTAGTTGTGATAGCATTTGAAAATGATAATCCCTAAACCCTAAAAAAGGTAAATAAAGTTAGAGTAGTAGGAATTCTTTTAGAATAGAAGTATCAGAACTTAGTAGGTGTTTGTTGTCCTTCATTCTTAAAGAGGACCAAAATGACATCACTATGTTGGAGTCAAGTTACAGTGTGTCCCACTATGACTGATCAGACCAGCTCAGAAGGCTCTACACAGTACAGGTACGAATAGTTCATATGAACATTTGGAGTGGAGATGTCTTTAAATTTGTATATCTCATGTTTCCTTTGAACGACTGTAATTCTGCTTTGCTCATAGAGCATAATACCTTCTTTGATGCAGACACACATGCTAATAGGTCCTATGTCAGTGTCTCCCATGTTTCACAATTGGTTCCAAATTTCTTCAGAGAGACCTTGGGAGTATCCTTATATTACTTCTTCTAACCTCCATGTGAGCACTTGCCTTGTATGAGTTCTCTACAAAATACTCTTTTCAACAATGTGACCAGTCCATTGGAATTACACTTTCTAAAATAGAGTTAAAATGTTTGGCAGTGCAGCTCAGGAAAGAACCTATCTTTTCACAGCCAAGTGATCTTCATAATCTTCCTAAGACAATTCAAATGAAAATGATCCAGTTTCCTGGCATATCACTAGTATACTGTCCAGGTTTCACAGGCATACAACAATGAAATCAGCACAACATCTCTGTAGATCTTTAGTTGGAGAGGCAGTCTCTTCTCTCCCACTCTTTCCTCTGTAGCCTCCCAAACACTGATCTAGCTCTGGCAATGAGTTTATCAACCTCCTTATCTATGTGTGTATTCTGGAAAGTACACTGCCATGGTAAGTGGACTTAACAACAGCATTCAATACTTCAATTACTGTAACTAACAGTTCCACGTATGTATTGGAGATGTGCTGGCTGTTGGAGAACCTCTGTCTTCTTGGTGTTGTTAGGCCAAAATTATCACAGGCCACAGAGAATGGATCCATGCTTTGTGGCACATCAACCTCAGAGGCTGCATCATGCGCACAATCATCTCTAAATTAAAAAAAAAATCACGTACCAACTCTCCCTCTACTTTGGTCTTAGCTTGTAGCCTTTTCAAGTTATATAATTTACCTCAGTATGGTATTTTACCAAGCTAGTCTCTAATGAAAGGATGATGAAGCAGTGGGGCAGAGACAGAGTGCCAGTAATCAGGTAGCTGTTTAATTAGTTAATTTCATTATGAGGAGCAGGTTTGCAAATCAGGAATTCTCCTGATCAGAATCCTACTTTGCTAAAGAGAAGATGACATTATATACATAAATCACAGGTGGGAAGGGAGGGGAAGAAGGGGAGTGAATTTAAAACAATTATTTCCCAGGCCCATAGAGGCTTCCCACAAAAAAACCCACAACTGGAAAACAAAATAACAATTCTGGAGTCCTGTGGGAGCAAAGAGTTAAACACAACTGAAACAACTTGGCAACAACAAAAACTAGACTCTCAATTTATTATAATCATTGCATGATTTTTTAAATTGCTTAGTGTTCTTTTTTCTCTATGGAATTACAACTGCTTCTTCTCTACCTAATTCATGTTTATACTCTGGGTACCTTTTTTATTTCGGATGTCTCCCTCCCTTTAATCCTTAGGTTGAGAAAAAACTGTAATTGTTCCTATTTTTGTGAGAATGGAAGTGCAGCCCCTTCTGAGGAGATGGGCAACTCCAGGGCAATGAACCCAAGGCAAATTGTGAGTTTGGGAAAAAGTTTGGGACTGGCAAAGGTCAGCAGCCTCTGTAGTCTCTGTGCCTGGTTAGCCCCTGAGCTAGATTAAGAATGAAATAATAGCAGTGACATGGTAACAGCTCACATTTATAAAGCTTATTAAGGTTTACTTAAATGCTCAACTATAGGACACAAATACTTAAACAAAAGTATATGATAAGGCATCGATTTCACTGCACAGGTAATTAGTAGGGGGTGGCAGCATTTAAGCTGGTTTTTAAAGGATGAGTGAGTTCTGAGTAAACATTAGACTCCCCTGGGAAGGTAACATACATTGGGGGAAGGGATTTGACTGTCAAATATTCCCCATTCTCATTGGACCTATGCTGTCTGAGCAACTCATGCAATGACAGGGTTAAACAAAGATCAGACCTCCTGACTTCTCATAGCATGCATTTAACGTTTCAGCTGCAGGCCAATCCTCTGGTAAGGATCCTTGTATTTATTTAATAGGTCAAGTTCCAACTACAAGTTGTAAGTCAGCAGAGAGGGCAAAAACTCAGAAGAGTTCACTTGCCCTTTGCTACCATGTAAGAATGCCTAAAAGATTAGGACTTTCATGTGAGTATTTTTTTCGGTGGGTGTGTGTGCGCAAAATGCTAGGAGGTAAATCAGTTATATAATAATGTAATGCAGGACATGCACATCCTAATTCTGAACCAGACTTCTCTCCCCTATTGGAAATGTGCGCTCACACTGTGGGAATCACTCTGGGCTCTGATACATGAGTTTTTGCTTTTTCATCTCCAGAATGAAACTTCTACCTTGCTTCCTGGTAGCCCTAAACCATGCCATCATGTGCATATGTGCCCCCATTCCACTTCTACTTTGTACTTCCCATTATATGTGAGGGAAACTCAGATCAGTCAGTTTTGTTACCCAGGAATAACCCTGGCAGTCACACCAGGGGTGAGACAATCAGGCTTTTTGCTGGAGAGTCTACATCCAAGAGTGAAGTCAGGCTAACTGCTGCCTTCCTTAATCTAGATGAGACCATCACAGGGTCAAAAGGGCTCTCCCTGGTGATCATTTGCTCCCTCAAAACTGGCAAATACTAAAAATCAACAAATGAAGCACTTAGAAATCAGCAAATGCTTGGTTTATTGTTTGTTGATTGTTTAGACTTAAGAACATGATAGAGAAATGTTAATTATGCAGATTAAACTTTAAAATGTATCCTGGGTACTTTTTTTTTTTTTGGTGGAGAATCATTTATTAAACATTTACCAGCACACCAGTAACACCATCTCGGTGTTCTTGACCTATACTACATGACACAGCTTGGTTCCCTCCACCTAACTCCCCTCCACCCCCAAGGTATCAATTCCATGATCCATCTCTCCCAGGGCCCAACTTTTCCCCCAATCCCAGAGGCGCCACTGCCAAGATGCCCCCTCTTTTCAAGGCATGACTTGAACAATACAACTGAACTGCCACAGGAAATAAACATTTGAAAGTTTAAAAATAAGGAATATTAAAAAGATGTGAAGGTAATGAAGGTCATCTTGAAATTCTGCCCATTCAGTAACTCCTGTATTTTACACAGGGCTGACTCTTGAGGATCCTGAGCCTACTTTTAAAAACCTCCAGAATCCTGATGAAGGAGATTGTAGACTTTGATTTTTAAAGTCAGTAAAGTTATCCATATGACTTCCATTTGATATTTCTTGGTTTCTGTTATTTCAAATTTAAGGAGAAGGAACTGAGGGGAATACATGTTTTCATTGATTCAGTTTTTTTAAAGACATTCTTTTATTTGAAAAAAAATTATTCAAAAAAAATTTCCAACTGATTTCTGAATATCCAACCTCAAGTTTAACTAAACCCAATAAACCCGCTATCATTGCTATAAATCAGAGGTCAGTAAACTATGACCAGAGGACCTGCCATCTGTTTTTGTAAGAGAAACTAGGAATGGGTTTTATATTTTTAAATAAAATAAAACCTTGTAGTAGTTTACTGAACTTTTATAAACCATCAAAATAACTTTCATCCACTGAAATATACATTAATATATATATAAAATTCTATATACATAGAAATATATTGAAATATCTGGAATATATATATGTATGTGTGCACACGTATACATAGATACATATACTAATGTTAAAGAGAACTACTGGTGAATTAAGGACTTTAAGTTTGTGGCTGAGAATTTGACAAAATTTGACAAGAGGATTTTGTTGACTAGTAAAAAGCTGTTTGTTGCTAAACACTTTGGTATAGGGCCTTGTGATTGAGAGTAGTGGAAAACATTTAGGAGTGAAGGTGTTTACTCTTGTCCTGGAAATAAGAACCATTTTTGAAATCTGCATATTTCCTTTTCCTGGGGACATAAGGAGCTGAGCGAAGAGACCATTTTAGAAACATAGGTACTCATAAAAAATGGATACTTCTTTCCTTGAACACAGTGAATCACACACGGTAATAGCTTGTTAAATATTGTTGCTATTTTGATACCTATGATGCATATAAAGCAGAGGATCTGGGTTTGCCCTGGCAAACTGAGTCCCCTGAGGGCCAGTGATTGCTTCTCCCCTCAAGGTTCTGGGGGTAACCCATAGGCTTTGGGGGGGGTGTCTCATTTACAAGAGCTTTTCATCTTTTTGTGTGTCATGGATCCCTTTGTCAGTCTGGTAAAGCCTATGGGCCTCTTCTCAAAATAATTTTTTATTTCCTTTTTCTTTGTTGATTTTTGGAGCAGGGAGGACAGGGCAATTGGGGTTAAGTGATTTGTCCAAGGATAATAAGTGTTAAGTGTCTGAGGCTGATTTGAACTCAGGTACTCCTGACTCCAGGGCCAGTGCTCTATTTACTGCACCACCCTAAAACAACATTTTTAGATGCATAAAATAAAAGATATAGGCTTACAAAGGAAACCAATTGTGCTGAAAAAAGATACAATTTTTTCAATCCAAGTTGATGGGTCTGGGGGCCCTAGGAGCAGTACCTCTACTCTAATAATATTGCTCACAATATCCTACCAGTGTGATATCACTAGTGATTACCAATATCAGTTAGCCAGCCAGACTTAATTAGCTTTTAGTAATAGGTACTTACTGAGGTGGCATAATAAGAAAACCTGATACAAAAATCCCCTTTACATGGGGGCACACACTTCTACAAGTACATACAGAGTCCAGGGGAGAGTGGCCTCCAGCTTAGAAAGCACCTGTGAGAAAGAAACTCCTAGTTGCTGGAAGTCCTTTTCTCCCCTTCATGCCGAACTCATACATTTCTTTTAAATATGATGCAGCTTTCTGTTGGGCTCCTTGTAGTGTCCTGAAGCTGCCTTTATCTGACATAATTCATTTGTCCTTTGCTCCTAATGCAGGCACTACTGGCAGCCACTGCCATTCTGGGGATACTTCTAGGATGCCCATAAAAAGACAAGTCTTCCAGAATTTTCAAAGTTTTGAAAGGTCTTCTTCTGTTAAAAGAGGTAGGGGAAGGGAAGAGACAGGGAGCTTTTCCCCTTCTCCCCCCCACAAGTGATTCCCTCTCAGGGTCTTGGCTGAACTACTCTTTCCTCTGGAATATCTCACTAAATCCTAGAATTCCTCGCTAACTTTCTATTTGATATAAAGCCCCATAGAATGTGATTGAATCTCCCCAGTGAATCCTGATACACTTCCTGTATAGTATTATTTAATTTCATATAAGCATCTTAGTCCTTCCCAAATGATTAGGTTGTTTGCACTTATCTCAGCATTCTTGATGAATTGATTGATTCAATGTAAATAGTCTCACCTAACAAAAGTAGCAGGGTTAGAGCATTTTGTCAGCTACTTCAAGTGGAGTGAGGCAATTGATTCAATTGACACCCTCTACCCTTACATAAACACTAAGATTTTTTTAAAAAACCACTTAAAGTGTTTTGAGGATATTCTTTGCTGATCAAAATCATCCTTGAATCACAAAATTGACTGAGGAATGAATTCTCTACCCTGGTCAAGTGAACATCATAGGGAGATGTGAGAGTTTCCAGTTTTCCATCAGGCAGGATAGCCATACCTCTGCCACTTACCATCTGAGTGGCCTTGGTCAGACTCCTTAACTTTTGTGGTCTTCAGTTTCCTCATCTGTAAAATGATAATTAGATGACCTCTAAAAGGTTAGAGGTCAGACTAGACTACCTCTAAGGTCTCTTCCAGCCCTAGATCTATGATCCTATAACACTTCTTGCTTTATTTTATGAGTGTCAGTATCAGTTCAGATACTAGAACCCTGTAACTCAAAGCTGTGACTTAGCAGAATAGCATTGGTAGGTCTCTTCCAACTCTAGGAATCATTCTCATATTTTCTCTTAGGCCTGTAACCTTGAAGAATCATAGTCTCAGAGTCAGAAGGGACCAAAGAGAACATGTAATATATATAGGATGTAATTAGCCAGCTATTTTTTATAATACATTTTTTTCAATTAGCAGATATTTATTTTTTCCTCCCTCCCACATCTCCTCCTACTAAAAAGAAAACAAATTAGTCTTTTAAAATATGTGTAATCAAGTAAAATGAATTCCTACACTGGGCATGTTAAAAATGTGCCTCATTCTGCATACTTTCTTAGTCCTTTAGTACTGTCTTCAGAGTGGGTAGCTTTTTTCATCATAAGTTCTCTGGAACTGTGAATAGCTAGTCTCTACAATGAATAGAGTTTCTAGTCTTTTAAAATTGTTTGTCTTTATAATATTATTGTACAATGTATAAATTGTTCCCCTGGTTCTTCTCACTTCAACTCTGCATACATTCATATAATTCTTCTCAGGTTTCTCTGAAACTATCCCCTTTATAATTTCTTATAGCATATTGTATACTTTGTCCAGCCATTCCCAAACTGATGGACACTCTCTCAGTTTCCATTTCTTTGCCACTACAAAAAGAGCTGCTATAAATATTTTTGCACATATGGGTCCTTTTACTTCTTTGATCTCCTTCATCCATCTTTTTCTTAACAGACCTTTACCAAAGAGGAATCCGTGCCTCCTTAGGCAATGGCAAGCCACAGGGGCCTACTTAAGATATATACATTTGTCAAAAAATACTGGTGGCCATGACTACTACATGACATTGGCTTACATGTACAGTCATATAAATATGTGCTTGGGGATTGGCAAGAAAATGCATTAGGAGAAGCAGAAATTTTGCTCTTTTACAAGGGGAGTTAAGGGGTCAGTTTCTTTTTTTTGTTTTGTTTTGGTTTTTTTGGAGGGCAGTTGGGGTTAAGTGACTTGCCCAAGGTCACACGGCTAGTTTTTTGTGTTAAGTGTCTGAGGCTGGATTTGAACTCAGGTCCTCCTGACTCCAGGGCCGGTGCTCTATTCACTGCGCCACCTAGCCGCCCCGGGGTCAGTTTCTACCATCTCAGAATTTTGTAGAACAATGACACTGTATTTTCCTTAGCAAGGAAATAAAGTAATGCACATGTATGCACACCCACACATAGTAATCCTTGGTTTCATTTTTATTCCATGATTCCAACAAAGAGGCACATACTGGATCACGTCAGTTCTGTCTAGAGTGAACTCCGTTTTCTTTTGGGTCACATCCCTCCACCAACACCAATTAGTACTTGTTCCTGGTCCCAGAGGATAGATTACACAAGCCTCTTTCAGCTAACACAGTGAGCCCCAAGCCTTTATGGTTCAAAGCATTGCAGAGATTGACTTGATCTGAGAGAGTCCCCTTCCCCTTGGGGTTTATCTTTATTTCTCTGCTTTTAGATCTATAACCTCAGACCACAGACCATCACATTTGGTTGAGAGGAGTGAAAAGGGAGCTAGCCTGGTTGGTGATTTGCCTTGCAAGTTACCATAAATAGTACTTGTATCTGACAGATGGAGTACACTTACAAGCTCCTGTAAGTCTGTTTTCTATATACACATGTAACCTTGATTTTTCAACCCTGGAGAATTTTTAAGACTTCTGTTTAGGCATGACTCTGAAATGATGGAGAGAATGCTGAGCAAAACCCATCCATTAGGGGCAAAGTTGGTATAAGAGCTCCAGAAAGGAAAGATGTTTATGTTTGAGAAGACATATGTGGTGCCAGAATCTTTTGAGGACTGACTCCAGATATATTGAGAGACAAACAAAGAGACTTTACAAGCTACAAATATACAGGGGAAACCAGTTCCTCAACTCATCCCTGATTTCCAGTTAGTCTCCAAAAAGACTTCAGGAAATTTCCTCTGCTGACTGGGTGTGGAGTATCTATCTTGGTTTGAGCTCAGATAATTTGCTCCCAGCAGGAGAGCTCATTCACTTTGTGGATTTTTGGTATATTCTAATCTGTATATTCTTTAAGATTTTTGTTTTCTATTTGCTTGGATAAAAATTTTTTTTTACTTGCTATTCACTATTTGTGGTGATCTTGTGTGTAACTAGCATGTCGTAGTAAAGGTTAAATAGGTAAATTGTTCTAAGCTTAAATCTGCTCACTTGGAGGATCACAGTTAAGCTTGAGGCTTGAGGCCACCTCTTTTGGAGGGATAGAAAATGACAGGATTATAATGGAAATATTTCTACTGCCTACATGAGGTCATTTCTTTAATATTTTCCATTCAATTCTCCTATCTTTAAAATGAAGGGGTTGAACTCTTTCAGCTTGAAATCTATGAAACTGTCATATCTGTTCATTTGGGATTGATTCAAAATTCAGACATGCCACTCAGAGCACCCCATTAGGCAGCCTGCCCATATTATAATATTTCAACAGCAGCAATTGCCCAATTGGTTCAGTGCCCATTGAACATTTTGATAAATCTCTTCAGAGGTTCCAGCTCTAAAAATTCTTCATATACAATAGATCACATACTTATAATAATCCAAGTCAAACAACAACAGGGCAAGTTAACAGCAGTAAAAAGTAAAACAAAAGCATTATAGAACGTTATATAGAGTAGATAGACACCTAAAATAAATCTAGATGATTAAATCAACAAAGTCAATCCATCCTTTGGTGCACAGGAGCCCATATTGTACAAATTGAAAAAAAAAAGCCTAGATATTATCCACTCTGCATTCAAATTTCTAGGAAAGATCAAAGTTCCTAGTTAGAGGCAGACCTGATTCAAGTTGGTTCTGCTAGTTTAGGCTTAGTGTTAAAAACAAAATGAGATACTTGTAGAACATTCACTGGCAAATAAAAGGAAGTTTACTTAGCCCTAATTTCCCTTTTATTTTCAAGGATACCATCATCCTCCCAGTTACCCAACCTGGCAGTCTAGGGGTCATCCTTATGTCCTCACTCCTCCCTACCCCCAATCTAATCAGTTGCCAAGTTCTGTTCATTCTACCTACATAAGAGGTCTTCTGTATCTCCCTTCTGACATCACCATCACCCTGGTGTAGCACTTTATCTCCTCATTTCTGGACTATTGAAATAGCCTATTGGTTGGTTTCCCTGAAATTTCCCTGCACTCCAGCCCATCATCCCTCATTCCGTTGTCAAACTGATCTTCCTAAAGCACAAGTCAATCCCACTTACTGAATGAACTCTAGTAGTTCCCTATTACTTTGAAGATCAAATATAAAACCTTCTGGCTTTTAAACCCCTTCAAGCCTGGCCCCTTCTACTTTTTCAGTCTTCTTATATTTTACTCCCCTCCCCTACTCTATGACCCAGCACAATGGCCTCTTGGTTTTCCTCATTTTTCCTCATTCAGGACTCTCTATCTCCCAACTCTGGGTCTTCTCACTGTCTCTCAGTCCTGGAATACTCTCCCTTCTCACCACTGTCTCTTAACTTAAAGACTCAGTTGAAATCCTACCTTCTGCAAAGAGTAGGTAAATACTTCCCTGGTTTACCCCACATGTATCTTATATGTACATCGTTGTTTTCAAGTTAACTCTCCCAACCTCCAACCTCACCCCCAAGTACTCCCCACCTCCACCCCAACCTCATTAAAATTCGAATTTCTTGAGTGGTCAGGAACTATTTTTGCCCTTCTTTGTATCAGTAGCCCTTAGCTCAGGACTTGATACATAGTACTTAATGTATACTTGTTGACTAACTCATCCTTGATTTTAGAGTCAGAAAGTGAAAGGGTATTCTAGGGTTAAACAAGAAGTAATTCTTCATTTAAACAAAAGGAAGGAACACTTCCTTTAGATAAAACACTATTTTTTTTTTTTTGCAGGACAGTTGGGGTTAAGTGACTTGCCCAAAGTCACATGGCTAGTTTTTTGTGTTAAGTGTCTGAGACTGGATTTGAACTCAGGTACTCCTGACTCCAGGGCCAGTGCTCTATTCACTGCACCACCTAGCCACCCTAGGTGACACTGATACAATACTTCAGGATTTGTAAGGCACTTTGCGTGTATCATCTTATATGCTCTTAAAATCATAGTTCACTTAATCTTCACAAGAGTTCTGTGAGGTAGGCATTATTTTTCCTACTTTATAGGAGAAGGAAAGAAGGTCCAAGACACCAAGTGACCTGAATGTGGTCTCACAGTCAGCCAACATCAAAACCAAGTTTTACAACACAGAATAAAGTCTCCCACAACCGGTTTGGACATTTTGAAGTTAAAACTATATGTATTTCCTTTTTATCTTCAGTTGCAGCTAAAGAATTTTTTGAAGGTGATGGATACTGTTCCATAAAAGGGAAATTTGGTTGGATACAATTACAAATAACAATTACTATCCTTAAATCAAAAGGCAAGCTTCTAGTTGTTCCCCTAAGATAACCTATTGAAACAATAAGCCATGTAGAATGATTGCCATCAATTACCTCATCAGAAACCTGCTCCTCCCTAAATTTCTAAATGCATTATGCTCTTTTAAAAAAATGCCACCATCACTTCCTGTTCCCCAATAGAACTCTTCCCTTGTTAAAAATAAGTAAAACCAATCAATACAATGGTCGTGTATGAAAATGCATGAAAAAAGAGCCATGAAAATGTCTCTGTAGCTCTGGTCCACCTCCTATTCTCTAATAAGACTCAAAAGCATGTTTCACTGCCAATCTTCTAAAATAACAATTGGTCAATATATTTATTAGAGTTATTTAAGACTTTCAATGTTGCTTTCCTTTACAATGTGATAAACAATTTATAAATTGTTCTTACTCTAATTACTTCTCTTCACATCAGTTCAGTCTTTCCAAGTTTCTCTGAATTCATCATATTCATCATTTCTTATAGAATAATAATATTTCATCACACTTTCATATATTATGGCTGGCATATAATAGATCCAATAAGTGGTTGTTGATTGATTGATATGCCTCGATTTGTTTAGCTATTCTCCACTCAAAAAGTATTCATGCTCTTTTCAATTCCTTATTACCACAAAAAGTACTGCTACAAATATTTTTGTGTGTATGGGACTTACCCCTCTCTCTTTGACCTTTTTAATAGTTGTATCATGAAGTCAAAGAACATGCGCCTGTCTCTTGAAATGTTAACAAACTGACATTTTGCTTTTAAAAATAGGCCTTTCATTAGTTTTATTACTAAGGATCAATTTTTCAGAACAGTACCTTATATAAACAACTTTTTGAATCTGCAAAGTCCATGGCAGATACCATGTGAGGAAACCCTGTCTGAGAGGCCAATCAAGCAGTTTCTCCCTTGTTCTAAGCATAACCTTTTAACTGTGCAACAATTATAACACTTATAACAGAGGCCAGAAATCTTCATTTTTGTATTTGCTAAAGAAGATTTACCATTTATTGTTATGTTCTCATTTTTTGCACCATCAATGAAAAGGAGATATTTGCATCAATACAATTTTTGTGAGCCAATTTAAATATAGTTGTTTTCACAGTCTCCTCTTTAGATTTGACCATATTAGATTTCCTATCCACACTGCAGGCTTTCATTCCTTCAACATTATGCTCATTCGCTGTACTTTGTGAAGTTTTAGTTCTCATTAGCTTCTGAATGTACATTAAAATTAAGAATTGATTCCAAAGGAAATATTTTTGTTCTCCTTGAAAAAAATAGATTTCTTTGTAATGCTAATAATCTAGACAGTAGGATTACAGAATGTAGAGCTGGAAGAGACCTTAGAGGGCCAATAGTCCTTCCTCCCTTTTTTTAGACAAGGAAACTAAAATCCATATGATGGGGTGCTTGGTTGCCTATGCATGAACCACAGTTTGTCAAATCATATCAATTTGCAAAATCACATCTAGTCTCAAATCTCCCCAATCTCAGAGCATTATCTCTGCCCCTTCCCTCTGCTAGCACTCTGCCTAGCAACCATTCATGAACTGTTTGTCTCCCCTTAGTACACTAACCAGCTACACCTATTAATCCTTCACTGGACTATCTATGAGTAATTCCCTAGCCAATTATACACGTCCTGAATCCCTCATTAGCCTAGGTTCCCAACATCCATCTTATCAAACAGGACATTGATGGGTAGCAGACTGGGCACTTCTGAGTCAGCCCTCCATGCAGCCTCCCCTTGGGCTATTTCCCAGTGAACTATGGGCAAAACTCATGTACAGTATTCCTCCTTAATCCCACCCTTACTCACCTAGTTAGCATAATTGGCACGAGTTATACTATGGATTATCCTATAAAAACTTTAACTCTACCCCTTTAAGGTTGCAGTTTCCCTAAGACCTCCTGCCTGCTGTATAGAGTAACAATAAACTTTTACCAACTTGACTCAGAATGCTTAAGCCTGTGAATTCATTCCAGAATGCCCACTCAGAGACTCTGGTTATTGTGGTTCCTAGATTCCTGAAATACCTATCATCCCTCTTCACACAGTGGTTAACTCACTTGCCATAGGTCACATAGGTAGTAACAGAGCTGAGATTTCAGCCCAAGACCTCTGGCTCCAGATCTGGAACTTTACGACCCTGATATCTCATTATTCAGCAAAATAATTGAATTATAGAATCAAAGCTATACATGCTTAAAGTTTATCTATAATAATTTTTTTTCTTTTTGGAGGAGGGAGGGCAAGGCAATTGGGGTTAAGTGACTTGTTTAAGGTCAAACAGCTAGTTTTGTGTTAAGTGTCTGAAAACAGATTTGAACTTACATCGTCCTGACTCAAGGCCCAGTGCTCTGTTCACTGTGCCACCTAGCTGCCCCCTATAATAATTTTTTGATGATGGTAATGACACATTTATATAGTACTTCAAAGTTTATGGAGCTCTTTCTTCACACCAATACTTATAGACAGGTCAGTCAATAAACATTTATTTAATGCCTACTATGTGCCAGACATAGAGTCAAGTTCTACAGATACAAAGGCAAAAGATAGTAGCTGCCCTTGACTACCTCATAATCTAAGGTGGGGAGGAGACAACATGCAAACAATAATGTACAAATAAGCCAGACAGGATAAAAAGAAAATGCTCAAGAGAAGGGTGGAACTAGAATTAAGAGGTATTATGAAAGGTTTGCAGTAGGTGGGATTTTAGCTGGAACTTAAAGGAAGCCAGAAAAGTCAGGAGGTAGGGATGAGGAAGGAGAGCATACCAGACCTCCCAGAAAAAAATGACTGGCCAGAGGTGAGAGATGGAATGTCTTGTTGAGCAACAGCAAGGAGGCCAATACCACTGGATCAAAGAATATGTGGAGAGAAATAATATTTAAGAACACTGAAAAGGTAGGATGGAACTAGGTTATGAAGGGTTTTGAATGCACAACAAGCAAACAGAGAAAACTTGTGTAGGACATAGGGAATGTCCTAGGAGTTAGAGTCATCTCCTCCTTGGTTTCATCAAGGCTAAGGGTTTCATAACAATTGTCAGTTGGACTCAGTCTGTCTCTAGCCTAGACTCTACCACAACCCCCAGTCCTACTGGTCTAGACCTACTTCAAGTCTCTGACTTTAGTTCTTTGTTGCAGCTGCCACAATTCTCCAGGATCCATTCCAGGGCAATTGTCACTACACCTAGCTTGGGTAGCAATGGTAGTAATAGTAAGGGCCATGGCAACAAATAGCAAATGGTTACTGCCCTCTTCCCACCAAGAGTTTTAGCTTCAGAAACCTCTCACTTCTATTAATGGGGAAAGAATGCCAACCAGAAGTCTCATCAAGGGCAAAGGATTTTCAAAATACTCACTTGCATATAGCTTCCCTTGGCATCTCACTGATATTTCTGGTCAATATTTCCAGGAAAGGAAGGCACCATTAGGAATATCTTGCAACATGGAGAAGAGTGTTTTGTTAAACCGTAAATGTGTGTAGAAATTTGAGTTATCAATTAGATCATCAGTAAAATAAAAAAATAAAAAACTGCTGAAAAATTCTCATAATTGTGCTCACTACTTCTAATGGAAATGCAATAAAGAATCTTCACATTTTGGGGTGGCTAGGTGGCACAGTGAATAGTGCTCCAGCCCTGGAGTCAGGAGGACCTGAGTTCAAATTCAGCCTCAGACACAACATTTTCTAGCTATGTGACCTTGGGCAAGTCACTTAACCCCAATTGCACTGCCTTTCCCCTCCAAAAAGTAAAAATAAATAAAAGAATCTTTATGTTTCAAAATTGTCAGAAAAAAATGAACAAATATTCTTATTGGAAAAGGTCATTTTTTAAAAACCTAGGGAATTCTACAGGGAAGAATTATTGTAAGGGAGCCTGGGGAAGGGGTGGAAAACTTATGATGTCATTTTTATAATGTGACAAGGAGTATACTATGGCAAATTATGCAAGAAAGGTGAATGAGATAGGAAGGACTTAGAAGAACTCTCTACATTGATTGTAAAGTATGTAAGAAATGTTAAATGTTACCTAAGATACATAATAAAAAAAAAATCCAAAGACTACATTAGGAAAGAACAGCTCTGAACACCCTCTAGTGGTTTTCTCTGGCCTTCCAGCTGTGTCACATGGTTATTATCTTTTCACAAAAATGTCCCTGTGCAATATTTCCCTAAATATTTTCCTAAAAGGCATAAATGTTAAAGGTCCTGTGATGACTTCCAGGTAAACTGTTGGTGTGAGAACACAATTTCTTTGTTGTTGTTGTTGTTGTTTTTATATAATGTCACTAATAGTATTAACAGTACCTTTCAAAAAAGCTTTTTTTCTCCTTCATCATCATCCATTCCTAAGATAAGAGCTCTAGGCATCTTGCTTAAGATTTTAAGTTGAGAAAAGGTGTCTCATAAAAGGAATTTTTTCATCCCTGTCCTAAGATACAGAATCATGACTTAAAAATCAATTACTTCATACATGCTTGACTAAGTTCATTCATTAATAAGAAAACAAAAATCACATGAGCTCCTCCTGGAGCTCCTTATCCTAACTCTTACACAAGTTTACAGAGCAAAGGTACATCTTCCTCTGAGGGTTCTGAAGAGTCAAGGGTGTCTTTCTCTAATACTGTTGGCTCAAGCCCCCATTTTGAAGTGTTTCCTTCAATTTTTTTATTTTATTTACCTAATTTTTTATTTATGGAATAAGACAAGCATTTCTGTAACATAACACAATTTTAAACAAAGATGATTGCGCATGAAACTACAAATCTATGTACAACTTGCTATTCCTTTTAAATTTATAATAAAGTTATCATGTGAATTTATTTATTTTTCCTTTTTTTTCTTCCCTCACTCACACTAGCCAGGCAGGAAGGTGGAAACACCTTTTGAATAGATTCTCAGTTCTGGCTTTTCAGCTGATTAAAAGGTAATTCTTCTTTATATCATAAACACTGGAAACAGTTCCTGTGCATGCTCTAAAGTAGAGAGCCAGGCCCTTTCATTCTATATCATCAGAAACTTACAGAATTAGGCTGCCCAAACATGCACGTTCACAGGACTCATTGGTCAGGCCCCTTATACATATTAATACCTATCAAGATGGAGGAGAGAAGATTGGGAAAACATGAAAAATATTTTGTAATTTCATAGTTAGATGTATCCACAAAGTAAGGGGAAAAGCATTTATTAAGCACCTGTTATACACAAGAGAATATGCTGAGCATTCTTTAAAAATTTTTTTTCAATTACACGTAAAAGACATTTTTAACATTCACTTTTAACATTTTGAATTCCTAACTCTCTCCCTCACTTCCTTCCTATCCCTTCCTCCTCACCGAGAAGGAAAACAATTAGATTAAGCTATACATATTCAATCATGTAAAACATATTTCCATACTAGTCATGTTATGAAAGAAAACACAGACAAGAAAAATAAGGAAAAAATGTTAAAATATATGAATTCACTCTCCATCAGTACTTTCTCTAGAGGTAGATAGCATTTTTCATCATAAATCCTTCAGAATTGTCTTGGATCATTTCATTGCTGAGAACAGCTAAATTATTTACAATTGATTATCATACAGTATTGATGTTATTATATAGAATGTTCTCCTGCTTCTTGTTATGAGAATCTGAAGATCTTCCCTCCCCCTAGGCCCTTTGATATGCTTAAGTGGCTCTGAGAACCTTCCAAGATTTAAAAGTATACTCTGCCCCCTCATAGGCTGAATGTGGTCACAGGGAGCCTGTGGCAGGAAGCTTGTTTTTCAGAAATGCCAGCACTTTATTATTTTGTGATTGTGCAGTGAGTCCAGAGGGCTGTGACATTCTCTGATCCAGGAGAAGCCTATATATACACTCTGATGTGAGGTTTTGCTTTGGGGCTTACTTTGAGAAGAGTTGTGTGATCTGACCAGAGGAGACTCTGGGAAGCTGTTGAGTACCCCCAGCTTTGAAAAACCCAGGTGCTGGCGATTCCCTCTCTGGTAAATGAATAGGCATGGATGTAATGGTCAGATGGTTGGAAGCCCATCTGCTGATATGTTTCTTGGTCTGCTTGTAACTTGTGTTTGTATTCTCTGAAGTTCAGGGTGCTGACTTTTTCCCCTGAACTAGGTTAATGATATATGTTTGATTGATTAAAGTAAGATTGTTAACCCATTTTTGAGTTGCTTTCCTTTAGAAAAGCAGATCTAAGAACCTGTGCTAGCAGCTATCCTGGGTATGCTAGGGTGCTTGCTGATACAGTTCTGCTCATGTGACTTTGCATCAGTTTTCATGTAAGTCTTTCCAGGTTTTTCTGAAAGCATCCTGTTCATCATTTCTTACAGATGTGTTAAGCATTTACAAACATCATCTCATTTAATCCTTACAACAACCTTGGGAGGGAAGTGCTATTACTACCCCCATTTTATAGTTGTGGACACTGAGGCAGAAATGACTTGCTCTGATCAAAGAACTAGTAAGTGTCTAAGGTCAAATTCGAACTCAAGTCTTCTTGCCTCCAAGACCAGCATCCACCACGCAACCTAGCTACCTCGTATTATTAATATGTGCCCTTCAGGAAATTGATGTTGCTTTAGTTTTCTTATTTATAAAGAGGAAAAGAAAAGTTTGTGTTACTATTTGAAATGATAGATATGTCATAAAAACTAGTGTGTTGAACATTTGTAAAGAACATTATTCTACTCAAATCACTGGTGTTACACAAATATTGAATTTAATGTTCTTATTGATGGGCTGTGAGGGTACTCTGAAGAAATGCATTTAATTTTATTTTTGTAATGGAGTATAAATTCTCATCAGGAAAAATAATAGCTCATAAAACTATAAAACATTGCTTTCCTCCAAGAGGGGTGATATATTTTCTTAAAAAGACAGTCCTAACTTGTGTACCCTCTCCCACTAAGTGTTTCCAGCTCTATGATCTAGGGAATCAAAGACAGTCCTGGCAAAGCCTGGGACTCTGAAGAGAAGGATCAGGCTCTTTCTCATTGTCTGTCTCTTTTATCTGCTACCCCAGAGTCTAGGGAAACATCACCTTAAAGCATAGGTTTGGTTCAAATATAGGATCTCCTCAAAAAAGATCAGAAAATTATCATACAAAGTCATTTAAGTATAGAAGAGCAATTTACATCCTCCACAGAGAAGAAATGTTTAAAATGTAAAAGATTCATAAGTGCACGTCAATGAAGCCTTTAGACATGTAACGAGTGAGGCCCCCACATGTGTAGTGAGGTCCACCTGTGAAAAGGGAGCTATCCTTGTATATAGCTCAAAGGTAGGCAGAAAAGACATCACTAGCCTCTTCTCTCTCTCCCCTCTTCCCCATCCTTCTCTAAAGGAGACTTTTATTCCTGCTAGGAAGAGAAGCAAGAAGTTGGGCTAGAGGGCTACTACTCTGCTCTCTTTAGAGAGAGGGTGTACCAGGCTAAAAGTATATCTATTTGCTTCCTTAAATATTATTAATCTAGAGGATTTGACTGGGTTCCATCTAACTTCTGATTGCTTTGTAATTTTAAGGAGGAAGGACTCCAAACTATATTGAAGCCTTGACCCCCGTCCCACTTAATACCAATTCCACAACAAACACACATAAAGAAAAGCAAAGAAACCCATTTATCCAAATCAGTAACAAAACAGAAATCAGAGAAGGTATACATAGGGAAATATATAGTAGACAATACAGAGTCAAGGAAGTCTTCCATTAGGAATGAGGTAACTCAGCACAACCAAGAAAGAGGGTCCTAGATCTTACCCAAGGGGAAATTTCCCTGAAGTCTCAAGAGTAGCAATCTAGAAATAGAGACATGCCAGCTCCTCTCATATCTTTCTAGAGTCCTTTCCTTCAGCAACCTGACTTGCTTGAAAAAAAGACTTGGATGAATCCCCAAATGGGACTCTTCCTGAAGAGTCCTGAAGGCAAACTGGAAAAGGCTTTCTCACCTTTCGCCAGCTCCACCCCACCCTTGTGCAGGACAGAGCCTTTGCCTTCACCAAAAAGGAGAGAGTTTCATACCAACAGGCTTTGGAATGGGTTACACACGAAACAGCAACCTATTATATTCTCTTAGGAGAGCCATGCTTAAAACCTGAGACATTTTGCCAGACTGGTAAGTAGTCATTTCACCTTCACCTTGGATCTATGCTTTACCAAAAATTTCCTCAAGGTTTAGATCTTCTGGCAAACCTGTACTTGGGTTGGGCTCATTTTCCTAGCCATGATTATCTTCTCCAAAAGTAGTGTAGTTTGCTGTGGCTAGCACAGTCTGGGCCTAGCTACCAGCTGAGTGAAATAAAGGGACAGACAGAGAGAGAGAGAGAGCTTCTAGCTGAATAAGAAAGAGGGAGAGAGACAGGGATGTATTCCACAGTCTGTTTATTGCAGAACCATTTCATACAGAGCCAAAGATACATGGAAGTTACAAGGTTTATATACCCTTAGCAGAATGCAAGGAACCACCCTTGGTCTCGCTCTTTCTCTGCCCCAACCCAAAGCCAATCACTCCTTAAGCTCTTTATCCTAGGACCATGTCCAGAGGCACAAACAGGGTGTTACAATCAAGGCTTGCAAATTAAATCAGTACTTTCTGTAGATATTCATGAAACCAATGAGAGCATCCACCCAACAAGATTATACTCTCCTTGCGTATCAGCCTAATGACCTTTGTAGAACTGGGGAGCTAATGTGGCCAAGGACCCTGAAAGTCTTGGCCTACAACAGTAGTTGTAGAAAACTTTTTTTCCTGCTAGTCAGCTCCGCCTGAAGATCCCAGGAACCCCTTAATCCTTGAATTCTGAGGCTAGAAATGTCATCTATGATCAGGGAAAGAAGCACCAAACAGAAGAGACAGCCAGGGGCCCAAGAAGGGGCCCAAGAAGGCTCTAGTTTACCTAAGCAGCACATATGCTCACTGCCGTGTCTGAGAACTGGACATCTAGGAAAAATCCTAGAAGAGTCCTCATGTGTTTGGCAGATGGGAATAGAGAGCCAGAAGGCAGAATCACTATTTTAGGTCTTCTGAGCAGACTACCATTCCTGGCTCAGTGGATGATAGCAGTCATGGTTCAGGGTGCACATGTCTTTAGTAAAGAGTCAGAATAGCTTCTCCTCTCCATGAGGCTTCATGTGGGATTGCTTCTGTTTGTTTCTTTCTCTACTTTCTTTCTGCCTTTCCTTTCTTTCTCTTTTCTTTCTCTTCTTCCTTCCTTCTCTTTCTTTCCTTTCTTTTTTTCTCTCTCTTTTTAAAATTTTCAGTTCCAAATTTTCTCCCTCCTTCCACCCTCTCCTTCACCCATTTAGAAGACAAGAAATATGATATTCATTATACATATAAAGTCATGCAAAACATTTCCACATTAGCCAGTGGGTCAATTGCATTCCTAGAGTAGTCTTATCACATATAACTTTTAAGGTCTATAAACAATTAACACTAAAAGGACACTTTGATAATAATCTTTAGAAATTTTTCTGATTCTTTTGTTTTTTTGTGTATCACAGAATGTCAGAATTAAAAGGGACTTCAGAATCTATGTAGTCCAATTCCTACCTGAATGAGAATTTTCCATTTCACTCTGTTTTTGGGGGGCATTTGCTAACAATATACAGGTCCAAGTTTAGAAGGCAAACTCTCCAAAAATGTTTTATTTATTCTTTGGTATCATATTTCTATTTGGTAGTGGTACCTAGGTAAAGGCTAATGATCTGCACATGAAAATTTTCCACTTGGTATAAATTCTTTTTCTATAAAAATATTAATTTTAGTTATCTCAATGGTACCAATGTTGTGGGTTGTCTGGTCCTGGGTCGTTTGGTTGGTTAAAGTACCAAAATCTTGGGTTTGTTCCCCATGTAGACCAATTAACCATAGACTAAGTCTCACCAGCTATCCTGCAGATATATTCTATTGAATATAAGGGAGACCAAATAAGTATAAATTGAACAATACAAATGCATCACTGCTAATGAAAATCAAATAAAAGTTACTGTTTTGCTACTCATTCAATAAGTGTTTATGTCAGTTGGAATTTTTATATTTCTGTGCAAATGAAAAAAATCCAAGTTTTAGTCATCTTAAACGGGTGAAATTAGAAGGTTGAATCAGAAGATCTTTTGAGATATCATCAATTTCATGGTCTTCTGCATATTTGGAGACCCTTATAACTACTGAATCCTTTTTATATATAAGGTCCTAATAAAGGTGAGGAATTGAGACAACTGATAATTTCAGCAATTCTTCTGGTAAAGGTAGAGAACTATTGAGGGCCCTTGACTCAGAAGGAGAAAAATAACTACTGAGAGGTGAATAAACAAAGCACTTTTCTCTTCCAAATGCATTTTACTTTTTCTAGCTCTATAAAACAATTCCTTGGTAGTTTGATTGGCATAGCACTGAATAAACAAATTAATTTAGCTAGAATTGTCATTTTTATTACACTGGCTTCACCTACCTATGAGCAATTGATATTTCTCCAATTGTTTAGATCTGCCTTTATTTGTATGAAAAGTGTTTTGTAATAGTGTTCACATAATCCCTGGGCTTGTTGCTCCATTTTTGTTGATAACAATCTGCCAATTTCCATCATAGGCTCTTCTTGCTTTTCTTTCTGTCTTCTTGCTCTCTCTTTAGCTTGTCCTACTTCCTTTGTTTTTCTTTCTTTCTTTTCCATTTCTGTGGTCTATGTGGTAAGTCTGCCAGTGATATCTTTGGACACTGCTTTATCGTTTTAGAGTCAAGAACTGGTTTAGGTTTAGTGTGCCTTATTGAAGAGAAGGCAGTGTTCTCTCTACTACTGCTGCTCACCAACCGCTGGTCTAGTAAAACACACCTCACTCTAGATCAGCTTATAAAGATAATTCCTCTATGTTCTCTGGTTCCAGGGTACAATGTCTCTTCTCTTACTCTATTATGGCATACTTTTTAATGCTGGTTCTTCACCTTTTATGTGCCTCCTAAAAGAAGCATTATTTTTACCATCCTTCGGAGCCTCTACCTGACATAAGGGCATTTGTGCTAGCCTTGGTTATCCCATTAGATTGTGAATTCCTTGAGAGCAGGTCAATCTTTTGTCTTTCCTTGTATCCCTAGCATAGTGTTTGGCACACAGCAAAAGCTTAATAAATGTTCATTGACTGATTGGTTACCGGTTCTTTTAAAATCTCACATAAGTAACTGGCTCCTAATTTAAACTGTTCAGTACAGAGTTGTCTATTCTTTGTAAATCAAGAGAAAGAGAAAAAGTGGAGGGAGGGAGGGAGAGAGGGAGGAGAGGATAAAAGAGAAAAGACTCTAAGTTCCCTGGGTAGCCTGTTCAAGTGTTACTCTGAAGATCAAGAAGCTCTTTCACTTGTTCTACTAAAATTTCTTCCACCTTAATGCCACTTCTTCAATTTTCTAGGGATATAAAAAGTAATTATTTGACATCTTCCTCATAAGAATGAGATGACAGTGAGAAATTCCTCTTTAGTGTAACACTTTGTGACCATCACTGTGTCCTGCACACAGTAGCCATGCAATAAATATTTGTCCATTTTTAAAAGATTTTCTTTTGATTATTATTCTTTTAAATGAAGGTTTCTAAAATAGACATTCTGCCATTTTGTTTCCAGCTGTACATCCAAGAATATATGAGAGAGATAAAATAGAATGAAAGCACATCTAGGGACTCTAAATCTTGGTTTAAAGAATCTCTGACCAAGAAAAATATGCCCTACCTCTCCTCAAGATCTGGTTACGTACATTGTATGTAATCAATAGTATGGCAGCCAATACAGACTAGTGTGTTATAGAGAGTCAGGCTAGATCACTTTACAACATATTCACATACATGCACACAAAATACATTTATAAGGGCATAAGTAGAAATCAAAACTTGTTTTCTGGGCTATTACCAAATGGAAAACTTTCAGAAGCCAGAATTTCACATATTTCTTTGCTATCAGCAGCTAGATATAGTAGAGCACTGGATCTGGAGTCAGGAAAATCTGAGTTTAAATCCTACTTCAGGCATTGATTAACTGTGTGACCCTGGTCAAGTGTATTCACCTTGTCTGCCTCAGTTTCCTCAGCTGTAAAATGAGGACAATAATAGCACTTACCTTTTAGGATTATTATAAGGATTAAATGAACAGAGTTCCTGATACATAGTAGGTACTTAATAAATGCTTGTTTCCTTCTTTTCCTTCTTTCCTATATAAACCCTTATTGTAATAATCAGAATGAAAGTTTATGGCAAATGAGAGAAAATTGTTCATCACCTAAATATTCTATTTCTCAGTCAAACCGGACAAGAACTGAAAAGAGATCACTCACTGGTTCTGTAATAACAATACCATATTATCCCAGCTAAGCCGCTAACTAGGATTGCCTTTGTTAAATTAAGGAGGGTGGGAGAGTGAAGGCAAATTGGAATGGCTAACATTTATTTATACAGCACCTTAAGTTTTGCAAAGTGCACACACACACACACACACATTCACTCCTTACATATACTGAATCTTCACAACCTCGTGAGGGAGGAGCTGTTATTATGTACATTTTACAATGAAGAAACTGAGGCTGTGAGTTGTTAAGTGATTTGCCTAAATGGCAAGTGTGTGAAGCAGGGTTGGAATTCATGTTTTCCTGACTCCAAGTCCATCCTTCAATCCTCTGCATCACCTAACTGCTGCTAAATGAAACTCACTACCAAAGTATATACATACACACATACACACAAGTACATATATCTACACATATGTATATATGCATATATGCGTATATATCTCTATGTGTGTGTATGTGTGGCAAATTTCTAGTTTGTTGATCTTCAGGGCATATTACCAAACACATTGTGTTTTCAATTGCTTTTGCCATCTAGATAGAGGCCACGAATGCTGAAAACCCATTTGGACAAATTTGTGCATTGTAATAAATATTTAAAACACTTTTGTCCCAAGTCCACCTTTACTTATGTTAATAATGACATGAGATTTTAAATGCTTTAAATTTTAGTTCCCTTTGGACAAGTCAACCTTTCAGTCATGAGCAACTCTAAAAACAATTCTTCAGGTACCAATTGATATATGGTCAAAGTATGTGAACAGGCAGCTTTCACAGGAAGGAGTCCAAGTTATCAGTGGTAATGTAAAAATGTTCCAAATTATCATCATAATTAGAGAAATACAAAATTTATTAGATCAATGCACATTAAAGCAGCTTTGAGGTTTTCTTTCATACCCATCTGATTTTCAAAGTTAACAAAAGAGAAAACTGACCAACATTGGAGGGGTTTCGGGAAAACTGGCACTTTAATACACTGTTGTATTATATATATTATAGGTAATACTGTTGCATTACCTCAGCTGTGAACTGAGGTAGCCATTCTGGAAATTAGCATGGGAAATTAATTGTTTGTCCTTAAATTTTTATAGGAGAACCAATGACACCAGGAAGGTGATGTCTTGATTTGCAAGTGAGGGAGGGCTGCATAAAGCCACCAGCCTCACTCTGGAACCAGCGGGGGCCAGTCCCAAGTATACATTTGGAAATGGTCCTAAAGCAATGGGAAAAATGGACAAATATTTATTGCGTGGCTACTGTGTGTAGGACACAGTGATGGTCACAAAGTGTTACATGAAAGAGGAATTTCTCACTGTCATCTCATTTTTTTTTTTTTTTGCTTTTTGGAGGGCAGTTGGGGTTAAGTGACTTGCCCAAGGTCATATGGCTAGTTTTTGTGTTAAGTGTCTGAGGCCGGATTGAACTCAGGTCCTCCTGACTCCAGAGCTGGTGCTCTATTCACTGCGCCACCTAGCCGCCCCTTGTCATCTCATTCTTATGAGGAAGATGTCAGCTAGTTACTCTTTATATCCCTAGAAAATTGAAGAAGTGACATTAAAGTGGAAGAAAGATATTAAATTGTGTATACCCTTTGAACCAGCAATACTATCATAAGACCTACACCCAGAGATATCAAGGAAAGAGGAAAAGAACTCATTTGCATGAAGATATTTGTAACAGTTCTTTTTTGTAGAAGCAAACAGCTAAAAGCTAAAGGGGTGCCCATCAGTTGGGGAATGGCTAAACAAATTATGATATATGGCAATAAGTCAAGTCAACAAGCACTTATTAAGTGCTTCCTATTGTGTTAAGTACTGGTAATGCAAATATAAGCAAAAATAAAGGCACTCTCTGCCCTTAAAAAGCTTTCATTGTAATGGGGAAGACAACACATATTGTTGTTTGTCCTTAATTTTTTTTAGGAGAACCAATGACACCAGGAAGGTGATGTCTTGATTTGCAAGTGAATTGGATTTAAATGAGGGGAACCAGCTGGGGCCAGTAGTAAGAAGTACATTTGGAAATGGTCCTGATGCAGTGGGAAGCCTTAGCCTTTTTAAGCTAAGGTCTTTCCCAGGTCTATTAGTCTGAGACAACACCCATTCAGTGATAAAAGCTAGGTAAGAAATGAGGCAGAAAAAAAAAGGCCTCTTTTACCTAGTCGAAAAAAATCAATCTGTAAAGAGAAGATCCTCAGGGTTTCTGGCCAAAACAGAAACAATTGCTATTTACATTCACTCTGAGCCATCAACACCCAAGAATGACCAAGTGAGGCTATGTGCCAGGTATTGTGCTGAGTATCGGAAATACAAATGCAAACAAAAATAAAGGCATCACCTACTTATACTCTAATAGGGGAAGACTACACATGAAAAAGACACTGAAGTAGTGGAATAATGGTTTGGGTCCTTCCTTAAAATGGAAGTTTCAGGAAGAAGCAATCAATCAGAGGAAAATGTTGCAGGAACAGAGTTTCCAGGATTTGAAGGCTTCTGGGAATGGTAACAGAGAGAGCTTCCATGTTGAAATCATTTCAGAGATATAGCCCCATTGGCTATATGATTGGCAGGATCACCTGGGGACATATGGAGCTCTATGGGCTACTCTCCCAAGGCAATGCAGCAGAGCACATCCTACGTAACCTTGGGGGATCCCACACTCCTCCATCTCTATTCCATTGGACAGGAATCTGCTATTCCAGAGTGGACTACCCCACCTCCCCCATACTAGCCCAGTACTGGGGTGGGGTATGTTTCCTTTGGCTTCTGGTGCCTTTCTCATACTGGAGCTTCCTACTAAGAACCCAAGGATCTTCAGTGACCCTTGGAAGACTGAGATTACCCTGTACTCCTTCCTTTTTTTCTAAGCCCTCTCATAATATTTCTGACTGATCCCATATAAATGTAGTGGAAAATTATTGTGTCTTAAGAAATTTTGAGAGGGATAATTTTAGAGAATCCTGCTTTTGATGCTAACTAGTGCTGGTTCCTTATGCAAATCATCTAACATACTTAGACCTCAACTGGGACAGCTAAGTGGTAGAGTGGATAGAATGCCTGGAGTCAAGAAAATTCATCTGGCCTCACACATTTCCTAGCTGTGTGACCCTGGGCAAGTCACTTAATCCTTTTTGCCTCAGTTTCCTCATCTGTAAAATCAACTGGAGGAGGAAATAGCAAACTTCCAATATCTTTGCTAAGAAAACCTCAAATGGGGTAACAGAGAGTTTGAAATGACTGAACAACTACAGAAGGCCTTGATTTCTTCATCTGTAAAAGGAGAAGATTGGAATGGAGGGTTTTTGAAATCCTGTAGAGTTCCAAAGTTATGATTCTATGATAAATGTTGATTATATGAAAGAATGAATGATGCCACTATTTAAGTAGCTAAGTTTCTAGATTCTTTTCTTTCATAAAAAAATTTAAGGGACAGGTATAAATTTATTCATTCTTACCAATATATAAGAGAGAGAAGCCAGCATGCTAAAAAGAGCTTACTAATACAAGGAACTTCATAATAAATTCATCTTCAGAAGCCCAGCAGGAGTTACATTGGACTCAAAGAATTTCCCAAGTATCAATATTCTGAGGTTTTCCCCTCCAGTGTGTTATTACAAAGCCTGCTGAAGAAGGTTAAGATTTTAGACAACCATGGGTATGTTAATGGAATGAATCTATTAAAACCCTATCAATTTCTTTTCTTTGGTAGAAAGGAAAAAAACTGAGTTTGAAGATTCCTGAGATCTAATATAGATTAAAGCTATATTTCAAATAAATTATTGCATCAAAGGATGTTTCCCTCAGTGTCACCTCTTTTGACATATAGCAGAGAAGTAAAAAATTTAAATGGGAGCTTCTTGCTTCTTTCTTTCTTCTTATTAGTTTCTTTTTAAATAGTGTGGTACTTGAGAAAGAAAGTCAAGATCATGAAGAAGTGATTATGAAGCCCTCATGGGGAAATGTCTGTTTACTTTCTCCCTCACTAAACAGTTTGAACCTTTATTTGGCTGCACATAGTCAATAAGGGTTCTTCTTCTGTTTAAATTTGAATTGACCTTTTTCAATTTATTTTCTTTCTTGGGTTCAGAGAAGCCTACAAACTATCCAGACCTCTGATTAGTGAGAACCTGGAATATAGAGGCAAAAGTATTTTACTGAGCCAAGAGGGCAATTTTTTGAATCCTGCCTCTGATACTCAACAGCTGTGTGACCCTGGGCAAAGCCTTTAACCTCTTAGCCTCAGTTTCATTATCTGTATAATGGAGCTAATAATGACACCTAACTCACAGAGTTATTATGAAGATCAAATGTAATAATATATATCAGAGCCATGACTAAGAATTTTTGCACACAGGGCAAGAATTTTAAATCATCCTTACAGCAAGGAACATGAAAGTAATTCTCAGTTTAGGGATGGACACCACCATGTGGGGAGTGACAGACTTGAGTAGCTGAAGTCACAGAGAGAGAAAATGATTTACCCAGTGTCACAGAGGAAGACTCAATCAACTCTTATGGAAACTGAAGTTGAACTTTACAAAAACTGTAAACTTGAACTGCTTTATGATTTTGTTTGGCTGAATTGATTCCCATCCTTCCCTCTTCTTATTCTTTGTTGCAGGGGATAAGTGAGTAAGGGAGATGAGAAAGATACATTCAGAAATAAAAGGGATATAAAAACAAAAGATGCTAATAAAAATGGAAAAAAAAAATTGGGACTGAACTGAAAAAGTCCAACCACTTTCAAATCTCTCTCAGATCTGGGCATTTTCTCTAATTATCCCCCATGCCTGGAATGCTCTCTCTCCTCAATTCTACCTACTGACTTCTCTGGCTTCCTTTAAGTCCTGACTAAGAATCTTATCTTTTGCTAGAAGCCTTCCCTAACCCCTTTTAATTCTAGTACCTTCTCTCTGTAAATTATCTCCTATTTATCCAGTTTATAGCTTTCTTGTTATTGCTCAGTTGTTTCGGTTGTGTCTGACTCTTCATGACCCTATTTGGGATTTTCTTGGCAAAAATGCTGATTTTAAAAATGAGGAAGCTGAGGCAAACGCAGTTAAGTGACTTGCCCAGGGTCACACATCTAGTAAGTGTCTAAGGCCAGATTTGAATTCTGGTAAGATGAGTCTTCCTGACTCCAGGCCTGGCATTTGATCTACTGAATCACCTAACCACCCCTGTATATAGCTTACTTTGTCTATATATTTGCTCCCCTATTAGATTATAAACTCCTTGAGGGCAGAAATGTGCAACATAAGAAAAGTTCTAATATATTAAAGAAACACTATGAGCTAAGAACCTCAAGATAAAACTCTAAAGGAAGAGACTTATACTGAAATACTGTAAGTAGAATCCCAGAAAAAAAAGAATCTGTCTTGACAAGAACTCAGAGTGGGTGGGAAATGAAAGAAGAAATAAAGAGTGAAATTAGAAGGAATACTTGGAAAGAGAATAAACAGCTTAGAACAGAAGCTGGAAAATATTACCACAGTCGTAGAAACTCTAAGGAATGGAATAAAATAAATAACCCTCAATTTTATATTCTTATCCATAGACATCTTCAGTCAAGAAATGTTTAATTGATTTCTAAATTTAAAAAAGAAACTTAACATTTCACATATTTTTAAAAGTTTGACAAAAGTACTCTTGAGAAAAAAATAAATTCTCCATGAATTTATGGATCTTGCTATATTATGTAATTATTTAAATTTCATCTCCCACATCAGCATATTTAATTATTATTAAGCAGTGGTCCCAATATGTTTTTTATTTCTTAATTTTCTAAATAAGAATTGACCAATTTTTAATTCAAAACATAGTCCCCACACTTAGTATACATATTCTTGTACTTGGGAGTTGGCTAGAAATAATGGAGTAATGAAGCAACTAAGATAGTTTACCCAGAAAAACTGGTGGAGAATATAACAGTAGAAAATCACAACTATGAAGTATGTAACTATGAAGTTAGTAACTATGCTGAGTGCTTCTCTCCAGTTTTATCAGATGTTTGTGGACACTTTTCTTCCATACTTGGATTCATTCCCAATGAATCCATTGTTACATCATTGGTATTAGTACTTAATTTTAATCATTACCAAATATTCAATGAGAATCTATTATTTAATGAATGATCTAGATATTGGTGACACAAACAAAAGAAACTCAATTCAGTTAAAATATATATTGGATGTTTACCATGTGTAAGGAGTACAATTTGGAAGACATGACAAATGTACCAAAAAGATAAATAACAACACAAATTAACATATTGAAAATCCATACAAATAGTAAAAAAAAATGCCATGAATGGTTTGGTAACCTGAGGGAGAGCACACCCTTTATGTTTGGGGGAACACTTTTTTATTACTTATTTTGTCATGCTATTTGTTGATCTAATCAGTCTTTTGCTTTAAAATAATATATCTTAAGGTTAGTCTGTTAAAAAAAAAAGTACAATAGATTCTCATGAGCTATGATCTTGAGTAGTTGCTAATCCCCAAAGTGCCTTAAATCTGGAGTAGTTTTCTAGGCTCTCAAGAATGAGCAAGATTCCTTCCCATTACATTCTTTTTTTTTTCTATTTTTTAAATAATTTTTTTAAATTTTAATTTATTTTCTTGGTTACATCATTCATTTCCACAAGGTTTTGAGTTACAAATTTTCTCCCCTTTTTGCCCCTACCCCCCATCCCAGAACATTGATCCCATTGTAAGGCCCCTCCCACAATCTGTTCCCTTTTATGCCCTC
>CM053594.1:323128104-323174986 GCA_028646575.1 Pseudocheirus occidentalis
TCCTGCTGCCACAGCCACCTCCCACTGCTTCCTTGCCCTGGGAGCAGTTTGGCTGGACCTGCTCTTCTCCTCCCAAGTTAGCAAAATCCACTGACCTTTCTCTTAGCCTGTTTTTCTTCTGGCCTGATTAATGTGGTAACTCCCCATTACATTCTTCTACTTGTTACCCCATGACTAGTGAGAAAGAGGTCATATGTAGGGAACATACCTGAAAGGGCACATACATGAAACACGAATAGGCAGGGAGCAGGCATGCATGACTGTAACAACTGTAGAGCTGCGAGTGTCTCCTGGCAATGTCATCAAGTTACTCCCTCTGCTGGACATTTCTGCTATCTACTGGGCATCTCTGTTGAGCAGATGCTGCTCTCTTCTGGTTATCAACTATGATGCAGTTGATTTGGTTTTTATTCTTGTTTTTGTTTTATTTTGTTTTGTTTTTTTTACTGACTTGGTACATGGCTGCCATTGTAGGTCTTCAGCCGTGATGGGTTTTTTTCTGAGCTACTTCTAATCTCTTCTACCACTAGCTAGTCTTCACCTGCAGTACAGCTTCTTCCTTGTAGCAGAAAGATCTAGTTTCTTAGCTGATAGCTGCAAGGGCTCTTTTGTGATATAAACCCCAGCCAGCCACACCTAGCCAGCTAGCTAGGGAAAGCAACAACTATGTAACCAAAAACAACTGTGAAATGACAACAAAATGAAGATTTTTTTAAAAAATTCATGAACCAGACAATATTGGTAATAATTTATAAAGTATGCTGAAAATTCTGAAAGTTTATGAACACTTTTATGCTATTTTACTGAACTATTTGTAGAGATTATATATTGAAGAGGCCTTATCTGGGATTATGTTACAAGCACAAAAACAATAACTGTTATTATAATATGATATGTTGAAACAATATTTTTCAATTTTTAAAAAATCTCTAGTTCTTTAAACAAAGTCCTTTACTATATTTCTAATCTATCCAGTTTACTATCCTTCAATTCTACATGAGGTGGTTAGAACTGAACACAGCCCTTTTGATGTAGTCTGATCAGCCCAAATGTCAGTGTGTTATCACCTCCCTTTTTTGTGCACTCTACTTCTATTAATACAGCAAGAGTTGGCATTCTCCCTCCCCCACTTCCAACCCCCGCTCTCCAGATCAAGCATCATGAGTAAGGATGGCAGAATGAGCAGTCTTCCCTCATAAAATGGTATAAAACAGTGAACAGGGCAATGAGTCTAAAAAAAGGTAGATATGAGACCCAACTAAGATAGATTATCCTAAGAGCAACAGGAAGGAATGATTGATACACAGATGGAAATGGAATAAATTTCCCAGAATTTTTATAGTGATTAGTTCTCATAATTCTCATTATCAATGAAGGGGGAAATACTCCATGTGTACATTTTACCTTGGTCGTGTGCTGTCTGAGGAAGCAGAAATATAACATAAGGAAACAAAATCAGGAAGAATAGGTACAACAGAAGAAATTCATGCTGGAATTGATGCCATTTTGAAAGGAATGAGTGACTGATCTCTAAAATACTTCAAGTAGGGAAGAATACCAAATAACTGGGGTGGGGCATGAATTAAATAGACCACTGACCATGGAGTCAGCAGGACCTGAGTTCAAATACAGTCTTGGACACTTAACACTTACTAGCTGTGTGACCTTGGGCAGTCACTTAACCCCAATTGCCCTGCCTTCCCGCCTCCAAAAAGACAAAAAGAAGGAAAGAAAAACATGGACTGACTCATTATCAAAAAAAAAAAAAACAACCCAAAAAACAGTGACAGAGAACCATCAGCAACTACCTACTCACATGTCTACTTTCTCATTTCTATAAAATCTTTATGAGAATGATTTACACATCTATCAAGGGCATTTTTTATGGAAACATGATAAGGATTATAACAGGCAGAATTTTGAGAACAATTTTCTATAACAGCCCACACCTTCAAAATCACACCACTGATTGAAAGGTATCAAGAAGGCAAGTATTGCTATATTTGTGAAGGTTAATTATTTTTAAAGCATTTGATTCAATAGAACAAAAAGGTTCTGTCTTCTAACAAAATATTTATCACATACATGTTAAGATTATGCAAAATTATAATGGGGTTACAATCACAAAGATAACTTCAGTCAGTGATCCCCTGATTATCAATACCACTCAAAACATAAAAGAAGATAGATGCTTGCTGAAGGTGTTTGACATTGTCATGAAAGATATCCTGCATTGTGTCTGAATAGATGAAGGATTCTATATAAATGGTGAAATGTTTCTTTGTTCAGGTGATATATTAATTACATAAACACAGGAATATTACAGGTCCTTCTTGGTGAGATTCATGGTTAGTCAAGAGAGATTGTGCTAACAGTCCACACAGGAAAAATCAAGTGAAAAATATCTATTTCACAGATAATGGCATGACATTAAATTGCATTTCTATTTTGTAATTCTCAACATGTATTGCAGGTGGATAATGAGTTGGATCCAGAACTCTATTGTAGGAAGAGTAGGCTGGGTTGCATTTAGCAAATTATGCTACATTTTCAATGATCCCCAAATTACTATATGGTAGTGAGACAGAAAACACCATTTAAAGACTAAAGATGAGTAACACACAGAGGGTTATGGAGAAGTGCATTGAAGGTGAGTAAGCTGCAACATATAACCAACAAGAAATGAGAAAAAAATCCAAAATGTATAATTTTGATTATATAAAATTGAAAGTTTTGCAGAAAAAAACCCAGTGTGACCAAGATTAGAAGGAAAACAGAAAACTGGGAGGGGGGATGCTTTACAACAAGTATCTCTGATAAAGACCTAATTTCTCAAAATATTTGGAGGACTGAGTCAAATTTATATGAATACAAATCATTCCCCAACTGATAACTGGTCAAAGGATCTGAACAGGAAGTTTTCAGAGGAAGAAGACAAAGCTATGGTCATATGAAAAATGCTCTAAATCATTATTGATTAGAGAAATGCAAATTAAGACAACTCTAAGATACAACTATCGCAACTATCAGAGTGATTAATATGACAAAAAAGGAAAATGATAAATGTTGCAGTGAATGTGGGAAAACTGGGACTATTGGATGAGTTGTAAATTGATACAACCATCCTGGAGAGCAATTTGGAATTGCCCAAAGGCCTACAAAACTTTGTATACACTTTGATCCAGCAATATTACTTCTAGGTCTGTATCCCAAGGAGAATTTTTTTTAAAAGGGAAAAGAACCTATTTGTACAAAAATCTATATAGCAATTCTTTTTATGGTGGCTAAGAAATGGAAATCAAAGGGATGGCCATCCATTGGAGAATGGCTGAACAAGTTGTGGCATATGATTATAATGTAATATTATTGTGTTAGAAGAAATAGCAAGCAGGATGACTTCAGAAAAAAACCTGGAAAGACTTACATGAACTGACACTAAGTGAAGTGAGCAGAACCAGAACACTGTACACAGTAAAGCAATATTGTACAATGAAGAACCATGAATGACTTACTATTCTCAGCAATACAATGATCCAAGACAATTCTAAAGGACTCATGATGAAAAATGCTATCAGCCTCCAGAAAAAGAACTGATGTTTTCTAAATACAGACTGAAGCATACTATTATCACTTTCTTTTTTTGAGTCTTCTTACACAAAATGACTAACATGAAAATGTATTACATGATAGCACACATATAACCTATATCAGAGTGCTTATATCTCAAGGAAGAGAAAGGGAGAGAGGAAGGATAGAATTTGGAACTCAAACTTTGAAAATAACAACAACAACAAAAACAACATATACTAACAACTGTTTTTACATGTAGTTGGGAAAAAATATAATATTGTTTTTATAAAAAAGAAATGACAAAGAAAAATAAGAACCAAGGATACCATTAAGAGAAAAAAGATGGACTAGTCATGTGACAAGAATGAAGGCTGACAGGTGGATAGGCAGAATGCTCCATGAGTACACTCATGATATTGTTGGGAGGAAAGGAAGGCCTCCAGTGTGTTGAATGATGGTGGTGCTCTGTGGCAAGCTTTGGGGAGCTATATAAAATGGGCAGGTATGTGATTTGTGTCATTGGAGGGAACTCCTGAACCAATAAGATCATGGATTGATTGGAACAGTCTCTTGGACAAGTTCTATATAGCTGTGGAACATGGAATACCACATTCTTAGAAGAATCAAAATTGTGAACTACCTAAAATATAATGAAGGGATACATGGTAATTGAAGAGTATTCCCAAGGTTAATTTGCATGTAAGAAGAGGTTGTAAAAAGTGTTATCCAGGAAATATATCTCAGAAAAGATCAGCTGTGTAACAAGAGTGAGTAATAATAGATTGACAGCTGATTGCTATACCAGTACCCATACAATGTTAAAAGACCCAAAGGAAGGCCTCTAGTTTCTTGGGTAGATAGTCTATATAAGATTTATAAGAGAAATTGAACAGGAATGACAGAGAATGAGAAGGCATGAAGGGGTTGTTCTCTGTATAATTTTAAGGATTAGATATATTAATGAGTCATGATCAACTGAAGTTTTTTAAAATTCCCTTTTTAAAAAATGCCACAATCATTTCCTAATATATACATTCATTCTATACCTCTCCCTTGTAACAAAGAAAAAGTTAAATAAAATTTATGTAAAGTCTAGGGTTACCTGATCTAGTAACCTAGATAATTAAAGGAAATTATGCTAATTTGGCTGTTAACCCTGCAACAACATTTAATGTAGTGTGCAGTATTGCATATCCATGGTCCCCTACCTATCTGCTTAAAGGAGATAAATATGTTTCATCGTCTGTCTTCTAGGAATTGGAACTGACCTAGAAAAAGATTTATTTAGAAATAAATATAATTTAAATATAAATAAGGTAAGTATAAATATGATAGTTCTCTTCAGATAATTGGAGAACTATTCTATGGAAGAGAGATTTTTTTTAACATAGCTCCACAGGAAGAATTAGGAAAAATGGGTAAAAGTTACAGGGTGACAAATTTTGGTCTAATGTGAGGAATTAATAATTAAAAAATTTCCCAGGGCAAAATAGATTGAGATATCATAGCTATTATTCCTGTAGGGGATAAAAGGATGGACTAAATAGTCTTGAAAGCACCTTCCTGCTTCTATGATTATATAATATTATATTCTTTAATTTTGTAATATTCTATTACTCCTCTTCTGTGTTCATTAGAATGTGTACTCCTCGAGGGCATGACAGTGTTTTTGCCTTTCTTTGTATCCCTGGTTCTTAGCACAGTGCCTAGAACATAGCCAGTGCTTAATAAAAGAAGGATTTTTTTGCTTATTGATTGATTTATACATATCCTTTTAAATGTCAATTGTCAAAGAACTCATATTTTAAATTAAGTTGTTAACCAGAAGTAGGTCACATTTCTATTTTGCCTTAAAGTTTGCTCATTGCTTTGCTCACAATAATCTGGTGATGTACATAGTATAGTTTTTGCAGATGGGGAAATTTAAGCATAAAAAAGTTAGTTACCTTTATGGTTTTCCTTTATAAGTAGACATTAAACGACAGTAGACATCCAATCTTTGAAGAGACAAAGAGGAAATTGAAGAAGACCCAGAAATATGGAAGAATGTTTCTTTTCTGAGGTTATGCAACAGGTACATTGAAGCATTTTGGAAGGCCTTCCTGTGTTCAAATGCCCTTTCTTTGAAAAAGATATTGCTCATGACCCATTTATAAACATCCCATTGAAGATTGTTATCTCCTATTAAGGGCATGGAAGGAAATTCTGTAACTAAAACAGATGCTTTCGCCCACAGTTTCTAAAATCAGAGGGTATTCATGAACCTTTCTACAAATTTCAAAGTGTAAGTGGGAAACAGGAACTGTTAAAACTGAAAGTATACTAAAGCAGTTTTGTCCTTACTGGTAAAATAAAATGCATTACTTTTTACTTTCTAGGAAGGTCGCAACTTTTGACTTTACCTGGAAACAGATAGAAAAGTGAAAAGATAGGCTTCCTGACTGAGACTTAAGTTATATTTTTCTGTTAGGGTAGAAAATATTTGCATTTTAGGGTGGAAAGTGATGCATGATTCCTGGGTACCTTCGAAAATTTCGCTAGAAACGTTTCAAAGGGGGAAATTCTTTGCATTCATTTTTTTCTGAATAGATATTTCATAAAAATAGAATTTTGTTCCCTTTGTGAACATGGGCATATGTGCTCTCAGATATAGTTCATCTCACACATGCTGGGAGGAAAGATTGACCATTTATAGGATGAATTTTCCTGACTCCAGGGCCGGTGCTCTATTCACTGTGTCACATAGCCACCCCGAGGATGAATTTTCTAGAATGAGAGCAGAAACTGATGTGATGTAATCAGATAAAATTCTGGATAATTCTCTCCCAGATCAGCATTCAATTTATATAGAAGTTTGCTACATTTCTTCAACCAACAAAAGGGATGAAAAGAAAGCCTCTGCCAAGCAGAACCTCTAATAAGGGGTCAGTAAACTGAGGAAAAGAGGAAGCTGACATATGACTGTGACAGTTGGGTAATGTTAAGATTAAAAAAAAAAGATTTTAAACTAGGAGTCAGTGATACAAAGGTGTAATGGACTGTTCAAAAAATGCCAAAGTCAGAACTTCAATGAAAATGACAGAAAGTGGTTTGTAGAGAAATAAATTGTAGTAGAGCAACAGGTGAATTAGAAATTTAATTTATAAAAGGGATGAGACAGAATTATTTGAAAAACATTAGTTTTAATGTTTTAGAATTAAATAGTAGGAAAATCCATTTGTTTTAACTGAAATGATTACATCTTCTAAATATGGTAATATATAACATTCAATTAGCCATGTAGAGAAAATTTTTTGAGCAACTACATCTTAATGTTTTGTTCTTACTCCTTCTAAATTAGAAAAGATTTTAAGGTCAGAGAGATCTTGATATTACATTCTAGGAATCACAAGAAAATATGACCTGGTATTATTCATAGTATTCCAAATTTTTGCTAGTCTTTTAAAATCTAAACAGTCTAAAAGTAAATTCTTTGTAGTGACAATGATAGAAACAGTTCAATTTTTTTGAATAGCATTTTGGTGGAAGCTAATTTTGTTTAATTTGTGTTTCTCATTTTATAATTACAGTGGAATTGGTTTACAACTCTTGTGTTTACTGTTTTTTTAATCTTAGACAAGTCACCTATGCTAGCCTAATTTTTCTACCTGTAAAATAGAAATAGTGATACTTGCACTGACATCATAGAAATATTATCATGCCTACTTCATTTGTGAAGTAGCAATAAAATAATATGGGTAGAAGGGTTTTTAAATTGTAAAATATAATTTAATATGTCATTACTGATAGTTCCGTTTCTGGTGCTATGATTTAATCCACTTTATATGTAGATTTATAGACTAGCAATTTGTATTATTTGTACATTTGCATATCATTTCTATTGGTGAATTCTAAATAGCAAATCTTAGTAAGCATCAAAATATAAAAGGTTATATGGCCAAGGATCCCAATAAAGTCCTATTCTGATGCCTTGTCACCATGGAGAGATTACCACCACTATAAAATCAAGGGATTATACTTATAGGGGTCTTTCAGGTTACCTACGAGCTCTAAATCTATGATCTCATTGACTCTGGGTTATCAAAGGTTGTATTGGTAGAGCATAAGTTTTGGTCTTCCCAAGCTAGAAAGGCTTTGAATTCCAGTCAAGCAACAGATTGTGCATCTACCATTTCAGAAACAGCCTAACTAATTTCAAAGAGGCCCATGCCCACAAGTTTGGCCATCAATTTTTCCAGCCAGAGTTATTCATGAAGACTAGTCCCTCATATTCAAAAGAAGTACAATTCTGCTATGATGTAGGAAACAGTGAACTCCTTAAGAACAAGAGATTGATTTTTGCTTGTGTAATGGAGCTTTGAGTTGCATGTGCCCAGATAACCTAACACAAAGATGCTAAAGACTTGCTTCTGAGAGAAGACATAGTGCATTCTTCTACCATGTGGATGGGAGTAACCTTTTCCCACTGACTATATAGCTGGGACAGTCTGCGTCTTTAAAATTACCAGACTAGAACATTCTCAATTTCTCTCTTTCCATTTGTTCCCAGCGGGGGTGAAAGTGCTGTTCACTTTCTTGTCTTTTATGACAGTCATCATGAACTGAACTATTGAGAAAGGTAGTCTTTCCCCTTGCTCCTTTTAGGACCTGTGACTCTGGACTTGGTCTTCCGGTCTCTTTCATTTGCCCTTTTCAGTTCTAGGTATAGATAGTGGAGTATCTAGGCCCAGGAGGGTTAAAATTCCTTAGAAGCAGAATTCCATTGGGAATCAGGGAAACTGAGGATTGAGTGTGGCAGACAAGCAGGACTCAAGCTCAGGGTGGGCTCAAGATATTTAGGAACTGAGCTGAGTTGTGAACCTCATCCTCTTCCCATTTCAGAATCTGGCCTGGGTTGGAGGGTGTGTGTGTGTGTGTGTGTGTGTGTGTGTGTGTGTGTGTGTGTGTGTCTGTGTCTGTGTCTGTGTCTGTGTGTCTGTCTGTGTGTGTGTCTGTGTGTGTGTGTGTCTGTGTGTGTGTTATTCCATGTAGGGAAAAATGTTTACTATTTGTTCTTCCTGCGCCTTTGAAATATTCCTTTGTAAAAGCTAATCTGGCTGTTAGGTGGTTAAATGGAACTGGGTTGTAGGGGACCCCTAAAATTGAAGGAATACCACTGGTGGGGGTTGAAACCAATGACAAGGAGACTGGATTCCCATAACTCCCTTAAGAGTACTGGAGAACCCTGGGAGAGATACAATGTAATATACCTGGCCTTCAGGCATCCTGGACCAGGGTAGTTACAGTTAAATTTGTATCCCTGGTACTCAGCACAGTGCCTGGAACATAACAGGCACTTAATAAATCCTTGTTGACTGCATATTCACACCAGTTAGATCATCCATCTTATAAGTATAGAAGAAATATTGTAATGTAGCTTTTTGCTTATATCCAAAGATGCTAGGAGAAATGGAAATGTTTTGATTTTAAATTTCTTTTGGCTGCTGATCCTAGCCTGCCTCTATAATTAACATAAATGATAATCCTTGGTGGTATTCTTAGTACAAAGCCAGAAAATGATTATGACAAAGGCATGGCTCATACTTAATGGCACTTTACAGAAATCATAAAATGAAAATTATCTCTGGTGGCGTTATTTTTTTTGTGATGGGGATTGACCCAAAGTAATGGGAGCACAATGACAAGGCTTTAACAAATTTAAAAGGGGTGGGGGAATTGCTCCACTGCTTTCTTAGCTATGAGTTTCTTAATTATCACGATTTATAAAAACTTGGAATTACATTTAACCTCTTTTTGATAAACTTTTTTGGTAAGTAATCTTTAAGAAATCAAGAACTTGTCTTTTATTAATGTAAAACTTTTGTACAGCGCCATGCTCACAGGGTATTTAAAAATGCTTTTTAAATTACGATGATTTCCTTAAAATATTATCGACTTAAGATGCTGTATAATCATTATTAACGATCAGGGAGAGGCAGGGCTTTCCCTCCCACACGCTATCGCTTGCTTAGACACAAGGAGCCCAAGGATACTGCTAACAGCAGCAGCAGTGAGTGGGACATAGGAAATCACCTGCTTGACACTTCGGGCGCGGTTGCTATGAATGATTCACTAGTATCTGGCTTATTCCTTGCTAGAAAATCCCTCCCTCCCGCCACTTCCTTCTCCGATCCCCTCTTGGGCTGTCTCTCCTGTGCTTTGGCCTTTAAAGAGATGCTAGAGCAGGTGGGCACAGAGAACCTGGCAGCGCCTTCTACTCTCCCCCACTCTTCCCTAATTTAGCAGTACTTCCGGCCGCGTGACATCATCCCCCGCACCTTGGTGACGCGAGCGGCGGGTGACGTGAGTGCGGAGGGGAACGCGGTGACGTTGATATTTAAAGGTCCCCCGGAGGGGAGGATGGAGACACAGCGAGCGCTCCTGGTGTGGGCACTGGGAGAGGCTACGGCGGCGGTGGCAGCAGCAGCAGGGGCTGAGGCTAGGTGCTGCTGGAGGAGTAGACCGTGCAGCTGGCCAACCGAGGGCATATAAGGGAGGCTAGGGGTAGGGCCTGGTGACCTCTCCTCGCGAGAGCCGGCATAGCCCCTTTGCCCCTCCAGCACCAGCGGCAGCGGCAGCGGCAGCAGCATCCCTACTCTCCTCATCGCTGCCGGCCCCATCTGGTTCTCCTCCCCCGGGGTTGGGTTAGCGGCTGGTCCTTTGCGGCCGCTGCTTGTGTCTGCCTCCTCTGCTGCTAGTGGGAGGGACCGAGAGACGAGCGCTCCCACCCTCCCTTCCCCCATTCCACTCCATTCCTCCTCCTCCCTCCTCTCGCATCCTGCCTGCTCTGCTGCCATTCTCCCTCCCTCCTCCTTTTCCTCCTCCTCCTTCTCCTCCTTCTTTTCCCAGGAGGTAGCCAGCGGTGGGGTAAGCAGCCTTCCCGCCTGCCTGCCTCGGAGCCCGGCAGTGGAGGAGGCGGCGGCTATAGCAACAGCGAGCTGGGCCGACAGGGGCTGGCGTGGTTCTTCAGCGCGGCTCTTCGGCGCGCGGGAGAGCAAGGAGATATTGAGGAGGGGGCGGGTGAGGATGGAGGTGTGAGGCAGGGGAGAAGGAGGACTGGCCAGGCATGTGAACTGGCTACCAAGGCTGCAGCTTGGCAGCGAGCATCCCGGAGCCACATTTCCCGGGCCCCCGCGGGTGGGCAGAACCGATTGCATCCTCTGAGGAGCCCGTGCAGCCAACTGATACTAATATACCCTCCCCTCCGCCTTCCACCATCCATCCTTGTCTCCTGGCTTCAGTCCGCACTGTGCTGCTGGGGAATCGGTGCAGGAGAGAAGCGTGGTGGACTCGGCTGTCTCTGATTCATTCATTGCCTGCTGGCTGGGAGGTTCGAAGCCTCTGGCTTTAAAAGGGGGGGGGGTGAGAGAGAGAGAGGGAAAGGGAGGGAGGGGGAGAGAGAGGGAGAGGGAGAGAGAGAGAGAATAAAATATATTTTTTTTTAATTAAAAAAAAAAGAGCAAGCAGTGAATGAAGGGACCAGTGCGGGCAAGGTTCCATTGTGTTCAGCCGAATAAGGACAGGGGGAAGTAGAAGGAGGTGAGATTTTTGGGGCCCTCCTTCCTCTTATCTCTCGGCCTCCCCCGAGATGTGCTGCTATTCTCCCCTCCTGCTGCCAGCCTTGAAATGGCTTCATTTATTCTCTTCAGGAGAATGAATCGATCCTCCCCAGCCTTCTCTTCCTGTTCCCCACCTCCTCTATGCTCAGAGTCCTAGAGGAGGGGGAGGGAAAAGATTTCGCCTCGTTGGAGTATTGTGCACATTTGGGAGCTGCTGGGTTTGCGCTTTGAGATTTTTCTATTTTTTAAAAAAATCTTTTTCTATTCGCAAGGGAACAGAAACAGTTTCATTTCCTCCCCATTTTAGGGTTTTGATTTACATTTTTCATTTTTATTTTTTTTATTTTTTACTAATTTTAAAATTGCATGCCCCATTGTGTCGCGCTCCCCACCCGGTAGACCTGCAGGGGTGCCAGGGAGATTTGAACGCGCCGCCCGCTCTCCCTGCAGCTCGGAAAAGGAAGACAAGCATCCTTCCTGCTCCTGGCCCGGGCACTCCATCCTTGTGCAAAAGGACATGCGAGCAGCGGCCGCCGAACTGTTTTCTTATAGGACTCCATGAGCCTGGATTGTGCATCGACCCACGCGGACTCACTCTGTGGAATGAGAATTGGCCTCCGCGGCTCCCCAGCGCGGTATTTTAACTCTTGCAAGCAGATGCCACCTCCTTTGCTTTGAACGTTTTGGGATCTCCACGCGAGAGATTCATTTACCTGAGGAAACGAGCCGAATTGTCTCGGCATCCTTGAAATACCTCCAGACACGCGCGGATCACGTGGGGAACCAAAGGCAGTGAAAGCCACTAAAAAGACTCCTTGGGAAATTCTTCCATAGAGCAACTTCGGTAGAAGTTTTTACTGAGCAAAATGGGGTAAGGATTTTGCATTGGGCTTTGAATCTGCTAAGGAGAAAATAAGGGTGGGGGTGGGGGTGGAGAATGGAGTCTTTGGGATGGGTATGCTTTAAACAAAAGACTTCTCTCTCTTTGACCAAATTCGTGACTATTTAGTCGCTTGGACGGCTTTAAAGTCCGCAAATGTAAGAACTAACTTTTATAGGGTCGTTTTAGTTTCTAGGTGATAGAAGTACTAAGGAAGTTGTCTTTTTAAGGACGAGTTTATATCTTGAATGCAATCAGAATTTGAATTTGGTGATCAACCAGAAAAATCTTTCTTAGAAGTCTTAAATCTTTCAGTAACCATAATTACAGAATTCTATTGCTTGGTTTTCACCGTAGTTTCCCCCTCCTTACTCCCCTACCCCAGTCAAAGAAGGGAAGTGGGGGGAAGGAGAGAGAAGATTGAATTCTCTTACTGTTTTTCTGCTTTGTAAACGTTAGTTGTAGTAGTAGAAGTAATAACAATAATAACTGATGTTTTATAGAGTTTTAAGGTTTGCAAAACAGTTTACGTACATTATTTTATCTGACAATCACCACAGTCCTGCAAGTTAGCCATCTGATTTGTTTTTAATCTCATTTTGCGCATGAAGAAACTGAGCCTTATTTTTATGTGACTTGTGTGTACTGCTAGTGGTAATCGGAGGTGGGATTTGAACTCATGGCTTTCCTGAATACACTACTTTTTTCACTACTACAGCATGCTGTCTCATGGCAGCTATTTAGTAATAAAGATATTTATTTGTAAATTAAATGCATCCTCAATATAAACTGCTGCCCTGCTGTGCAAGAACGTACAGAAACTTGTTTTTAGGCTCAGAAGTTCAGAATTTAAATTGTAAAGAATTAACAGGTAGTTTGGGTCATTAAAGTGGGAATCAAAGGTAGATATAGTTTCTGTGGACTTAAGGTGCTTCTTGAGAGTTTCTCTTGCTGTAGAATATATTTTATTTTGCAACTTTATTTAAGCGGCTTTAATTTGAATTTAAAAGCCTTCCAATGTTTTCCCACCCCACCCCATGTTTAATGGGGAACTTCTCAGCCCTTGCTACCCACATTTCCCTAAATAATGTATGATAGATGATGCTTCCTAATTTTAAATCATCATGATATGAGGGTGACTCAATACTTAATATAAATTTAAGCATATATTTTCGAATAATTTCAGAAATATGATTGCAAATACTGCCAGCTTTATGGTATGGGAACTGGCAGTAATGTATGCCATTCATTATTGACTCTCCATTATATAAATGGATCAGTGTTTTAGAATAACTTGTCAAATATATTACGTGACCATTTCAGTCTTAGGTTGTGTTTGATGTTGATTATTGTGTAGACCTGAACTTTCTATTATAATTTGTTCAAACATAGGTTCATAGATGTAGAGCTGGAAGGGCCTTTAAAGGTCACCTAATCAAATTCACTGATTTTACAGGTGAGGATTTGTCCAAGGTCATTGGAGTAGTAGTGGTAGAGTCTGTACTTTGAACTAAATTTCTTGACTTGAAGTTTTGGTGCTGCCTCAATATATACTTAAGGAATTTACATATATATATTTAAGGAATATGTACATATGCAAAGAATATGTTCATATATAAGGAATATATGTATGTCTAAGGGATTTAGCAGAAGACTTTCAAAACTTGTTCTAGCAACGAGGTTTACATTTTGTAAAACTGATTACATTGAAAAAACTGCATATTCATCTTTAAGGAAAGAGTTCAGGTTATGCTTTTTAAAAGTTAACATTTTAAATATTTATTAATTTTAAACAGCTTTCTCTTGATTTCAGTGACTTCCTCATTCATTTGGAAACAATGAATTTTAAAACTTTTACTAACAAATGTGAGTAATAGAGGAAATGTCTTTTTATGTGGTAGGAAAAAGGTTTAATGGAAAAAGCAAGTAGACTAGAAATCTTGAGAGTCCTAGCTCTGGTCTAAAGAGCACTAGCGCTGCTGTTATTATTACCTGGATGACCTTGGGCAATCACTTTAACCATTTTAATCTCTCTGGACTTCAGTTTGTTAATGGCTATATGTTTCTAAGGTCCTTTTCACTTATAATTGCTTTATTCTATTTTTTTTCTTTTTCTCCCCTAGCCCACCTACAGTACAGTTTTTGTTATCCTTAGTGAAGTTTCTTGAAGTGTATTTCCTTCAGAGAAAAAGAGAGTTATTTTTTCCAAAATCTCATTTTTCATCATTTTAACAACAGAAACTGGGAAGTAATTGCAGCTTAAAATATTTGTGAAAGTGGTCTGATTTAATGCTGGTAGTAACCCAGCATTAGTATTCCAGATTCTTGAAAATGAAAGCTTAAAAATGGCCTCCTTCAAAAAAGCTTCAGTTTTTCTTTTCTGATTGAAGCATGTTGGAGGACAAATGGAATGGCAGCTTCTCTCCTGAGAGACTAAGGAGTGCAAGTGCAGTAAGAAAAGTCAGTTTGCCACAGCCTTTCCACTGGATTTTGATAATTTTTGCTGATACAACTCTTGGGACCAACCTCCAAATATCAGAATATGATATATAATGATATAATATTAAGTTAGATTGCTGTGGCTTCTTATTTTGCAAATTTTGTATTGCTACTTTTTGTTTTTATATCACTTTGATTTCCCAATATATGTTACCCAGAAAGCCATACCATGTAAAAAGAGAAAGACAATGAAATCTAGCAAAACTAACCAATATGTGAGCTAACTGGCGTATAGGTAGTGTTCTGCAGCTATAGTGTCCCACGTTTGAAAAGAAAGGAAGCAGGTGCATTCCCGTATATTTTTGGGACAGTCTCCAGTTTGATCATTGCAGTCAGTTTTTGTTTTGTTTTGTTTTGTTCTTTCTGTTTATGTCCTCAGCATAATTTTAAATGTCTTAATATTCTAAGTCAGGTTAATTCCAAAGAGGGTGGCGACTTGTAATGTATGATCTTCACACTTGAAGGAAGATAAAAAGGACAGATTGAAGTGATGATTGCTTTTAAAGATTGTTTCACTGGCCTTGACACTCTTATTTTATTTTGGACAAGTCACTTTTCATATTCTGGACCTCAGTTTTTTTCTCTTAGCTAGGTTGGCTTAGGTCCAAGTTCCTTTTCAGCTCTCAAGTTTTGTGTAACTAGAATATCTAGATATTTATATTTAGGTATAAACTCAGGACTGAGAATGAAAGTAATGGATCATACTAAAAGTTATACATCTTAAATTTAATGGTTCACAATTTTTTGAATCCATGCAAAAATGATGCTGTCTTTTGACCTAGATTTGCTAATGGGTGTTAAGCATTTCATATTGTTTGTACTGGTTATAGTTTGTAAATGAAGTTAAAAGATAAATATGACTATAATCTTCATTTGAATTATGAAGGATTCTGTTTGTCAAAGTACCCATGGCAAAAAGAGAAAGTAGAATTTTGAGGGGAAGAGGACACAGAAAGGGAAAGAGGAAGAAAAAGGAAAAATAGGTGCAATCACTGACTTTTTACTTGGCTTCTGCAGAAAATTTTAATTCCTGGAAGATAGTACTAAATGAAAGACAAACAAATCAGCTGGAATCTTCTGCATGATAAATGCATTGTTGCTTTTTATTGTTGTGGGTGCACTGGAAGTATTAATTTGTAAAGTACTTATGTGTTGTGCCTTACTTAAAAAGAAAAAATAAAAATTTCTCTTAGGTAGGTCCTTTAAAGCCTTATCTTCACCAAAGGGAATTCAGAAGAGTCGCTTTTGAAGTATGAGAACACAAAGTACCAATTTATACAGAGAACACAACTCTACCAGTTTACACAGAAATAGTATTTTTCCAGTAAGAGACTACAGAGGGTTATAGTTGACTTAAAAATTTTAAAAATAACAAAACTTTACATTTATGTCATGTGCAAGTTCTTAGTTTACACAAAGGATATTTTAGGAGAATTTGTTGCCTTCCATATAGAATGAAAATTTTCATGTGACAAAATGACTGTCAACAGATGTCTTATCATATTGAGTAATGACAAGTCTTGGGTCTCCATTATTCTGTATTACAGAAACTCCTTCCCTCATTCTTCTTACTATAGGATTACCATTCTACTTCTTCTTACTTTTCCCCTTTCATTTCCCTTTCCTGAGATTGGAGCACTGAGTCCCTTTAGTGTGTTAACTCTGCTAAGATATACATCTGGAAACCTCCTCCGCTTCTTGCTTCAAGCTTTTTGTTGTTGATTTCTTGTCTTCACTTGGGAGGGAACAGTTGAAACCTGCCAGAAACTATGGCCCCAGGGACAGCATCTTCCCTGCTTTGTTGAAGTTTAAATGCAACTCCACAAGATTTATGGCTGTATACATAAAAGCAAGGGCATCAGGAAGCTCATTTGAACCTTCATGTTACTGAATCCAAATTTAGAACAGAATGTTATCAAGAGTGAAAAACATGACTCAACAAATGGCAGTGAAAGGAGTATGTTCCCTTGAAAACCATTCCTACGGGGATGTTCATTTGTTACCAAGGAGGATTGCTTTTTTGATACCACTTGTGTTTTTATTAATCACCATGTCTGTTAATGGTCAACCCTTTATTATTGATACTCATGAAGTACACCACACGTGTGCCTAAAGCTACATGGAGCTAATCAAAAGGCATTTTACATTTGATTAGATTGTGGTGTAGGGCTTTTTTTTTTTTTTTTAATAATACTTCCATTTTGGATTTGTGTGAGTTACAAATTCACTTCTAAGTTAATAATGAAGCTTTCAAGACCTGGCTGAGAAGTAGTTGGGCAGCTGTCAAGAATTTTCTTCCATATGTTCACATCTTCCTAGCAACCCACCTTGATGCTGGTAATAAATGAGCCCTTATCCTGAGGATGGAAGTACTGTACCTGCCTAAGCAGAGCCACTGTTTCTCAACCTTACCTTCTCCTCTCTGCCTCCCCCCTACCTCCCAAAAGAAGAAAAAAACTCAGCATTTACATTTACATCTTTATAAGGGCTTCCCTGCAGGGATATGCAGGGTAAGAATAAGAATGATCTGCAGTGTCAACAAAGCAAGTAATTATGCAGACAACCACAGATAATCTGACTGTCAAATTTGGAAAGTAGATTTTTATAGCATGAGCAACATGAGCAGAGACAGCATGGTATAGCGAATAGAGGGCTGCTGGATCTAGAGTTAGACAGTCTAAACCTTTTTTTGTCCTGTGCTTTTCCTCTGACTTTAAATCTAGATTAATTTAACTGTGTGTCTAGTTCCCTTCTGCCCTCCCCATGATATCTGTCCAGAATATGATTTGGTAAAATGTAGGCTATTCAAAAGTACTGCCATTCAGTTCAGAATAAAAGAATTATACAATTGAGGACAGACATTTCTGCTTATTGAAAACATATCTATAAACTCTCAGAAAGATCTAGAATCTGAGCATATTGCTATTTGGTAAAATTGCTTTAAAGTAGTACTTTTCAGTAGCCTTTTCCCAATAACCCTTGGTTTTCCCTCATAGAAAAAGGTACCTTATTTTCCTTTCTTTTACTGTCACTTGACCCAGCTCTCTGACACATACTGGCTATGTGACTGAGCAAATTATTTAACCTCACGGTGTCATAGGCTAAAAAACTGTTATCCAAATTGTTGCTGTGGAGTCATGTCAGTCATGTCCAACTCTTTGTGGTCCCATTTTTGGGGTTTTCTTGGCAAAAATAGTGGAGTGTTTTTTCCATTTCCTTCTCTAGCCCATTTTATAAATGAGAAACTGAGGCCAACAGGGTTAAGTGACTTGCTCAAGAACACAGAACTAGTAAATGTCTGAGGCTGGATTTGAACTTGGTGCTCCTAACTCCAGGCTAAGTACACTATCCATCAAGCCATGTTGCTACCTGTCCAGAATTATATATTTGTATCAGTGGAAGAAGTTTCCACACTGAGAGTTGCTTACAGTGATAAAGTATAGTTCAAGACAAAAAAAAAAGGCAATATGGATTTTTTGTAGCATGGATATTCCGGAATGAACTCAATATTTATTGAAGACTTTTATGTCTAAGGTTCAGGGGCTAGAGGAGATATAAGGTCTGAGCTTACCAATGACTAGGAAGAAACCTATTTATATTTGAAAGCAGGTAAATTCTGAATCATACAAGGCAATGAATAATAGCCCTGCTTTTAGTATTTTTTTTTCAGTGTAGTATATAGCTGATACCTTAATATTCTTTTTTTTTCTTTTCTTTTCACTTTTTTGGAGGGGGAAGGCAGGGCAATTGGGCTTAAGTGACTTACCCAAGTTCACATGGCTAGTAAGTGTGTCAAATAGAATAATTTACTTCCCGTGGTAAGATCAGATTCTTCCAGTGCCCCTCTTCTCTCACATGTATAATCTGCCCTATGAACACTGTGTGAATGGAGCTGATCTTTCATTCTCCTTTTCTGCTGTATGTATTTTACCCCTTGTTTTCTGGTAGTGATACTGGCAGGACTTGGAAACAGAATTGGTTCTTCCTTTTCCCATTTCCTCAGAAGGTAGAATATAGAATTCCCTCTAGTGCTTTTTGCCTACTTAGAGGTAGTAGCTTTAAAGCCCTTTGAAGAATAGAGCCTGTCTAAAATCTCGCTTCTAGGTCTTCTTTTCCTATCTTTCCCTGGGCTGTCAGATGTCCTAACCCTCTCTTAGTTCCTCCTTGCCAAAACATCTTATCTTTTTAGTTAATTAAGCCTTCTAACAACTTACCTGGAAGGGAAAAACACTAGGGAAAGGAAGAGACTCTTGTGAAGGATGCCCCCCCCCCCCTCAAGTAAGGCATTTCTTTAACTTACCTCTAGAAGTAGAGCATAAACAACACAGGGTAGCAAATGATATTGTACCAAATTAGTATTTTAACTTGGCTTATATAATGGAAGCTTCTAGAAGACCCAAAGATCCATGATTTCATTGATGTGGATACTTCCTCCCCAGAATCACATTATGGCTGTTCTGTGTAGCATCTGTCTCAAAGGAGTATTATTATGAAGATCAAAAAAGGTAATGCATAAAAAAATTCTGAGCTCATGGATCATACAAAAAACAGGTTTCAGGCTAGATTTGTGCTTTGCCTATAGTTTGCTTGCTCCTGCTCAGTTTTATTGAGGGCCCATTTTTTTTTTCCCTTGTAGGAAAAATTTTTTTCCCTCTATTTTTTTGGGATGTCGTAAATATTTCATTCCATGTTCTTTGCTTTCATAAAGTGATAGCTAATAAATCTTGAGCAATTGTGATTGTGGTTCCTTGACATTTGAATTATTTCTTTCTGGATACTTGGACTATTTTTTCTTTTATATGGAAATTCTGAATTCTGGCAATAACATTCTTCAGAATTTTCATATTGATATTTCTTTGGAGTATTGGTCCAGTAATTGTATCTCAACTCAGATTTTTACCCTGTCAGGGAATTTTTAAATCTTGCCTTTGTCATTTAGAAACTTGATAAGCATGCCCTCTTTCACTTTTGTCATTGGTGAAGATTTTAGACTCCATGGGTCCAAGAACATCTCCATTGGAGATGTTCTTCCTCATTGACCTTGAACCATTAGTGACCACTATTTGGTTCCAGTTCAGCCAGTTTTAAATCTATCTAATTATACTATCATTGCGCTCATATCTCTGTATCTTTTCCACAGTAGTAGTATGAAAGACTTTGTCTAAAATTTTGCTAAAAGTTAGGCATATACAGTATCCATCCACTTGAAAATAGCTTATTCAAAAATGAAGCAATGTTTTAGTTGAATAAAATGTGCATCTATTTCTTTTCTGTCTTATATGTCAGCTATTCCACAGTCTGTCATCTGCTCTATTTTATGGCCCATGATTTATACAGCAGAGGCCCTCTGTGATTTATATCACTCATTAGATTTGTGGAATGAACAAGATATTTAAATGCTCAGAAAGATTACCATTTACTTCAGGGAACTTTTTGAGTTCACTTCAGAGTCTCAGAATACTTCAGGTTTTAGCAATAGTCTCCTTCACTTTGAAAGGCTCCCTTCCATAGTAACAGTCAAGCAGTACTGAGTATAAGCATATTTTAATTCCTCAAGAATTGAAATATTTCAAGTTTTACTAAATAGCTATATAACCATAGTGCTTGTTAATATATTTTAATCAATCAACAAATATTTATTAAATACTGTATAAGTGCCATGCCCAGTGCTAAGTGCAGCAGATATAAAGACAACAATGAAACAGTCCCTGCCCTCAAGGAATTCATAGTCTAATACAGGAGACATATGTATGTGTGTTTATAAAATCTTATATATGTGTGTGTTTGTATGTGTATATATATATATATATATGTACATATATAAAATTTACAAAGTGAATACATGATTATTTTGGAAAAGAGTTTCACTAGCAGCTATAGGGATCAGGAAAGGCTTCATGTGATGTCTTGTAGGAAACCAGAGGCTTCAGAAGGCATTGCATTCCAAGAATGGGGAGACAGTTAGGGCAAAAGCATAGATAGGAGCAGGAGTGTCATTTCACTGTGTTCACATGCACACACCTGCACATATGCTTGTGTATAGAATGTATATCACATGCATACATGTTTGTATATGTACATGTATACTTTCATGAGTGTGTATGCACATACATGCATATATTGTATATGTGCACCTACGTGCATACATCTGAATGTATCACAGCAAATAGAATAGTATGGTTGGATTTTGGAATATAGGGAAGAGAATAATATGTAAGAAGGCTAGAAAAATAGGAAGGGAAGAGACTTCAGTGTCAAACAGGAGTTTCCATTTGATCCAGGAGCTAATAGAAAGCTTTTGAAGTTTGTGGAATAGGGAGATTAACATGATCAGACCAACACTTTAAGAAAATCACTTTAGCAGCTGAATGGAGGATTAATTGGAAAGTAGAGAGACATGTTGGCCATAGTTAGAAGGCTATTGCAGTAGTGCAGACGAGAGGTGATGAGAACCTGACCCAGGATCCCAGCTCTGTGAGTGGAAAGGGATGAATGGGAGAGATGTTTTGATGAAAGAAAGGACAAATTTTAAAACTGCCTAAGCATATTAGGTGAGAGAGAAGAGTTGAAGGTGCAACTGAGGTTGTGAACCTAGGTGACTGGGAGGGTGGTACCATAAACAGTGAGTGACAGGGAAGTTCTGAAGCAGAGTGATTGGGTTTTGCTGAAAAGGTGAGTTCTGTTTTGGACATGTTGATTTGGATGCTTATGGCAAACCTGATTGGAAATGTTCAGTAGGCACTTAGTGATATGGGATTGGAGCTCAGGAAAAAAGTTTAGATTATATTCTGTTAATGATATGATAGATCTGGGTGTCATTTTCATAGATATCATTGAACTCTTGGGAGTTCAGGAGGTTGCCAAGTTTGTATAGAGAGAAGAGAAAACATCCCAGGACAGTCTTAGATTATACCTGCAATTAGTGGATGTGACATAGATGGTGATTGACCAAGGGATACTGAGAAGGGGGAACAACCAGTGAGAGACCTGTATCCTGCAAACCCTCTAGAAGAGAGAGGTTGAGAGGGATGAAGATTGTGACAACTGTTCAGTTTGGCAATGAAAAAAGAGATCATTAGTAGCTTTAGAGAGATCAGTTTTATTTGAATGATGAATTTGGTGGCCAGATTGTAAAGGGCTAAGAACTCCTTTTTCAAGTTTGGAGATAAAAGACGAAAAATATAATGACAATAATTAGAAGGAATAGAAAGTTATGAAGGTTTTTTTTAAAGATAGGGAAAGGGTTTTTGTGGACTTTGTGCAGGAGAAAGGCTACCTCTTTATCCCTGCTGGAGGGAATGAGGAAATGCTAGGAATTATGTAAAGCAGTTGTGAAATAAGGGGAGAGAAGGAAGCTCTTAATGAAGGATCTCTGTTGTTGTTATTGTTATATAAATAAATAAATAAGGTCTTCAGCCAAGAGTATGTGGGGAAGAGGTGCTGCATGGAGATTGAAGAGAGAAGAAAATATTTGGGACTGTTGTTGAGAATCAGTGGGGAGTTAAAATAATTGCCTTTCTTCATTGAGGGCTTAGCTAAGTATAGATAACAAATTTGTAGAAGACCTAGTCAGCATGGTTTCATGAATTCTTTCTCTGGCAACTTTTGAGTTGAAATGGAGGCAAATGGTGTGAGTAACCTAGGATCTGGTTTTAACAAGATATGAGTAGCAACAGACTGAGTGACCAAGGGATTTGAAAGTAGAAGTTGGTATTGTTGTTCTTCATCCTTCATTTTTGAAGAGGACTAGTGATATCATGGGTGATATCTTAGGGTTGAACTAAGGGGGTTGTTAAGATTGGCAAAGGAGGAAAGTCCAAGCAGGGCAGGGGTGATAGTCTGGCAAAGTACTGAGAGGCAGAGAGCTCACAGGTAATGAAGAGGATAAAGAATAGGTTTAGGATACCCAGGATGGCTGCTAGCACAGGTTCTTTAATCTGCTTTTCTAAAGGAAAGCAACTCAAAAAAGGGTTAACAATCTTCTTTAATCAATCAAACATATGTCATTTACCTAGTTCAGGGGAAAAATTCAGCACCTGGGGGAGCGGAGCCAAGATGGTGGCATAGAAGCAGCAACGTTTTGCAGCTCCCATATAGCCACCTCAAATACCCATAAAGTATGACTCTAAACAAATTTTAGGACTCCAAAACTCACAAAAATACAGAAAACACATCTCTTGCTGAAGGCAGCTCAGCAGGTGGGGCTCATCTCAGCAGTCTGGAAGCTGAAACCAGCCCAGCCTGAAACTGTGACCTGGCCCCAGGGTGGTCAGGAGGAGCCTCAGCTAAAGGCTTCAGGAGAGTTGATTGCCAGCAGCTGTAGCAGTTTCCGCATTTATCAAGCCAGGAGAAATAAGGACTAAGAGAAAGGTCCGTGGAATTCAGCTAAATTTGGGGGAGAAAAGTGGTCTGGCCAAACTGCTCCCAGGGCAAGGAAGCAACGGAAGTGGCAGCCGCCTCCACCTGGTTGCATCAGAGTTCCTGGCCTGCAGACTGCAGGGAGGTCAAACGATTGTTCAGAGGCCAAGTACTCTTGTGTTGAATGGTCCAGATCTGGATCATGGTCTTGGGTAGTGGTCCTAGGTGCGTTTTCAGAGAGCCAAAGCTGGTGGGGGCAGCAACAGCCCCCTAATGGCTCTGGCAGCTGTGAAAAACACAACGATTTGGGACAGAGCTTTTCCCTCTGGAAGCAGAGTTCCACAGAGCCAAAAACACAAATAATTCACTGGCATCATGAGTAGGAAAAGGAAGCAAAGTAAGAACAGTAACCAGGCTCTAGAATCCTTTTTTGGGGACAGAAAGGATCAAAGCATGGAACGGGAAGAAAACAACACAGTCAGAACTCCCACACCAGATGCTTCCAAGAAACATGAAGATTGCCTACAAGCCATAGATTGACTTAAAAAGGACTTTGAAAACCAAATAAGACAAGTGGAGGAAAAATTGGAGAAAAGAGAATGATGCAAGAAAGAGTCAAAAACCTGACTAAAGAGAATAAAACTTTAAAAAACAGATTAACTCAAATGGCAAAAGAGGCCTCAAAAGCCAGTGAGGAGAAGAATGCCTTAAAAAGTCAAATTTGCCAGATGGAAAAAGAATCTCAAAAGCATTCTGAAGAGAATAATTCCTTAAGAATTAGAGTGGAGCAAATGGAAGCAAATGACTTTATGAGAAATCCAGATACTATTAAACAGATATAAACAAATGAAAAAATAGAAGGCAATGTGAAATATCTCCTTGAAAAAAACACTGACCTGGAAAATAGATCCAGGAGAGACAATTTAAAAATTATTGGACTACCTGAAAGCCATGATCAAAAAAAGAACTTAGAAAGCATCCTTCAAGAAATTCTCAAGGAAAATTACCCTGGTATTTTAGAACCAAAGGGCAAAATAGAACTTGAAAGAATTTACCAATCACCTCTTGAAGAAGATCCTCAAAAGAAAACTCCTAGAAATGTTATAGCCAGGTTCTGGAGTCCCCAGATCAAGGAGAAAATATTACAGGCTGCCAAGAGGAAGCAATCTGAATACTGTGGAAACACAATTAGGATAACCCAGGATCTGGCAGCTTCTACACTGAGGGATCAAAGGGCCTAGAATATGATATTCCTGAGATCAAGGGAGCTAGGATTAAAACCAAGAATCACCTACCCAGTCAAATTGAGTATAATGTTCCTGGGGAAAATATGGTCATTCAGTGAGGTGGAGGACTTTCAAGCATTCTTGCTGAAAAAACTAGATCTGAACAGAAAATTTGACATTCAAACACAAGAAGCATGAGAAGGTAAACATGGGAAACAAATCATAAGGAACTTATCAATTTACATGCCAATATGGAAAAATGATCATAGTAACTTATGAAACTTTTCTCAGTATGAAGATAGGTGAAGGGAATACAAATGTGTGTGTGTAATAATTATTATTAACTACATACAACTGGGAATTAAGATACACAAGTTAGAGGGGCGATGGAGGAGGGGCTTTACATTGGGAGCACTGTTTTGGGGTTGTGGGTAGAGGAAAGATGGGGAGAAAATTTGTAACTCAAAATCTTGTGGAAGTGAATGATGTAAACAAGAAAATAAATAAAATAATTCATAAAAAAGAATAGGTTTAGGAGGAGTAAGGTGTAAGGAGGAATGGAATGAAAGGCAATCATAATTGGATAAAGGAATTTTGGAGTTCATAATCATGGAAGTGGAGCACTTGTGAGTGAAGGAAAGGCCAACAGTGTAGTTTAGGTGGAGTGGAGGAGAATGTTGTGTGAGGTGAGCTGACTGAGTTGAGAGCTTTCTGTATTTGAGGGAGCATCTTTCTGTGGGCTTGTCTCTTAGTATGAGGTCATGAGTTGGCATTGAGAGGGAGAGTATCAGCCACGTTCTGGACTCATTGAAAAGAGAAAAAGATTGTCCCAAGGATCCATAGATAATAGCTATCAGGCTCTGCCCTAGGTGAGAAAATAGGATAGAATGAACTTCAAAAGGAAGAGGTTGCTGACTGATAGTAATAGAGGAAGAAGGTATAGAAGTGGCTGGGAAGCAAGATATATTGGTGGGGGTCAGGGGTGGGACTTTAGTGCTTAGAAGTTCCAAGATGAGCAGGATTGAAGTGTAAAGTGAAAGCCTGGTTTTCTTCCCTCCCAGGTGAGAGTTTTACCTTTGGTGATTCTGTGCCTTTCCTTTCCCCCCCACACATACAGAACAACATCAGTTGCCTCCCTTGTGCTATTTTCCATCCCAAACATGATCTTCAGTGAAAAGGTTGGCTAATGACTTAGAGCTCATGGATATATAAACTCTGACTAGAACTAAAATGGAGCAGTTATAGATAGAAATATCCCCTTTTTTGTTCCCCCATAAATAACTTCTGGTAATTTTCTCAGAACCAGAGAGGGCTTCTCATTTTCTTGGGTCAATTTGCAGTCTAGTTCAATCAAATGGAAAAGATGAAGAAGCAGGATGTTGGTACCTTGGGGCTCAGTACTGCCAGATTCATCTTCTCATACATGTTCACATCATTCTTCTGATCAAAATACATCAGCCATTCCCTACTTGCCTCTGAATCGAGTCCATCTCCATTGTCTAGTGTGCAAGGTTATCATTTGAAACCAATTGCCTTTCAAGCTGTATCTTTCACTTCTTCCTTACTTCCCTTCCTACTCAATACTCTAGCCAAAATGGACTTTTCAATGTTCCTGAATATAGGCTCATACATTTAGAGGTGGATGGGACCTCAGAGGTTGTCTGGTCCGATATCCCCCCACCCCACTCCAAGTGATTTATTTAAGGTCACACAAGGGAGTGATCAACAGAGGTGTTCACTGACTTCAGTTATTATCTCCTTTCACTCCATTTCTCCTTACACTTTACCACTCCTAAACTTATTCTTTGCCCTCATTTCATGCAGTTTCTCTGTCTTTCAGTACTTTTCCCTTTCCCTTGTGCTACATGTTTTCCTTGATTCACACCATTCTTTTTGATTGTAATGCCGACCCTTTCCAGGCCTCCCTACCTCTTCTGCCCCTTACCAAATCTCCACCTCTTGAAATTCTCAGTGACCTTTTAAAATGAGCTCCAATAGTCACTTCCTCTTATAGCTTTCTCAGTTCCTGTCATTTAAAAGTAATCTTTCTTGCCTTTGCACTCCTATAGTGGCTGTGTGTGTGTGTGTGTGTGTGTGTGTATGTGTGTGTGTGACTCAGCACACTCTTATTTTCTTTTTCAATAATTATTGGTGTCTGTGGCACATTGCCCCAGCTGGATTGTAAGCTGCTCATTTGTCTTTGTACCACAGAAAGTAGTGCAGGGCCTTACTAGTATTAGGAGCTTAATAAATGGGAGAAACAGCAACTTGGGGTAGCAGCAAGAGTCCTCCCTTGGTAGTCCAAGATCCTGACTTTTAATCCTGGCACTATATCTTGCTTGCTGCCTGTGTGACCTTGGGGGATTTATTTCACCTCTAAGGGACTTTGGATTCCTTTTCTGTAAAATGAGGGGGTAGGACTTCCCTTCCACTTCTAGATATTGTGATCACTCTGAAAAATTTGTTGAAATGTAAGAGCATTTCTTTACAAGGCGGCTGAACTGCCCTTCCTTTTCCTTCCTGATTTTTAAAAATTAAATTTCAGTCCTAATTAAGAATTTTTTTTCTCTTCCTTCCCTCCCATTTTGGGGGAAGGGGGAAACCAACAAAGCCATTTTAACAAATATGCATAAGCAGCATAAATTCTGGCATTGACCTTGCCCTAGAATTCTTCTTATTCTGCATTTTGAGCCCATTGCTTCTCTGTCAGGATGCTGAGTAGCATTCTTCATTATCAGTCTTCTGGATCATTTTGTTATTTTGGTTCTCAACTCCTTATATTTAGAAGCTTTCCTAAATATGCAATGCTTCCTAAAACTTGAAAGAAATAGATTTCTTTTAGACAAACCTAGACTCTTGGAAGAAGGCATAATCATTATGTACTTTTTAGATATGTTGAAAATGTGTTATAAGATTTAAAAATATTGGGGCAAATTAAAAGTCTCGACAAATTTAATTTGGATCTAGGAGTCAGTAGCCATATTTTAAAGCCAGTTGAATTTTGTATCTTTTAAGGAGAAAGGAAGGGAGGTAAGGAAAAAAAGAGAGAGAAAGAGGGAGAGGGACAGAGAGAGAGAGAGAGACAGTGAGCAGAATGAGGCATAATACCTGATTTTCCTCCATCTATCTGCTCCTTACCTTGTGCTTGGGGAAGTCACCTTCCTTGAACCTCCTTGTCTCTAAAGCAATATGATTAGACTTCCTCTGAGGGGGACAACTAACTCTATGCTTCTTGCTTGTGGAGTAGCGAGCGTGAGTGAAGCCATGCAGATAATAAGATGCATCAAAAATATACTCATGATGAAATCAAATGTTGCTTTTTAAGTAATCTCGTTAACATCACTTGGTCAGTTTATCTGAACATGTAAGAAATGTGATAAACTGTGACAGGAGTACAGGCAATGCTTCATTGTCCAAAATTGGTGATGAATTTGGAATTGTTCTCCGTCATACTTGGTTCTGGTTCTTTGTACTGTTGCTGTCCCATCTTCTGGAAGTTAAGGTTTCTGGAGCCCCAGGTAAGCTCATTGTTTAGCTCTAGAACTGAACCCTCTGCCTTCCTACTCTGAGACTTCACAGGTCTAAACCTTCAAGTGACCTTAGAAGTCATCTGTCTTCTGACATATGAGAATAGAGAGCCTCAGGGCTCATCAGACTGTGTGATAAACCCTCAAAGATTGGAGTAGTAAGACCAGAGTCACTCTGTTAGCAGAGGGAGGTCTCTGGCTTGGGAAAGGCGAAGTGCAAGTGTGGGTCTACACTGGATACAGACTGGTTACAATTTTTTTGCTGAGACTGGCTGCCATTACTAAAATTGCTGTCCAAGCCTTTTTCCACTCTCATCCCCCTTAACCTTTCTGCTGCTTTTGGTAGTGATGTCTCCCCTCTTTGTGTTCCCACTCCTAAATTCTATCCTCCCTGGCTTCTGTGTCATTACTATCTCCTGGTTTTCTTGCCACGTGTCTGACCACTGCTGCTGAGTCTCTTAAGCTGGCTTGGCTGACTCGTTATTCATCTTCTGCCCCCTATGCATGTGTCTGTCTACCCCCAAGGCTCTGTTCTAGGCCTCATCTTTCTCTTCCATGGTGATTGTAATTAAAGCTTCTATGTAGAAGACACCCAGATTTGTATTTTCAGCCTTAATCCTTGTCCCTGAACTCCAGCACCGTATTGCTAAACATACACTTGTCTGTCCTGTTGCCATCTCCAGCTGAACATGTCAAGAGAATACTGGCTTCTTTAGGGCAGAGAGCTTCGTTTTGGACTTTGTGTCCCTGGTGCCTAGTCTCTTCCATATTATAAGCACTTAATAAATGTTGAATTGCTGTACCAATTAGAGATTTCAAAGGAACTGAATTAGTATTTTCCATCAGAAATCATGCTAGCAGCTTGCCCTTCTATAGAATGCCTTCTATTGAACAACCCTCTTGAGGTTAGTTTTCTTGCTTCACGCAAATTTTTATTTCCAGTTTATAGTTTGTTTTTCCAGTTACCTTCTTCATAATGGTCCCTTGAAATTTCTTCAGTGGGGTGTACTGTATTTGCGTAGCAATGGAACTTGATTTTAAAAAACTTAGAGTAACCATGCCTTTCTGGCAGTCCAGTGACTGTCAACCATTGGTTCTTTAATGCAGCAGATAAGCAAAAGGTGATTCCTACTTCTTTAAATCCTTTATGTATGCCACGGAATCTGCCTACGAGGTCTCTTGGCCTGTGGGTGTTGCTTGATATGTACTTGACCTTTTGTCCTTTTGCTCCAGTTTAAGATGAGGAGGTTATTTGGACTAGTAGGCTCTAAATCTTTCCAACCCTAATATTCTAGGAGTCTGTTTGTAAAAAAAGGCTATGTTTTCTTTCCCCTCGGGCATTAGTGAGTTGAACTATATAATACATGTTTATCTTTGGAAAAAAGGTTCTGTCAACATTATTTTAGTGGTGGTATTACTACTCTGGCATTTTGAACCATAGTGTAACGCAGTGTGCCATGATTAAAATTCATGTGCTCTGTTTAATCGCCTTGCCAACCTCAATGTATTTATCTGTCTTGTTTATGAAATACAGCTGAAGGTGTGGATGTTAAGAGTAGGAAAAATGTGAAGCTGCCTTTTAATAGAATTTCATTCCTTTTCAGGTCTGGATCTAGGCTGCATTTGTTTGTATTATTTTTTCCTATTCAGCCTTTATTTTCTAGAAGTTCATCTCCTAATATTGTTAGTGACTATTTTGATTTTGTTATTATGTGTCCCTATTATAGGAAATGCAGTACATTAGTTTTCTGACATTATCACAGCTTGATGTTGCTACCTTCTATATATTTAAAATAAAAATTGTGAGCAAGCAAAAAGAGTTAATGAAATAATATTTAAGTATTTGGGATTATGCCGTGTTGTCATTAAATATAGGATGAGGAGTTATGATATGGGTACAATGAGAGAATTACAAAACCACCAAGCCCACTGGGAGCAACAATCTCAGTTTATCACATGAACAAGTTATTAACACACACATGGTTTATATCAGTGGGTTTTATCCTTGAATTTTATTTTAAATAATTAGGAAGCTTTAACTTTGAAGAGGGGATTAGCCACCGTTAAAATAGATATTCTTGCCAACAAATAGGAGACATACTTATTAAATTGCAGCAATTAAGAGGAGGGGAAAAAACCCATTAGTTGCTTACATGCTAAATGGTTGGAAAAATATAATTTTGTTTATTTTCCAGGACCCTCATGAAATTTTAAAGTAATATTTAGTAATTTTGTATTTACTTTTATCTTCTTTGAATTTATGTTCTAAAAGGAATGTAGAATATAATATTAGTCATAATTTTAGTTCTATTTATTGATGATAATAATAGCTACCATTTATGTAGTGTTTTAATATTTTTAAAACCTCTTATGTAATTTTTATCTTTACATAAATTATCATATTTGATCCCCACAATAACTTTCTCAGGTAGATGCTATTATCTTCATCTTTATAGAACAAGAAAACAGAGATTGAGTTTGCCTAGATTTGCCTAGAATTCTATAGGTCAACTCTCTGAGTTGAGATTTGTGAAACCAAGCCTTCTGACTCTTAAGTTCAGATCTGCATAAAAAAATATCATCATGATTCTCTGCAAAAGGAATTTCTTTAGATTTTGAATACGCTGGAATCCCTTCTCATGAAAGATGGTTACACTGTAGCATTTGTTGGACACGCAACACCTATTGTTGCTGGTTATAGTGTATATTCCAATATATGAATACTTCTGGTGAGATGGTAACCTTGAACATCATTTTTTGAGCCGCTAAAAATATTGATAGGTAAAACTTGCTCAGCTGATAGCTTCAGATAAAAGAAAGAAAAACTTCAAAAGTCACTTGGAAATATTTCTCAATTAAAGCCTCCAGTCAGTAACTCTTGCTTTAGGACCCTTGGTGATTATTTTTATTTACGTCCTACTTTCCAATAAAGCTTTCTATTTTCTACTACTGTAGTTTCAACTTACCTAAACTATAATTTTGTCTGTGGTGAAAAACCCTTTATTAAACCACAAGTCTAGTTTATTTGGTTAGCTGAAAGATCCAAATTCAGCGTAAGATTATTTTTTTTTAGCATTACCATATAAAGCCTGGTTATTTTAAAATAAAATTTCAAATTTTTCTCATTGGCAGTCAGAATTACTTCTAATTATTTGAATTTTTAAAGCAAAATATTTTGTTTTTACCCAGTTACATGTTAAAATAAATTTCTTAAACATTTGAGGTTTTTTTCCCCCCAAGTTTTGAATTCCAAATTCTATCACTCTCCTCTTCCTGATATGGTAAGCAATTATATATTGGTTATACATGTGCAATCATGTAAAATATTTCCAGTTAGTCATTTTGTATAAGAAGACTCATAATTTCTTAAATGTTTAATGAAATATTTCTTGAAGTATCTCAGTTTTTCATGAACTGAAAAGAAATTTAGAGGTTTTATGTTGGGTAAAGTTTTTATTTAATTTTATTATGTTTAATTTGATTTTTTAAACGTAATAAAGTATTTTTTATTTTTTATCTGAAGTTGTGAAATGTACCCTTTAACTTTTGATTTTTGAAAGGCAAGCAGATTTAATCTCATACAGTTCAGACTCTGAAAGTCAGTGATTTTAAAGTGATATTTAGATATTTAGATCTGTCATATCAATGGGTGGCATTTCTTCTGCTAGTAATAACTTTTTCTTTAATGTTTTTTTTTTAATTTTAGACATTTTTGTTTCTTTCTGTCAGTCCTCCAAAGGAGTTCTACCCATCACATTTAAGACCATCGGTTAGTTCTTCTGAGATGTTGTATTACATTGATACTCCTTTAGCTGGTCCTTCTTTTTGTTCTTGTTCTTGAGATATGGATGACTTCCCTTCCTTTCCAGGCCTAGGTGTTCCAGTTTAAAGGGATATAGTTAAAGAATTACCAACTGGCAGCTCCTAAGTAGGGTGACTTATTAATGTGATATGTCCCCAATAAATATTTTTATTGAATTAAAAGATCAACATGAGAGAGTGTTCAGAAAACAAGATAAAGCAAGAGACTTATTGGAATTTTTTTTTTTACCATATAATTGAGCTGTCTTAAACAGAAGGTGACCTTCCTTTATCAATCATATATCAGTTAATGGAGGTTTTACTGTGGTTTGTCAGATTTACCTAAACCAGGGTTGCTTAGATACTTTGTTTGATTCCTACCTTCCAAGTTATAGAATCAAAGTAAAATTTTGGAATACTATCAGTAGTGAGTGGGTAAGGACTTGGGTGTCATAGATATTTCTAGATGGATATTTAAAAATAAGAACTTTTCATAGGGAAAATGTTAAATGATGTGTTCATTTTTCATGGTGGTATTATGTGAATGATTATCTTTACATGCCTACTATTTAATATTTATTCCCCAATTGTCTTTTGAAAGAGAAACTTCATTTTTTTAATATCTTGAAAAATTAACCTTAAAATAAATAGAAAAAGTTTCCTATACTGCCAGCTGTCATCATCATTATTATTATTATTATTATTATTATTGTTGCCAGTATCATTATTATTAACTTCTATTTACTTTGAGATGCAATAAGGGTCTGATATTTGTTTAGTGCAAAACATCCAAGACACTATGGGGGAGGCCTATGAGGCAGTCACTATGAAATGAGAAAATGACTTCTGTTTTCAAATAATTCTTGATGTAATGGGAAAGGATGCTATGAACAAAATTGTATGAACCATACATGGTGGGTAAATATATATATAGAAGTGAACAGGTGTCAAAACTGTTGCTAGAGTGAATGGAACCATGAAAAATTAATCTAATGAAGTGTCTTAGAGATAGTTATTTTATGAATAGTATATTAATAGTATATTAAAGAAAGAGAAATAAGATTTTGTTTTAAATAAGATTTTAGTTTTAGAGGAGTTGGGGAAGGATATAGGTCATAATTAAGAGGGGAACTGGAATCTCAGAGGTAAAAATAGGAGAGGTATTATGAGATGGGAAGAGTCCACATGATTTTTAGAAGGACTGGTGAATACAAGGTAAAAAGTAATGGGAAATAAAGATTTTTTTTTGGAGGGGGAAAGGCAAGGCAATTGAGGTTAAATAATTTGCCCAAGGTCACATAGCTAGTAAGTTTCAAGTCTCTGAGATCATATTTGAACTCAGGTCCTCCTCACTCCAAGGCCAGTACTCTATTCACTGTGCCACCTAGCTGCCTCAAAATAAAGAATTTTAGAGGGGGAAGTGTATTAAGGATCTTATCAAAGCCTACAATGGATTGTTTTAATTTGATTCAAGTGGTAGTTTGAAAGTCTGAAGGCTTCTGAGGACTGTGATGCAATAAAAATTATGCTTTGAGGAAGATGATACTGTAGATAGGACTGGCAAGAGTGCAGGTTAGTGCAAAACCATGATAAAAAGTCTGTCTACATTGTTGGTGACTGGTAGAGGGGTTGGCAACTCTCAAAAATGCTGTCTCAAACTTTTTACCTCCTCTCCTTTTTCTGGCATGTTGGAAGGTTTTGAATGCACATCAGTTTTTGGTAGGGGGAGGTGAGATGCTGAAAAATGTACAATTCCTGGCCTGAAACTTGATGGAGAGAAGAAACTTCTTTCAGTGCTGACTCATGTTGAATGATAGAGCCTCCATAGCTATGTTGAGGATGAGGGTTGAGGAGGGGAGGGTGAGGTATGGCATCAGTAACTTAGTTGCATGCCGGTTTTGACACAAATGCCAGAAGTTACTGCTTTCCTCAAAATGGGAAAAGAAAGAATGGCTTGAGCAACATTCTCAGAGAGGAATAGCAGTATTTAATGAGATTGTGGATTTGGAAAGGAAGGAATTAAAGGTGACTGAAAAGGCTGAAATACTAGAAGGATAGGCCAGTCATAGAAAATGATGACAAAATTTGATAAGAAGAGAACAGTTTTGGGCAATGGAAGAAAATAAGCTCCGTTTTAGACTAATATGATATTATAAATACAACTTCTTTTAAACTGAGAATATATTCTTACCACAGATGAGTAGTTTAGTAGTTATTTCCAAAGAAGCTACTAAATTTAGTTTCATTTATTTGATATTCTCAATAACACCAAATAGAAAAAAGTGTATATTTATTATTTCATTTCCTTTTTTGCCTTTCACCTTTTTCCTAGCTCATAACTTACTCTGTTTTGTTACTGCATATTGACCCCCCCAAAAAAACAACTTTTAAATAATCTAGACAATATTTGTTTGCTCTCTTGCCTTTAGTACTGGCTTTTTATCAGGTTCAATGGCCCTTTGTGAAACCATACTTTTTGCTTTTTGTATTTGTTTACCGAGGAACTGTTATCTCTTCCTTCATTTTATTGACTTTCAAAGCCCTGATATCGTATTTTCTGGGTATATTAGATTCCCTAGAATTATTAGGAACTTAAGGGGAAAAGTGGGAAGAATAATATCCTAGACTTGTTGCCAAAGGAAAAAAAAATGTCTAAAATGCAGAGTGTGAGGATCAGCTTGTGGTTATTTGCATTAATCTTGTGTCTGATTCTCATGTACTCCATCCATCTCTATGCCAATTGGAAATTTCTTTCCCTAAAGAAATTCTGTAGTTCTCTTTTAAGCTATATTGCAAGGACAACCAAGCCTGTTTAGTTATGTTTGTAAACAAAATTAATCTTAGGCAAACTTCAGTTCACATACGGTACCCTCATATTACCATCTGGAATTGTTTTGCTTCATGTTTTTTGAATGCTTAGTGTGGATCTTCAGGTCATTATTCAAGTCTTAATTTTTTTTCTAAACATCTTATATATCCCTTCTACTACATTCCCATGGCCATAGCTGTAATATAAAACTTCAACTCCTCCCAGCTGGATTACTAAAACAGCTTTATAACTTGCCTTCTGGAGCCTAGGTTCTTTTGCTCCCCAATTAATCTTGCCTGTTATCATGAAACAATATTTCTTTTTGCAGGCAACATGGTATAATGGATAAGAGAGCTGGCTTTAGAGCCAAGAAGACCTAGGTTGAACTCCTGCTTGAGATATGTACTGGCTATGTAACCCTGGGAAAGTTAATTAATGTTTTTGTGCTGTAGGCAGCTTTCTGGTTTATAGAGATGGTGCCTGTACCTGCACGGGCATAGGAAGTTCCTTACTGGGAGCTCCTTATTTGAGTGGCAGGTTCAGTTTCTAATCCTTATTCTTCTGCTCAAACATTTAGTAACTTCTTGTGATTTCTAAATGCCTTTGCTTGGCTTTTTTTTTTAAGTATCTTTTTATTGAAATCTTTTGTTGTTTTTATCTTTTGTTGTTTTTATATCATCATTTCCCAGTGTAAGCAATTGAACAAAACTGACCCAACACAAAGAAGTCAGACATCATAGAGTTCCACACCCATAGTTCCCCCTGCTCTTTGCCTTCTCTCATGTTGATTTTGGAGCCAACTTTGGCATTATAATTTCATAACATTTAGTTCCAGTTGTTTTGTTATTCTTTCAGTTTACTTTAATGTGGTCTTTATGTTGTCTTTGTGATTGTTTACCATGCTTTCATGTGTATTTACATGATTGTCTGTATTCATCATGTCTCACATTGCAGTATTATTCCATTATATTTATGTAACACAAATTTATTTAGATATAGTGAGTGCACTAGTCCACTAGTGAGTGGACATCTACTTCATTTCTGTTTAATTTTTGCTACTACAAAAAATGTTGTTATAGGTACATATGGTGTATATGGGGCCCTTTAAAAAAATCATTATTAAGCTTTTATTATGTGTGAAGCATACATCTTGGGGAAATAAATAAAAAAGTAAGAAATACCTGCATTCAAAGAGCTCATATTCTAGCAGAGGAGATCATATATATGGAATATTTCATCTACAAATTACATAGAAAGGTCTGTGGACCTCCAAGTACATGGTAAAGTAGATGGTAAAGCTCCTTTCTTAATGCCATTTCCACTGATAAAATTTTATGTTTCTGCTGTTGAATGATTTGACAGTACCAAGGACTTTGGTTGCAAGAACTTTCTTTTCTGGGTCTTTGTTAGATATGGCTGCTACACTTGCAGGAGCAGTTGCCAGAGCATCTCTCCACAGGGGTCACTTCCTAGAATGATGACTAAGGACACTGCGTTGGAAGCATTGCTCCAAGGCTCTTGGGTCTCGTATCCTAAGCTGTCTCCATCAAGATCTAAGGGGAGAGGGTGGCCAGGGTGGCTGACTTTTGTAGCACATGCTGCCTCATGTCTCTTCCTCAGTGTGTACCTTACTGTTTCAGTTAATCTAGCTTGCTTGACTTGTGTGTGGCAGTTGGTTAGCAGCTGATAAGGATGGCTGGCACCTTCTCCACAGGAATTGCCTCCCTGTATGGAGGCTGTGAAGGCTAGCCTGGAGGCAGGACCAGTCGTCTGGGAAGGTACTGCCACTCTGAGGGCTCTTGAACCTCACCCTTTGGTGGCACCATTGGTTAGCAGTTGTCATTGGTGATGAGGAAGGTGGGCCTCTTTTCTATAATGCTTTCTCCCTTCAATAATTAGGCAGTCTTACAATGTATATAACATTCTTTCTTAGGAGATCACTACTGCTGCTGTGAAGAGGGATGTAGTTGGGAGTTGGACTAGAAGCAGGTCTAGTGATTTGGGGGGGATACTGTTATTCCTAAGGTTTTTGGACTCAAGGCTCTGGACTGTCCCCATCAAAGTCTGACCTCCTTGGGGCATATACCTAGCAGTAGAGTCTCTAGATGGAAAGGTAGAATTAAAATTTTAGTCATTTCCCCCCCCTAATTCCAAATTGCTTTCTAGAATGTTTGAACTGGTTCACAACAATACCAACAAGGTATTTGAGTGCCCGTAGTTTGCTTGGCTTTTCCTGCCTTCCATAAAATGCCATTCACGTATGCCTCCCAGACCTACCTATCCACCTCCTCCCCACACCACATTTTCTTAGAGTTTACTTGAAGTCATGTCAATCCATTCTCTTCATTATTCAATGAGCATATACACCATGCTCATTATGACCTTAGTATTTGTTTTTGTGTTGTTCCTTTACCTTAAATAATGACCTATTTCCCCTTTGCTTGTCTAAATCCTTCCTATTTTTTTTAAGATCCAGCTTAGTCTACATGTTTTCCATGAAGTGTTTACTGATTGGCTACTCCAGTTTCCATAGAACCCCCTTTCTGGATTCTCAAAGTATTTACCTCTTTCACACAAGTTAACACTTTATTATATGCTGTCTTGGGCACCTAGAACAGTGAATTTCAACCTTCCTAATGCTGTGACCCTTTAATACAGTTCCTCAGGTTGTGGTGACCCCCAACCAGAAAATTATTTTCTTTGCTACTTCATAACTGTAATTTTGCTACTGTTATGGATCATAATGTAAATATCTGATATACAGGATGTATTTTCATTGTTACAAATTGAACATAACTCAGGTTGAGAACCGCTGACCTAGAAGGTACAGAGGATAGAATGCCAGGCCTGGAGTTGGGAAGATTCATATTCCTGAGTTCAAATCTAGCCTTGGACTCTTATTAACTGAGTCACCTTGGTCAAGTCACTTAACTTGGTTTGCCTCAGTTTCCTCATCTGTAAAATGAGCTAAAGAAGGAAATGATAGAACCCCTCTAGGATCTTTGCTAAGAAAATCCGAAAAGGGGTCAAGAAAAGTCCAACATGACTGAAAATATGACTACATGCTGTCTTGTGTCCTTACTTAACAGGTGCATATGAGTGAATCAAGCAGTTGTCTTTCATTCTTCTTAAGCATGGGTCTGTGATTTCATTTGGTCAGAAGAAATTTAGTGTAGAAACTTCCTCCAATGCAGATTAAACCACTCCCTATAATTCGTAGCCTTAGAATTGCCTGGGACACTGTGTGGTTAAATGACTGATCTCCCTTGCATTCACATGACTAGCATATGTTGAGGTAGAGTTTGAGCATAAGTCTTCTTTTCTCTGATATTCGTTCTCTGCTCATGATTCTATGATGCCTATCTTTAGTTTTCTTATTATGGAAAAATTTCAGCAAGCTTCATTATAAAAGAAGTCTTTAGAAGTTAGAAAATGGAGCATGCTGAGTGTCCTTAGTAATCTCCTTTTATCTCCTTTGCTGACTTGTGTATAAAATGTATGTGTGTTTTTAACAATCAAAAATACTTATTTCAATCAAATTAACGTTTTAAAGCTTCTGCTCTGTTCAGGGGAGAAAATTCCAAGTTTGATTATTGTCAAACTTATTGACATTGTCCCTATCCTTACAGAGTTCATGGTATAATTGAGTAACATCTTATAATCATCAGATTTTTGAGCTAGAAGGGACTTTGTAAATAAAAACACTGAAGCCTAGAAGGCTTCAGTGCAGAGTTGAGGTTTGAACCCAGGTCCTTTGACTAAAAATCCAGTGCTGCTGCCTCTGTTTTTAAAATTCTCTTTGATCATTTCTTTATGTTAGAAAGATAAGAGAAAAGTGAATATTATGAGTCTCTAGCCATTTAAAATGTGAAATTTTGGAATGGATTCAAAATTAATTAAAGCCCTCTTTTCCTAAATAACATAAGAACATAATTATATAACACCTTTGACCATGTGCTTAGATACATTCACAACTTCTTAATATGATGTTTTCTTTGTTATGTCTGTTATGTTTTGCCCTAAGTAATATAAAGTAGATGCCATTTGCTTCTCATGTGCCCCAGATGCTCTTGTTACATTCTTCCCCAGAGGAAGTTTGCCCAGGGACATATGCAGCCTTAATTGCTTACCATGTTGCTGATAGTGCTAAATGAACGAATCATTCAGGCATAGTTCTACAGTTGTCTTTTTTTTAGGTTGTGGGAACAAAAAAAAACCCTTTTCATATATTGAAAAGTAAAAATAAAAACTATATTCCTAATAGTTTTCATACTGATATGATACAAACTTAAGTTTAGTGGACAAATTAATAGAAGACAACCTATAAGCTCTTCATATTGTATTCATCATTAAAGTTATGATTTTCATATACTTCAGATTTACATTAACTGCTTTTGCCTTCCTGGACAACAGTAAGAACTGATTCACTTCCTTTATAAACAGAACTGCCACCAACTCTCAAACAATGTTTACTTTATTTGCTAATGCTGGAGATTTAAACCAGAAGATTTAAAGTATCATCCTCCCTTTTTTTGTATCATTATCATTAACCTTTTCCCTTTACTTCCCCCTTATCTCTCATAACAAATAAGCATATTCAAGTAAAATAAATCTACACATCAGTTTTGTCTGATAATTCTTTATCTCTGGTCCATCACCAGTCAGAAGGTGGGTAGCATCCTTCATCATTGAGCCTCAGGTATAGTAGTTGTTCATTGCATTATGAATCATTTTACAAATTGATAAATTGATTAAAAAAGTATTTGTTAAGTGCTTGATATGTGCCAAACACTAGGTAAGTGCTTGGAATAAATTTTAAAAATCAAGGCAACCCATGCCCCCAAGGAGCTTACACTGTAAGAGAAGGGTAACACATAAAAGAAAGTTCAGCTACAGGGCATACACTAAGACCCTAAGTTCTATGTACTGATGGCAGGGCCCAGGGTTCTGTAAGGCTGTATTAGTAGGTCAGATGATAGTATCAGGGTTAGGCAGGGCAGATGATAAGGGCTGAAGTGGTAGGCAACAGGGCAAATGGTAAGGCTTGACAGTCATCCATTTCAACATAAGGGATAGAATTGATGACTCTCACATCATCTAAACCAAGTTAACAATCTTAGATGGCTTCTGAGCAAAGCCATGAGGGGGAGAGATTCCTTGATGGTAGCAGGCTTCCCACTACCTACCTCTTCTTGAATAGATTCGGAAATGGGAAGGGGCTATTCATTTGACTCTGTACCATTTTGTGCAGGTTCTCCCAAGTTTCTCTGAATCCATTCCGTTTTTTCCCCATTTCTCATAGCACAGTAATATTTCATCACTAATTTGATTAGCCATTCATTGATGGGTGCTTCCTTTGCTTCTAGGTCTCTGCTACAACAAAAATTGTTGCCATGAATATTTTTGTACATTCATTATTTCTTACTGCAAAATAACATTCCATTACCTTACATATAACATAGATTTTTTTTTTTTAGTGAGTGCCCAGCATAAAGAGTGCCACTATGATATTTTGATATGCAGCAAACCTTTGTTTTTGTCTTTGACTCATTTGTCTAGTCTGGAGATCACTGGTCAAAAAATATGGACAGTTTAGTCCCTTTTCTTGCATAGCTACGAATTGATGTTCAGATCATTTGGACCAATTCATAACTCCACCAACAGTGCATTAATATGCCCCTTTTCCTACAGACCCTACAACAACAACTTGTTAACCACTTTCTATCATCTTAACCAATTTGCAGGGCATGAAGGGAAACCTCAGGAGTTTATAGGATCAAAAATCTGGAGTTGGGAGGGGTCTCAGAGCCCATCTAGTTCAACTTCTTCATTTTACAGTCTAGGAAACTGAAGCCCAGGGAAATGAAGTGTCTCTTTCAAGATTCATAGGTAGTAAGTTTATCTACTAGGGAATGACTCTTAGTATTAAATATCTATGTCTATTCCATGTATGTTTTGTATATCACAATTTATTGGTGATTTTTTTTTTTTTTTTGCTTTTTGGAGTAGGAGAAGCAGGACAACTGGGGTTAAGTGACTTGCCCAAGGTCACATGGCTAGTTAGTGTCTGAGGCTGGATTTGAACTCAGGTCCTCATGACTCCAGGGCCAGTGGTCTAGTCACTAGTTCTAGTCACTAGCCACTCCTATTGGTGATTTTTTTACTGTGAATATTTTCTACACTCTACAGTTTCCCTCATTCTAACTACTCTGATTTCATTTTATTTGCTTTTAAATTTTATGTAATCAAAATTATCTTTTGCCTTTTATGATTTGTTACCTCTTTTATGTAGTTAAGAATTTTTTCCTTAACCATAATGAAAACTCTTTTCTATCAAACCATTCATTTTCTTTTTTTTTCTTCCTCCCTCCTTCCCTCCCTTTTTTATTTTTTATTTTTTGATTAACAAGCATTTATTTTCTTTCCCTTTCTCAGTTTCCTTCACTGGAGAAGAAAGAAAAACCAAAGAAATACACAGAAGCAAACAAAGCCAATTCGCACATTAGCCAAGTCAAAAATATGTCTCATTCTTCATATTTAGTCATTCACTTCTCTCTGAGGAGTTGTGTAGCCTTCTTCATTGTCAGTCTTCTGACATCAGAGTTAGTGATTGTGTTGATCAGAATTCTTAAGAAGCTTTCATTTTCCAGAGAAGTGATTTACCCAAAGTCACAAAGCTAGTTAGTGGCAGAGCCTGGGCAGGAACCCAAATCTCCTTTGACTATGTGTCTAATATTTTTTCTCTTGCTAATGATAAAAAGTAAACTAACTCATGTCCATTGATTCAGGCAGCTATTTATTAGATATACACAAACACTGTGGTGAACTGATGACTAATTTTTCAGATGGGCACTTCTCAACTTAAAAATAGATTGTTCCACAAGTTGGTAAGTTGAGCAGTATACATGTCTGTATATTTTTATTTATGCATCTATATGCATATGAATTATAATTTGTAGGGTTTTCATGTATACCAATACTGTAATTTATTTTGGAGAGATAGCCAATATAATGGACAGAAGGACTAGGTTCCATTAAACCCATACCAGGCTGAACAGTGGGCTAAAGGGAATGGTGACATTTAATAGGGATTCAGCTTAATCAGTAAGTACCTAGGATGTGCTGGGCACTGGAAATAGAGATGAAAAGTGACATCATGCCAGTTCTCAAAGTTACCATCTATTCAAGAGGATATGACATACACATGAATAAACAGATAATAAGGTAGAGTGTGATAGGACAAAACAGAAATCTATACAGATTACAGGAAAAAGAAGCCATCCTCTATTGAGGAGGTCAGGAAATGCTTCATGGAGGAAGTAGTTCCTAAGCTGAGACTAATAAGAAAGACATTTCCAAGCTCACTTGAGAGAGGTGAGGCAGAAATGCATTCCAGGCATGGGAGCCAGGCATTGCAGGGAGACAGGAGATGGCATGCTAAGCACAACAAGCAGTTTGGCTGGAACACAGAACTGTGTGAAAAGAAATACTGTGAAATAAACTAGAAGTAGTTTGTGGGAGGACCTTAAATGCCAGGCTAAGAAGTTGGTATTTTATTTTACAGTCATTGTGGAACCACAACAGATATTTCTGGGCCAGGGGAAATGTGTGGCCAGACTTGTCTGTTGAGAAGATTATGTTGGTAGGTGTGTAAAGGAGAGACTGAAAGTAGGGGGAAAACTGGGTAGGGGAGACAATTGAGGCTATTTTCAATGTGAGGGTGCCGAGGGCCTGAATTAGGGTATTGACTGTGGGAGTAGAAATAAGGGGAAAGATATTTGATGTTGTGGCAGTGGAACTTATAGGGCATGGCTTTGTAATCCTGAGTATAGGATAGAGAAGAGATGGCTAAAAAGCAGTTAATTTGAAAGACCCTAAAATTCAAGTCTGCTTTAGGCTTAGTGAGTCAGTAATGTGGGGTGACAGCGATAAAGGTAAGGTGATCTTAGGCTACATTGATAGAAGTAGAGTGTCAAGAGTGAAGTTAGAGTCCTACTTTGTCCTCAGTACATTTGGAGGTCCTACATTTTAGAAGTGATATTGGCATGCTGGAGTATGCCCAGAGGAGGGCAGCCAGAATGGCAAGAGGACTGGAGACTACCAGGCTCAATGAGGAATAATAGGATTATGAAACTGGGAATATTTAGACTAGAGAAGTCTTAGGGGACAAGATGGCCGTCCTCTAGTATTTGAAGAGCTCTTGTGTCCTAGTAAACACAGAGATGAAAGAATGAAAAACATTTCTTAAACACTGACCATGTGTTATTTACTGTGGGCACAAATGTAAAAGCAAGACAGTCCCATGGCTCTCAGTATGGGGGATGAGGGAGTGATAGCTAAGGGAAGGTGTTCTGGTTTGGTTTGAGGATTCATAGAGGTGGGGACTGGGACCAAAAGGTAGACATTGGTTTTGCACTTTTGAGAAGCAATTATAGGTGGTAGTGATGTTAATTAGCGAGGTAGAATGTTGAGGTGGGGAGAGGTGGTGGGTGGTGGCAGGTTAACTGGGAAGGAGATGGTCAGGGTAGACAAATGGACCATGAAGCATGGTCTAGGGAAGGCTAGTTAGTGGGCCATGTGTGTTTGCTGTTGCCTCTTTCATTAAATAAAATAGCATGGCTTCAGGACTGTGGTTCCAAAGCTGAGTAAATTACCTCCCAGAGCTTGTTTTCTTCAGGTCTGATGGTTTGGAGGGGAGCAGTGGCAGTCCTGACCACAAAGATGAGAAAAATTTCTCTAGTTAAGAATACAGAGCAAGACCACCCAGTGATAGATGAATGCCATAAAAGCTTCTGTGTGTGGAAAAACTCACTTGTAATGAATGGGAAAATTCTAGGGAAAGTTTTTGCGAAAGAGGTGAAATTGTCTCATATGCTGCTATAGTCCCTTTCTCTATAGAGCTGAAGATTTCACACTCATTTTCCTGGGCTTTGTAAATGACAGGATTGGATCAGATAAGCTGCAAGGTGGCTTCCAACTCTAAAATCCTATGATCCTATAAAGCAAATAATTATAGATACTTTATTTGGTAGTGATGACTAACAAATATCTGACTTGTTCTGACTGTAAAGCTGGTCACAAAATTAGGAATGGAAAGACCATAAATACAAATGTAGCTTTAACCATGGGGTATTCTTGATTTCATTCTTTGCAGTTTCATTTTGCTAACATTGTCACCACATTTTCAGATACATGTGTTGAGGCATGTGTTTGATAAAACCTGATGCCTTTTTCCACATTGTACTAGGTCTTATCTCTCCATTCCCCTGTTACTGTTCAGCCCTTACTTCTAGTATAGAACAATCATTTGATACTTCAGGAAAGGTTTAGAATTCAGCAGTTCTCAGCCTGTGGGTTGCAATCCCTTTCGAGGTCAAATGACCATTTCACAGGGGTCGCCTAAGACCATCGGAAAACACATATTTCTGATGGTCTTAGGAACTGAGACATGGCTCCTCTGTCTGTCTCCAGGTGAGTCCCCCCACATGCAGATACATCCACATACGAGTATTAAAAGGTTGTGGCATTAGGAAGGTTGAGAACCACTGGTTTAGATGGCAAATCAGACCTCAGCAGAACATTGCCAGTTGACAAGCTTAATGTTAATGCTTTAAAGTATTTTTTAAAATAAATATTTATTTTTAGTTTTCAACATTCACTTGCAGAAGTTTTAAATTTTCTCATTCCCCTTTTCCCTCCAGAAGACAGCATGCAATCTGATTTGGCTCTACATATACATTCTTATTAAACATATTTTCACATTAGTCATGAAAAAAGAGATCAAATAGTGTGCTTTGATCTGCATTCAGACTCTGTAGTTCTTTCTATTAACATGGATAGCATTTTCCATCAGGAGTCTTTTGGAATTGTTTTAGGTCCTTGCACTGCTGAGAAGAGCTAAGTCTATCGAAGCCAGTCATCACACAATATAGGTGTTACTATGTACAATGTTCTCTTGATTCTACTCACTCCAAAAATATTTTACAAGTGTTATATGCAGCTTCTGTCATCACTGAGTAAGCAAATTTGAAGTAAAAAACTCATTCTTTTGAGTATTGTGTTAAAACAATCCAAATTTTACTGACTTAAGGGTATCATTTTATCAATTAAAACAGATTGTCTATTAGAATATAGTCACATTTTATTACATTAATATTGGGATACTAGGGTATGAAGTGGATAGAGTGCTGAACTTAGAAAAATTGGAGTTGAAATCCAACCTTAGACACTTACTAGCTGCGTATGACCCTAGGCAAGTCACTTGACCTTTGCCTCAGTTTCATCATCTGATAAATGTGGAAAATAATAGCACCTACCTGCCAGGGTTGTGAGGATCAAATAATTGTAAAGCACTTAACTCAGGAGCTGGAACATAATGAGTGCTATGTAAATGATAGTGATTATTATTATTATTTTACAGTATACTGTTGATTTTTGTTCTACTATCAGCTAACTAGTCTAATCATTGAGGCTTTAATGAAAGTAGCTATATCACAAAAAGCTAAGTGCTTATATAGGATGATACGAAAGAAAAGTTCCTTCTGTAATAGAGATAAACAATACTTACTGTCTAACTTAGAAATACCATTGTTATGGGAAGGCATTCAAAGGTAGTTCCTAATATAAACCTTTTCTGGAAAAATATTCTTCACACTGCTCTTCCTGCTACGATGTGTTCAGTTCAATTCAGTAAAATCCATTTTAAGCATCTACTGTATGTAGGACCCCTGGGCAAGTCAGTTCACTCAGCTTGCCTCAGTTTCCTCACCTGTAAAATGAGCTGGAGAAGGGAATGATGAACCACTCCAGTGTCTTTACCAAGAAAACCCCAAATGGGGCCACAAAAAGTTAGACACAACCCAAAAATGACTGAACAACAAATATAGTTGTAAGTAAGACACTATTTAAGGTTCTGGGCATACCAGGTATACATAGTTAGTAAGAAGAATTGAGTACAAAAATGTTATACATTTGGGGTATTTTTGAAGGGGGGAAGGCAAGACAGTTGGGGTTAAGTGATTTGCCTAATCAAGTGTCTGAAGTCATATTTGAACTCAGGTCCTTCTGACTCCAAAGCCAGTATTCTATTCACTGCACCACCTAGCTGCCCTGTAAGCTTTTATAACATATAGTAATAGCTAGCATTTAGATAGTATTTTAAGGTTTGTGAAGAGCTTTACATGTTTTTCCTATCGAATTATATATGTGTGCATGTTGATATGCACATATGCACACATGTATATGTAATTTGATTTATATATTATATATACTAGCTTCCCCAAATATCCATTTCATTATGACTAAGCATGTGTATTAGACTTGACAATTGAGATAGTCTTACTAGAGAAGACTTGCAAAAGTTTTGTTGGAAGTGAGGCCTAAGGATGGTTGATCAGAGACATACTTCTGTCATCCAGATAATCTTAGAGTTGTTGGATAGAGCCAAGTTTTTTAAAAAAAGGTTGTTTAAGCCTTTACAGCTCACAGACTGCCTTGTATAGCTCTTGTTTGCATTATCCCACTTCTTGAGATCAAGGACTTTATTTTTAAGTCTTTTATTCCCGTTGCCTACTATATAATAAGCTCTTAATTAATGATTATTGACTAGAACAGAATTTCTGGTGGGCCGGTGGCGTTAAGGACATTATACTCCTTAAAATGCTGTTGACTATATCAGGGTGTCCCAGAAGTTTTAGTACAATTTTTAGCTATTAAAACTCTAATAGCTTAATTTATTTCTGCTGGAAATGCAGTGCTTAAAACTCAACTAAGATTTCAGGGACATCTCATATTTTGACTTCCTGCATTCCCTGTAGAAGTAATTTAGCTAGAGAGAAGATCCCCATGATCTAAAGTTGGCTTGAAAAGGACCTCGAAGCTAAGTGATGATAGAACTGCTTTACCACTAAGTACCCTGTCAATTTCTCCATTTTGCAGAGGGGAAGGCATGAGATGGTAGCCAGTAGCAAGTTTAGCGATCTCGGGTGGAGGAAGAACCTCACTGGTTGAATTCTAAGAAGTTTTTGAGCTGCCATCCAATAAGACTGGCTAGATTGTGATGTACATCTGTAGTAAATCAAGGCTTGGATATTTTGTTGACACCCTACCCTACAGCTAGGTATATTATTTCAGTAGGTATGAGTTGAGAGAATTTTTTATTGTTCAGTCTTTCAGTCATGACTTTGTGAACCCATTTGGAGTTTTCTTGGCAAAGATATTGGAGTGGTTTGCCATTTTTTCTCCAACTCATTTTCCAGATGAGGAAACTGAGGCTAACTGAGGGTTAAGTGACTTGCCCAGGGTCACACAACCAGTGAGTGTCCAGAGGTCAGATTTGAACTCAGGAAGATGAGTCTTCCTGATTCTAGACCTACAGCTCTATCTACCAGCTAGCTTCCCTGAAAGAATCATCTCTTTGATTAAATAGCGTGGAAATATGTGTCCAGGGAGTAGAGTGTAAGTTACTGACTTATCTTCTTCATTGCTTTTGTAAGATAATTTAGTTGACACAAATGGAGGAAAAAAAGACTAGCAAAACTATGGTTAATCTACATTACAAGTAATGGTATGATCAAAGATAAGTGTGCTTAGCTGATTTATTTTTATTTTTTTTC
>CM053594.1:323175486-323235991 GCA_028646575.1 Pseudocheirus occidentalis
TGCTCCACTCTAATTCTGAAGGAATGATTCTCTTCAGAATGCTTTTGAGATTCTTTTTCCATCTGTGAAATTCGACTTTTTAAGGCATTCTTCTCCTCATTGGCTTTCTGGGCCTCTTTTGCCATTTGAGTTAATCTATTCTTTATTTTCTTCAGTCAGGTTGTTGGCTCTCTTTTCATGGTTTTCTTGCATTATTCTCATTTCTCTTCCCAATTTTTCCTCCACTTCTCTTATTTGGTTTTCAAAGTCCTTTTTCAGTTGATGTGTAGCTTCTAGGCATTTTTCAATTGTCTTGGAAGCGTTTGGTGTGGGAGTTCTGAGTTCTGGGCTGTCTTCCATGCTTTGAACCTTTTTGTCCACAAAAAAGGATTCTAGAGTTTTATTGCTGTTCTTATTTTACTTCCTTTTCCTCATGTTGGCCAGTCAATTAATACATTGTTTTTTTTTTTTAACTCTGTGAAATTCTGCTTCCCGGGGGGGAAAGCTCTGTTCCAAATCGCTGGGGTTTTCCCAGCTGCCAGAGCTATTAGGGGGGTGTTGCAAGTCCTCCCAGCTTTGGCTTGCTGAAAACGCACTCCAGGGCCACCACCCAAGTGCACGATCCAGATCCAGGCTGCTCAACGCAAGAGCATTGGCCCTGATCAATTGATTCAGCCCCCCTGTGGAGTCTGCAGGCCAGGGGCTCTGAAACAGCCTGGTGGGGGCGGCTGCTGGTTCCAGCAGTTCCCTTCCCCCACTGCTTCCTTGTCCTGGGGGCAAATTAATTTTCAAAGTTTCACTTTCACTCACCGTCTCTGGCCCTGGTTTGCGGGCTTTTAAGATCCCCTCAGGCAGGTGCTTTAGATCTTCTCTGAAGTAGACTCAAGGTGCGGCTTGGGAGGCTCAGCTCCTCCTGGCTGCCCTGGGGCCAGGCCTGGCCTTGGCTGCGGTTTTGGGCTAGGCTGGTCTCTGCTCCAGTGCGAGCTGTCCCTCTCCCATCCCCTGTTCCTGATGCCTTGGCAGATGTGGAGGTGCTGGAGGCTGTAGATTCTCTCCTCTGCAGACTGGCTGCGGCGGGTCTCGGCTCAGCTCAGCCGGGCTCCTTCCCACCGGCCTGGCCGTGGTCTTGTCTTCAGACTGGGCCAGCCTCCGCTCCCGGCCACTGCAATGAGCCCCTGCTGCCAAGGTACCTTCAGTGAGAGATGTGTTTTCTGTATTTTTGTGAGTCTGAGAGTCCTAGACTTTGTCTGGGCTCATAGTTTTATGGGTGTTTAGGGTGGTGGTGTGGGAGCTGCGGGACCTTGCTACTTCTATGCCGCCATTTTGGCTTCTGTTTTCAGATTTTTAAGGATGGTCATATGCCAGACAAATTCTAGAACTAAATATGTGGAAATTATAGGAATGCAATTTCTCTTCCTCCCCTGTATTTATACATTTTAATTTTAATTTAATATTTGAAATTTTATTTTTTCCCCAATTACATATTAAAACAATTTTTTTAACATTTACAAAAAGTTTTGAGTTACACATTCTATCCCTCCATCTTTCCCCTTGCCTTTCCCAGATCAGATATAGGTTATAAAGCTTTTAATCTTCTTTTAAACATTAGAGCTCCCCAGTGGTGAAGCAGTAAGAGTTTTTCCTGTGGGAGGAATCCTTAACCCTACATAGTCTATAAGTCCCCTCTAAGATTCTTTGTTTCACATTTTGGTCATATTACTGTGAGGAATAATTTATAGTGAAGTTTCCTCATTTTGAAAAATCAAATCCCCTCTACCAATGAGAGTGAAGGCCAGTTGGAGTGGTTGGGTTTCTGCATTAGAAGATTATATAACCATGGGCTGGCTTCTACCTATTGTTCTCTCCCTGCAGATGCTATGTGGGCAACAGGGGCAGAGTCCTTTCTCATGAGAAAGAAGAAAGACCTTTTCTGACATTAGATTCAGACTCTGAACTCTTTCATCTCACACAGTACCATCGTATTCTTAAAATTTTCCCCTTTAGGAAATATTTTCCTGATCTAGAGGCAAGGTAGATAGAATTGTGGCCTGGAGTTAGAAGACCCGAATTCAGATTTGGCCTCCTACGCACTGTCTAGTGTGACCTGGGCAAGAAAATTAATCTTTATTTGCCTCAACTTCCTGAACTGTAAAACGAGCATAACAATAGCATCTCCCTCCCAAGGTTGTTGTGAAGACAAGAAAGAGATAATAATTATAAAGCACTTACCACAGTGCCCAGTACAATTGCCTGTAAATTAATAGAATGATCAATCCACTTTTGAAACAAGGATACCAAAGCCAAACAAATAAACAAACCTCTCTGCACAGGTGAATGCATTTTATTTGACCAATATTTATTCAGCTATATAATTAACACATATGATCAGATTTAATCACAGATGAGAGTCCTGAAAAAGAAAACGTGTTGAAAAGAATCTACATATTTTGGATAAAATTGGGGCTTTACATACACGAAAACTCTTTTGTCCTTTAAATAAAGTTTTCTGTTCATATCTTGATTTGGTTTCTGTGGGAAAGTGTGACTAAGGAAAAAAATGAATATAATGAACTTATATTATTTGCATCACAAAAAGTTCAAAAGAACTGGTCAATTATCTCTTAGGTTTATACATATATATATATATACATATATATATATTTACAAGGTTTATATTTTCTTAATCCGGTCTGCATAAGGGTTTATTTACGTGTTTTACATTTCTTATATCACTCTTTTCCTCATGATGAGTTTTTAGTAGATATTGTGTGATTTATTGCACAAAAACAAGAGGCTTGATAATGTATCGGGTACTTTCTAACAAAGAAAAACTCTCCTTGGTCTTTTCTTTTTCTACTCATTGTTCTTTTTCTTTTCTATTGGAGGCAATTAGGGTTAAGTGGCTTGTCCAGGGTCACACAGCTAGTGGGTGTCTAAGAAGTAGGATTTGAACTTGGGTCCTCCTGACTCCAGGGCTGGTGCTCTATCACTGCACCACCTAACGGCCCTCTCATTGTTAACTTCCTGGCACTTCTCTCCTTTTAGTCCCTTGACTTTTTGGTTGGCGAAACAGCTCATAGTGCTGCTTCAAATATCTTAAGAGGTTTGTATTATCACTCTTCAACTCTTAGTTGGAAAAGAATATTATGTGAGGGTTTTGGATGTTGGTTAAATGAATTATTTTACTATTCTCTTTTCAGGATGTTTCTGAGAGTATATGTTCTGGTGTTTTCAATAATCTTTACTGCATGTTCACCAAATGATTCCATTTTCTGCTATTCCCAACAGCAATTGATGTTTGTGCATAAAAAAATTTATGGTTTCATTGGTGTGAATTTTCCTTTTACTGCTGCCTTAGTAGGTGGTTTTAATGAGTTGCTATGACCAAACTTGTGGTGTGAAGCATTTTTTGAAGTTTATGTGGACTGCAGTGAAAGAGGCAACCTATCACTTCATAGCCTTTTTGGCTTGCTAGGCTTACTAGTCAGTCATCAACTTTTGTTAAGCGCTTCCTGTGTGCCATATTGTGTAGCTAGGTCTAGCCCATATTGTGTAGCTAGGTCTAGGCTAGAACTCTGAGCCCAGAGTCAGAAAGACCTACAATCAAATCTGGCCTCAGACGTTTCCCAGCTGTGTAAGCCTGGGCAAGTCACTTAACCCTATTTTCCTCAGTTACCTCATCTGTAAAATGAACTGGAAAGGAAATGGCACTGTTTGCCAAGAAGTCCCCAAATGAGGTCATGAAGAGTTGGACACAGCTGAAATGAGTGCACAACTACAACCTGTGCCATTTACTGTGCCAAGTACTGAAGATACAAAGAAAGGCAAAACAAATTTCTTTGCCATAAAGGGGCTCAGACTTTAATGGTGTAGACAACAGACAAATAATTATATACATTTTTTTTTTTTTTTTTTTTTTTTTTTGCTTTTTGGAGGGCAGTTGGGGTTAAGTAACTTGCCCAAGGTCACACGGCTAGTTTTTTTGTGTTAAGTGTCTGAGGCCGGATTTGAACTCAGGTACTCCTGACTCCAGGGCCGGTGCTCTATTCACTGCGCCACCTAGCCGCCCCAATTATATACATTTAAATATATATGAAAGATAATCTCAGAGGAGAGGTACTAGTAATGGGGAGGATTTAAGAAAGACAGAAAGAAGGTGGGATTTGAGCTGTGGAGGTGAAAGTTGAAGGAAACCAGGGAAGATAAGAAAGAAAGATGAGGAGAGGGTAAGATTGGGGAAGCAGAGGACAGTGAAGGCCAGGGGTAGGGAACCGGAGACCACATGTAGCCTTATAGGTCCTCAAGTGCAGCTCTTTGCCCATACTTTGACAATACTTCACAGAAAAAATCCTATCAATAAAAGGATTTTATGCCTTGACTCAAGGCATTTCAGTCATGAGTGAATGGACTTTTCATTTGGCCAGTGTAAAGTTAAGGTGTCAGGAGATGAATTATCTTGTCAGAGGAAGAATGAATATGTGGAGAGTAAAGTTTAAGACTGGAAAATCAGGAAGAGGGGCCAAGTTGTAAATGCCAAACTGAGAATTTCATACTTGGTCCTGGAAGTAATAGAGAGCCATTGGAGTTTATAGGATTGAGAATGGTCAGACTTGTGCATTAGGAGGGCAGCTGGATGTAGAATGGACTGGAGTGGGGAGGGTCTTGAGACAGGGAGACCAGAAACAGGCTGTTGCAGTAATCCAGATGACAGAAAGAGACAGACAGAGAAAGAGAAAGGTGATGGGGTTTTATATTAGGGTGGAGGCTGTGTGAGTGGAGAGAAGGGCTCCCATATGAGAGATGTTGTATCTATGATAATATTTGAGAATAGATTGGAGTATACTTTTTCTGGCATAACCTCTAGGAGGCCAGTCGCCTCCATGCCCCATTGAGTAAGTGTAAGCCTTTACTGGAGAAGCAGCCAACCCATTCATGATCACACTTTGTTTTTGCCATTCACATACTGGATCATGTTTTATCTAGACTGGGCTGTCACTTGTTTCATAACAATAGTGGCTGAGTAGAAGTCAGAAACACAAAATAGCAGTCAGGACATTAGCCAACAAAATAGCTCCCTACATTAGGTGATGTTGCTGTTGATTTCTTTACCTTTCTCTCTTTTTTTTTTTGAGAGAGATTAAAAAAACCCTTTAAACTACAGAAGTTTAAAAAAAATTTTTTTAATCTGCTACCATTGTTAGTAAACCATTTTGAGGAAAGTAAAAAGATTTGTTCTTCACATTAATCTTATTTTACTCTACTACAATAAAACCTTGAAACATTTGGAGCATTAAATTATGGGAAATGATCCAGAAAGCTTATTCCAGAAATATCTTCATAATGATTTTGTATTTTTGCTTTTAATATAATTTCTTTGTACCTCTAAAACCATTGTAGTACCCTGTACTTTTTGGCTGATTTAAATATTGCCCAGATTTATGTTAGGAGCAAGTGAGGTTAATTTTTGTTTTTAGAAAACGTTATTATCACCATCATCATTATTTTTGGACTATACCTTTAGAGTCCAGGTGAGAAACTTCCTCTACCAACACAGGCCAACACTTGCTTTCCAACTTATATATCCTATGTAGTTGCCTAGGAGAAGGAATACAGAGAAATTAAATGACTTGCCCAGGGTCGCACAGCCTGTGTCAGAGGAATGACTTAAACCAAGATTTTCCCGAGTCTATGTATGGCCAGTTCTCTACTATTCCACAATGTCTACATTATGCATATTATTGATAAAATAATGTTTAGCAGGGACATGGTATAGTAAAAAGCTGACTTCCAAGTTAGGAAGAATGGAATTCAGTTTTTGTCTCTGACCCTACTGGCATTAAGAACACAAGTCAGTCATTTAATGTCTTCTCAGTCTGAGATATCTAAGGCTCTATTGAGTCAAATGGTAAGCATTTATCAAGTGCTTACTATATGTGAGGCTCTGAGGAAACAAAGGTTTTTTAAAAAATGAAACATTTTCTGACCTCAAGAAATGGATATCCTATCCAAGGAAACAACAAACACATAGAAGAAACCACTAAAAGAAGGTATTACACAAGTTGTAGACTTGGAACACCCTCTGTTCACAAAGAAAAAACAAGGTACTTGGGCGGTGAGAGGGGAAGCATTAGCAGATGTGACAAGGGGGAGATCAGGGAATGAACCATTTTGGAGGTGGCACTTACCTGAGCTTTGAAAGAAGCTAGGAACCCTGTGGGGGAAGGGAGTTGGGGAGAAGACTGCATTCCAAGTCATGGGTGACAGACAGCTGGTACAAAGGTCCAGAGATAAGAGCTAGAATGTTGTGTGTCAGGAACTGCAGGTAGGCCAAATCTGGCAGGAATGAAGGGTGTGAGAAAGGCAGTAACGTGCAAAAAAGGAAGGCTGGAGCCAGACTGTGAAGGGCTTTAAAGGCCAAACAAAGGACCTTGCATTTTCTCCTAGAAGCAAAAGGAAGCCAGGGTAGGTTTTGGAGCAGGGGAGTGACATGGTCAGACCTATGCTTTATGAATATTACTCTGGCAGATAGAAGTGTGGGGAAGCAACTGCAGGTAAAGAGTGAGAAGAAAAGAGCACCTGAAACAGAGGAACCATGGTTGAGAGTAGCACAAGATGAGAAACAAATGGGTTGTGGACTCCTCCCACTATACTGAATATATCCATATTAATGATATCACTGAACCACTGACCTATATATTTATTGAAAGCCTAATATATTCCAAGAACTGTGCTTAAGAATTCTATTATATATAGGCAAAAATGAAATAGTCTCCATCATCAGGGAAATGATATTGTCTCAGGGGAGATATATAGATAAATATGTGAAATATAAACAAAAACAAAGCAAATTGGGGGGACTTCAGGAAAGGATTCATGTCAAAGGAGTTGATTGGGCAGAATTTTGAAAGAAACTAGGCATTTCTAAAGATAAAGTAATAAGATGGCAGTTTTATTTTACCATCCATATTTCTCTAAGTCCCCCATTTACTCTGTAGAATCATTTGTGATGCCAAACCACAAATTATTATTTCTAGATTTCATTCAAGTAAGCAAGGTAGACAAGTATCCTGATAGCTTAGAAACAGGATGGAGCACATACCAAGCTGTTCTTGGAAAGATCAGCATCCATACTATGTTGCCAAGTTACTAGCAACCTTGAGTCTCTTGACTTTTATGGAATTATGTGTCTCTGGTACCCAACTGCCTCCTCCCTTAGGTCCTGTAAATCCACCCTGTGTTGCATAAAGATGTAATTTTGGCATGTTTTTACCTTTTTAAGGGAGGAACTCAACTATTCATAGCCCTACTGGGAGGTGCCCTCTTGCAGGTATCTTGGTCACTTGCAGCCAAAAGGTATATAAGACCTCTGGAGATCATGGACATCCCCAGAGACCTGGATTGCTTGGTGCCATGTATGACTGTACTCTCTCACTTTATGACCTGTAACTTTGGCTGTTTCTGTCTTTGTTGCTTGTTTCCTTGAGGCTGCTGGCTGTGCCTGATCTCGAGCCCCATGTCCCCTGCCTCCTTACACTATCAGAAAACTGCTTGCTGAGCATCATTTTGGTGTGTCAAGGTCTTATTCCTTGAGGATTCGAAATCCCCTCCAGACTCTTCCTGGAACAAACACCTTGAATGAAATACCTGACTCTAAAATTTTCTGAATCTAGCTGTTACCTTACTCTAATGAAAAGACAGACCATAAACAATCAATAAATAGTCAGTCAATAAGCATTTATTAAGCACTTATTATGTATCAGGCACTGTCCTAAGCCCTGGGGATACAAAGAAATGCAAAAGACAATCCTTGCTCTCCAGGAGCTCACAATCTAATGGTGGAGAATACATGTAAACAACTATGCATAAACAAGATATATACAGGATTAATCGGAAATAACCAATAGAGGGACAGCACTAGCATTAAGGGAGATTAGGAAAGATTTCTTGCAGAAGGATGAGATTTTAATTAGGACTTAAAAGAAATCAGGGAAGCCAAGAGGTGGAGATAAAGAGGAAAGACCTTCCAGTCATGGAGAATGACCAATACAAAGGCAGAATATGGAGTGTCTTGTTCAAGGACCAGCAAGGAGACCAGTGTCACTGGGTCTGGGTTGCAGAGTGTGTGTAAGAAGACTGGAAAGATAGAAAGCGTCCAGATTGTGAAGGATTTTAAATGCAATACTGAGGAATTTATATTTGATCCTGCAAGTGATAAGAGAGCCACTGGCATTTGAGTAGGGGGTGATGTGGCCACATCTGTGCCTTAGGAAGATTAATTTGACAGCTGAGTGGAGAACAAACTGGAGGGGGGAGAGACTTGAAGCCAGGAGACCAAACCAGCATGCAGTTGTAAATTGGGGTCAGTAGGTCAAGGACCTAAGATTTTCAGTGTGGGAAGTGCCACAGAGGCTAACAGAAAACAAGAACTTAGGATAATTTATAGTTTAGAACAGATTGATATTCCTTTCAGAGACCCAGATGTCTCAATATTTTAATTTTCTTAACTTCTGTGACATATATTTTCATGTGCAGCCACATATGGGTTATTCATCCCCTTGATGTCACTATCAGACATGAATGTCTCACTAAAGTTGTCCAGAATTCTGAAATTCTAGTACCTGATCATACTCAATTATTCCATCTTTCCATATGCCTTATTTCTCTTTAACTTCTTTACTCTTCTCAGTGACCTTCAGTTCATTCAATCCTCAGCTCTCCCAGGCTCATAAGCTGGCTTTACTTTTCTCCTTTTCCCAGTCTTGTCACTAGAGTTAACCAGTTCCAGTTTACATTGTCCTTTATCTTTGAATCTTTTCCCCCTTTGCCTCAGCCCTGGATTACCTTCCATTCCTACTTATTTTCCATATCTGCTTGCCTATTGGAGAAATCACCCAAGGGATATCATTCAACCATGTTTAATGAACACACTAAAATTTTTATCATCGGCTTTGAACTAGACCCTCTTTGCCACAGGGCAGTGCTTTTTTTATTCCTTAATTAACTCTTTGTCACACTCCCTAGGTCTTTCCCTTCTGCCTACAAATGTTTATAAGACTCTCCTAAGCTTAAGAAATCCTACCATTGCTTCAGGTTATCTTATGTCTTTCTTTCTTCCCTTTCAAGAACCAAAACCCTAGAAAAAGCTGTCTGCCTCCACTTCCTCAGAACTTACTTATTTCTCTACCTCTTGAAATTTGATTTCTGACCTTAACCCTGAGCTGAAACTACTTTCTTCAGTGTGACCAATGGTCTCTTGGTGACTAAATCCTCCCTCAGTCATCCATTCATGTCCCACTCCTTAACAGTTGGGATGCTCCAAGATTCAGTCTCAGGGATCTCTTCTTTCCCTCTATTCTCTCTCACTGATTGTGAAATCCTGTGGGTTTAATCCTTGTCTCCATGTACACTATTCTCAGATCTATAAATCTATTCCTAGAAGTTTTCCTCTCCAGAATCCCACACCACCATCTACTACTGGACATTTCTTATCCAGTGTCCCATAAGTGTCTTAAAGCTAAATATGTCCAAAACAACTCATTATCTTTCCTTCAAATCCACTCTTCTTAACAACTTTGCTTGGAGGACACTACCATTCTTTGTCAGATTAACAACCTTGGAGTCTCCCTCAACTCCTCATGTTACCTCAATCCACATAGTTAAACCCACTGTTAAATCTTGTTGACTCTGTGTCTACATCTCCCACAGCCAACCCCTTTTCTCTAGTCACACAGCAACCATCTTAGTTTAGGCCCCCCTCATCTCCCCTGGACGTTGCAATAGCCCACTAATTGGTCTCCATGCCTCAGTGCAGTTGCTTCCCCATACTTCTATCTGCCAGAGTAATATTCCTAAAGCATTGGGTCTGACCATGTCACTCCCCTGCTCTAAAAGCTACCCTGGCTTCCTTTTGCTTCTAGGACAAAATGCAAGGTCCTTTGTTTGGCCTTTAAAGCCCTTCACAGTCTGGCTCCAGCCTTCCTTTTTTGCACGTTACTGCCTTTCTCACACCCTTCATTCCTGCCAGACTTGGCCTACTTCCAGTTCCTTACACACAACATTCTAGCTCTTATCTCTGGACCTTTGTACCAGCTGTCTGTCACCCATGACTGGGATGCAATCTCTTCTCCCCAACTCCCTTCCCCCATGGGGTTCCTAGCTTCTTTCCAAACTCTGTTTAAGTGCCATCTCCTAAATCAGTAGTTCTCACCCTTTGGGTTATGTTAAATTTGTAACAATGAAAATACATCCTACCTATCAGATAGATGTATAATAGTAGCAAAATTACAGTTATAGAGTAGCAATGAAAATAATTTTATGGTTGGGGGTCACCACAACATGAGGAACTGTATTAAGTGGTCATGGCGTTAGGAAGGTTGAGAACCACTGTCCTAAATGGTTCATTCTCTGATCTCTCCTTTATCCCATCTGCTAATGCTCCCCCTTCCCCACCCAACTACTTTGTCTTTTCTTTGTATGTGTGGTATTTACAGTTACTTCTGTGTATACACATTGTTTCCCTGGATAGGATGCCAGGTTTTTGAGGTCAGAAAATGTTTCATTTTTTTATTCACTTCTCCAGAACCTAGCAGAGTGCCTTCCACATAATTTACTCAATAAATGCTTGTTGGTTGATTCCCCTACTCTTAAAACTTCAGGGCCTAGAGAAGATTTCCTCTAAGTCTCTTGACATTATGCTCATACTAGTACAACATTCAGGTTGTTTATTATCTTATACTCTTGTCATGTGATTGGCTTAGCCTTTCTTAGGGTCATGGAATTCCTTGTTGCTTTCTGAGTTTGTTTGTTTTTACAACCAATTTATCACTGGCAGTATGTCGCATTTTATTTATACCAGTCATGTATCTCTCCATGGCTCTTTGGGTGAATCCCCTTTTGATACAATGGAGATTGTAATATTACATGATTCGTAGTCATGTACTTCACCAGAAGAATCACTGTTAAAAGGATAGAGGTTTTTTTGTTTGTTTCAGAAGAAACTTGATTTTATCTTTAATATTTTATGTCTTAGATATTCACTTACTCGTATCACATTTTGCCAGAGTTTTATGGACCAGTTTGGGAAATGCCAGTCAGAGGTAGTATGACAGCTGAGAATGATGAAATGCTATGTACTAATTTATCTTTGCTTGTCTTGTAAATTATGTCCAAAAGTATTCCTGTTCATTGTCATACGTTCCTAATGTTATCTTGCTCTAAATTTGAGCCTTGCCAACTTTCTATTCCAAGGAATTTCAACTTCTTTTCTAAAACAATTTTTAGAATTATTCTTATTTTTTAAATGATTAAGGTATTCAATCTTGTCATTCAAACATTTAACATCATCTGATGTTTTTTAATTTCACTTTTGTTTTAATCTTTGGTAGTTTATGTAGACGTAGTTTCTTCAGTGAAGCATGCCCATATTGAACCCTCAGGAGTAAAATTTAAGTTCAGTGTTAAGATTTAATAATGGGATTTTTTTTTTAAATAAAAGCTTCTAGGAAGGTAGCAATTCTGTAGAAATAGAAAATTCTTTGGGTAAAAAAGCATGGGAGCTAAGTATTTCACTACACATAATGCCTGTAAATTGACTTTTGGAATATTGGTCCTCCAATATCTAGCATAGCTTTTTAAAAGTAATGGATGTCATTAAATTTAGAAATTAGAGATATGAGTAGTCTTATTTGTGTATATATTTTACCTGAAACATTTGGTAGGGTATAGATATACCTATGAGTATGGGTGTAATTGTGTCTCATGACATTGAGTTCTTTATCAGGATCTTGAAGAAAAAAAAACCCACAAAAACCCAACAGCTTAAAACATACAAGTGATTGGTGTTGTTTTTGTTTTTTTTTTTTTTTTTTTGGCTTCAGCCATGTAGATAAGAGAGTGCTGAATTCTTACAAACTCCAGACCCCTCTCCACTTAGCACTTATCCTAATGGATACTTATCTCTTCTTACTTAAATTGATAAAACTGTTGACTGACTTTAATCAGTAAATTGATTAAACCCCCACTGTGTGACACTCTACCAGGCTATACACTGTACCAGGGAGCATTTGATAATTGAATGAAGCCAGTACAATAAATAAGAACAGGACTAGTGAACTATTCCAGTCCAAGTGGTAATGGTAAACACATTTCATATGATATGTTCAGCTGCAAACTAGAATAATGGCTTAATTAGCGGAGCTGCCAACATTCAACAGAGCATTCAATCCATGTGAAGCCATCCAGTTAGAACCAAGACTAAGATTAAGCAAGATAGACAATAAATGAGCAAGGGTATGATAAAAAGGGGGGGGGTGACTTGGGATGGGAAGTACCCTTGTTTGGTTTAAATTTTCTTTTTTGTTGATCCCTTTGTCCTTACATCATATTCATTTCTGAATTCATCCCTCCTTATCTGTTAACAGAAATTTAAGAAGAAAGATGAAAAAAGGCATTTAAAAAACTCAGGTAGTAAATGAACCATATCTTATAGTATATATGTTATTCTCCTAGGGGATACTTTTTAATATTTATGAAAGATAAACATTCATGTTTCATGCCAGAAAAATCTGCTGTCCATGGCACATGGCCATTTGTTTGGTGATTAGCCCCAGGGGTACAGTTAGTACACTAGATGCAGTTATTAATCTTATCTAGTATGTACAAAACACCTCATCTCAGTTCTACTTGGAAGGAAAGCATAACTAACTGTATTGTGTGGTGGTTTTTTGTTGTTGTTGGTTTATTTACTATACAGGCATGTGGGCTGTTCAGGGCCTAGAGATCATAGAGACTGTGTGTCCTTTTGATTGATGTGGTAGAGGTTATATGGGAGAATTCATGTTTATATATTGCACCCAGACTAAAAACCAAGTGCTCTTTGAATGTAAAAGGTTTTTCAGGGACCCCAGTCTCCTTCAATGCCAAAATTTGTGCTTCTAATTTTGTGCACCTCCCAAGTTATTCTGGAAAGTTAACTGGCAAACGATGGAATATTTTAAAAAATCCTTTTACATAACTCTTTTCAGAAGCAGTAGTAAATGTGATGTTAAGCTGAAATGCTTGCTTAGCTTATGTTTTCTTTAGTGCTAACAAGCTTTCATTGTCTTTTCCCAAAATTGCATATTAAATGGAACAGCCTGTTTTATTTGATGCTTGAATAGAAGTGATAAATTCAAGTTAATTTTTCAAGAAGTTGAGATGTCAGGCCTAAGTACTTAAAAATCTGTCATTTTAGATCAAGTTATTTTTACCTACTGAAGGGGATAAATCACTTTGTTACTGTTAAATATAATCATAAGAGAAAAGATTTAATAGCACAGTTTGAGAATATATCTTTTGAAGCCTTTATTATGCTCATTAATAAAAACTTTGCTATATTTTTATAAGCAAAAAAAGACTTGAAATTAGAAGAAAGGTTCTGTTCAGTGGGGATGTCAACATGTGACTTGTACCATAATCTAATGAAGGATTGAAGTGAATAAAAAGAGACTGAATTATACAGTTCAGATTCAGTAACTATTAAGTACCCAGCTAGTACAAGATACTTGTGCTAGGCAACAGAGATACAAAAATAGTTCTCGATCCTCAAAGGATCTTACAGTCTTATAGGGGACAGGAAATGCGCACGCGCATGCACACACACACGCCCTGATACTTTTATCATTATAGTTATATTATAATAATGTGGCCTATTGGATAGAATGCTGGACTTACAGTCAAGAGGATCTGAATTTGAATCCTCCGTCAGCCATTTGTGACCTTGGCCAAGTCATTCATTTGGCCCTCACTCATTCTGAGTTTCCTCATCTATAAAGAGTGGATAATAATAGTGACAGTAATAGAGCTGTTGTAAGGACCGAGGGAAATAACTTTTGTAAAGTGTTTCACAGGCCTAAAGTGCTATATAAATATGAGCTATTGTTATTATTAATATTTATTAGAAGATCAGCAGGTCATTGCATAGGAGAGGTGATAATGGCCTGAGAGGGAGAGAGTAAAGACCACTAATCCATTTTATGATCAGTGGCCTACAAACCCTTCCCCCCTCCCCCATCATGGGTTTCTTTTCTTTTTTTTTTTCATGTGCGCAAGCTGTGTAGATGGTCAGGATGTTCAGGTATTAAGTCCCAGCTTGATGCTTGAAGTCTCCCATTGATACTCTGGTTTGGGGGTATTTTTTGCTTTTTTTTTTTAGAGGGGGGAAAGGGATCTATCAATAAATCATCAAGTGTTTCTTAAGTGTCTACTCTGTGCCAGACATGGTACTGGGAATATAGATACAAAAAGTGAAGCAATTCCTCTTTGCAAGGATATTGCATTCTGATGAGGAGATAACAAGCAAGAATAAAATACATGTAACATACATACACATTTAATAAGTACAAATAAAATAAATGCAAGTTATAGAAAGCAGTTAAATGTTAAAGGTAGTTTCAGAGGAAGGACATAATTTGCTACATGTGCAGGTTGGGAGTGTGATGTCAATGAGCCAGCTTTGAAAATAATATTTTATTTGTTAGAGATTCATGGCATTAGTGGATAAGAGGACTAGCTTTAAAATCAGCAAGATCTGGGTTCCTGCCTCTCATATGTTCTGGTTGTGATCCTTTCCATACTCTGGTCTAGGACAGGTGATCTAAGACTGAGTTGCAGAGAATAGTGCTGACTTAAATTGGTAGAGGGAGTTTTCTTACCTAGGAGTGTCCTAGGTATCACATAAGTTTAAAAATAATTAATAAATTCAAGGTATATTTGCATGTGATTAATTTATTAATATTGCCATAAGCAGTTATAATATATCATGTGATAGTTATACTTTAATATATTAAATAAATTAATATAATACATAACTAGTAAGTTAAAAATATAAATGCTACAATCCCGGACCAGTACCCCAAACCTGTTTTGCTGAGTAAAATATTATTAGTAATTATTTTATTGAGAACAGTGTGATTTAATATGCATCATTATTTTTTAAAATTGTGGTTTAACATTTATTAATCCAAGTGATTTGAGGGTCTGGTTCTAAGTCTATTCTTATTTTAATAGTTGGTTTCTTTGTACTTCACATAGATCCAAATGGAAGCTTCATTGACTACTAAATCATGGTGTTCACATTTTCAGTCCTATTTACTGATTATTCATAGGTTTTTGTTGAAATTCAGCTACTAAATTTTAATTCTCTGATGTTAATCAGTTCCTGCTTACTAATTGAAGATAGTGTATTTTGTCAAAATCTACTGGAGTTCTTTGCTAGGGAAATAATTAATCAGGATAGAAAATTCTGTCTCCAAATTTGTGTGTAGATAATTAGTTTTTCTAGATTGATACACAGTGTTTTCAACAACCCAGAGAGGAAAAAAGTAAGAGGGCAGGGTGGTCAACATTGTCAAAATGCTAGAGAAAGGTGATAGATGGAGATTGTGAAAAGGCCACCAGATTTGGCCACCAGATCAGTGTCAACTTCAGAGAAAGCAGTTTTAGTTGACTGATGAATTAAGGGTAACTAAAAGGAAGAGAATCTTGGAGATTAGGAAATAGGAAATAAAGGAAAATATTATTAGGAAATAAAGAAAAAGGGAAATTGTTGGAAGAGTTTTGGAGGAAAGATAACAGGGCCTATTGAAAATGAAAGTGGGAGGTGCTTTTATCAGCCACTGCCCATAAACTCAGAGCCCATTCTACAGAGAGACACACCAGCTACAGCCACATGATCGTCTAGGTATGTTAAGGGGGGAAGAGGCGATTTTTTCCAACTCTACTGACGTAACTGTTGTGAGTGCTTCAGTTAAGGTGAGAGTATGGGAGCTTAACATAGCCACAGGAAACAATCTAAGGGAGGAGACAATAGTGAAAGAGAAGGCAGTGGTGTAATCCTGTCCACCTAGGCCCTGAGATTGGCTATTGTGGGGAGGGGAGGATGTGAGTGAACTTCTTCCCACTCTCTGGTTATCTCTTGGGATTGTACCATGGCCCATTTTGGGAGCACAATCTCCATTTAGCAGACTAATCCTAATTAGATTTCATGATCTCTTAACCCTGTTTTTGGTACATAGAAAGTTCTTAAGAAATGTTTGTTGCTTGATAGGTTGAGGAAAGTATTGTAAATAAAATGGTAGCACCTGATCTGGGTCTTGAATTAGAAGTGATTTTTCCAGTGGACACAGATTAAAGGATTTGGGAAGTCAGTATTTTAGGTATGGGTGATAGGTGATAGGTTCAAAGGTGATGAGGCAAGAGAATGCAGAATGAGATCTAGGAATGGGTTTTTGGCCAGTGAGAAGAGCATTTGAAAGGGAATACCAGGAAATGAAACAGGAAAGTGAAACCAGATTGTGGATGGCTTTGAATATCCTGAAGAGGAATTTGCTGCAGGCATAGAGAACCACTGAGAGGTGTTATGTGGCACAGTAAGTGGTAAAACTGAGTTCTATTCCTGCCTCAGACACTTAATAACTCTGTGAGCCTGGACAGGTCACTTACCCTCTCAAAACTTCCATTTGTTCATCTGTAAAGTAGAGATGATAATAGCACCTACTTACCTCACAAGCTTGTTTTAAGGATCATATTTTATTTAGATTTATTTATATTATTTTATTATATATATAATACATATATATGCACTTAATCTAGCAGAGCTTAAAGTGCTATCTAAACACTAGCTATTATTAATTTTAAACAAAGGAATGTGATGATTAAATCTTTGCATTAGAAAAATTACTTTGGCAAGGTGAGGATAGAGCGTAGATAAAAATTAGAGGGTGGAGGTGTAAATGCTTGCCAAATGGATATTAAAATCCAAGCAAGAGTTGATCAGACTATGAGCAAAGTCAGGGCTGCTAGATGGTGCAGAGCACCGGCCCTGAGTCAGGAGGACCTGAGTTCAAATGTGACCTCAGACACCTGGCACATTTACTAGCCGTGTGACTTTGGGCAAGTCTCTTAACCCCAATTGCCCTCCAAAAAGCAACAACAACAAAAAAAAAAAGAATATGAACAAAGTCAATGGTATTGTGATTGGAGGGGAAGAAAGAAGACATAAAGGTAATTGTAGAGTTAGGATAGGATTTGACAACTGATAGGTTGTGGTGAAGGACAAGCATCAAGAATGATGTAAGGGTTTTAAATAGGGGACTGAGAGGCTGTTAGTGCTGTCAATGACACTAACATTCATACTGACAGTAAGAGAAATGGGGAAATTAAGAGGAGAAGTATATTTATGAGAGAAGATGATTTCAATTTTGGACCTATGAAGGTCACAGGAAGAAATTAGCATATAAAAAGTCTAATTAAATTGAATAATTTCTAATTAACACATATAATTTAATAACCTGTATATCCAACACAGAAATTCTGATTTCTTTAGACTTGCATAAATTTGACACTATACAAGGTATTCCAAAAGTTTTAGTTTATATTTCAACTTTAATAGTTTTAACCTTCATTAAGACTTTTGGGACCTCTGTATAAATCATATAATTAATAGTACTTCTTTTTGATCCTTCTTACATACCTTTTTATTTTTACAAGGTAAATAAAAACTGATGGATTTAAAATTTTTATATTTATGATCATATATTCTATTTTTAATTAGAGCAATTTTATTTAATATATTTTTACCGTTTTAAAAATCTTCATGGAAAATTTTTGAGAAAAAAGATGACTGGCATTATAGAAATATTTTTAGATATAGAATATTTAGTTACCCATGTCAAACAAATAAACTATCCCTGCAGAATACCCCTTACCCTGAGAAAATAAGGAACAGATAATTTTAAACTATCTTCAATATCTTATATACATCTACATAAGCTTTTTATTATAAAATTGGTTAAGTCATACATCAAGGAACCAAAGGAAACCTAAATGAAAAGAAACCTAAACTTCTGCCAATCTTGGCTGTTCAATTACAATTTATAAATAACTGGTAATTTATCTAACTTCTCCACTCAAGTTTGTCTAAATAATTTTAACATGTCTCATACTTGAGTCAAGAAGTTAGATGAATAGATACAAAGCAAGACACCTCAAAATTATGCATTTAAGTATCTTATCTTAAAATTGATCCATTCTTACAGCCTTAATTGTGCTAATTTAATCATTTTTATTAATAGTCAAAGTTAAGTTGTTATATTGTAGATGTATATATCAAGAAATCTTGTATGATTTTTTTCTCCTTCTCTTCCTTCCCCCTCCATAAGATGGCATGCATTCTGATATTGGCTATACATGCACAATCATATTTCATTTTTTAATAAACATGCATCCGTTCCTGTTTCTGTACTACATCCACTTAAGACTAATAAGTATGCACCACACATTCATTGAAATATTTATAGTTGCTTTGAGCTTGGTTCATCACTAGATGGCGATGTTGCCAGGCTTGTACAATTAAGTAGTTGGTAGCCAAGTTACTCTACAGAAAGTGGGTGTTTATATGGAATCCGAGGAATTCTCAGTCCTTTGTTACTAGAGTCTTTATTAACCAACTATGTGACTTTGGAGATTATAGTCTGTTGAATCATTTATATGCATACTTCTTGGCATTTGAATGGAACCTGCCTTTCCCTTGGAGAACCTTCTAACCATTCTTTTCTAAAGCCCTCTTACTCATAACCAGCAGTCTGGTCAAGTTTGGTGCAGTGGAAAGGGGATGTTAGAGGATAAGAATTCAAATCCTAACTCATTTGAGCCTCATTTTCTACATTTGAGTAGATGACCTCTAAGATCTTTTCCAGGTCTAAATATATAACTACCCTTGGCAGCTTCTTTGAAGTTCAAACCTTCCATTTCTCTCTCATCCTTACAGGTCAAGGTTACTTCCACTATCCACTTCCACGGGACTTTCTCAGTTTCCTTAATGCTTTTATCACTTGACTCAGTCTTCTTATTAATGTCATCTCCTCCCCCATTAACAATCATTTTTTTATTAACAATCATTTTTTTTTCCTCCATTCCACTTCCCATCCATTCAAGAAAAACAAAATCCTTTTAAAATATACATAGTCAAGGAAAACAAATTCCCACTTTGGCCATGTACAAAATATACGTCTTTTTCTGTGTCTTGGTTCTGTTACCTCTCTGTCAGGGGACAGGTAATACACATCTTAGAGATTTCAGCAGCCTGTCACTGGCAGGAAATACACAGCAGGTTTGGGAATATTTGTTGTCATGTGTACTATACTTCAACTTAGCTAGCCCATTCCTTTCTTTTCCATGAAACTGGGGTTTTTTTTTGCTATTGTCAGTCAACTAGATTTGTGACCTTTCAAATACCTCATTCTATCTAACCTAAGATAAGAAATTGAGGAGGGACCACTTGACAGTCCAGGATGCAAAAGAGGTAAAGAGGAAAATGATTTAAGTTGGTTCCTCTGAACATGAATGCTTTTTAAAAAGACTTCTGTAATTTTTGCATTATTTGATTTTTATTTCTAAGTCTTAATGGTTGGCAAGTTCCTTACTCTTTAAAAAATTATATACATTATATTCCCTTCTACTATTAAATAAGTTGAGTTTAGAATTGTCCCTGGCAACTCTGAGATTATATGTGTGATGTGGATGTATATATGTTTACAGACACATGTGTGAATATGTAAGTGTGCATATTTATGTGTTATGTATCGGGATGTATCTATATACATATATATGTGAATATAGACATATATTTTTACATCTTAAACCAGTTTATTTTGTATTTCCTTTTTTTTTTTTTTTTTTTTTTTGGCTAGGCTCGCCTAATTTTTTTTTTTTTCATTCGGCAGCCTATAGTAAAATGATAGGGTATACCAAAAGTTGAGTGAAAGTGAAAGAATCAGATAGTTCTTAAATGCTGTACTTTTACAGACAGCCTCTTAAATTTCATATCTGTGAACTATTAAGGGACGTACTACAGGAGATTTCTTCTGTAAAATCTTGGTAAGTGGAACCAGTTGATATGTATCTTAATTAGTTAATGGTGTATGTCTTGTAATTTGAGAAGCGAAAGATTGGAAGCCAAGTCAAATGAGTTCATTTCCAAGAGCATTTTCTACATCACAGTTTAAATAATTTTTGGACTTACATTTTGGTTAAAACTTATCTGCCTTTAGATAGTGTTTAGATAGGCTTTTATATGTGGTCATCTAAAGATGTAATTGAATGGGATTTTTAATGGTTTTAGTGAAATAGGAATGTATTTTTTTCTTGAGAAATGACTGTGCATATTTTTATAAATAAAACCTAAATTTTGTACAAAATTATAAAATTACTTATTAATCCAAGATTTGTGGTTGATCCTGTGCTGCAGATGACATTTTCCTCATGACTTGGGTACAGGCATGGATTTCACTCATCAAATTTTCAAATGTCACCAAGCTAGGAGGGATAAGTAACATGTTAGATTACAGAGCCAGGACCTAAGAGTCTTAACAGGTTAGAAGGTTCCACTAAATTTAATAAAACTGAAATTTCATAGGGCTAAGTAAAATCTTAAGCTTGAATTACAAAATCAACTGTCTAGGTACAAGATGGGCGAAATACGCCTGTGTACAGCAAATTGTCTGAAAAATATCAAGGTGTGTTGATGCAGTGTGAATGTAGGTGCAGTGTGAATTAATAATGTAATATGTTGTCAAAAAATTTAATGTGCTCTTAGCGTGCACTGAGAGGTCATGGTGCCCAGGACTATGTTTGTGATAGTGACACTTCATTCTGCCCTGGTCAGAACACTTCTGGAGTATTGTGTTTAGTCCTAGGTACCAAAGTTTAGGAAAGGCATTGACAAACAGGGCTACAAGTATGATGAAAGGATCCAATTTCATGCCCTATGAAGATTGGTTAAAAAGAACTGGGGCTATTTAGTCCCAGAGAAGAGAAATCCTAACTGAGGATAGGATTTGAAATACTATCATGAGGGATTGATCTTGTCTTTGATCCCAAGGGGAAAAATTAGGAGCAATGGGTGAATGCTTTCTGATAAATGGGATTATGCTAAATTGGATATTGTGGGTTTCCGTTACCTGAAACCCCTACCCTTACTACTGGAAAATCTTTAAACAGACAGAATAAGCATTTGGGAAGTATGTGGTTAGAGAGAATTCTTGCTGATTAAGGCATTGATTGAAATGAATTATTAGGACCTTTCCAGCTCTGAGATTCTGTGATTGGTTATAGCTTCCATCTCAGTACCGAGATTTATGTCACTGACAGGAAGTTGGTAGAGAATACAGACCAGAAGTCATTAATTTCTATATTTTGGCTTGAGAGTCCCATTCTCCCCCTCCACCCACCCCTTGGATGTCTCTGTGTTTTCTAGTCTCAAGAAGAATGTAAACATGATACTGATTTGATCAAGATTTTTAAATAAATTTGTAGCTTTACTTCATTTGACTTCAATTTTAATGTTGGTTGTTAAAACATTGAACTAGCATAAAATATAAATAGTGACAGAAAGAAAATAAATGTCTAAAATTAGTCTTATTGAGCATCTGTAATTGGTTACTAGTTGGTCCAACTACATAAAATAGTTTTAACTTTCACAATCAGGATAAACTTTGACCTGAAACAATATAGAAAAATTCTGAAACTGAATGATTCCAGGCATAGTTCATAGGAGTGTAGATCTAGAAAAGAAGGACCCTCAGAGACCATATATTTTATTTCAACTCCATTTTACAGATGAGGAAACTGAGATCTAGGGAGGTGACATCATTTAGCCCCAGTCACACAGGGAGAAAGTAAGAGGTAGGATTTGAACCCAGCTGCTCTGATTCCAGAGCCAGTGCTCTGACATACCAAGCTGCCTCCACCTAGTTTATTAGCAGTTTCTTCTGCTACCTTTTAAAAATAAAATTTATAGGCCAGGGCCTTTATAGGGATGTCCAACAATGCTGTGAAATTTCCTATTGAAGGAGATATTAAAAAGAAGTCTAGAGTGATTATTTTTCCTGATTTTTATTGGCAAAGGATTTCTATGAGGAAATATGTTACAAGTGGCTCACCACAAAAATCCATCAAGATTTTGATGGGTCTTTACCCTGCTATTGGCCCCCAAAACAACATTTTGAAGCAGAATGTAAAAAGGCCACAGTTGTATCAGCAAGCACCCTAGCATACCCGGGGCAGCAGCTAGCACAGGTTCTCAGATCTGCTTTACTAAAACCCAACTCAAAGTGGGTTAACAATCTTTCTTTAATCAAACAAACATATCATTTACCTAGTTCAGGGGAAAAAGTCAGCACCCTGAACTCTAGAGAATACAAACCCAAGTTACAAGCAGACCAAGAAACAGATCAGCAGATGGGCTTCCAACCATCTGACCATCACATCCGTTACCTATTCAAGTTACCAGAGAGGGAAGCATCAACATCTGGGTTTTTCAAAGCTGGGGGGCTCAATGACTTTCCAGAGTCTCATCTGGTCAAATCACACAACTCTTCTCAAAGTGAGCCCTAAAGGAAACCTCACATCAGGGCGTGTATGTATAGGCTTCTCCTGGGTAAGCCCTCTTGACCCACTCTATCCAATTACAAAGTAACAAGGTGTGGCCATTCCCAAAAAACAAGCCTTCCTCTACGGGCTCCATGTGACCATATTCAGCCTATTAGGGGGCAGAGTATACTTTTAAATCAGGGAACATTCTCAGAGCCACTCAAGCCACTTAAGCAAAGGGGCTAGGGGCAGGAAAGAGCTTCAGATTCCCATTACAACAGTGTACACTTGCTGAACTCCAGTTTGTTTACTATAAACATACTCACTTTGTGCCAAATCACAAAAGTAGTTGTAGAAAACTGTTTGTGTGAAAGTGCTATTGAGTTGTGAAGTTATGTTCCATATATTCTAGTCTGCTAGGGAGTACAGTGTTGTGTCTGGAATCAGGAAGACCGGTGTTCAACATCGTCTGAAAGCATTTACTAGATGTGTGACCCTGTGTAAATCATCTAATCTCTGTTTACCTCAATTTCCAGTTCTGTAAAATGGGGATAACCTTAGCACTTACTTTCCAGGGTTGGCATGAGGATCAAATGAGACAATATTTGTAAAGTGGTCAACACAGTGTCTGGCATATGATAGACACTTAATAAATTCTTGTTTCCTTCTTTTTATACTGTCTGGATTTAGTTATATTACAGATTTGAAATAATCTGACTAGAGATTATTTACAGAAGGCATACATCATTAGGGAAAATGAACTTTTGAAAAAGTAATGTGAAATTGTGACATAAACATTTCTTCCTCAAAAGTCTTACTCTGATGTCTCATTGTGGCATGGAGTTTTTAAAGGTTATGCCAACTGAGGCAGGTCCTACCAGGCCTCAAAGACCAGTTATGAATCTTCTCTAGACTCTATGTGTCTTTTGTTCAACAAGCAGTCTAGCCAAATCTGGAGAGACTCATCAGATAGATGTTTTGACCATAGTTAATTGTTGAATACCATTCACTAACTTATAGAGAGATTTTTTTGGAGGGGGAAAGGGATAGGAAAATAGGTGGATAAGAGTATATAAGAAAAAAATGCAGTAAATAATCATAATGATCATGAATGAAATGAAGTAGCCCATAAAATGAAGGAGGGTTGCAAGATGGATTAGAAATTAGACTCAAACAACATGTTCTTTCTCTTCCTTTTCTTAAAATAAGAAACATACTTGAAATATAAATATAAGGATTCACACAGTTAAAATGAAGGTCTAGAACTGAATTTATTGTGACTGATGAATTAAAAAAAAGTAGGTAGCAATTATTTCAGACAAAATAACAATAAAAATAGAGCTAAAAGAGATAACCATAGAAATTATATTATACTTAAAAGAATAAGTATAGATAATGAAAATTTTCAATATTTCATATAGATATATGTATATAGAGACATAGTTATATATCTAAATATGTATGTACTGAGTGGCATGGCATCTAAATAATGAAAGGAGATAATAACATAATTAAATTATTTGCCTAGGGTCACATGGCCACTGTAGTCAGAGTCAGAATTTCAACCCAGACCTTCCTGCTTCTAAACCAGACTCCATATCCACTATCCTAACACTTCCTCTCAATATTAAGTTATTTTTTTAAAAGATGGACAGAAAATACCACCTATAGCCTGACAATGGCAGTTAAGTTCACATTGCAGAGAGAAAGGCAAATGGTAACTTTGCTCTCTGATTTGTGTTTGCCAATTCAGCCCTTCAAAACAGCTTCTGTGCCCTGAAAAGTATTTTTGAAGCCTTTAAAAATAAAAATTTGAGAGAATCCTGGGCTGTTACTGAAGAACAGAGTAAGTACTCAAGTTATCTTCCTTTCCCACCACCTCTTCCATAATGAAAAATCCTTATGTGACATTTTTGAAAGCGGAAGCAAGTAAGAAAGAGATGTGGAACATTAAGTGACCTGAAATGAAAGTCATTTGCCTAGAAATTGAACTTGTTTAATCTATTTTTAACTGTTACCTCCCTTTTACCTTCTTCATTCATTTATACATTTTTAGGAAATATTAAATATTGCCAATATAACATTCTTTTTGTAAGACCTTAAGCTTTTTAGAAAGGAAAACTATTATGCATAGCAAATAAAAAACTATTTTAGACTTTAGAAAAAGGTATACTAAAAACATTGTTTGAGAAAGAAGTGTTACACTCAGATTTTAAAAAATTAACATTCTAGATTTTTGTTGGATTAAAGGTAATATGCCACAAAGGAAATTAAACTTTTTTTTACAATATACAAGTAAATCTGATGACGGTAGAATTTGACAGTCCTTAATTTAATAATAGTTCTTTTTAAACATAATTTATAAATTTTAAAAATGTAGTTGTACATGTTTATCTCAAAAAAATAATACTTAACAAAAACTAGACTTCACTTGTCAGAATACAGACAGAATTTTTAGATCCATCTTGTTCATCATCTCCAGTAACTTCTTTTGAGCAGCTTTGTTCTACATTTTTTAAAAATGGTGTTTTATTGATGCTCTCTTTTTAAATATCACCATCACTTCCCAGTGACACCTGCTCCCATCCCACTCCACAACCTGCCCCTTCCACTTTAAACCAAACTTTCGTTTGGAACAAATTAATCACACAATTTAACACCTTTGTCCATGTCTGACCATATATATCGCATTTTGCTTCTGTAATCTATGACCCCTGCCAAGGGGAGGGAGGCGTTTTTCACTGTTATTCTACTGAAGTGAATGTTCTGAGAACAGTACTGAGTGAAATTTTTTATTTATAAGTTACTTAATTGAGGTAATGCATATTTGGGGGGAAAACTCTGAATATGGACCTAGAAGAATCATTCCTCAGGTACCTTTGAGTGGGATTTGAGGGGAGTCACTTGACCTCTCAGGGCCTCAGTTTCTTTTTCTGTAAATGAGGGTATAGGGTTTATATTATTTCTTTCAGCTATGGATGCTGTGATTCTAATAAATCATATATATGATTAATGCTTGAGAAATGCTATTTTTTAAGCTTTTTCAGAGCTTTGAGTGAATTAAACTTGTCTTCTGGTCACTGAGGGTTAGTGAAAACATAATTTAACTATTATAATTGTTTCAGATTATAACTCATATAAGTTAAAAATCAGAATATTAAAGTTTAAAGAAAAAGATCTAACATGTGAATTCTGTTCCTTTTGATCTGCTGCTATTGTACTTGTATAATGTTAGTAGATAAAAACAGCTAACATTTATAGAGCATTTTTAAGATTTGCTTTATGTGTTATCCCATTTGATTGAGATAGGTAATTATTGTTATCATTTCACAAAGAAACTAAAGCAAGAGAGTTTATGTGATTTGTCTAGGTGTCACAAAACTAGCAAGTATCTGAGGCAGAATTTGAACTCGAGTCTTCTTGACACCAACTTCAGCACTCTAAGCCTGGAGATGAAGAAGTAGCTTATAATAATGTATATATGTATTTAGCTATATTTTAAGAACCAGTGTTTTAAATGTCTATACAGTGCATTGACTTATACTCTAAATGACTGCGTAGTTAACCTTTTCCCCTTGAGATGATACTTTGCTTGTGCAATATTAAATTGCAGTAAACCCTCAGACTGCTCTTTTTTTTTTTTAAGATTTGGGGACATATTACATAGTGGTTCTTTTCACTCTTGCATCTAATCAGATTGATTATTGTTACTTTCTGTCCCTCAGGGAACAACCCATCTTCAGCACTCGAGCTCATGTCTTCCAGATTGACCCAAACACAAAGAAAAACTGGGTTCCCACCAGCAAGCATGCAGTTACAGTGTCCTACTTTTATGACAGCACAAGAAATGTGTATAGAATAATCAGTTTAGATGGCTCAAAGGTTAGTTCTTTTACTTTTTTCTTTTAAATATTCCTGTCTTGCTTTTGTTGCTATAGTATTAAACATTTATTAAGAATTTAAAAACATTTCAGTATTAAAAGTATTTTAAGTATGAAACATACTTTAAATATATTACTCTCACTGATTCTTCAGGTGATGAAAAAGTTTTACTAAGTAACTTTGGTCAGTATATCTCCTAATAGATATGTACCAGAAAACTCAGTAGACTTAAGATGGTTCATTTCACATAAACTTACAGAGATTATATAAATCTATAAGAATCCAAGATTATCCCAGAGTCTATAATTAATACTATATACTTGGCATACCTCATGTCTGAAACATAAAAGCAAAATTTTGGAGTATTTTGTTTAATTTGGTCAGTTTCTCTATCACTGAGAATATTAAAGTTTATATTATTAATATTATATTTACATTAGAGATGTGTGACATATATGAATATGAAATTTGCAATACAGCATTATATAAAATTGCTGGGAAGGTATCTCTAAAGTGTTTCTTGGTGAACCTTTACCAGATTATTCTAGCCTCGAGTAGTGGGGTCTTGTGGCTGAGAACACTGGCATTAACAGTAAAGAGGGGGGGATTGTATCCTAACCAGTGTTTCCTTGGGCAAAGCACTACCTGTTCTGAATCTTGGTTTCCTAATCTTTTAAATAAAGGAGTTGGACCAGATGATTTTCCAAGGCCACTTCCAGTTTGAAATCCTATAATCATATTATAGCCTTCTCTCCTCTCCTAACCTCATTAACATTACTCCTTTACATCACTATTCTGGCAACAAATCGTGTACTTATTGCCTTCTGATCATTTCTTCATAATTGTCTTCATTGTTTGATTCTTATATCATGTGTTAAATATCCTGTCACCTAAACTAGATTGTAGGTTCCTTAAGGACAGGGCCCTTGAGACTTCTCTGTATGCTTCTCAGTGACTTGAATGTAATTAATGAGTGTTTTTTATTCATTGATTTGATTTTAATTTTTCTTTTGTAATGATGCATGGCCATCAGCAAAATGATTTGTAGATAGCTATTGGTTAGCTTCTGTGAAGTTTTACTAAGTCACTATTCTTGTTCTTTAGTCTGCATACATTCATTTGAGTGGAATACACACAGACTTGGAATATAAAACAGGTTGACTGTGTCCCCTACTTAGCTCTATAGGCGTATGTACCTGGTTTCTTGGGGCAGCTAGGTGGCACTATAGTACACAGAGCACTGGGCCTGGATTCAAGAAGACTCATCTTCTTGAGTTCAAATCTAGCCTCTGACACTTATTAGCTATGCAACCCTGGGCAAGTCATTTACCCCTGTTTGCCTCAGTTTCCTCATCTGCCACATGAGCTGGAGAAGGAAATGGCAAACCACTCCAGTGTCTTTGCCAAGAAAACCCTGAATGACATCACAGGGAGTTGGACACAACTGAAAATGCCTGATCAATGCCACCACCAGCACCCTGGTTTCTTTTTTGTCCTAAATGGTCCTGTGGAGCTTTGACCTTTGTAGATATTGGCCAAAAGGTAAACAAAGAAATTGATGGGAACTGAAATCCTACTGTGCAAGGAGAGGAACCACATGGAAGTATTTTGAATTAACTTCACATTACCCAAATTTTCACCTGAGGAGTAAAAGTCCTCTTGTGACTTATTTCCAAGGAGCATCTACCTAGAAAGCAGTTCTGGTGAGTCAGTCATCACATGAACCTTCTTTTTGAAGTCACATGAAAACAGGGTTGGATATTACTGCTTAGGTTTCTGTCTTTTGACTGTAATGCCAAAGTCTATCTTTTCCTGTTTTGTTGTTGTTATTTAATCATTTTCAGTCATGTCTGATTCCATTTGTGGTTTTCTTGGCAAAGATGTTGGTTTGTCATTTCCTTCTCCAGTTCATTTTACAGATGTGGAAACTGAGGCTAACAGGGTTACATGACTTGTCCAGAATCTGAGGCCTGATTTGAACTCAGGAAGTTGAGTCTTCCTGATTATACATCTGACACTCTGTCCAGCAAGCCAGCTGCCTGCCCTTTTTCTATTTAGAATCAGTCAGTCTAGTAGTTGTTTAGGGCAACAGGGGGTTTAATATCCTTTAGAAAATAAATTTCCTTTAATAGTTGATTTGGCTGTTTTTCTATTGTATATAGTATTTGTTTAGTTAATTTCTTAAATGGATATTGTGAACTAAAGTTTTTTTTAGTTCTAAACCTAGGAACTACTGCAGAACAGTGCAGTGATGACACATTTTTTTTTAAAACAGACATTGCAATTTATTTCTTTTATAAAAAGGTTTAAGCTGTCTCTTTCTGATTGAGGGATGAAAATCTCCTCAGAATGCCCATACCTTGAAAACATAATCTGATTCTTCTCACTACAAGCCTTTTACTTCACCATGAATCTAATCTTTGCTTAAAGGTCTTCTAGTAAAGTTGTAAAAATATCAATTTGGTTAAATGCCACAATTGGCATACTTTACTTTTATCTATAATGATATAGCCTTTCTAAACTTACTTTTTAGAGCTGGATAGAAAAATGAGGAAGGTACATGTATATTGTAAAAGTTATAATATGTTACCGCCCAATGACATTTAAGAATTCAATAAAACTGTATTTATGTGAACATTAGCACATCCAAAATGTCCTTCCAGGCTGAAACAAACTCGAAGTCAGTGAGTCAGAGGTACGCGGGGTTAAAAAAGGTCAAAAATGAAGATTGAATTGAAATTTCAAGTTCTTTACAACAAGTTCCACTATAGTCTCTTCTCTACTTCTTAGAATTGCTGTCCATTACATTTCTACTCTTGAGAACTGGTGTGGTTTAAAAAAAATGCTCCCCTTCCCCCCAAAAAAAGGAAAAAGAAAGAATAGTTGTAGACTAAGGGATAATTGCTGGAAATGGTGATGTTAAAATATCACTTGGGTTAACTAGGGAAAAGGAGTCAATGATACCTCATTTTGAGAGGCAACAAGATACTCGTGTAAAGGGCACTGGAGTTGGAGCACCTTGGTTCAAAGCTTGCCTTTGACAAAATCCAGCCAGACCCATTTTCTCATCTGTTATCTCATTTGAACTAGATGACCCTTGAGGTCCCCCCAGCTCTAAATAAGTGATCCTTTAAAAAGAAGGCACTGCAAAAATGGGCTGTTAGGAGAACCCTAAGAACAAGGACAAGAGAGTTAAAAATACAGGATAACGTGAGGTAGAATAGTTTTGTCTAGTGCCCTGGAAGCAATCAACATGCCATTGGAAATCTGTTGTATGGGTAGCCAAGGTCTGACTTGAGGACTTTGAAGCAGTACACATCTCAACTTTTCAGCCTGGTGCCTCTCCACTCCATCTCTTCTCCTGGGAAGGAGTAAGAAAGATCTTCACTCCCTCCCAGATCTTTAGTCCTTCTTAGGAGAAGAGAATCATGGAACCATAGTCTTGGCCAAGAGACATCAATCTATGTAGATAAGAGAGTTGCATGCATTTTCCCCTCTCTCTTTATAATTGATATGTTTCATTAAGCTATTTTGAGAGACTATGTACATTCTAGAACTTAATTCCTCCTTATCTCACCTCTGGTCCTCCTACTGTTCTGAGAATGAACTATCAAAATAAGCCTTTGCTGGTAATGTTCTTTGTAGAGTAAATAAAAGAAGAAAAACACAGTTTTAGTTCTCTTGACCTAAAAATAGTGACGTTTGAGAATATGTTTGAAACTTTAAGGAAGGCAACCAATAGATTAAAAAGTAGATTCTATCCCCTGCATAGTGAACTTGGTTGAAGTCATCAACACTGTGGTCTTGGCCAAGGAATTTCAAGAGAAGTGATAAGAGACACCAATCTCTATAGAGAAGAGAGATAAATGGCCTATGTATCATTGATTTATTTTCCGTTTTCCTTCTTGTATTCTTTTTCCCATGTTAAATGAATAGGACAACAACATAAAAGATCTAAAAATCTTAAACATTCTTCTTTTCTCATATATCTATGCTTATGGTGGTGTTCAGTTTTTAGGTCATTCAAAGGGAAGTATATGGTACAGTAGACAATGTATTAGTTCTGGAATTAGGGGCCCTGGGATCAAATCCTGCCTTGAACATGTACCAATGTGATTTTAAGTAATCACTTAATTTCCCTGGTCTCAATTTCTTCAACTGTAAAATGAAGAAGTTGTACTACATGGCCTTTGAGGTTCCCCTATGAGTGTTTCAAGTCAAATAACAAATCCAGAGTATGAAGGAAGCATTGAAAAGCTATCTAGATTTCTTCCTCCATTTCCTTAGAATTCTTTCTAGTTCTTCAAGCCATTGCTGAGGACAGACCATAATTTTCCCCATACAGACACAATGCACCAGCCCAAAGGAACATAAGATAGCTGATTCATAAGTTCCCTAGGGTTGGAAAGTAAATGTTTTGATTTAAAAGACTTTCTCCTTGTTACCACAGGCTAAAATAAACAAAGACCCGGTTTATGTCAAAGGGCTTAATTAAGGTAAAGTAAGTGACAGTACCCTTTTATTCATTTTAGACCAGTGATTTTGTTGTTGGAAGAGAACTTCAGATGAGGAAACATCTTCCTACCAGTGTGGTTTTGCAACTGATAGTTTTGGAAAGTTTCCTGGACATCTGGGATTTGAGTGCCTTATTCAGTGTCATTAATTCTAAAACTAGTATGTCAAAAGAAGGACTGGAACCCTAGTTCTCCTGAGTTTGAGTTTAGATCTCTCCACTATCCAGTGGCCTGAAAATATGATTTCTTTTTATATTCAATTTGAATAATCTTCCTGAAGTTAAGTATCTTAAGAGTACAGATACTGTGTCTGTACATTTCAGAAACAAGTGTTCTGCTGCCCCTGAACTACGACAAAATCTGAAGCCTTCCTGTCTCTCCCACTGATGGGTTTCATGCTGTTCACCTCTTAACTTCATCTATCTGCTGATGAGAAATGATCCTTCTAACTTCTAAGCATTTATTGATGAAGCTTTTTTGGAGCTTTAATTAAAATAAGGCTGACCTAACATAAGATTCCTTATTTTCTTCAGGGAAGTTAAAATGTATGTTGAATCTTAGTAAAGAGAGATTTTTAAAATTAAGAGCTCAAAATAAGACTTTAAATTATAGAAGAAGATGAGTATCTAAGTTTCTATTATTATGCAGACTAGAAAATAAAGATCCTACAAACTAGTGAAGTTTGAAATAAACCATCCTTTTAAAAATAAAATCTATATTTGAGATGCATATAATTAAATGTATAGGTAATGCACAAATTGAATAAAATTGAATTTTTATTATGTAGTATATTATATGTAACATAATATATAACTTTTTAAATATAAATATTTAAATATTTTGATAATTTCAATTTTTGTTGAAATCTCCAATCTCTTGATTTTTTAAAAATATGTTTAAATATTTTAATGTTATTTGCTAGATTCCCCTTACCTAAAGAACGAGAAGGTAATCATGCTGGGTTATCTAGCATGCTTTCTCTATATGTGAAGTCAACAAGCATTTATTAAGTGCTATTGTATATACTTTACTAAATGTACTTTACTAGTATTCATATAACTAATGTAAGGCCTTTTACTCTGTAGTGTTGTATATGGATATATGCATATATAAATGTATGTATGTATATGTCTACATAGATATGCTCTTTGTTCTTTAATGGCACTCTCAAAACTCTCATTCCTACATAACCAAATATAGATCCAGCACTATATCAGGGAACGATGGAGTCAGCTTCTACAAGATTGTGAACATTTACACCTCAGAAATTGTCAAATGCTACACAGATCAGGGCTTGATTTATTGTTTTGTTGGTGATGGAGAAAATGTTAATAGTGCAGATTAATCTTTTTGTAATTGCATTTTCCCCCCAATTACATGTAAAAACAATTTTCAACTTTAATTTTTTTAAAATTTTGAGTTATAAATTCTCTTTCTCTCTCTTACCTCTTCTCCTTTGCTGAGAAGGTAAGGAATCTGATATAGGTTATACATGTGCAATCATGTAAAACATATTTCCATATTGGTCATATTTCCATATAAGTATTTTGTGGAAGAAAACTTGAAACCCACTCCTCCTCCAAAAAATATAAAGTGAAAAATAGTATGCTTCAATCTGCATTCAGATTCCATCAGTTCATTCTTTGGAGGTGGATAGCATTTTTCATCATGAGTTCTTTGGGATTGTCTTGGATCATTATATTGCCGAAAATAGCTAAGTCATTCACAATTCTTCATTGTACAGTACTGTTGCCATTGTGTACAATGTTTTTCTGGGTCTGCCCACCTTCATTCTGCCTCAGTTCATGTAGGTCTTTTCAGGTTTTCTAGAGTCATCAGTGCAGATTAATATTAAAAGCAAGTCATGTGTGCGTTTCTTTCCCTTGGAAAGCTGGTTATTAAACACTTAGTAACACACTGCTGATTTTCCCTATTATTATAGTTCATTAATTCAACCTATATTTATTTTGGTGGATATTAGATAGCTGACTGAAAATAGTTGAATTCTATATACCTAGAGAACTGGAGTAAAGTCTCTTACATTGAATTTATATAGTTACATTAATCTGGGTTCCTATGGGTTATCACTCAGCTAATATACAATACTACATTGCTAAGTAGAAATTATAGAAATTTTTGTTGCAATAATTTCTTTTTACTTGATATCATGGAACCTTTCTGTGTTGAGAGGGTCTGGTATGGACCTTTTCCCTAGTTATCTGTGTGACCTTCTGTAAGTCATTTCACTTTCCTGGTTCAGCAGTTTTCATCTGTAATGAAGGAACTGGGTGAGATGATCTCTATGGTCCATTCTATTATTATGCAAACTAGAGAATAAAGGTCCTACAAACTAGTGAAGTTTGGGGGAAAAATCATTTTCTTAATTAAGTTTGTATTTGAGATGCAGGTATATTTTTTTTCAAGCCAAAAATACAGGAAAATACATTAAATGAAATATTTAGGGATTTCTTTAATTTCTATTCTAATTCAGTTAGCTCAGTTCTTTGGAATATGAGGCTAATGAGCTTGTGGGCTTGATCCTCCATATGGTCCAGTTATCTTCCCAAAGAAATACTCCTACAGACTTTTACCCTTAACCCCAGCAGCTGTCTTAAAAATGCATACACTTGGATACAAGAGAGATGGGTGAGAGTGTATACATAGCTTGTTGGAACTAGTCACTGTTGTGGAACAGTTTCAGAGTGCATGTCCTACTAATAGTGGGTGAATAGCATTATTTTGTGTATATAGGACATAGAACACAGTATCCATTTTTGTTCATAGCTCTTAAACTTAATTTCTCCTCTTGCTTTTTAAAACGTAATCTTTTAGTTTTAGTTATTTTACTTTGCCAGGTCAGACCTTCAGAGGGGAAGGGAAGAGGTGAGTCACTTTTAAATTGTCCTATTTCAAAAATCATTCAGTTGAAATATTTGATGGGGAAGGAAGTAGTAGTCAGTAATTAAAATGCCTTGTGCTTGTGTAACTGTGTTCAAAGTTTGACTTGATATTCAGATGATTCTATTTTCTTTTTCAGGCAATAATAAATAGCACCATCACCCCAAACATGACATTCACTAAAACATCTCAGAAGTTTGGCCAGTGGGCAGACAGCAGGGCAAATACTGTCTATGGTTTGGGATTCTCCTCTGAGCATCATCTTACAAAAGTAAGTTAAGTCATTAACCCTAATAGAAAATCTGTTTATTTCAGTCATTAGAAGATATAAATAATACATAATATTAAATTTATTACAAGATACAGAAAACAAAAATAGTAGATATTTTGAGGTTCCTAATTCTGTGGCATCCAACAGTAAAAACCAGAAAATTATAAAATCAGTCAACCGACAAGCAATTATCAAGTACTACTATAAAGTGCTAGGCATTATACTTGGAAACAGAGATAAAGAGATAAAAGCAAAGTAGTCCATAATCGCCTCAAGTTTGCATTCTAATAGGAGAAGCATATACATGATTATGTGAATACATACTACATATTTGTATTTTGGGGAAAAGTAATTTGGGGAGTTCAGGAACACCCCATTTAAAATATAGCACTTGAGCTAGGACAACTAGGTAGTGCCTAGATAGAGTGCCAGACCTGGAGTAAGGAAGATTCATCTTCCTAAGCTCAAATCTGATGACCGTGGGTAGGTCACTTAACCCTGTTTGCCTCAGTTTCCTCATCTGTAAAATGATCTGGAGAAAGAAATGGCAAGCCACTCCAGTGTCTTTGCCAAGAAAACCCCAAATGGGGTCATGAAGGGTCAGATGCAACTAAAATGAGTGAACAATTTGAGCTGAGATTTGAAAGAAGCTAGAGCTTCCATAAGGTAGAGATGAGGAGTGAGTGCACCCAGACATAACCAACAGCCAGTGCAAAGATACAGACCTGAGACAGGGATGTTGTATATAAGAAACAGTAGGTTAGTGCAGTTTGGACCATGGGGGTTGTAGAGTCAATAATGTATATTTAAACTGGAACTTGTCTGTGAAGGGTTACAAATCCTATACAAAAGTGATTATATTTTATCCTAGAAGTCAGTTTTTTGAGAGGGGAGTCATATGTTCTGTTTGGCAGCTGCATGAAATACAGATTCAGAAGGAAGAATATTTGAAACAGGGAGAGTGACTAGGAGATTATTGTAGTAAGCCAAGGATAAAAAAGGTAAGGACTTGCACTGGGCAGTGTCCATGTGAGTAGAGGAAAGGGGATGAATTTGAGAAATATTTTGGAGAGAGAATCGACAAGACTTGTATGTGGGGGGTAGGGGGGGGATGAAGAAGGAAGAATTCATTCAGGTTGTGGACTTGAATGACCAGAAGCATCATGATACCTTCACTTTTCATATGGGAATTTGGAAGAGCTATGGGTTTTCTGGGGAGAAAGACAAGAAGTTCTATTTTGCCCATAAGTTTTAAGTGCTTGTGGGACATATCCAATGTGCAATTGATGATATGGGAACCGAGGTCAGTAGAAAGGCTAGGGCAGAGTGTAGGAGTCATATGCATAGAGAAGAATGAATGCAAGGGACTTGATGAGATCGCTGAGAGAAGAAGAGAAGAGAAGAAAAGAGAAGAGAGCCTATGAAAATCTTGAGGGACATCCATTTTTTTTTTTTTGCTTTTTGGAGGGCAACTGGTGTTAAGTGACTTGCCCAAGGTCGCACAGCTAGTAAATGTGTCCAGTATCCGAGGCCAGATTTGAACTCAGGTCCTCCTGACTCTGGGGCCAGTGCTCTATTCACCGCACCACCTAGCCACCCCATAATTAGGGATGATGACATACATGGATGATGATCCAACAAGGAGTGTGGAAAAGTAGCCAGACAGGTAGGAAGAGAGAACCAAAAGAGAGCTGTGTCCTAAGTGTCTTATGTTTTGGAAGTTAAGAAGGATTGAGGACTACAAAGAACTCATTGGATTTGTCAATTATGAGAAGATTGGCAACTTTAGTTTGTGGAGTGAGGCCAGACACCAGATTCTAAGAGTTTGAGAAGTGAATGAGAGGAAAGGAAGGGGAGGACAAGAGTGTATAGAGGCTGGTTATGAAGAAGAGGAAAATGAAACAATAGCCTGAAGGGACCGTATAGTCTAGTATCAAATAGTAGACTGAAAGAGCTGTGGGGTCAAGTGAGGGTTTTTTAAGGGTGAGGGTGTCTTGGACATCCTTGTAGGCGCTAGGGAAGGATCCAGCAGATTGAAGATTCAAGAGGACATAGTCCTGGGATCAAGGATACAAGTAGAGAGATTAGCTCTGGTGAAGAAAGGGGCCACTTCTTCATCAGAGACAGGAGTAAAAGAGCAGAGAATGGGGGTGGGGTCAAAGGATTTTGAGATGTTGAGTAGAGGAGAAAAGGAAGTTCATGGTACATGGCCTCCTCTTTTCTCAAAAAAAACAGGTAAGGCCCACTGTTGAGGGTATGGTGTGTGGGATGCTTGAGGAAAGAATAGAAAGCTTAGAAAGGCTATTGTGAGGAATGCATTTAGACAACTAATTATAATCATGGCAGAATAGCTGTAGATCTGGAAGGGACCTTATAGCTCATTGCCCTCATTTTTACTGATCAGGAAACTCAGGGCAAGAGAAATAATGTGATTTGCCCAAGGTCCCATAGACAGTAAGTAGTGGAACTAGGATTGAAAACTGGTTCTTTGACTCAATAGATAGCATGGCATATTGAATAGAGAATTGGTCTTGAAGCCAGGAAGACCTGAATTGAAGTCTCTGACACAGACTTACTGTGATTCCCCGGGCAAAGCATGTCACCTTTCACTGTACAAGATGCAGACAATGTGCTGACTTGGATTAGTAGAGGGAATTTCTCCTCCAGGAAGTTCTCTATACCATTGAAAACACAGGTTTTGATTAAAAAATCTGTTGCTCTCTGAGCTCACATCTAAATCCTCCAGAAAAGATCACTAATTTCCATGAAAAAAAATACTTTGGCTTGGATTGTTTTGTCACATATTGAGGATTCATTGAGACTGGATAATCATTCATCCAGTGCCTTTGATCTGTAAAACTCTCTGCTGGAGATAGAAAAATGTTGTGGTAAAGCTCAAGGAGTTTACAGTCTTAATAGTCTGTCATAAATTCACTGTTTGCCCCCAAAACGTGCCTGCAATGAACTTTGACTAGAATGGTTTATATCTAACTGTTCACTTTTGCATTTAACATGATAATGGCAAAATAATAAAGTTCAGCATTTTTGTTGTTGTTTCATCTGTTCTGTGGTTCTTTTCTGTTTTCTTCAGGTCTCTTTTCCAAGCCCTTCATTTCCCTAGATTTTCATTTTCTCAAGTTTTGCATTGAGCATGGATCCTTTCAGATGTTGTACCACAATCATCATGGAGAATAGTGTTTTGGGGTTTTGGCCTGGGGGCTGTAGTTAACTTATCAAAGTTATATGAAGCCTAGCATGTGTTCTTCCTTGGGATGAAATTCATGGGTGATCACTGTCTTCTTTTGATTTAAAACCATTTTGTTTTCCAGCTGGAGAGTTCTTCAGCAAAATGCCCTCGTAGCCTTTAAAGTACAGCTTTTCATGCAGTGAAGTATGTAATGTACTTTAAAACAGTTAGATTAATAATAGAAACATGGAGATTAGTAGATCTCTGAATAAAGCAACAAAGATATTTTTCAGTCTTCATTTACCCCAAGAACTTCACAGCAAATATCATTGTGGGATTTATTCCCACAAGGCACTTGCTGTTCATCTTTTAGAAAAAGGCAGCTTCTCAGTAACTAATTTGCTCAATAGCCAGCATGTTATTATCATATCTTCAGCCTAACAGTAGATTATTTGGATTGCTTATTATGGGAAGTAGACAGGAGGGAATTAGAAATCATGTCTTTTTTTTTAAAAGAAAATTCCAATTATATCTGATCCTCAAAAGGTCTTAAAATAATTTTTTAAAAATACAGGATACCTTGAAGTTTTTTTTTTTCAGAGCATAGGACTCTTGAAATATTTGAGTATAGGCTCTCTCTTATAAAGGAAACCTTATGACCCCTTTAATTTGGGACCTTACCACACTGTCACTGTCTTGTCAAGATTATGTGACCAGGTGAACTGGCCGACAAAGGAGGAAGTATTACTGCCATACTGTTGCTGGGAGAGTTGACCCCTAAGATAATTAAAAAAAAGCAGGGCTAAGTGGTCACAAGTAAACATGAATCCTGGATTCAGTTTGCATAAACTTTTAAAAAGAAGTTCCCTATGGAATTTTCCAAGTTTGTAGATTATGTTTTAGGAGCTGTGGGAATAGGCAGAAAAATGGTAGGGCAGACTGAGCATAAATGGATACTTAGGAAAATAGAATCCATGGGATGACGAGCTGGGAGCCTGTCATTTGTGACCCAAGAAAAGAGATGGAGGAATCATTATGGCTGAGAAAATAGATGTTTTGTGTGTTGTTATGGTCAAAAAGACCAACTAAGTCCACAGTACCATCAGGAATAATACTGTAAACCCAAGAAATAAATATGGAACTGTACTGCATCCATGCTTATCATACCCTGTGCTTTTAGCTTTCACATCTTAAGGAGGTTATAGCAAAACTAGAGAAAGTCCACAGAACCAAAAGGATCAGGGGAAGATAGGCATACTTAAAGTTTAAGATTGTTCATTCTGTAATGATGAAAGCTGAAGGAGTAGTGATCAAAACCTGTAAAATCATTCAAGATATAGATGAAATAAATAGATTTATTTATAAAATTAAAATCTAATCAAAGTGAAAAAACTGTCTTAGATATAAATCAAGGACAGTTTGCTTTATACCATGAAAGGGGCAAGATTTAGACAGATTAAAATGTAGCATTTCATACAGTAAGTAGTAAATTTATAGAACTACTCTTAGATTTTTACACATAAACATATATACATATGTGTATGTATTTATATAAATATATAGCTTCATAAAACAGAGTTAGTATCATAATAGTATTTGTCATCCTGATATTGATGTGAATTCTTTTTGAAATCTAAAAGTTCATTTAGAATCTAAAAATTCAATCTGTAATTTTTGAAATCAAAACTTACTTTAATTTCAATTGAATTTTGCTTCTTTGGTCTTCAGAGGACAGAGAAAACAGTGTCCACCTTGTTAAAAAAATACTTCATGTGCTTACAATTTCTTGTTAATCTTGTGCCTTTCTAAATTAAGAAACTCCAATTTCCATCCTAGCCTCTATTCTGTGTTTTCAGAACTCCTTCACTGTTTAATACTCAACATATTTAATTTTTAATTTAGATAGGAAAAATTGACAATCAACTACCATATGGGGAAATTAGTTAATAATCAAAATAACTCTCCTCCTAAACATTTTCATTTATGCTTGGACAAACTCAAGCCAGATTTTTTTCTAGTTGATCTAAACTTATTAAGACAAGAGTTCTTTACCTTTTTGATGACATTACTGGCTCTCCTTGGCAGTCTAATAAAGCCCAGAGACCTCATTAGTATTATGTTTGTAAATGCATTAAATAAAAAACATAGGATAAAGAAGGAGATCCCTTATATTGAAATACAGTTATCAGGTTTGTGTTTATTTTTTTTAGAACAAGTTTATTGGGCCCTTATTATGAACCAGAACGTTAGAACATTAAAGATATAAAGGAAAGTCTGGCTCTAGAAATACAGTCAAAGTTATTAAGTCCTAGATCAGGCCTACACAACCTATGTCCCTCCAAGAGATTTCAGGTGGCCCAGGAAAAATGTAGTGGATGTTTTCTGTGGGCCACTTGAAATCCTTTGGAAGGATACAGGTTGTGCAAGCCTGGCTTAGATAAGTATTAGAGATTAGAAAAAATAGTAGAGGAGGCTTTTCACACAAAAGCTGACTTAAAAGATGATCAGTACTGGAGAACCAGAAATGTAAAAACAATGCTTATGCTTAGCCTTATAAATGCAAGTCACCCAAATCTCCTAATATCCTATCTATTTTTTCCAGAAAAGTGGTAAGGAATCTTTCTTTGATGCATTTTATTATTATATACCACATAAAGGTAAGCTGAGGTATTGTTTTAGCTTGGAGTTGATTTATTTACGAGGCATAGAATCATAAAGGTGGAGTTGGAAGGAACCTCAGAGATCATCAAGTCTAACCCCTTTGTTTTACAGGTGAAGATACTGAGACTAGGGGCTTAAGTGGCTTGCCCAGGATCACACAAGTAATGTGTACCAGAAGGAGAATTTGAACCCAAGTTTTCCAACCCGAGATCCAGTTTTCTTTCTACCACATCATGTGTAGCCAAACCAAAAGTTTTCAGCCTAAAATCATAACTATAGACTGTGGGCTGAAATTTTTAAAACAGACCACTATCAAAAAAATTTAATAATCACTGTTAGAAGATTAGCTGCATTTTGTATTTCAGGTAAACTAGGTTTCTAAATAGACATCAATTCATTACTTCATGCTAATTTCATTTTGCAGACGAAGCTTTTGAGAAGAACAATTAAGTGGATTTCTCAAGGCAATTGTTCATCATAATTCATTGTTGACTGGATTAACTGAGAAAGCAGTTCAATTTGCATAAAATTCTTTAATTTTCTCCTTTATCAATCATGAAATAATATCGTTGTACCTACTCTGTTGTCCAACCAATCTAGTCTTGCAACTATTGCTCACCCTTGACATTCCATCTCTCAATTTAAAAAAAATTAATTTATTTTTAGTTTTCAGCTTTCATTTTTCACAAGATTTTGAATTCCAAATATTCTCCCCATCTCTCCCCTCATCTCTCAGTTTTAACTTTCTTCATTTCCTTTAAAACTCCCAGGAAGTGTCAGACACTACATGGTGCTGACTCCCTCGCCAATTATTTTGTAAATATTTATATACGTATGTGTGCGTGCGTGTGTGTGCGTGTATATATATATATATATATATATACACACGCACACACACACACACTTCTGTCTTCTTATTGGTCCCCCCTGGTAGATTATATGCTTTTTGAGGTCAGAGACTTTCACTTTTGTTTTTGTATCTCCTATGCTTGGCTTATAATAGGCATTTATAAATCCTTAATTTTTCACATTTAGTTTTTAATTTGGATAAAAATAATATCCTGAATTGGGGGTGAGGGTGGGGAGGGGTTATGTATCAAAGTAAAATGGCTAAAAAAGATACAGAAAATTTCAGTTTCTAGTATTGATGAATCATTCCATTATTCATGAAGATAATTGTTCTTAAAAAAATCTTAGGTTGCTTATCATTCAAGAACTGTTTATTTTAAGGTCTAAATAACCAGAATCAGACTGTTTTATTCTGTAAGTGAGATTGTATTTGGCCAAGAGCATGACATGTTATCAACTTGTTAAGGTGTGTTTCATGAATTGTAGACTAGAGATGAATGAAATATCAGCAGTGACATTTTAGAAACAAATTTGTAAGGTTATTTTTCAAACAGTCGTATCAATTCATATGAACCAAAGAATGTTGTTCTCTTCAGAGTAGTCATTCTGAGAGTCTTTATACTTATTCCAGTGGTGCTGGTGTTACTCAAATACATTTTTAACTCTTATTTGGGAATTGCTTTTGAATGTCCTCAGCAGTGGCCAATTTGTGTCCTTTTTAGGGTGGATGTGATTTTTTTTTTTTAATGATACCTAACATTTTTAGAAGTAAATCTGGTGAAAGAGGTACTTGACCAACTGGGCTCCCAAATAAAGTATAATCAAAGAGGAATGAGATTGCTGTCAGAGTTCATCTATAATTACACAAACTTCAATCCTAAAAGAGTAGTTCCAAAAGTCTTTTCACTACTGGTTTTATTGAAATAAAAATGTAGATTCCTAGGTGACTCCTCTGAAGAGGATGCAGTCATTTCATAGGGTAATAGATGTAGCATTTTGTCTGAATCTCTCATTTATAGATGACAAAAATGGGATTTTGAGACATAAGGTGCTATGCCAAAGTCACTCAGGTAATGAGTTGTAGAGTCAGGATATGAACTCAGGTTTTCTACCATTAAATTCATCATTCCTTCTATTAAAATTTTCTGCCTTTCCATTAAGATGTGTGAGTTCTGGTATTCATTAAGCACGCATTTGTTAATGGTCTTTCTACAGTGTGCAAAGTAGGGAGATAAGTAAGAAGAAGGTCTGTTCTTCAGGGGATTCATAGTCTATCCAGGGAGGTGGGATGGAGAGAGATGTGATATGATAGATACAGATATACAGATATATAGTGGTTATACAGAACATTACAAATTGAAGAGAAGTATGAAAATAAAGTGAGGTACAAGGAAGGAAGGATCCTTACTGGTTCATGATAGCACTTGATCAGGGCTATGGATGGATATGATTTTAACAGGTAGATGTGGAAAGAAAGTATGGGGATGCCATTCTAGGCACAAGGAAATACCAATATTGAGCAGCTAGTCTCATTTTAATTGAGCTTTATACCTTGACTTCAGTTTTTTCCCCCAGAAGATGAGACAATAAAAGTTGAGAAGATATTGTGAGTTCATAGGAAGAGGATGGTGATTTTTGAACACTTAACTTTGGAATGTTAATCAGGAATGAGGAAAAAATATTTTATTTAAATACTCTGACAAATTATATCAGAGGAAATTTGTTTTAACATCGTTTTTATTTTGCTTCTTATCTGACTTAAAACCTGTTTAATTTTCCAAATTATCTCACCTTCAATTTTAAAGGACTAGAGAGAAATAGATTTAACTCTTAATGCTGGAGTAATCAGGTTGTAGGTGGTATACAGTGCTTGAGATGACAAGCAGTCTTTGCCCTTAACTGAGTTCATGTGAATACACATATACATATGTATATAGACATACACATATGTATACTTATCTTTATGTATAGGGTGTATGTGTATATACATATAGTGTGTATACATTTTATGTGCTTTATATATTTATGTATATGTATACAATTCTTTTCATCTCTAGTCAGAAATTATCTATGCTCCTATGGAGCTGGCAGAGAACTTTGTTGATATAAATATGCCTGGGAGTTCATCAAGCAAACTGATGCTTATCTCTTGCAGATTCTACAAAAATTTCAATAACACTTCATAAATGTGTAGCATGCATGTGTATATATGTGTGCATGTTTGTATGTGTTATATACATATATATAACACATAAATGCAGATTTATTCTATTTCTTTACCCTTTGGGCAGGCTGAACTGCTATAGAGTACCCTCTTTCTTCCCAAAATGGAAATAGGGTAGGAACATAAGAGGAAGTTTGATCAGCCTTGAATGCATTCCCTCTGTTTCCTTTATTTTTGCTCCCATCTCCAACTCCATCAAGGCAAGCCTTTGTGTTGTTTTTTTTATGGTCAATCTTCTTGGTAAATTTAACATATTGATGATGAGAATAGACTAGTAGACCACCACCTTCAGAAAGTAAAGAGATCCTGTTTGTTTTTAACCATAACTTTTTTATAATTTCCTAAGTGCTCTCAGCACTTAGCATTTCATTTAATTTATTTTGCTTTTGTAAGTGCTGCCACTTCTGTAGGCACTGTGGAATGCTTCATTTCCTTTCTGCTGACATTATAGCAGCTGTTGACTAAAACATTATTCCCAGAGCTAGCTAGCATCCATTGATGATGTTAGTACATAAATGAAAAGTATTTCAACATTACTGTAGGATTCGTATGTTGATGAAAATAACAAAGTGATATATATATATGTATATATGTATATGTGCAGGAGTTCATTGCATAATATAAAAACTAAAGGCATTCTCCAAATGTAGTTCTCAAGAGTGGCTGCTGTGGGAAATCCAATTATCTGAATGATATGCAATCAAAATAAAGTCTATATGAAAGGGATCCTGTATGGATTAACATATTGTTTCTCTTACTGATTTTTACCCTCACTTAATATTAGGATATTTTATTAAATTTGTTGACACTAGAAGTCTTAGCAATATGTTAATATAACTTTTGGGGGTTTCATCTAATGCTTCGTTTTGTCACCATTTTATTATCAGAGATGCCTAATTGATTTTTTTTCACATACCTAAACATTTTCTCCCAAAGTCTGTCCATTTAGAAAATTTTCAAAGTACATTTTATGTAATAGCTTTTTGTTTGATTAATGTATACAGTTTTCTTCATGCCTTCAGTTTGCAGAAAAGTTTCAGGAATTCAAAGAAGCTGCTCGATTAGCGAAGGAGAAATCTCAAGAGAAGATGGAGCTCACAAGTACACCCTCCCAGGTAGGTATCAAGCTCTTTTAGTCTCTGTTAGTCCTGGTGTTACAGGCACTTTCTTTTATGCTCAGTTAGAATTTGGAAAAGTAATGGAGAAAATCAAGGTAGTTTTCAAAATGGAAATGGAAATAGAAAGGCAGCCTTTTAAAATTTAAATTCTGTCTGTATTGGTGGAGAATGGTTCCATGCTCTATTGATCCAAAGGGGTCTGGTTTATTAAAATGAGCTTTTAAATGTCCAAATAATTTTTTTAGTCTACAGAGTACTTTGAGGTTAAATAAGTTAACTAAATATATGATGGCTATGTTATTTCTTACAGTCCTAGTTCTGTAGATTGGGAAAAACCTAAATTTGATTCAGTAGATACTTCCCTCATGCCTACTTAAAACCCGCACAATATTCAACACACTGTAAAGGTTATAATTTTATAAGAGTCATTGACAACTGGCATTTTTTCCCCCATACTAGCAAGTTTAGTTAGTGCCTGTTAACCTTTGCTTCATCATACTTTTCTTCTGAAAGTCAAAACTCCAAATAAAGTTTCCTGAAATGGGTCTGGAATACTATTCATTAAGGTTCATTAAATTAATCACATTATTTGTGATCTTGTCAGTGTATGTTTTCTCTTTCCTGACTAGACCTAACCCTTTTACTAGTGATCGTTGTGCTGCTGTGGCTAAAAAAAAAAAAGTCTAACCTGAGAGCTACCCTGCTGGAGATGAGCCCCTTGACAATCCCAACCATTGCCAGGCTCATCTTCCAAGTCTTTGAAGGTTACAGCTTGCCAGAGCTAGTCTTCTGGAACCCAGAGTCATCTCTGTGAAACTCCACAATATCAGAGTTCACATGTGCTTTGTGACTTAAAGAACAAACCCATAACCTTTTTTTTTTCTTTTTGGCATTAGTATAGTTTGCTAAAAGTAATTTATTTGTAACAGTAGTTTTAAGACATGCTGCAGTCTGGTAAATAGAATATTTCTCTGAAGTGATTTATTTGCTAAAATAAGCTTTTTGGGTGGCCAAAAATCCCTAAGAGTTCAAAGTGAAACAGCTTAAATTAGAATCCAAATTAGTTTGGTAGCCAGGGTGACAAATGAGCATATTGAGATCAGAATATCCCAAGTAACCATTTTCTTGGTTCCTTCTATGTAAAATAAATCAATAAAGGAAAAAAAGTAAAAGGGCAGTTAGGGATAGCATATCCCTAATGCCCTGACCCTTAGAGGTTTTTTGTTTTGATATATATAAAGGAGAGTACCATATAAATCGCATCATATATTTAAAACTTTTTTTCCTTTCAATTAAGCCTTTATTTTCTCTCCCTCTTTTCTCCTGTCCTGTGAAGCCTTGGCAGCCTTCATTCCAGAAGTACTAGTCTTCCTTGAATGTACCTTATACCCAACCAATCTCGCCTTCCCATCAAGAGGAAAAAAATCCTTGTAAGAAATATGCATAGTTAAGCAAAACAAATGCCCTTACTGACAATGTCCAAAAATATATGTCTCATTGTACACCGAGTCTACCACATCTCTGTTAGGAGGTGGGTTAGTATAGATCATTATTAGTACAGCCTCTGGAATTGGGATTTGTCATTGTGCTGATCAGAATTCTTAAGTCTTTCAAAGTTATTTGTCTTTATAGTGTTGTATAAAGGAATATCGCTTATTTAAATGACTTATCAGAATTTAAACATTTTCTGTTAAGTAATTTTAATGGTTGGTAATATCTACTGTCTCAGCTAGGAAAAATATACAGTTAGGTAAATTAATTGATTTAGCCAAATTATTGATTGAAAAATGCGGAAACCGTATCTAGCCCCCTCCTACCATCTCTCCCACCCCACCCCATCCCATTTATATTGTCTTTAGTTCAGTGATTCTTTGGGAATGTAGAAAGTTAAATTCTTAAATTTTTGCAAGTATCTGAAAGGGAGCCTTTTAAAAAAAGTCATATTTATTTATTCTACTTGAAATGCAATATTCTTGGACTGATTCAAATTGATCGCTTGTCCAAGCCCGCAAGCCTCTCTGTAGTTTGTTGAAAAAAACTTGATGATCACTTTCGACTCATTTATAATAAAATTTTTCTTGGAGAGTTATTTTTTTCATATCTCCAACTGGCATAGCCTTTTTCTGTTTTTGTGTATTTTTTTTTTGAGGGCAGTTGGGGTTAAGTGACTTGCCCAAGGTCACACGGCTAGTTTTTTTGTTTGTGTGTGTGTTAAGCATCTGAGGCCGGATTTGAACTCAGGTACTCCTGACTCCAGGGCCGGTGCTCTATTCACTGTGCCACCTAGCCGCCTCTGTTTTTGTGTATTTTTGTCTCTTTAAGCCTAGAGCAGTGGTTCTCAACCTTCCTAATGCGCAACCCTTTAATATGTGGGTGGGCCTGCCTGGAGGTAGATAGAGGAGTGGTGTCTCTGTTCCTAACACCACCAGAAATACGTGTTTTCCAATGGTCTTAGGCGACCCTGTTTGACCCCCCCAAAGGGGTCACGACCCACAGGTTGAGAACTGCTGGCCTAGAGAGTTGGTTAAGTTGACTTATTAAAGTTAATCTAAATGTTGGAGTTCAGCAAACAAACTGATACCTCCCTCTCGCAGATTCCACAGCAATTTCAGTAAGGGCATGTTCCAAGGGTTTCTAATGTCTCCAAATTATATTTTGCTATAGTTTTGACTTAACCAGAAAGCCTCCCTAATCATTCCTTTATTTTTGTAGAGTCACATACGTTTAAGTAGTAGCAGAAATCCCTTTTAAAATGTCCTTTGCCTCAGAGGCATGTTTCTGAGAGAATATTAGGTCTTTTAAAAAATTGTATAAGTCAATGTTAATTTTGCTTTCCTCTTTTCAGATTGTTTCTTGTAAAAAAAATTTTATAAATCTTTATGTGAAAATTTACTTCAGAGACTAAGTGTGCTGTTCCTAATTGACCTTTTCATGTTTATTTATGCTTTTATTCATTTATTTTACATGGAAGAGACAAGAAAATTGTCATTTTGAGGGTTCTGATCTCAATATACTCATCTTTCACCCTGGCTACCAAACTGTTTTGGATTTTCATTTAAGCTCCATTTCATTTTGAGCTCATAGGGCTCTTTGGCTACCCAAACCTCAATCTCAGTAAACTTAGTTTAGCACACATGATCTTCAAAGGAATGTATACCATGCCCAGCTGGAAGGTTATATCAGACTTTTAAGGTTTAACCAAACCCAAGGGTTAGTCTGTTTTCTACCTGATGTGAGAAGCACTATCAAGGAATTCCAGTGGAGAGTCAAGAGATGCTTTGGCCTTTGAATATTCCAAAAAAGTTTCACCTTTTAATAGGCATATTTTGAAAGGGACCTGATACTTATGACAAAGATAATGCTTTCCTTGTCAGATTCCTTTAATTAAAGGAATATACTTAAATAAGTTGCCTGGTATCACATTCCTTAATGATCTTCTTTGGGAGAAAAAGTCTTATCTAGAAGAAAAATGTTATGGTAAAAATGTAATTCCTCCAGCATTTAAGTATCTGTTGTGTAAAAGACACAGTGGTAGGTGCTGGGAAATAGAGGAGAACAAGCATGTAAGCAATCCCTGCCCTCCAGAAGCTTATGTTCTACTAAGAGATAACACACCACAGAAAAGACTTCTTCAAGGAGGGAAGAGAGTACTGACAGCTGCAAGAATTGCTGGTACCTGAACTGAGCCTTGAGAGAAACCGAGGGAGGGAGGTGAGAAGAATATACTTTAGGACTGGGGGAAGCAGGAAATGGAAAGCTAAGCCCAGGAAATAGGCAGTGAGTTGGTTTGTAACAGAGTGTATATGAAACTGAATAATAGAATCCAGGGGAGCCAGGTTGTGTAAGGGCTTTAGGAATCAGGAGAATCAGTTCCACAAGTACTTAGTAGCGCCTACAGTGTGTATACAAGGAATTGTTCTAGGTGCTAAAGAAACAAAGACTTGTTTAAATGACTTATCATTTAACAGCATTTAACATTATTATTTAACAGCATCTCGACCCTCAAGGAATTTATGTTCCACTCAGTACTGGTACAGGCACTGCCATTAGCTAACTATGACCTTGTGCAACTCACCTCTCACAATTAGTTTATTGATAAGGATCTCAGAGGCCATCTAGTTCAGTTCCCTCATTTAGCAAGTGAAGAAACTGAAACCTAAAGAAATTAAATGGCTTCTCCAAAGGTCATAGAGGTAAGGAGTGGAAGAGCTGGAGTTTAAACTCAGGTTGTCTCTGTGTCTAATAATTTTCTTGTAAAATGAGGGAATTGTAATTTCCAAGGTCCTTTCCAGGATTAAGTTAAGTTGAATCACATGTTAATAATAAGTATTTAAGTTTTTTCTCCACCTTCATTAACATATAATAATCCTTATTTTGATCAGTGGTTTCTTTGGGGGTGGGTTTCCCCCCATTATGTAAATCACAAGCCCCTCTAGGTCTTCAGCCATCTATCTAGTTCATTTTACTAATACCTATGATAAAAGCCAACTCTTGTATTGGTGTGGAATTTGTGCTACCTTTTTAATATTCCTCTTTTGGGTGAACTGTTTTTCATTAGATGCTAGCAGCCTCAGTCTTGTTTTCTAATCATGTTAAAAAGAGACAGTGTATGGCTGGTTTTTTAGGAGGTGGGGGAAAGTCGGGGAGAGGGGGTGGAATCTTGCTACTAAGTAGCATCATAATGCTAGACATTCCCCTTCACTTTTCTGTGTCTTTTTCATTTGTAAAAATGTGCAGCCTTGACTAAAAGTTTAAATTCTCTTTCAGGTCTAAAATTGTTTTATTTTTCTTCCTTCCTTCCTTCCTTCGTTCCTTCCTTCCTTCCTTCCTTCCTTCCTTCTGTCTTTCTTTTCCTTTTTTCTTTGTATTTTCCTTCTTCCTTTCTTTCTTTTTTACTAAGAACTGGTCAGTTTTTATAAATTTGTGGGTTAGTTTTCCTCTGAAGCCAGGTGTACTTTAGTCAAGTATTACCTTGCTGTATTGTATTAGTTGGCCCCAAATGGCTTTTATTTTTTTTTTTTTTTTGTACTCTGTTTTGCTTATCTACGAACAGAGAAGAGGTGAAAAAAGCAGAAGGGGAAGCCATCAGGGTGGGACTACTTCCTTCGAACAATCAGGGCATATTTTATTGAAGAAAGGCTACGTGGTAAGGTTTCAAGTAGAGATGTCAATTTTATAGGCATGAAATCAAATTTAATGAATGTCTAAAATTGTTTTTGGGAAAAAATGATTGCAAGAAGTTAGGTCATTGGTTTTGTATAACCTACAAAAAGCCATTGTTTCTAACAATGCAAGTCTCATTAAAACCACTATAGAAAGATTTTACTCCCATTTCTGCTGCTGCCATCCTGTGTTAGGCCATGACCACCCACAATTTTTACTGGCCAGAGGTGTATTGACTTGATTGGTGATAAGATATCTCACAAGTCTGTAATATATGCCTCAGAGAGTTAATTCTGAAATCTCCATCCCCATGCCCATCTGTTATAATTCCCCTTATTATTTCTTACTCAGTAGATGTTCTCACTCTCATTTTCAATGAAATAAATATTTTCCTACTTTGAAACTAGTGATAGAATTCTAGAAATGAGTTTATTCAAAGAAAAAAGAGATATTGTACTATTGAAAGTTCCCTTTTCAAGAATCAGGTAACATTTGATGATCTTAGTCCCCCAAAATGGTAAATTATTATTCAAACTCCTGTAACTTACTTAAGTATGTACTTCCATACTATTAATAATTTTATGCTGACTCTTGGAGCCCATAATAATAATAATAATAATAGTAATAATAATGATAATAATAACTCACATTTATATAGTGTTTTAATGTTGCAAAGCATTTTACATCTGTTATGTTTATATATGTTATTTGATCCTGACAACAATCCTGGAGATAGATGTTATTGTCCCTGTTTTATATTTGAGGAAACTGAAGTAGACAACATTTAAATGGTTTGCCAGGATCTGAGGCTGAATTTGAACTCAGCTCTTTCTGAGTCCAGGTTCAACCTTGTATCTACTGAGCCACCTACCTGCACCAATAAAGGTGTGAAAATATGGGCATTTATTTCCCATTTGTCATAATCTGATTCCTACTGTTTTTGCTTTTCTGAAGCCATTCCCAGATACGAGGTTATATGTATCGATACCAGTGACAGAGTTCCACTTTCCAGTCTTTACTGCCTTTTTTCCCTGAGGATTATGGCTTGCCAAGGGCAAAGCCAGTCCTAGATAAAATGGTGAAATAATTTAACATAGCAGTAGGCTTGGGCACATGACTTTCTATCTCTGCTCTCTTTCCTCTTTCTCTGTCACTTCCTTTAAGGTTTTCAAAATTGGGAAATTAAAATTACATTACTCAAAATGTGTTTCCCCCCCCCCCCTCATTTCCCCAGCAATATAGACCAACATATGTCTAGTGAGTCTTCATTTGTAATAGAAAGGAAAGACTTTTCTAACCATAACCACTCTGTAGGGAATTAGGAGGGAAAAGGACTTTGAATATTTGAGCAAAGCTTTGTGGCAAATCTCTGACACATCCTGTTTCTTTTAATAATTATGTGGTCACATCTGTTGCCTTTGGCTTTCTGATGATCTGTGCCCCAAAACTTGTGAATAGAACCAGATTTTTTCCAGGACTAGATGTTTGCAACATATTTTCTGTATTTTGGCTAGCTCTTCTTTCCTGATTACAGAATTAGGAAAAAGTCTTTCTAGAAATAGTCAGATGTCTTCTTTATAATAAATCATATTGACATTTGTATGATCTCACTTTTAACTTTGAGAAAATTCCTCCTTTCTCATGGGGAAAGTGTGGGGTGAAGGCAGTGAGTGGAAAAATGCAATTTTTGCTGCTTTCATTCCCATATGTATGTATCTTTTTAGCTATACTTTCTAAATTTTTTTCATCCTTAATTGCTACATGCATCTAAATAAGCTTAAGAAATCCCAATTATAAAATGAATGTTTTTCACATAGGGACCTTGCATTCTAAAAGAGACATAGACTTTAAAACCATACATTTTTGTTACATTTCATTTGACATTTGTAGCTGTGATTTAATATGATTAGCTTTATGCTTTGGGAGTTAGGTTGGATCCCCCAAGAAATGACATGTATTTAAGATAAAACCAAAACAAACTATATAAACATTGATCTGGTTTTTAATTTTTTTATTATTCTGAACCTGACAAAAATACATATCAACCTGAACATCTCCAGGTACAAAGAAGAACAGGAAAACAAGATTCCATAGGGAACTATAAATCTCTGTTATGTATAGTTTGCATTTATTTTCAGATATGTAATAAATTTAACACAGTTTCAGAACTGCCCTGTTTATCTGAATCTCTCTTTGAACTTCCTTCTGTTTATCTAATGCATTTTTAAAAATTCAAGGATGCCTTTCTTCTTTTGGGGGACATCACTATCACTGTCCTCCTCTTCCTTCCAATTCTCCCCTCAGTTAAAAAAGAAATTCTCTCTTGTAACAAGCTTAAGTAAAACAGATTTCCCAGTTAGTTGTGCCTAAAAGAATGTCACATTTCATATCTACAATCCATCAGCTCTCTAGGGTTCAGTTATATAAAATTTTTTAAACTTAAACTTTGGTTATGTCTAATCAGACATATATTTTCATAGTTTTAGAGCTGAAAGGGACCTTGGAAGCCAGCTTGTTTAAACCTCCTTATTTTCAAAGGAATTAAGTGACTTATTCAAGTCACACAGAGAGTAACAGCCAGCTGTGATTCAAGCCCAGGTTCTCAGACTCCAGATCCAGCCCTCCTTCCATGGTCTTCATGGACAAATACAGGCCAAGAATGAGAGAGATCTGGGGAGTCTGGAAGTGGATTAGGATGCTCTTAATTCCTTAGTCTTGCAGTCCCACATTGGGTCTAGTCCAGCTTACCTGAGTAAGGCAGAATCTTGCAGTCTCAGCTCATGAGTGATGACAGCTCCCCAGGTGGCTCATGGGAATTGCAAGAAGTGGAGTAATACCATCTAGGGTGGGAGCAGGCAGGAGTACAGCTGCATGAGGGTTAATTGGCATTGCAATATGTCAGGTAGAGTGGAAGCTCCCCAAATAGTGGAGGGCTGAAGCATCACTCGTGGAATTGTCTAATTTTGTAGCTCTTTCCTTTGTCTTTCATCTTCCCTTTTCTAACTCCAGCCTTTAATTTTCACTCTTTTAAAAAATTAATTTATTTTAGAAGAAGCACTTCCATGTATACAGCAGAATATAAGAGATCAAAATATATAGCAATAAAATTCCATTTCAAGAAAGCCTCTGCAATAAATACTACATGTTTTGCTGAGAGCTATCCATCTTTTCTTTGCTTCCTTTTAGGTTTCTTTTGTTCTCTGCTGTACATTTTTACTTTGTTCTTCCCCCCCCCCTCAGAAAAAGGCTACAGTAAAGTACGGATATGTATACAGACAGATACATATACACATATGTGTACACACACCTATGTATACATACATATATACATATACCTATATACAAACATATATATACACATACATATACATACATACACTTACATATACTTGGATATCTACAATCATGCTTATATATAGATATATAGATATATACATTCATATGCATCTGTGTAAGACCATGCTATTCTTGTTCCTCCTCTGTTTCTTTGAGGATCTTCCTTTATGAGTATGTCTTTCCACATTTTTTAAGTCCACCAACTCATCATTTCCTACATCTCAGAAATATTGCAGCCTTATACTGTCTAGCTGTTTTAAATAGTCTAAAACAAAATCAATTAATATGGTAGACATCATGTAGTTTCCCTGTTTTACTTTTGATTAAATGTATTTTAGCTTTAACTTTGACTGAGATTGTGATCACTACACCTGCCTTTTTTCCCCTCATAAATTTTACTCCTGATCCTTATTTTATGTTTGTGTGTATCTCTTATTTCCTATCCCTTCTAACTTCTCTATTTATTCCTACTTGATACATTGCCCTCTAATTACTTAAGCTACCCTCACCTCCAAAGTTGTGTCCCTTTTCCTCTCTTTCCCACCCCTTCCCCTTATGTTCTTGTTTCTTTCTGAATTTAGAAGACTTTTATAACCATCCAAATATATATGCCATTCCCTATTTATCCTATTCCCAATAGACTCCCTTATATATCCCTCCCCATTTTCATTCTTAATAAAGATTGTAAGCAGCATTCCCCACATGTATGCTGCAAGCCCCTACTTTTTTTTCCCTTAGAGCTACAGTAGCATTTACCTTGAGGTTAGAAGGGGATAGAACCTGCAACCCAGACATTCATATCTTCTCACCCTACACTCAAACTGTAACTGATCCACTTTTCCCCCTATGCCTAACTTGTCCCATTACTCCTCTAGATAAATGCATACATGCCAAGTAGGAATCATAGAACTAGGGTTACTCCCTTTTAGTCTTATTAATTTTCTTATTTATAGAGACTGTCCAATTGTTTGAACCTACCCGAACTTGTTAACTTATCTGTTGGTACTAGTTATCCAGGCAATCCAGATTTTTTTTTTTTTAGTTTGGTTGATGCTATCATAGGAAAAAGGATGATTGTGTCTTTCTGTGCGAGAAAGAAAAGTTGCTTTCTATGTTATTTTTGGCATCCCAGACTCAGTCTGGTTAGTGGGAATAGCTCAGAACTGCCATAATTGGAGCACATGCCAAAGTAGCAGTGATTGTGTTGATCATGAAACATTTAAGCTCAGATCTCTCATGGTTCTCTTCCTCAGACAGCAGTACTAAACTTCCCTGTGCTGCAGAGAAAATGTTTCCCAGCCCACAGATTTGCAGTTAATAAGTATTATAAGAGACAGAGAATTCAAATAAAGTATTTCAAGGGTTATAACAGTCTAGAGGTGCCTGCTCTGTTCAATCAGCTGATGAAGATAAAAAATGACAGTAGGGAAGCATAAGAAAGCCTTTTCCCTTCATCTCTTTCATGCTTCTTTGCTATGAATTTTGTAGGTTCAGGTCTCCTAAAGGGAATGCATCCCTGCTTTTTTCTGGCTGCAACTTTTTATCCTCTGATTCTTTTTGGACCCTTATCTAGGTAGCTAACTAGATTTGTCAAATTGTACCAACTTCCAGTATCAAATTTGAGACTGTGATGGAAGCTATCATAGTAAGAATAATTATGAGACTTTGAACTTTTAAACAAATTCTCATTGTTTTCCAGAGGGACTAATTAAACTTGCATTGTTATGCAAACATTGATTAAAGACAGAAAAAAAATAGATGGGAAATTTTGTGAAAAAAAATGATCAGAGCATGAAATCCTACGGTGGCAAAGCCAAAATGAAGAAACATTACCATGAGAGCTCCTTTTAAAGCTCTTTTATTTTTCTTTTTTAATCTGCCTTTGCATACTTGGTTTTGTCAGAGATGAGAAGTGATGAATCTACAAGAGTTGTCTCTTATTCCCAGGACTCTAATATTTCCCCCCTCAACTCTTGTTCATTTTCTTTTGTGCTTTCATTTTTTTCCTACTATTCTCTTTAAATATCTTCAGTTATGGACAAGTAATTGCTTAGATAACTGATAAACTCTAAGATTAATTTAAGTTGTTTGCTTCTAAAAACAGAATATTTATAAGTTTTGTTACTTTCCTGTGTGAGTTGCTTTGTTTATATAAAGATAATTTCTTTCCAAGTTTAATTTTTAATTCCATGTGACCTTTAAGTTTTAGTTGAAATATGGACCATAAATGAACGTACATCATACTTTTAATATGACATGGTGTTTAACTAAAGTTCAATTTTTCTTTTTAAAGGAATCAGCAGGAGGGGATCTTCAGTCTCCTTTAACACCAGAAAGTATTAATGGGACAGATGATGAAAGAACTCATGAAGTGACACAAAACTCAGAACCAAGGGCTGAACCAACCCAGAATGCATTGCCATTTTCACATAGGTACAGATTCGATTCAAGCATCATGATTAAGTAACGAATGTGTGGTGTGCTTTTACTTTGCATACGTTTGAGAAGGTATAATAACATTGAATGAAAATTCCATGTTGAGTCTCCTTTATTTTTCAAAAGGTCCAGTTTCTATTTACCCACAAATGAAATACCATAAAAGCTCACTAATTTGGAATTTAAATTCAGCTGAGTTGAGCTAAAGTTTACTTTTGTACTATCTATGCAGAAAAGATTTGCTGAGCAAATTAATATAAGATTTCAGTGAAACTGAATATGATTGTGATTCTTAGTTTTTTAACATGGTGCCCAGAGGGTTCAGGTTTTACTCTATGTGCTTAATTAAAAACTTGCATTGTTATGCAAACTTTCTTGAAAACAAAATTATGATTGTCTGTTCTTTACAGATTTGTCTGAATTAATGAGGATTTGTAGTATTGTTTTCAAAAGTGATTTTCATAGAGAAAAAAAGCTAGTTGAGGTTTGAGAACTTATATAGTGATTTTTTTGTTTTACTCTAGAGATTCTTTTACTAAAAATAATATTGAAATACCTTTTTAAGAGAATTGAATGCTTTTAAAAATATCAGATCAATTTTTACTTTTCTACCCAGCCAATAACTGACCAAATGTGATAGATAGCTTTAGGAGAGTTAGAGAACTTCTGTGAAGTTAATATGAAGTAGACACTTGTATTATTCAGTTTTAAGGAAGTACTTCTCTTGCCACAACCTTAAAAGAGGTAATATATTTAAAATTCATAGAAATGGTATAAGTGTTTTTGCTTTGTTGCTCATTAGTCCCTTTGAGGACATTAAAATTGAATTCTTATCTATGGTATAACACTTTGGTTTGCATGCTATGGAATGGGCTAGACATGAAAATAAAATATTCTAAATGAAAGCTTTTTACAAAGTACATTCTCTGAATTTTAGTTTGATTAAGTTGAAATTAGAATAAGACTAATAAGACTAGCCTCATTGGCTTGCCTCTATGTAGCTCAGTCTTGAAGTAATTCTAAATCAGGACCAGAGGAAGGAAAGTCTTGTACTTTTGTAGTCAGTCATGTCTTAGACACAGAAGTCTTTTTAAGAAGTTGTAAAATACCTATTAGGTTTGGGGAGAAAAAACGGATAACTACATTTTTGTTAAGAATTTTGCGTAATGCAACAAATGTAGTTGAGTGGTTGTGTATTCTTATATTTTGAACTGTTCTCAGTAAACTTTTTTTGCCGGAAAAATTGTGTTGCATGAAAAAGAAGTTTCTCTATTGATTTCTACTTAACTGTCGCTGTTTAACTTGTCATATGATGTTTTTGAATGTTCAATTGGAAATGAACAAAAGAGGGAGACTCTTAATATTTGAGTGGGCTGGGGTTTTTTCTTTTGTATAAAATATATTAATTGGGATGATTGGGAAGGGAAAATCCCACATCCTCTAAAGTGTAGTTCTTAAAGTTCTTGCCAACCTTGCCTATGGGATGGGTAACATAGCTGCCCTAGACATAGTTAATTATTAGCTTTCTTTTGCTGGTGTTTAAATGAGCTGTGTGAATTAACACTTGTAGCATTCTGAAGCTAGAAACTGCTAATTCTTCCTGGCACTTATTTGCTTTCATGTACCCCTAGTTTGGGGAACATTTTTAGTGTTCTACCTAGGTTCCATTTTCTATATTGCCAGCTAGAATTGGCCTTCTGCTAGTGACATTTTATATGCCAGGGAGTCTCGCTAGCATGTGGTCACCTTTTCTTTGATGTAGCACCATCTTAACTAGAATAAACTGCAGTTTAGCCACGGATGTGTTGTCCTGCTTACAGGAGCCATTTAATTGTTTTCAATCCCAGCATAGTGTATATTTCTGCCGTGCTTGATTTTGAATGTCCATCTTAAATGGAAATAGCTTTGCAGATATAGAAGGGCTAAAGTAAAACTTTGATATTCATTTTCCCTAAAAATCTTTTTTAAAAAAATTCAGAATCTTGGTAAAGTATGGCAGATGTGAAGCCTCTCACTTCAGGTAGCATTTAATATTAAGGGGCCACATTTGACTACGCTACTTAAACACATAGCACAAATAATTTTAAATTCACTTTTTACTGTCTTTCCAAGCATATCTTTTACAAGACATGATCTTTGATTTGATTTTTTTTTATATAAATCAGAATAGAAAGCTGTTCAAAAAAGGATTTTTTTTTTTTGCTTTAAAGTCTAAAAAAGTGAGATGACAATGTTTTTGTATGGATGTTTTGTTTCTTATAGCTGGTATTAGGTTCATAGGATGGGGTAGAGCTAGAAGGAACCTTAGAGATGGAATTCAAAGTCTTAATTTTAACAAAAGAGAAAACTGAGGTCTGAGGTCATATGGTTAATGCCAAACTTAGGACTAGAATAAAAATCTAAAAAGCAAAAAAAAACCCCACCGTATTTAGTGTGTATAATATCCAATTTCTTTCATCTGTTGACTTTGATGGTCAATTCTGATTTCTTTTTTTCAATGCTAACTGGTCTGAATTTTGCTTCTTTTCTCTATCCTGACCCATACATGACACATACTGATAGTATGACCTTGAGCAAGTAGCATAACTTGTAAACCTTCTAGACAAGTTTCTGAAACTAGAAATTGCAAAGAAGTTGCTGAGCTGTTGGTAGAGGTAGTTTCTTCATCTGAGAGTGTCCTACAGCAATGAAATTGAAAGTACAGTCTTTCTCTATTCTGACCCATTCCTCTGTGAAGTTACTAACCAGTAATACATACAGGATGCCAGTGTGTACAATAAGAGAAGCAAAAGGGGGAAGCAACAGCCTACCTTTTGGGGAGGGGAGGTGGCCCCAAGAATCTAAGCAATCCCACATGGAATTCCATTCCATCTAAATTTCTAATCTTTTTCAAAACAACTTTTAATTTGAAAGGCTTATTACCTTTGAGTTTAAGCTGACATCGTTTGACTTACTTGCCAAAGAATATTAACTACTTTGTGACTCAGACTCTCCAGTAAGACTCCAGTTGGAATTGTTTCTTAATTTCTAGAGCTGTGAGCATGTTCAGAGGTTATGGGGAAAACCTATTTTGAAAGATTTCCAGAGGAAGATTTTTAGGTTTGAAGTTATTTTTCTGACACCATCGAAGTTGTTATAAAAACTTTGTGGTAGGGGTGGCTAGATGAAACAGTGAATAGAGTATCAGCCCTGGAGTCAGGAGGACCTGAGTTCAAATTCAGCCTCAGACACAAAATGAGCTTTGTTGACCTTGAGCAAGTCACTTAACCCAATTGCCCTGCCCTCCTCCCTTAAAAAAAAAAAGCAAAAAAAACCCTTTGTGGTAAATTTAGCTGTCATCTTTCACATGTCAGTATTTCCATGTAATTTATTCAATGCAATTTTATGATCCTCAAATATGCAGTATTATAGCTGCTGTTATATAGCATTTTAAGAATTTGGAGCAGACTTACTAGTATATATTAATTATTCAAGAAGCTATTTTTGTATTGGTAGTTTTAATTAGAATTTGATGAATTTCCTTAGTGGAACAGGTTCTTTTAACCACTACTTATAGTTAACTCTCAAGATACAGACAGTGTGCTTTCAGATGGTGCTGTTCAGTTTTATGCATTTTGTTAGTGCCGCATGTATATTCTATTCTGTAAATAAAATAATAACTTTCTGCCAGTCCACATGTCTCCTACAGTTTTCATTAAAGGATATACACAGAAACTTCACTTTCTAGTAGACTGATCTTGCTTTAGTCCTATGCAACAAAAACTTTACTAACAACTTTGAAATAGGATAGGTTTTATTCCACTCACAACTCTGGTTAATTTTTAGGGGGTTTGTTAATTTCACGTTTGCAACTGGATTACTCAATTTAAATGTTTTTTGACAAGAATTATTAATTTAATTGTCATTTGGGGCAATTTAAAATAAAAATTTTATTGTGAATACTATACACTCTGCTACCTAAGATTATTATTAAATTATTATTATTATTATTGTTAATCATGTTGTTCTAACTTAAACAAGGAGTGCAGGGATGGCTAATGTGAAGCTCTTTTTTTTTTTTTAGCTCTTTTCTACAATTATTTACACCAGTTTCCTTATTTTTATTAATAGCAAATGGAAATCAGTTTCTGCACTGAGACATTACAGCAGCCACACTCTTTGCCATCATACTCATACTGCAACAGAAATGAATAAACTAGCAGTATGTGAACTGTGACATTTCATTAAGAAGTTTCCGTTATTAAGATTTAATTATAGATTATTTATAACCAAAGCTATCAAGTTCATAAGAGAAATGAAAAGAATTATAAATGAGTTAAAAAATTATTTTCTACCAAGCACCTCCACCAACTATTGGATTAGGATCTCTTCATCCAAAATCATGGCAATAGTTGAGAGATTATTGGTTCTGAATTTGACCTATATCTGTCACCATCCCCAAAGAAGCATTTAGTCAGCATTCTTTCTAGGGCTGTATAAAGTCAGTTAAAGCTTCTGGCCCTTGGGAGCTCATAGGCTGACGAGGAATTTTATAAAATCTAAATTAAGAAGCGGTGAGAGTAAAAAGACCTTAATCCTGTTTTCCAATAAAGCATTTCATTTTAAAGCCTATTTTGTTTCTACTTTGATTAATTTTTTTAGAACTATAAAAGGCTCTGAGTGATGAAGTATTAATATCTATTAAAATAGTCAGTGGGTCAGCTAGGTAGCACCATAGTGCATAGAACACCAGGCCAGGAGTCAGGAAGATTCATCTTCCTGAGTTCAAATTTGATTTCAGACTCTTACTAGCTGTGTGACCCTGGGCAAGTCACTTAACCCTGTTTGCCTCAGTTTTCTCATCTGTAAAATGAGCTGAAGAAGGAAATGGCAAATCCCTCCAGCATCTCTGCCAAGAAAGCCTCAAATGGAGTTACAAAGAGTCAGACATGACTGAACAACAGTAACACAATAAAATATTCAGTATCATAAGGAGAAAATAATTTCATCAGTCTTCATAGGAAGATGACCTTACTGATCCATTATCAGTAGTGTATGTACTTCAAGTTGTTTCTATAATAGTTGACGAGTGTATATTTATCCGTCAATATACCTTCATCTCAGTCTTCTTGTGATACGTTATTTATTTTGATTTAACTGCATTTTGTAAATATTTTATTGGTCCTTTAAAAAATTCATATTAGTTATTAAAATGAAAAGTACCATGCACGTGCACACACACACACACACACACACACACACACACACACACACACACACACACTGATATAACCTTCCTTTACAACAAAGAAAAACAAACAAAGATTACCTAATTCAGTAATGGCATCTGACATTGTAAGGAGCCTTATTCCCTAAAGGCTTCTCAATTGTGAGGATGGAACTATTATTATTATCCATTTTCTGGTACCATTATTAATTTGTCAGTTTCTCACAGTTCAATTTCCTTTAAGTTTATATTGTTTTTATATATGATATTCTTTTGATTTTACTTATTTTGCTATTTTTCTGTTTATATAAATCTTTTTTTTTTAATTTTAATTTATTTTCTTGGTTACATCATTCATTTCCACAAGGTTTTGA
>CM053594.1:323236491-323265061 GCA_028646575.1 Pseudocheirus occidentalis
GTACAAAAATATTTATTATAGCTCTCTTTGTGGTGGCAAAAAACTGGAAACTTAGGGGATGCCCATCAATTGGAGAATGGCTGAACAAGTTATGGTATATGAATGTAATGGAATATTATTGTGCTATAAGAAATGGGAAGGAGATAGACTTCATATTTACCTGGAGAGGTTTATACGAATTGATGCAAAGTGAGAAGAGTAGAACCAGGAAAAATTTGTACACAGTCACAGATACATCATATGTGTGATGACCAACCTTGATAAGCTAGAGTGTTCTCAGCAATGCACAGTTAAAAGACAACTCTAAAAGTCTCAGAATGGAAGGAGATACCTACACTCAGAGAAAGATCCAGAAAGACCAGAATTTAAATGGAGACCGAAGCAACACATGCTATTGTTCTTTTCCTTGTTTGGTTCTGATTCTTTTGTTTCTTTTTTTCTTTTCCCATTATTCACTCCATTGGTTACAATGCTTCTATACAAACTATTGTACAGTGTGAAAGTATTTGCAGATCCCATACATGATTGTGTGCCACCATGGGCGGGGGGGAAGAAAATCTGAAACTCAAGTGATTCTGTAAATGAATCTTGTAAACTAAACGTGAATAAACAAGTCAATAAATTAAAAAAAATTTTTTAGTTCCAAATTCTCTCCCTCCCATTCCTCTCCCATTCAGAAAGCAAACAATATATCAATAATAATGTGAGGTCATGCAAAACATATTTCCTTATTAGCCATGGTGAAAAAAACCCATCAAAACAATAAAAAGCAAAAAACATAAAGAAATTGAAGAAAAAAATGTATGTTTCAATATGAACTAAGAGTTCACTAGTTCTCTCTCTGGAGGTGGATGACATTTCATCATGGATTCTTTGGAATTGTCTTGGCTCATTGTATTTGTTAGAGTAGCTAAGTCTTTCACTGTTGATCATCTTCACAATATTGCTACTATTGTGCATAGTGTTCTTCTGATTCTGTTCATTTCATTTTGTATCAGTTTATATGTCTTTCCAGGTTTTTTCTGAAAGCACCGTGCTCCTCATGTCTTAGAGCACAATAATATTCCATCACAATAATACACCACAACTTTTTCAGCCATCCCCAAATTGGTGGACATCCCCTCAATTTCTAATTCTTTGCCACCACAAAAAAAGATTTGCTATAGGTATTTTTGTATATGTGGATCCTTTCCCCATTTTTATGATCTCTTTGGGATACAGCTCTAGAAGTGGTATTGTTGCATCAAAAGGTATACACAGTTTTTGACCCTTTGGGTATAGTAACAAATTGTTCTCCAGAATGATGGGACCAGTTCACAACTCCACCAACAGCTCCTCAATGTCTCTACTTTTCCAAATCCCCTGGAAGATTTGTCATTTTTCATTTTCTGTCATGTTAGCCCATCAGGTGGGTATGAGGTAGTACCTCAGTGTTGTTTCAATTTGCATTTCTCTAATTATTAGTGATTTATTATTATTGTTGTTGTTCTTTATTCTCCAAGAGGACCAATGACATCAGGGAGGTGATGTCTTGACTTTCAAGTGAATTGGAAGCCAGGAAGACTCATCTTCCTGAGTTCAAATCCAGCCTTAGATACTTAGTACTTATGTGACTCTGGGTAAATCACTTAACCCTGTTTGCCTCAGTTTGCTCATGTATAAAATTAGTTGGAAAAGGAAATGGCAACTACCACAGTATTAATGATTTAGAAAATTTTATGTGACTATTAAAAGTTTTGATTTCTTCTTTTGAAAACCCCTGTTCATACCCTTTAACCACTTATCAATAGAGATATGTTTAGCTTTTAAGGCATTTCATGACCTGATCCCAACCTATCTTACCAGTCTCATTGGACATTACTCTCCCTCTTACATTCCACAATCCAAACAAACTGGATTTCTCTTTGTTCCTCACACACTCCCTTCATCAAACTGCTTCATATGAAAGGGGAACACCATAAAGAGACTGTACCTTACATCAGGCACTAGAGATACAAATATAATCATAAGCTCTGCCCGTAGTCCCTACTCACAAAATGTTATGATCAGTTTTGATGTGGCCAGAACACCAAGCTGAGGCTTTTGCTGTGTTCAGTGGTCACCACCAAAGGCAGAAGGGGTTCTTCCTTCCTAAACTGAGGCCTTGAGATCATGTCCTTTTCTTGGGACTTCTCCCTGGCGCACCTGCCCCATAGTCAAGTGAAATAACTTGAGTTATTTACAAATCTATTTAGAACATCAGTATCTTTCACCACAGTGTGTGTACACATGGATTAGAGGGACATGGATTATTCCTAGTTTAACTCATTTTTAACACAAGGATCGGGGTTTAATATTTGCCTGTGTCTCACCCCCAGGGTGACAACTTTCTAATTCTTAGCCTGATCTTCAGGGCCAAATCTTAGTTTCAAGCTACATTTAGTAGTCTACAATTAAAGCTAAAGTTCTCTCTCTCAGCAGAGTTTTCATGACATGTGGCTGGGTTTCCTGGAATTTCCAGATCAAAAGTGCACTTCTAATCCTCTGGCCTCATCAACAACTCTAATAACTGGCAGATTGTTGTTGTTCATCCTCTATTTTCAAAGAGGATCAATGACATCACAGGATGATGTCTTGACTTATGGGTGAATTGGATTTAGGGGAGGCACAGTCACATGAAGTCTCACTCTGTATTCCAGAATCATTGAAGTCCAGTGGCAGGGCAAAAGTCAGGATGACTGGTGATGGTCTGAGATGCAGTAGATGACCTTGGTGTCTTTGATGTCTGATCAAGCCATAAGGGCTCCATGGCATCTGCTTCAGCCACTTTCCTGGTCCTTGAAAGAAATTGTTCTTATCTGCGCATTCTGCCAGAAGTCCTCATATCCCATAAATTTGCTCACAGGTTTGGTGCCTGTTGATTACTTCCAACCTGGTTTAGCCTATCTGCCAAGATTTTACTGGAATGGGGCCACTGCATATGCTATAGTTTCTTGGAGCCACAGGTGAGAATCGGTAGAAAGGTAGACAACAAAGGTAGATGAACAGCCCTGAAAAGGGCTTGACAAGCCTTCCCACCAGAGATGCTGGTCTTCCCTGAACGCCCAATACACTTGGCAGACTATAGTCAATAAAAGCTTGTTGACTTGTTGGCACATAGCCCAGTGCAATGCCTACCACAGTGGTTCTCAACCTTCCTAATGCCTTGACCCTTTAATACAGTTCATGTTGTGGTGACCCCCAACCATAAAATTATTTTCATTGCTACTTCATAACTGTAATTTTGCTACTGTTATGAATTTTAATGTAAATATCTGATATGCAGGATGTATTTAAACTGAACATAACCCACAGGTTGAGAACCACTAGGTACCAGAAGCTTCTCTGCTCTCATGGAATCATAGATTGTAGGATCAGGAAGCAAAAAAAATTAGGCATAACAAGAGAGGATCTGTTCTTTCTCTTCCAAAAAGTCTCTGAAAATAATAGAAGATATGAATATATGACTGCTAAAGCAGGTATGTGACATAGATATAAAAGGTAGCATCACAAAAAAGTGAGAGAAATATACAGAAAAAAACTACCTGTCAGATCTATGTATAGGAAAAGAGTTCATGATCATTTAAGGAGATAGAATGGATAATTGTGATTACATAAAATTTACATTTTTGTACAAAAAAATCTAATTAAACTGAGATTAAAAGAGAAACAATTAACTGAGAAAAACTTTGCACCCATTTTCCCTGATAAAGCTCTCATTTACAAGATATATAAGGAACTGATTTACATTTATAAGCAAAAGAACCATTGTCTGATTGATAAGTGGTCTAAGGATATGAACACATAGTTCTGTTCAATTCAATTCAATAGTACTTATTATTTGCCTGGTATCTGCCAGGTGTGAGGGATTCAAGGATGAATTGTTCTCAAAAGATGACTGTGTATCCATTAGCAATTTGAATAAGTAAAGGGAGCATTGAAGTACCTAGGTGGATAGAGTGCTAGGCCTAGAGTTAGGAAAACTCATCTTCTTGAGTTAAAGTCTGGCCTCAGACACTAGCAGTGTGACCTTGGGCAAGTCACTTTACCCTGTTTGTCTCAGTTTTCTCATCTGTCAAATGAGTTGGAGAAGGAAATAGCAAACCACTTCAGTATCTTGGCCAAGAAAACCCCAAGTGTGGTCATGAAGAGTGGGACACAACTAAAGGAAGGTGACTGAACAACAACAAAAAGGGAGAATAATAAGGGAAGAAGCAGAAGCAGATATGCAGAGCATGAGAAGTAAAGGTAGATGAACTTTTTATTGTATAACCAGAGCATATTAGAGCTGAGAAGTACTTTTCAACACAACTAGTGTAGGATGTCACCCGAATTCCAGCCTCAGGTGTGAGCAAAGATGTGAAAGAAAGAGAGGAAGAGAGTGAGAGAGAGAGAGAGAGAGAGAGAGAGAGAGAGAGAGAGAGAGAGAGAGAGAGACATAGCCAGACAATGTGGGTAGCTCAAGGAAGAACCATGAACTCTGTTTATTGATGCTTGGACCAAGGTTTTTAAAGATCCAAAGGACAAAGATTTATGTATTCTCACCAATAGACTTAGTTTTTCACATCCTGGGATATTGTCATAGTTTTATTATTTCAAAGATCTACCACATCCTGGAAGTAACCTCAGATACAATCAAACTTTCTGATTTCTAGGCTCCAAGAGTCTGGGGCAGCTCATCAGGTCCTTGGGAAGTCAATCAACATTAACAAAGAGAATGCAAATCAGAGCAGACCTCCACACATCTAGGTCTTTGTAAATCATTGTCTTGAATCTGCTATACCTTGGGACCTAAACAGGAAAGGCTTGTCTTTTTTAAGTATCTGAAGCTTTGAGAATTTTAGGTACCAAAAGTCTTTGGAAATCCAACAGGTCTTTGGAAGTCAGTTAACATTTTAAAGGCATAGACAAAGATGATGTGAATGAGAGCAGGTTTCAAAGCTTCTAGGTTTGTTTAAAACAAATCTATGCCAAAACTGCTTCTCCAAGGCATCTGCATGTGAGCTGACCCCCAAGACCAAATATTTTGGCTTGCTTCAAACTAGGCCATTGTTACATTTTACAGGTGAGGAAACTGAGGCTGGAAGAAGGAGGGCAACTTGTCCAAGTTAAGTCTAAGCTAGTAAGTGGCAGAGCAGTGACTTAAACCCAATTTTAAATCAGGGAAGAAAAACAGGGAGACCAAAAAAAGTCACCAGATAAGAAAATGAGAGAAAAAAAAATTCTATGGTAGAAAACTGAAACATTTTCAAGTTCTACCCACTTTTTCTATCAAAAGGAAAAATTTTCAATAAATTTTTAAAAAAATCAATACAGTATTAGATATTATGCAACCAAGTCTATCTTTACAATGAAATCATTTTTACAAATTTAATTAATTAATTAATTTTCTTGTTTACATCACTCATTTCCATGAGATTTTGAGTTACAAATTTTCTCTCCATCTTTCCCCTACTCACCACCTCAAAACAGCCATTCCACTGTATAACCCCTCCCCCAATCTGCTCTCTCCTATATCCACCCCCTTGCCCCTCTGACTTTCTGGTAGGGCAGGATTGTTCTCCCTACCCCAGTGCTCATACATCTTAATTCCCAGTTGTGTTTGCAATGAAATCATTGCCAGAATCTTTAGATGAATTTAAAACGGCTTCAATGTTTGTTTTTTTGAAATTATATAACAAAACTAAAAAAAATTCTCTTTGAACACATAGTTTAAGACAAAGGCAACAACAGTAATTAGATTTCAAAGTATTTTGGGGGGCAATTAAGGCATAGGATGCATGGATGTTAACATGGCAAAAATATTGTTAATGGAAAATATTTTTAATTAACCATAATGCTTATATGGGGAAAATATTGAGTCTGATTTGAGAAAGTACAAGAAGGGAGCTAGATGTCAATTGATCCAGGAAGATACAGTTGGATGGGGCTTATGGGCAGCGCTGACTTGAGACTGTGATTCAGAAGCCGAGTTGTTTTCCTAGAGAGCTATAGAATAGTCCACAATTATAAGCACCTTAGCTCAGTGCCTGACATGTAGTAGGTAATTAATAAATGCTTATTTTGTCCCCCCCCCCCTCACGCTTCCATAGCTTCACAGTGGCCAGGCTCATTTTATTCCTCTTCAGTGCCTCTTCTAAAGGCTGTGTTCACAAACTATTTCTGTGTATAAGGGTAAAAAGCGTTGTTCTGTCATTTTTTAAGTGGTGTCCAATTCAATGTGATTCCATTTGGGATTTTCTTGGCAAAGATACTAGAGGGATTTGCCATTTTCTTCTCTAGCTCATTTTACAGATGAAGAAACTAAGACAAACAGGGATGAATGACTTGCCCAGGGTGGCACAGCTAGTTAGTGTCTGAGGCCAGATTTGAACTCTGGAAGAAGAACCTTCCTGACTCCATACCCCTAGCTGTCCCTTGGGGAAACTGTATTCTTGTTAATAGCTGCACACTAGCTGTGTGTAAATTAAGCCACTTAACCTTTGTTTCCCTCAGTTTCCTCATCTGCAAAAAAATGGGGATAATAATAGTACCTACTTTGCAGGGTTGTTGTGATGGTCAAATGAGATAACTGAAAGGAACTTAGCACAGTATTTGGCACATAGCATTATTATGGAAACCACAGAAATCCTTTTTAGTTCATATCTGTGATTTCATTGATACAAAGAATTCCCTCCATTAATACAGACGGACAATTTTCCTGCAGTTTATAGATGTCTAGGAAGTTAAATGACTTGCCCAGGGTCACACACTCTAGGTATGAGAGACAGGATTTGAACTCAGTTCTTGGTGACTCCAAAGTTGGCTGCCTATCCATTATTATTTTTTTTTATAGGGGGAAGGTAGGACAGTTGGGGTTAAGTGACTTGCCCAAGATCACAGAGCTAGTAAGTGTGTCAAGTGTCTGAGGTCGAATTTGAACTCAGGTCCTCCTGTCTCCAGGTCCAGTGCTCTATTTACTGAGCCACCCACCTGTCCCCTGCCTATCCATTTTGTCATGTTGCTTCTCATGGAATTTCTTAAGCACCTTAAATTACATTCCCTCTCCCTGTAGAAATATGTAAGATTCTCATATCATGTGTAGCTAGTGGCATGCCTGTCTATTTTGGAGATAGAGAAACTGATATAAGGGTCCAGATGATTTTTCTCCATACTTTGTATTAATATTAGCTAACATTTATATAGTGTTTTAACGTTTGCGAAAGCAACTAACCTTGAACCCCACTCTTCCTGATTCGAGTCCAGCACCCTATTCACTGCACCAACTAGCTGCTGCTGGTTTTATTTAGCATGTTTTCAAACTCAAAAAGCAAATCACCAAGTCAATCTCACCAGTTCTGAGTCATCACAAGTGAAATGGAGAGTGGCACTGATGCCATCTGCTGGGAGTTGTCAGAACTACAGGCTGAGCCTTACACTAAAACCTTACACTCAGCCAGCTGGGAAGGCTACCTAATACGTGACTATTTGAGCTTACTGGTGAATGACATTTTTCATGAAATTTGTTTTTCCTTAATTTTAAATAAAACTGTCTTTAAATTTTGTGAATTGTGGGATTGCAAAGGGAACTGGTGTTGTGAGCACTATTGATACAAATTTTGTAAGTGAATTTTTAAAAAGGCATTTATCAGTTACTTACTCCATTCCAGGCATTGTGCTAAGTCCTGGGGATACAAATACAAGATTCAAGACAGTCCCTTCCCTCAAAGAGCTTATGTTCTAATAAGGGGATGGTGGACATGGGAAGAATATTTTGGTCTGGGAACACACATGGATGTTAAGCAGCATCATAGGGCAATTTATTGATTATTACCAGGAATGATACTGTTAATTTGGATACAATTCCCAGAGTAGGATTCAGTTTTCCTATCCATAAAATGAGAAGCTTAGACTACCTGGTCTCTGAAAACTGAGATTTTTTTTTCTATTTCAGATACATCCTAAGTACCCATGTTGAAGGTGGGTCAGAGAGATTGAAAGGAAAAATTAAAGTTAGATATATTATTAGATGCAATTAATATGACCCAAAAGATAGAAACACAAACCTGTTCAGTTGAGGCATGTATTTCCTTTTACTTAATCAATTTCCTTATACTTATCAATTTGATCATCTTCCCAACAGCACCACAAAAGAAATGAGAAAAGCCTCATTGTCACTAATAAGTAAACTTCAGAAACATTTTGTTTTTTGTTTTTAAAGATCCATTTTTTATTTAATTTGAGAGTAAGCTTACCAATTATGAGTGCCAATGGACCCAAAACACATGGATATACACATTATATTAGGCTACTGAAGATTTGAATTTTTGTTTCTGAAAGAGTTCCTTCAGTTGCTGGTCAGTTGTGGTCACCTTCTGCTGCATTAGCTCAGCTGTTCCTTTGGTCACTCCCCAGGCATCAGGTTTGGACATGGAAGGACAGTATAGCCTACCAGAAGCCAGAGGCAGAGACTCGCAGTACTCTCTCCTTGCCCTGCGTGAAAGAAAGAAATTGTTGATGGGATGAGCTCTCTCTCTCTCTCTCTCTCTCTCTCTCTCTCTCTCTCTCTCTCTCTCTCTGTGTTTAAGAATCCATTTTATGGTCTGGGTTTTAGGTAGTGTTATATGAAGCATACTTAGGAAAATTTGCTGGTCTTGGCAGATAAAAGTTTGTGTATTTTTTTTCTAAGCAAACTTTGGTTTTGATTCTAGCACAAATTCAGGGATAAAAAAAACCAGCCCCAATATTTTCCCTACACAAGTTATAGTTTATTAACCATTTAAAATTTTTTTGCCATATTAACATATCAATACATCCTAAGTCCCAACTATCTATAACTCCCAAACTTGTTGAAGCCTAATTAATTGTGGTTGCCTTTGGTTTAAGGTCCCTCTTCTATTCTGGGTAGAACATTAGGATGCAAAATGAATAACTATTTTCTTATTGACCTTTGTATAAAAAGGGCAACACATCTGAAGTCAGAGAACTTGGGTTCAAATCCTGCCTGTGACGGGTAGCACTTAAATCTTCCTGCCGTTTTCTTCAAATGCAAAATTGGTGGTAGGAAGTGAGGTAGTGGGGCAGACTAACTGTCTTCTGGAATTGTTTTCAGTTCTAAATTATGATCCTAATATAGCCCCAAGTATTTAAAAATTAATTAGTTTTATCATGTTCAAATCTTTATAACCTAAAATATTCCCATTAATATTTGAATATCTACTGTTTGCATGGCAGTACCAAAGCATGCGATCACATCATTCAGCTACGACTTGTTGAAAAACCCAATAGCCTTTAAGTCTTTGATAGTCATCATTTTCTAAAGGAGTTTTTATGAAAATGGTTCCATGAAATAACTTGGACCTGGTAAAGGGGAGAAAATATGGCGGCAACTTCTCATGATCATCTAATAATGTAGAACCAGCCTTTAGATATAACAGGCATGTTTATATGGGGCTTCAAAAATTCTCCAGTATTTTCCCAGAGAATCAGTTCTAGCAGTCATTTAGGCCAGACCAGGTCACCAGAACCCTGTAACCAATTTAAAATGAGGAAGAGAGAGTAGTAAAATGTACTTGCCTAGCTCTAATCCAGGGCTTGGTGTGCATGCTCAAACCATTCCCCCAGCTTCCATGTTTTTCAGAAGCACCAGACAGGAAGACCTTTTCTGGAGCTAGCTCCTCAGCAATTGCTCTGATGTGATAAGGCTCAAATCTGCAGCAGCCCCCAATATACTTGACACCCAAGTTGTAGGCTTCTCTGGCATATTTCTGAATATCCTATCTAGTAGCAACTCTGGGTTCCAGACCTGTAAAGGAAATGGTTTTACTTTAACTTCAAGAACATCCTTAATGAGGATAAATCTTGAAAAAAAGAATCAGATTACATTTTTAAATTTAAAAAATCTGATTAAAAAATAAATCTAAGCATTTTGCCTAAAATAATGTTTTACCAAAGCCAGAAACATAATTGAAGAATAATTTTTAATGAATTACAAATTCATTAGTCAAATACATTTGACTAACAATTGAAAATACCAAATTTCTTCCCTATTTCCCCCCTCTTCCCTTCTAACAACCATCTCTTATGATAAAAGATTAGAAAAAAGAGAATGAAGGGAAAAAAACCCAGAAAAACCTATCAATACATTGAAAAAAGAAGACATTATACTTCCTATGCAATGTTCTACACCTATATGTTCCCTGTTCCTGTCCTCCTGATCTTTGCAAAGGAGTTTGGGGATGAGTTGATGCCAAATTCCTTTTTAAAAAATGGGAGTTTTTTTGAGGCAATTGGGGTTAAGTGACTTGCCCAGCTAGTAAGTATCTGATGCTGGATTTTAACCCAGTTCCTCCTGATTCCAAGGCTGGTGTTCTATCCATTGTGCCACTTAGCTGCCATAAACTTATGAAGTATTGAATGATAAGTTACTTTAGTTAGTAGGATCACAGATTCATAGTTGGAGAGGATTTCAGGCCATCTGGCACAATCCTCTTATTTTATAGATAAGGCACTGAGGCCCTGGAAGGTTAAATAGTTTGTCCAGGGTCACAAAGGTAATAAATAACCAAGTTGGAGTTCAAACCCAGGTCCTTAGAATTTCAATCTAGCATTTCTCCTACTGGACCACAAAGTTTGATAGAATTAAAATTACCCTAGTGATTTTTTCTTCTAGACTTCTAGAGGATCTAAAAAAAATATTTATTTTTTATGCCAGATGAATATTTTAAAAAACTTTTTATCTTACTATATAATTCATCACTCAAGTATAATATATTTCTTTTTCTCTCTCTTTTCCATTTATACCCAATGCCTGGCTAAAGGGAGGAAAAAAATAAGAGATGGAGTGGGATAGAGTGAGCAATAGGGAGCAGTAGTACAGTGAACAGAACAGTAAACTTGGAGTTGAGAGATCCTGGGTTCAAATCCTACCTCTGAAACCTATTAGCTGAGTGACCAAAGGAAAGTCACCTATTTTAAGTCTCAGTTTCTTTGTTTATAAAAATTGAGATAATTGTAATACTGATATACTTCACAGCATTACTATAAACTTAAAAAGAGATCACAAATAACTTTGCTGTCATTGATTTTTGAAATAGATTATTTTGCTACCATTCCATATCTTACCAAATGGAAATTCTGGGAGTTCAATAAATCCTTGTTTGCCACAGTCTGGAGTACGGTAAGCCAACGGCTGTGTCATCAAATGGGCTTTTAATCTGGCAGCCTCCAAACCCTCTTTCATGAATATCACAGTTTTTAAACTAGTTGTGGGGTCAAAATGGCAGTTCACACCAACAATGGAAGCTCCTAAAGGTGGAAAGAAGAACATTTTGACTTTACCATTTTATTTCTGTGTTCGAGAGAAAGTCTATTCCCTCTTAACACCTTGCAATTCTTCAACAGTTCAAGAACATCTGAGATTTTTCTCAGGGCAAGTAATTCCCACCCTGAGGTTGGCCTCACTAGGCAGTTTCCTAAGGGCCAAAGGTCCTGAAGTTCATTGTCCATTAGCCAGCCCTCTGTTGAGAAATGAGCTTGGAATGGAGGTAGGCCAGTTGTAGTGGCCACACTGTTGCCAAGTCCTTTCAGCATGGTAGGACCTACTTAGGTTAGTCATTCAGCAAGCATTTATCAAGCCTTTACTGTGTTCTAAGCACTATGCTAAGAGCTGAGGATGTCAAGAAAGACAAAAACACAGTACCTATTCTCAAGGGGCTCATATTTGAATGGTGGGGAAGACAACATGCAAGATTGCTGTATCCTTTGCTATGGCAAGGTCACGGCAATACATTATAGTCAGAGATTGATGGGGGTTCTTTTCTCATGCTCTGAAATCATCTTGAAATGATCTCCAAGGAGGTATCTGGGTCAAGGTTTTTATAGTATATATTGAGAAGTGGTGGGCCCTGTGTAAGATGTCCCAAATTTCTAGAATGTTCTATATATAGGTATACATATATTATCTATGCCTGCATATGCATATGTGTGTATGTATATGTATGTGTATATATGTGAATATTTAAAGTACACACACACACACACACACACACACGGAAGTGGTGGCCCTACAGAAAACTTTCCTAATTACTAGAATGTTAGAATGTTTTAAATATATAGGTATAGATATATTATCTATATATGTGAATATATATACATATGTGAGTACAGTATATATGAATGTATACATATGTGTATACTATATTTATATATGTATGTATAAACCATGACCTAAATATCTCCTTGGAACGATGTATACACACACGTGCATATGTACATGTGTGTGCCCAGATACATATAAGATTTGTATATACATATAATAGTGTAAACATACATATATAGTATATATGAATATATAATGATATATACCTATAGATAACTAAATATAGTTGGATCATATAAATCTTTAAATATATGAATATAATATTCATAAATAACTATGCATACACACATATATACACTTAGCACATTTGTGGTAGTTTATAGAATAGCAGAGAAATGCAGAATCTTATCCCACTTATCCTATATTCATAGTTAGAAAATCAATGGTTATAAACCTTTTATATAGCTTCTAGTTGGTACCCATGTATGTCCCAGTAGAGGAAAAATCCAGTAAATGAAAGCATAAAGATACATTAGAAAGATAATTATTTCCCAAAGGAGACCATTTTGTACTTAAAAGATACATCTATTACATAAAACAAGATATCCTAATGAATAAGGAAATCCAGTTTAGCCACTGGGATCCTGGATTAAAAGTCATTAAGGTTTGAAAACTCATTTGGCACAAATTACTGTGACTTTTGCTTACAGTCTTACAGGAAAACTATGCGTTTAATTAGGAAATGATTCATTAGGAATGTTTCTACCACTGGCACTGGTTTCCACTTCCTAATTGCAGCTAAGTTTGCCTCTTAATAGCCATGTGAGTTCCTGAAGAGAGAGGCTCTTAAGGTTTAGTTTTCCTAGGAGCTGAAGCCAGTACACTGTTTGGTCAATCAAAGTTCATTTTTTCCATGACATCAAAAGACCTGTCCCAGTGTTTGAGTACACATGCTGCCCATCTGCTTTGATCAGTCGCACTGCACATTCTCCAGGTGTCACACCATGCAGATCTCCTTCTGGGCCAATGCACATGGTAGGCTTCCACTGCCCACACATTCTTCTACATGCTCAGAATACGGAAAGAAAATTTGGTTCAAATTCAGTGTTCCCCTTATTGCCCAAAAGAAAAACTGGAAAAGTCTGCTGCTTTCCAGCTTTTGGTTCTTCTAGGTCAGGGCTTCTTAATTTGGAACTCAGAAACTTTAAAAAAATATCTTGGTAACTTTATTTCAGCATAATTGGTTTCCTTTGTAATTAATGTATTTTATTTTATGTATTTAAAAACATTATTCTGAGAAGGATCCATAGGTTTTTACTGGATTACACAAGGGGTCGATGGCTTCAAAAATGTTCAGAGTCCTTGAACTAGATCACTCTTATCAAGCTTCATATACTTCACAGCAAAAACAGCTGGCCAAAATGACCTGGTGTCAAGTGAGCTAGCAGGCTCTATCTGGGGATTGTATTTACCTTGGCAATCAGAAAGTCCACCTTGTTTTTCATAAAGACTGCTAACTGTTGCTGGAAAATTTTTTTCACTTCAGTTTCGTTCTTGCAACTCAGGTATGATGGTGTCTGGCTAACTCCACCAGCAGCCAAAGCATCCCCTTCTGCAGCCACCTCTAGGGCAATGTCACAAGCAGCTTCATTCACTTTATGCCCCTAAAAGGAGAAAGCATTTATAATCACTGAATAAAATAAAAGCAAAAGGCATTATTATTCCATTTTGTAGTTAAGAAAAAGGAGGGAAATGGAGGTTGCCCAGGGTTACAGAGCCATGAAAGGTCTCAGGTGGGATAAGAGCTCATGTCTTCCTGACCTTAGCAAGGCTATCCATGAAGCCACATAGTTGCCACCCTCCTACTTTAAAATAGTCATCTCTTGAACAAATTAACCTAGTATGTTAACAATGGGGAATTACATTTGTTTGAATTTATGCTTCTTTGATTACAGCAGACATTTCTTTACTCATGTAAAACAAGGAGTAACAGGTATTAAGAGATACTATCATTTGGCAGTCTTTCTTTTGGATCTTCAATCTACTTTAATAACTCTTGCTGAGGCACTCCAGAGTTATGGAGCTATTTATTCTCTTTCTTTCCCTGTCCCTGTCCCTGTCTGTCTGTCTGTCTGTCTCTCTTCTCCCCTCCCTCCCTCCCTCTCTCTCTCTCTCTCTCTCTCTCTCTTTCTCTCTCTCTCTCTCTCTCTCTCTCTCTCTCTCACTCTTTCCCCCCACACACAATAATTTCTGCCATTCTCAAGAGCATTAATGTGTCACGAGAACTCCAGAGACGCCATATCATTTCAATAATTCCACAAAGGGATCTTACTTACAGATATTTTCTCTGCAACATAATTCCCTCTGTTCTCCAGCTTGTCCTCACTAGCATAGAAGGTGAAGGTTTGCATGATATTTGAGCCTGCTTGAAGGAATTCCTGATGAAGCTGTCATACTATAAATGGAAATAAAGCACAATCATTTTAAATAACTGTTCACTAATCACTTAGTCACCAATAACCCGAGGCATAGAATTTATTAATGTACCAGCAATAAATAGAGCTACCTACATGTTTTTAACATTTATAGTTTATAAAGTGATTTTCACAGCTTGTGAAGTTATTACTGTAGGTGACATTCTCCCTCTTTTACGAATGAGAAAACAAGGTGTAGAATGCTAGTCCTGGGGTCAGGAAGATTCATCTTCCTGAGTTCAAATCTGGCCTCAGACACTTACTAGTTGTGTGCCCCTTGACAGGTCACACTCAAATCTGTTTGCCTTAGTTTCTTCATCTGTCAAATGAAGTAGAGATGGAAATGGTAAACCACTCTAGTATCTTCGCCAAGAAAACCCTAAATGGGGTCACTGAGTGTAAAGCCAATCACTAGCAGCTTTTCAGAAGAATGCTACTGTGAACAGCATTTAAGGCTCTGATTATACAATATATTGAACACTCATTTATTCCATAACAAATCAAAGCAAAACATTCACAGAAATCAAAGCATCCACAATGTTACAACTTATTACAGATAATTAAAATATAGCATTCAACAACTTATCACAGAAAATGGCCACATAGTTTCCACAGCTATATTGTGGGCCCCCTGAAATCAACACCTCTAGGGACATGAACCTCTCCTTTCAAACCCCTGGACCCACAGCCAGGCTCTGCAATATGGGGAGAGGAGAATAGTCTCTGCACCTGGTAAGCACAATTTTCTGTTTTCTGTGTATCTAAAAGTTTATGAATCACCACATTCACCATCTATGTGAGATTCCAGAATGTAATTGATTTCTAGTGATAAGTTGATAGGTTGTGTGGCAACAAGAAAACTTTATTTCTGTGTAACTTCATGTGGAATTTTAAAGTCATCAGATTGGTAATTAATTGGTTTTTATTTCAAAGTTTAAACCTTGTATCATCTGTGTTGTAAGAGAAGCAGTTTCTTTTGTAATGTTTTAGAGTACTATACTTTGAAAAATCATATGCTGCTTAACTTGTAAGATTGGTAACAAAGTTATTTGGGCAACTGTTTTAAATGCTAAAACCTAAAGTTGTTGAATGGTACTGTATGTAGAAAGGAGGAGACTGATAAAATGTTATTCTGAATAGTCCTCCTGCATGTATGAGAATTGAAAAAGCAAGGGCATCACCACCAGACCCTCCCTAACGTCCTTCTCAGTTATTCCTTATGTTGTAAAACTGCCAAACCCCCTAGAAACTATCTCTATTAGGCAAGGTCATTACACAAGGGAAAGGAATGATAGTGAATGGAATTCCTTACATTTGTGAAACCTGGTAAATTTTATTGCTTATTGCAGCTCCATTAGACTAAAGATAAATACTGACTCTGAGCTGTGATTAGTGAAATTTGTTGTTTAAGGTAAAAGGCATTTGGGACAATAACTAAATTTTGTTTGAAGTTTGAATTTGGGTATAGTTGCCTGCATAAATCAGTAAATGCCACAAGCTACTCAGAAGGGATGTGCTGTGAACTAGTGGAAGTCTACATTTGGTAAAAGCTGAAGGGACAATCTCAGCCTCTGTCTGGGATGGGATCTCTCTGGCCAACTTTACCCATGAAGTTCCTTTGGAAAGGAATGTTTCCCACCTAGTCCTGAGGCTAGCTATGAGGTGGTACCGATACAGCATGGTTGGATATCTGTGACTCTACCTGAATTTGAACAGAGCCAAGGATGTTTCATTATCTCATATTTGGAATGTCATATGTCCCCTGTTTCTTTTCCTTCTATAGCAGGTTTCTATGATCAGAACAAGTAGTCAGTAAAAGATATGAACCATCTTGTTTTATGGTTAACAAATGTAAAGGAAGGCTGAATAATCTGGATAATAAGGTTGAAGGATTTGGAAAGACAGATAAAGGTTGGAAATATGAAAGGCTGATAAGAAGGTTTGGGGACAAATGGGGGTTTGTTCAAGCCCCTCCTGTCTCCAGATAATTGATATCTGTTTTTAAAAAAGGGTTTAAGTATGTTAGGAAAGCAGAAGGATCTGTAACTTGATCCTAAAATCTGGAAGAAAGCAACAGGATCAGATTGATTCTAAAGAATTATATATGTGTGTATAAGATTGGCTTTCAAAAATTTCTCTATTATGGAAACCCATACCTTGAGCATGTTCAGTAATAAGATCAAAAAGTTTGGATTTTAATGCACTTTTGTAACTCTTTGCAAAACTTTATTGTAATGTTTGTGCCTAGCCCTGGGTGGCTAGAAAAACTGAAACTCTTTCTATGTACCTTTGGTATTCAGTCATGTTTCTGTGAGCCCCTGTCAGGTCTGGCTAACTACTACTCCTACTTATGGATGCCCCTGCTCCTGAGTGAACATCTGAGCCAGGAGACCTGAAAAAGATGACATCAGATGCAGACAGATTTTCCATGAATCTAAAATAGGACTGCACGAGAACTGCTATAGTTTTAGCTCATTGCTCTGTATTCTCATTGTACTACCTTGACCCCCGCTTTACTGTAGAAAAGAGCAAGCAGGTTTCAGTGACCACAGTGTGTGACCAAGTTAATGATTCTTATGAGAAAAGAATATAGCCTGCATACCCAGCCAAAAGGGGCCAGATGTTTTGAAAGGTCTTGTGTGGCAGTTTATTGCTAAAATGAATGTAATGAGTTGTAAAACAGAACAGATCTTGCTGTTTCAATATGAATTTGTAGCTATTCCATGAACTAAGCAAAAGTTAACATTTGTAACTTAGTGTTTATGTAACAGATCCAGTTTCTAAAGTATTTCTTTCTTCCAAGGTGAATATAAACAAGAGGATAGACAAAGTTTGTGAAACAATAATATATGTCTGCTATTCAGTCATGAATTCCAAGTCAGGAACCTCCCTTGTTTAAGGTAATGCAATTATGTTAGTGAAAGAAAGTTAATTAGTCTGAGTAATGGATTATACTAGCCCATGCTCACTCTACTTCTGATCATTTTTTCTCCTACCATTTTGGCTCTTGTTTGTTTAATCTCTCTGCCAGACTTGTATCTTCTAGGCTCAGTGCATTCCACTTACAGATGCTGGCGCAGGCTGATTACCAACCACTGCCCAAAGTCACTACCCAACACCCCTTGGATCCAGCATCTGCCAAGTTCTGGGCATTGTGACATTGGCCGCAGCCCCCACCTCTCAAATGATGGACCCCTGGTGAGGCAGGGACAGCTCTACATCCTTTCTCAGCAAGAAACAGCCTGGAACTGACACCTTTGACCCTTGTCCCCAAATGATTTTGTGTCCCATCTGTTTAAGGGGGGAATGATGGGGAGCTGGGGTGCCTTTGGCAAAGGGCATGGGTTCCTATTTAATAAAAGCTCTCAGACCCATGCCTGACTTTGAATTGTTCCAAAGTCTTGCCCAGAATTCAGTCTTCTCCATACTCTCCTTACCCCCAACCAAGAAATGCTCCCATTTCTCTGAAAATCTCCAATGGCTTCCCTTGGGGATGTGACCTACCCTAGCTAGCCCCACAGTGAGTAGGTGGAGGAAAAATCTGGCAACAGATATCACCCAGAAGCCCAGCATTTCGCCAGCTTTTTCACCTGCAGTCCTGATGGGTGTCTTTGGCATCATCACCAAGCTAGCTCTGAGGAGTGTGGGCAGGGGGGAACAATCCCAGACCATTCAAGCAATAATCTTTGTTTGCCCACAAGCAGCAAAACCTCCCTGCACTTCCAAAATCCAATACTGAGCCACTGTCCCATCCTCAACAGATAAGAGAAGGGACCCAAACTGGATCAGGTCCCCAGGTGTTGGGGTGTCTTTGTAACTTTGTAACATTATTGTAACATCAGTCTGTATTTGTAACTTTGTAACGTAACTTCAGTCTGTAAAAATCTCCTTGCTCAGACCTGTGATTGGCATTCCCCTACAAAAAATAACAGTGGGGGACATGCAGGGACAGGTAGTTTGTGACCTTTTCACCCTATGCTAACCTGTGTGCTGCTGCCATTGAAACTGATAAGGACCAAGAGTTGTCTAACCTCATCCTCTGAGCTCCTCACAATACTTGGATGGCATGCACCACCTCCTGTATTCCCATCCATGTCTTAGCAGACTCTAACTCCCCTGAAATGTGTATTTTGGTCAAACTGGTTTGAATCTCTGTTTAATTGATCACCCAGGCTGACCTCCCTTGTAACATCATTAGCCAGCAGAAGCGAGTCCAGTCTGTCATACTCATGGTCCATGACTGGATTCTTTCCTAAAACAAAGGAAGGAATGAAGTAGCCAGGAACTAGTTAAGCTATGGAGTCAAGATAGGAATCAAGAAACTAGCCAGGAAACAGTTAAGTGATACTTTGTGAAATTAGAAATCAGCTAGCTCAGTGGACTCAAAATGAACCAGAGATAGAAACCAGTGAACCAACCTGAATGGCCCTAAGCATACACTTGTGTAATTTGTCTTTTTCTTCATTTTTCTTCATTGCTATGTGCTCAGTGTGCCCATGCCCACTTCTCCATCAATCAATGCTGAAGTAATCACAATCCCTTGGTTTCAGAAACAGATTGCTTGCACCTGGATACCAATTAGTTTAGTGACAAATTATGTTGTTAGAAACCCAATTAAAGTGGATTGTATAAAAGATCCTGCATTTCTGTGTTACTTCGCTGTTCTCTCTCTGTCTCTCTCTCTCTCTCTCTTTCTCCCTTTCTCTCTTTCTCTCTCTCTCTGTCTCTCTCTTTCTTTCTCTCTGTCTCTCTGTCTCTGTCTTTGTCTCTCTGTCTCTGTCTCTCTGTCTCTGTCTTTGTCTCTGTCTCTCTGTCTCTGTCTCTGTCTCTCTGTCTCTGTCTGTCTGTCTGTCTGTCTGTCTGTCTCTCTCATTGGCATTGAGACAGCCCAGCTGATAAATCAAATACTATTAAAGCTCCTTACAACTTTTATTTGGACTCTGTGGTCACTCTGTTAAAACGTGCCATTTCACCACCACAGCAGCCACACAGTTTTGAACAAAGATCATTTAGTAACTCAAGCATTCACAAAATTCTTAATTCAATCACAAAGTACAATAGTCAAAATTTTCCACTCATGGGGCATACTAGGTTATAAATCAATTGCTTATTCAGTCATCAGTCACTAAGTACATTTAGTCAATCAATCATCCTTCATTACTTACTATTCAATCAACAGGAAAGACAGACCCGCCACCCCTAGGTCACTATTAAATTATCTGCTTCTATGTTAACTTGAAACAAAGTGCTAAGTACCTGCTTACTTGCCAATACAAAGGGGTCTTCAAATTCAAATTACATTACCATTACACAGAAGAATCAGACATGATTAAAAAACAACTGAACAACAACAACAACAACAACATAGCATGTAACAATTTTATAGAACATAGTTTACCTGATTCCAAGTCTGTACACTTATAATTGTATCTTTCTATTTCCATTGGAAGTAAAAGCCTCAATTTCTAGGCTACTCGGAAAAAGAAGAATGTTTCCTGTTCTCCCAAAGTCTTTTCTAGTCCTACCAGTCTATACTTCTTCATCACACGACTCTGGAATTATTTACTTTAAAATCCTGTTGTACCATTAAAGTCAGATTCTATTGTACCACTAGTCAGAGGGTGACCTTTTTATTTTTAACTTCCCTTAAAGAACCAGAAAGTTCTATGCCAAATATTAAAGTGCAAGGCAGATATTCCACAAAGTTGTTGGCACTGGTTTAACTCCTAACAGAAGGAGTGATAGTGGGGAAGCAGGGAAACCTATGAAAAAATGGTCTGCCTGTCCTGCTGTTGCTCTGGCCCACTGGGGAAAAGAAACTTTATACCTTGGAATAAAGAACATGCTCTAAATATCAAAAACACAAGGCTGTATCACTCTTTAAAATGTCTTTTTACTGTAGCCTTACATCAAAGAGCTTTATATCCTTCAGCTTTATGATTTGTATATGAAATGTCAGAGGTAAAAGATTCTATATCATTTAACCTTTCCCACAGGATAAGAAGAAAAATGACAGTGTGTGATTTTTAAGAATTCAGGAACAAATGCAGGGCAATGCAAATGTTTTATCCATTGCAAAATTAGTTCAGGAGACTTATTATATCCAATAATAAGGTGAAAAACCAACTTAGAAACCTCTGTCCTATTTCTGAGGGTTTTAGTACTCTAAATTTTTATCATGATTCTAAATAGTTTAAATAATTTTATTAATAATGAAATAATTTTATTTAAAATAAAATTTTTATTCTTCTAAAATTCTACTGAATCCACCTAGTCTACAAAGGCAAGCCCTATATAAATGAAAAGAGTCAGCAAATGTTTTAAGATGATAAAACTTGCCTAACCATATCTCTACCTGACATTAAAAACAATGTGAACCACAAGGACAACACCATAAAGCAATGCACTCATAAGTCTTTCCCATTTCCTAATTCATGCGGTCATCTATTGCTGGCAACAGAATGCAAAAATGATGGTGTAGTGGCATTAACACCATTTTATCTTCTAGCAGAATGCTGATTAAGTCTATGGATTGATAAAACAACTAGTTGCTATTAAGTCGTAGAAAAGAGAATCTCAAATGCAGCCAAAGAGCAGATGCTAAGGAACTGAAATAATCTCCACATAGATATATTCATCACTGAAATGAAGTTTATTTAATTTTGAGCCAAATTAACTCCATCTTGGTTTTAATGAGAGTCATGCAGTTTGCTAAGCAAGTAAAAGTATGCCAAGCTGTGAGAAACTCTTATTTGAACAAATATTTCTTAACCATAGTTCACTGCCTGTACTACAATATCATCTACTGACCTTTTACTTCTCCCTCTGCCATCCCTTAGGTAATCCTGCTCTTCATCCTCACCATGATGTTTACTCCTTTGACCCCTCAATTCTCTCCCAAACCATTTCCTCTGCAGTAGTCTCTCTTTCCTCTTCTTCCCATCTTGAGCCAACAATTCAACTCTACACTGTCCTCCTCTCTTGAATCCCTTGCTCCCCTTATCATATATCACTGGTTATGCCCAGTTAAGCCTCAGCTTTGGATTGCTCGCACCATTCATTCATTGTCTTTGTGTCTATACACAAAGAAAAAATCATGCAACCATCATGACTGGGTCCACCACAAATTTATGTTCCACAGCCTTTGCTGGGCCCTCACTGCTGCTAAGCAAGCTTACTATGATACCTCCCTCTAACTCTCACTAATTGACTATTACTATTTTTACCTTCCCCCCTTTATCAACTCACTGTCCTACTCTCCACAGTTGCTCTATCAAACCTTTTCATCCTTTCTCAAACCTCCCATGGATTCTCCTCTCCTCTTCTGTCTCAGCTGAGAACCTTGTCTCATATTTTACAGGAAAAATTGAGGCCATTCACTGTGAACTCCTCCCTTTTTTCTCATTTCCTATCTCTCAGATGATTTCTACCACCTTTTCCTTATTTTTTATGAGAAAAATTTTAAATTATTAATTAATTTTTAGTTTTCAACATTCATTTCTACAAGATTTTGAGTTCCAAATGTTTTCTCCATCTCTCCACTCTCCCCATCCCAAGACAGAGTGCATTCTGATCACCCCTTCCTCCAATCTGCCATTCTTTCTATCATTCAGCCTTCTCTTATCCCCTTTTCTTCTATTTTCCTGTAGGGCAAGATAAATTTCTAAACCCCATTGCCTGTATCTTATTTCCTAGTTGCATAGCAAAAAGTTTAAAAAATGAATGTTAAAAATTGATAGTTCCACATTTCTCTCCCTTCTTCCCTCCCCATCCACTCTCATTGAGAAGGCAAGCAATTTAATATAGGTCAATGGTTCTCAACTTGTGGGTTGCGACACCTTTGGGATCACAGGGGTTGCCTAAGACCATTGGAAAATATACTGCTCCTCTATCCATCTCCAGGTGAGTCTGCCCACATGCAGATACACCCACATACGAGTATTAAAGGGTTGCGGCATTAGGAAGGTTGAGAACCACTGATATAGGTTATACATATGTGGTCATGCAAGATATTTCCATAGTAGTCATATTGTGAAATACTAACTATATTTCCCTCCATCCTGTCCTGCTCTCCATTTATTCTATTCTCTCCTTTGACCTGTCCCTCCTCAAAAGTATTTGCTTCTGATTACCCCTTCTCTCAATCTTCCATCCCTTCTATTATCCCTCCTCACTTATCCCCTTCCTCCCCTGCTTTCCTGTAGGGTAAGATAGATTTCCATCCCCAATTGAGTATGTATGTTATTCCCTCCTGAAGCCAAATCCAATGAGAGTAAGGTTCACTTATTCCCTCTCACCTCTTCCCCTCTATTGTAAAAGCTCTTTCTTGCCTCTTTTATGTGATAATTTACTACATTCCACCTCTCCCTTTCTCTTTATCCCAGTACATTCCTCTCAATACTTGAATTTTATTTTTTAGATATTATCTATTCATATTCAGCTCACTCTGTGCCCTCTCTCTCTCTCTCTGTCTCTGTCTCTTTCTCTCCGTCTCTCTCTCATCTTCCTTCCAGCTACCCTAATATTGAGAAGAGTCTCCTGAGTTACAATCGTCATCTTTCCACACAGGAATGTAAACAGTTCAACTTTAATAATTCCCTTATGAATTCTCTTTCCTATTTACCTTTTCATGCTTCTCTTAATTCTTGTATTTAAATATTAAATTTTCTATTCATCTCTGGTCTTTTCATGAAGAATGCTTGGAAGTTTACTATTTAATTGAAATTCCATTTTTCCTCCTGAAGTATTACACTCAGTTTTGCTGGGTAGGTGATTCTTGGTTTTAATCCTATCTCCTTTGACCTCCAGAATATCATATTCCAAGCCCTCCTATACCTTAGAGTAGAAGCTGCTAAATCTTGTGTTATCCTGATTGTGTTTCTACAATACTTGAATTGTTTCTTTCTGGTTGCTTGCAAAAGTTTCATTTCAACCACCTTTTCCTTCTTTACTTATGTTTCATACGATGAAATGGCATCACTCCTTAACAAAGACTTAGGAGTTCAAGAGATCTCATTCCCTCTGTCTCTTCCAACAGATTGTCATCCCTACTTTCTCACTTATTTTCCATCTTTTTCTCTCTACTGGCTCTTTCCCTACTGCATACAAACATGCTCATGTCTCTCCTATTCTGAAAAAAAACCCCACTACAACAATCCTCACTTGATCCTTCCATCTCCACTTTTATTTCTCTTCTGCCCTTTGTAGCCAAACTATTCAAAAAGGTCATCTACAAAAGGTGCCTCCACTTTCTTCCCTCTAACTCTCTTCTTAACTCCTTCCAACCTGGTGTCCAAACTTATCATTTTACGAAACTGTTTTCTCCAAAGTTACTAATGATCTCTTAGTTGCCAAATCCAATGGCCTTTTCTCAGTCCTCATTCTCTTTGACTTCTGCAAGTCTTCGACACTGTTGCTCACTCTTTCCTTCTTGATAGTCTCTTCTCTCTGGGTTTTCTGGAGATCGTATCTCTCCTCTTCCTAAGTACCTACCTGACCATTTCTCAGTCTCCTTTGCTGGATCCTCTTCCAGATCTAACCATAAATTAGAACCCTCAGAGTTCTCTCTTGGTCTTTCTCTTCTCTCTCTCTCTCTACTCCTTTACTTGGTGATTTCATCAACTCTCATGAATTTAATTACCATCTTTCTACTGATGATTCTCAAATCTATGTTTCCTGCCCAAATCTGACAGCTGATGTCCAATCTGGCATCTCCAATTGCCTGTCTAAAAGACATCGTAAACTCAAATATGTGCAAAAACCAGAACTCATTATTTTCCACCCAAAAATCTCCCCTTCTCCTATCTTTCTATTATTACTGTAGACAATATCATCTTCCTAGTCCCTCAGGTTCCCAATCTAGGAGTCATCCTGATTCATCATTATCTCACTCCCCATATCCAAGCTGTTGCCAAGGTCTTTTGATTTTGCCTTTGAAATACCTCTGATATTCCCCCTTCTCTTTTATTGCCACCACTCTAGTGCAGGCCCTCATCATCTGTTGATTGGATTATTGCAGTAACCTGCTGGTGTGTCTGCCTGCCTCAAGTCTCTCCCTCTTCTAGTCAATCTTCCATGTGCCCATCAAAGTAATTTTTCTAAAGTGTAAATCTTGTCATCTTATCTTCCCTACACAATAAACTCCAATGACTCCCTATTGCCTTCAGGAGCAAATACAAGATGCTTTGTTTGCCATTCAGGCTCCCCGGAATAAAATCAATTGGATAAAAAAGTGGGAATTTATGGGTGTCCAAACATGAGGAAAAGTCCTTTCTTTAACTCAGAAGTGTTAATTAGTTTAAAAGTGGTGTTAACTAGTTTAAAAATATTAACAAATACTGATTAGTTAAAACTCCCAGCTGAAGAATTTCTTTCATTGTTCCTTTGGAATTTCTTCCTTTTTCCTTGTCCACTCCTGCCCTCCTCTTCTAAGCCACTAAATTCCTTTGTATAACAATAGTAATAATAACAATGGCTAACATTTGTATTGCAGTTTATGCTTCACAAAGTATTTTACAAATATCATTTGGTCCTCACAACAACTCTGGGTGCTAGGTGCTAATATTACCCCTATTTTACAGATGAGGAAACTGAGGCAAATAGAGCTTAAGTAATTTTTTTGGAACTCAGGTCTTCTTGACTCAAAATCCAGACCTCTCTAGAGGAAATTGCACAGAAAAGACTATGACACCTCTTGCCCCATCCAATCTGGACATTTCTAGAGAAGGGAGGGAAAAAATAGGATCTATTGTATTTTCTAACTACAGTGTCCATTCTACATGGTAGATATCTCCTCTCCCTTGTAATGGTAAAGGAAAAAAGAGTCTTACTTGTCTATTAGCAAGGGAAGGCTGTGCTATACAGGACTGAATCGTAATATTAAAGACATATAACACTATATAGGTATTCCCATTAACTGACCTGCTTCTGGGTGTTCAACTGTAGCTTCTGGAGTCCAGGGCCCAGCTTTCACATATCCTCTTTTTTCAAGGGTAAAGACAAATCTCCCATCTCCAATTACAATCTCTCCAGAATCCAAATGCTGGAGAATTCCCTAAAAATAAAGGGGGAGGAAGAGAACAAAGTGGAGTTTTATCAAATTTCCTGAAAGCAATATCCACATGACTTACTTTTTATGTAAGGTGTGATCTTTATGTAAAGTGTGATTTTTGTAAAGTGTGATCTAGACTAGCGAAAAAAAAGTGTAGCTAAACATATGTATAAGATTTTTAGGAAAGTATCTTCTGATTAAGAAACTATTTTCTTCTCTTCACTCCCCTACTCCATGGACCCCAAAAAGTAGGTGTGCTTCAGAAACAGCCACAAAGAAGTCATGGGACTCCCTGAGCTGCACTGCAACTACCTTCAACTTCCCCCAAACACCGTCATGGATGTCACCAACATCCCAGCTCTCTGGCTAGCCCTGTAGCCAATCTGAACGGGAAACCTAACTTCTGAGTTTGCAAGATCTTAAAAAGTACATCAAATATCAGCGCCTATGGATCCCCTGGAGACTTCTAGTGTCCCCCTTGGTTTTACAGGCATAAAACGCAGGACCAGAGAAGGGAAGCCTCTCCTTTAAGGGACTGCTATCCGGGAAACTTTCCTTCTTTCCTTCCTTCCTTCCTTCCTTTCTTCCTTCCTTCCTTCCTTCCTCCCTCCCTCCCTTCCTTCCTCCCTCCCTACTCACTCCTTCTCTCCCTCCCTCCCCTTCTCCCCATCTCTCCCTCCTCTCTCCCTCTCCCTCTCCCTCCAGCAGGTGGATGTAAAGCCAATCAACAGTAGATTCCTAAAAGAATGCTACTGTGAGCAGCTTTTAAGATTCGGATTACACAGTATTAGTGAACACTCTGTTTATTCCGTTACAAATCAAGATTCGGTACAATATTCACAGTATCAACAATTCACAATATTTAGCACAGTATTTACAGAAAGTCACAATATTTAGAAGGAGGAATAAAAGAAGAACACTCAAAGATTCAATCAATCAAGTTAAAGATTCAATCAATCAATTCACCTGGTTTCCCTAAGAGGGGAACCAGCTTAACTTCACATTTAAAGATTTAGTCAATCAAGTTAAAGATTCAACCAGTCCATGGCATGTAGTTATCCTATATATTAATAGTAGCTAATAGCTATTGCAATGGAGATTAAGATCTTTGTAGAAGTGTCAACTGGCCAAATAAACAATAAAGTCATATTTACCCCCCAGGACTGACCTTGTACTATCATACTCAAACATGCCTTGCAATCTCAAATATCACATCTGGCAATGAAAATCATTTACAGTGGCAACATGCAATTCAAGAGGTCAGTTCTATAGTGACTCCTAAATAAGTTCCTAAGTTATATACTAAATTCCTGTTTCAAAACCAAGTAAATGATAGAACATCTCTTAATTAGAAAACTAGAGTAGACTATTTTGCATTTCCATGTATACAAGAAGGAAGCTGCTTAACCACATAAAGGAGCAATATTAGTATCAAAATACTACTTACTAACCTCAAACTTAGTCTCATGGAATACTGGAAAAATAAGTGAAAGAACAGAAGGTACAAATATAATGGTCAGTTTCATCTGTGGTATTTTCACCTTATAGTAATTGCCCTACTTTCATATTCCATTATTTTAGGTAAAGCTCAGCTGTGCTTCCTTTCACTATTACTCCCTGGCCAAACCACACTTATTAGAAGGTATCACCTTCCCATGGAATATATTTATATTTAAAGAGAACCTTCAATTTCTTAACCAAAATGACTCTAAGCACAAAAATTGGGCCCAGGAGTAGGTTGGTTGGGGAATTTTTTTAAAAATAAAAAATGAATGGCTTTACTAAGTGCTAAGTATTGAGGATACAGACATAAGAGCAAAGATAATGCCTTCCCTCAAAGGAGCTCCTTTGGGTGAGATTGGATAAAAGGCTTAAAATCTCCAGGGTGTGACCTCTGATACAGCCTGTAAGATGAACAGTTGGTAAAATGCTAGTACATTTCCACTTGGAATCTAGACCTTTCCTTTCAGGCAGTTTGGAAAATGAGTTTTCATCTACTCCCATTTTCTTTAATAGGAGGAAACTTAAGCCTTCATTTAAATCCAAAACAAAGCTAAGCAAACAGGATATATGAGTTGAAGAAAAATAGTAAAGACAATGCTGTGTAGGAAAGATCTTTGACTTTCTCACTGTTTCTGTTGAGTTAAACTGAAGTATACTTTGTATTGACTTAAATGGCCCTGTAGAAAAAGATGAAAACATGAATTTCTCAGGAAGTGTTTGGAATACTTGAACTCTATTGTTGTTGTGCATACAGTTCCTGTAGCAGTACACATTTCCACTTGGAGTCTAGACTTTTCATTCAGCTTGGAAAATGAGTTTTAATCTACACCCATTGACTTCAATGGGAGAAAACTTAAGTCTTTTAAATCCAAAACAAAGCTAAGCAAACAGGATGCAATCTCCAAGGTGTGAGCTCTGATCCAATCTGGAAGATGAACAGTTGGTAAAATGTGGCCTAAGAGGAGGTATTGGTATTTTATGGTATCTGGCTATCTTTTTTTTTACAATAAAGATATTCACCCTGATCAGCCCCCTCTCTCCTTCTGCCCTGCCCCCCCACAGTTTTAGTGATGGCTAAAGAACTGGAAGATTTATTTTTTTTATGTAATAAATTTTGTTTGTTTCTTGTTTATATCATTCATTTTCATTAGATTTTTGAATTACAAATTTTCTCCCCGTCTTTCCCTGACCCCAAACCCAAAACAGCAATCCCACTGTAGAGCTCCTTCCCTGGTCTGCTCTCTAGCTTTCTGGGAGGGCAGGGAGGGTCTCCCTATCCCAGCCCCTGTATATCTTAATTCTTAGTTGCATGTATTGCAGAGCTTTAAATTCTGGATTCTTTCAGTTCCTCCCTTGTCACCCACCTCCACTGGAAGGACAATCAATATAATACAGGCTGTGGATGTGTGATTATACAGGACATCTTCATAGTGGATATATTGTGAC
>CM053594.1:323283106-323302002 GCA_028646575.1 Pseudocheirus occidentalis
GGGGGGGGGTGCAGGATAGGAAGGAGGGACATACAATCAACTTCTCACAATATGCCCACCATGGAGATGTCCTGTGTAATTACACATGTACAGCCTGTATTGAATTGCTGCTCCTTGCAGTGGGAGTCAGTGACAAGGGAGGAATTGCAAGAATCTAGAATTTAAAGCTATACAATCAAATGCAACTGGGAAAGAAGACATATAGGGACGGGGGTAGGGAGATGCACCCTGCCCTACTAGAAAGTTAGAGGGGCATTGGAGGAGGGCATAAGAGAACAGGTTGTGTGAGGGGCTTTACGGTGGGATCACTGTTTTGGGCTTGGGGGTAGGGGAAAGAAGGGGAGAAAATTTGTAACTCAAAACCTTGTGGAAATGAATGATGTAATCAAGAAAATAAATTAAAATTAAAAAGAAAAAAAAGACTTCTGCAAGTGTGCACTAGCACACTATTTAAATGCTGGCTGTCATTGTTCGTGGTGGTGGGGTCCAGTCTGTTATCCTTCATTCTACCATGGCCCTGCCTCCTTTTTCTGTAGTACATGTCTCTGCTGATATCCTTTAATACCACTTCAGGTGCACAATTTTGCATTGGTGAAAGGCATATTGTGGGCATGGCCATCAGATTCTTTTCTAGCCGGGTCTGAATTTACCAAGAGGGAACTTGTGCCTGAAGTTCCCCTGGAAGCCTCTGGGGACTCCAGAGACATAGTAACTCAGTTTTCTTGTCTTTTGAGGATGACGGCCTTCATGTTTTCTTCCAGACATGTGATGGCTTAGCAATGAAATTATTTGAAACTTTGCTGTGATGATTCAATTTATCCCGTATATAGCTTGTTTGTACATAGTTGTTTGCCTGTTTTGCACCCCTCATTAGACTTTATGAGCTCTTTGAAAACAGAAATTGTTTTTTGCTTTTCGTTTTATCCCCAGAACTTGAGCTAATGCTTGACACATAGTAGGTGCTTAACAAATATTTACTGACTGATTGCAAAAAAAACTTCTAAGTATATCCTTCATCCTTTCTGTTCCTCATGAAAATAGTGGGAGTGGGGTGGAGGGTGGAGGGGAGTGCTTCAGTGGTTAAAAGGAGAAAAAACTTCTATCTCACCTTCTTCCTTTGACACTCAGGTTAGTATCAAGTAACTTATAAGTGGTGGAGGTCTGGTCTTTCTCCACTGTGGTATCATTTCACATAGCAGCTAAAGTAGCAGGATTTCACCAGGCCAGCTTGTTCCTGGGGCCCTGCTTGCCTTTTCTACTTTACATTTCTTTTCCTGAGTGAGTGTTTGAGCATCATTCTGAAGGTAGATATGTCTAGGATTGGAATTAACCTCTTGTTTTAAGTCATTATTATCAAAATGAACTTGTGATAGTTCTTTTGTGCCCAAGAAATAAATACCTGTCCTATATCTGATTCATGTTGTACATTGAATACCTTTCTACTCTCCATTTTGGTTAGACCTACACATGAGCCAACAGCCCAGGCGTCAAACAGTTTTTCCCCCCTAGGGGAATATAATCAGGAGTGCACTGGTAAATGTTAAGTAACTGATCTCCTGAGAAAGAATGAAAAAAGGGAAGGAAGGAAGGAAGGAAGAAAGGAAAGGGGGAAGGAAGGAGAGAGGACTAATCTGTCTTATAAGTGTTTTCTCCATCACTTTCTTAAGCCTAGATAATCAACTGAAAAATATAAATCAAGCCTTTGATTTGTAGAGTTGGCCGATTTCTGAGGTGTAAATGCTCACACTGAACATTTATCAACAGGTCTTCTAGAACCTGTTAGAGCTGGCCCCCTTCAAACCCCTCGATGTAACAAACCAACAAGTGTGAGATAAAGCAATCTGACTCCTTGTTTTTAGACACTAGGTTCCCCCTAGGACAGAACCCAGAATGTATAGTGTGCATGGGTCCAGAGCAAAGAAGTCCCTTAGTAAAGAAGAGAGGGCCCAGTGCTCCAGCTCTCTGGACCCATTAGCTGGTCTTCATGTTAAAAATGTAGAGAGCAAATAATTTATCCAGTTCCAGAGTGTTGAATCAATGTGATAAATTTATATCACAATTTATGCTATACAGAATTCAGTATATGTATGTATGTGTGTGTATGTGTGTGTTTATGTGTTTATACATATCATTATAGGTACTTCAATATTTTTAACCTGTATCTGAAGCAACTTTGAGTTTCCCCTCCTAGACTTTCTTGTCCTTTGCATTCCTTGTGTTATTCCTATGCTGAAGATACTGAAGAGATAGGAAGTATATGGCTTGTTTAACCTTGGGAGATGAGTTTAATGAAATTACCAAAAAGTCATGTTATGTCCCGGTGTGTCAAAGACATTTAAAAACATGGAATCACTTGTTTTATAAGAAACATACCGGAAGCCCCTGGGAGAAATTTGTTCTGCATGCCTAAGATGGAGTATGGGCAGTGGGCATACTGGTGCAAGGTACAGATCACTCAGCCTATTAAATAGTACCCCATTCCTATGTCCTGAGGACTCACGGGTCAGAGGTAGGATAAGCCAACTCTTTGTACTAAACTGCATGCAGGAGAAAACACAACAGAAGCAGTCAGAGGCCATATGGGAAAGCACCAGACCGACCAGACAGGTGGCATGAGCAATAAACTTGTAAAGTGAGTTTGTGGGGGTCTGGGTCCAAGAGGAGCACCAGATGAACTCAGAGATGCCTGGGAGACCCTTAGAGGACAATTTTACTCCAGATTTTTCCTGATGAATTATAAGGAAATGACTACCATCACTATAGTAGTTTGTGAGAGATCCTTATCTGCCACATGGTAAAAGTGTTCCCTTCTTTTCTTTGTGAATGTGACATGGAAGGGATTTTTTATATCACTTCTCTACAAATAATGTAGGGATATAGCTATATACCCCATCAGTGTCCAGTTCTTTGCCACCACAGAAAGAGGTCATAAATATTTTTGTACATATGAGTTCTTTTCCTTTTTCTCTGGTCTCTTGGGATAGAAACTTAGTAGTAATATTGCTGGGTCAAAGGATATGAACAGTTTAATAATGCACCAGTTTTCTCGCAGTTGCTTTAGCATTTGTCATTTTCACTTTTTTTTGTCAGTTTTGCCAATGTAATGGATGTGAGGTAGAAACTCAGTCATTTTAATTTTCATTTCTCTAGTAATTAGTGATTTAGAGCACTTTTTTCACAAAGCTATTGATAGCTTTGATTTCTTCCTTAGAAAACTTCCTATTTATGCTTTTGATCATTTGTCAATTGGAGAATGGCTCTAATTCTTACAAATTTGAATCAGTTCCATAGATGAATGGATGGATGGATGGATGGATGGATGGGTGGGTGGGTGGATGGGTCGGTGGGTGGGTAGATTGATATGATATGATATGATATGATATGATATGATATGATAGGCAAACCTAATCATAGAACTTGCTACAGAGATTTTTCCAGGTATCTACTTCACTTCTAATTTTAGTTGCATTGGTTTTGTTTGCGTAAAAACTTTTAAAATTTTGTGTATTCAAAATTATCTGTTTTACCTTCAGTTGTCCTTTCTATTCCTTGTTTGTTCATGAACACTTCCACTTCAACATCCATAAATCTAACAGGCAATTTCTTCCTTGCTCCTCTAATTCATTTGTGATATCATCCTTTATGTTTTAAGTTACCTATGCACCTATTTGGAGCTAATCTTGGTAGTTGGTGTGAGGTGTTAGACCATTCCTAGTTTCTGCCGTACTGCTTTGCAATTTTTTGAAAATAAGTTTTTTCAGATAGTGAGTTCTTACCCTGATAGCTGGAATCTACGGATTTGTCAAATTCCAGGCTTTGATGTTGGTTTGCTTTTTAAATATATTTATAATCAGATCTTAGCAGGATTAGTTACACAGAATATAAGGATGAGATTTCAGACCTTTGTAAGAGTAGCTGGACTTGGGAGTTTATCTTTTAATTTTTATTCCACTCAATAAATGTGCACTAATTTATAATGTGAGCACATAATCCTTTCTGGGTAATGCAAAGTTGTGAGGGAGGGAAGATCTCAGTGAGAATGTGGGCCAAATAAGTTATGATAATCTTAATACCTCCCTTGCATAGCACTAAAAGATATGAGACAGAATTTGAGCTAGAACACTTTTCCACGCTTTAGAACAATTTCTAAACAATGAGTGAATGAACAAATGGGTGAAGGAAAAATAAGTATTTTTAGAATGCCAAACCTTTGGCTGATATTGAAATTGCATTCTGAGTACCTATTCCAGACCCAGTTCTGGGAAGTACATGAGATTGTCCTCCCATCTTTCTACATGGTGCTAATGTAGATGGTCCTGTTAAGAGAACTCCCTCAACTTTGTGTCTTAATATATCTTTGCTGAAACAGTACGTTATGAATTTTGAAAGGCAGTATGGTATCATGGATAGAGGCCAGAGTTGGAGTCAGGAAAATTTGTGCCCTTCCTCTGACACATCCCAGGTATATGACACAGGTATATGAACCTGCCAATGTGCCTAAGTATCATCCTAAAACTGTAAGTTACTGAAGAGTTTTCCAACTCATTTCCATCTCATTCAGTGGACAGTTTCCCCACAGGTCATTTCCCCCATTGATGAAATCATAGGGCCAAACTTCCTACAAAGATTTAGAGACTTTAGGATTAATTGTCCTTCAGTGGCCCATTTTTGTAGGAAAATGCGATTCATTTCTAGCCTCTGGCACTGAATTGAGTTAATAGATGGACAGGTTGGAATATTCCTTTGTGTCTTTGAATAAATTACACATAATACTTAGTAAGGAAAAAAACCAGAGTTGAAGATAATTGATACACTGTCTGCAAAGACAGGAATACATTCAGAGGCACCTGGGAATCAAGAGAAATGTAATTATTTCATTTGGTATATTAAAAAAAAACTGAACTGTTTTTTGTGGAAGTCTTTTCCCCCTAGTAGTTTAACTTAACATAATGTGAATAAATCTCTCAGAAAAGCCTGGTTTGTTTTGTTCCTTCAATCTTCAGGTTTTATGCAAGATGAAAATAGTACAAATATTGATTGTTGTGAATGTTGTCCATGAGACTAAATAGATTATGTGGCACTGAGCAAAGGTATTCCCCTTTTCTGCCTCCTCCTCTTTTATCACTTATAAATTCTTTATGCCCTGCCCCTTTTGGGGGGGGATATTGAAAATCTGAAATGGATCACAAAATTTAATTACATTAGTAAAGCTATTGGAGGATTGCTAAGAGATAGAGATCACTGAATTCTCCTTCCCCATCTCCAGAGAAAAAGGGGCTGAGCTTTTTGTCACTGCCCACTCCCCACTCCCCAGTTTGAGAGCATTGGACAATTAGAGTGAATTTTGTTGAAATAAAATGTAATAAATTTAATATAAAAATCAAAAGTCAGAAAGGTATTTAATTCAGTTTTGTTAATTAAGAAAAATTATTTTTTAATGTGTCCTTAATAGAAAGCTATAATAATTTAATAGCTAGCCCTGAAGGGTTTGTAGTGCTTTATACATGTTAAATCATTTCATCTTCACAGCAACTTGGGGAGGTGAGTATAATTATTGCCATCCCCATTTTACAGATGAGAAAACTAAGACTGAAAAAAACCAAGGGTCTCACAGACAGTATACATCAGAGGTAAGTTTTGTATTCAAGTCTTCCCGATTCCTAGGCTAGCCCTCTATATCACCTAGTTGCTTTTGAAATTCCTAGATAAATGTAGTCTTCATTTTTAGAAGCTATATCCATATTCTTCACTTTTAGTCAGTCATATTTATGTATCATTATAGATTAATTTCATAAATTCATGATTTCAGATTAATATTCTAATTTCATTAAAAATGAGTGACAGGATTTCATAGTGAGCCAGCCTTGAAAACAGAAGAACTTGGATTCAGATCTCACCTCTGACATATACAATCTGGGAAACCTTCAGCTAGCCTTTCATGTCTTCCCTCTATATGATTGTAAATTTACTCATGAGTTGCCCATCCCATCCTTTTAGGGGAAGGAACCTGCACTTGTAAGTTCCCTTCACAAATTAAAGACAAATAACATTTATGAAAGTAGTATATTACCTCTCTCATTCAATTGAGTCCCCATACTTATTTATTAGCTCTATTAGGAAAGGCACAAAAATAAAACATTTAAGTTGTTTTATTTAACCAAATAAGCTTATTTCTGAGTTGAGTTCAGCTTGAGAAACATAAAATTCTGGGTCACAGTCTTAGCATTATTATTACCTATAGACTAAATATAATCTATTTAGTCATAGATTATAACAAAAATATTCCTGCTTTTCCAATTTCAAAATAATTTCTACACTCAGAATAACTTAATCCAAAGCAGCTCATTTTATACCTACAGAAGAAGTTATCTTGTTGCACAAATTAATTCATCCAAGAGCCTGGGATGAAGACAGGTACTTATGATATTTCTAACAAGTCACGGGGTAGAGGAGATGTCCTTTAAGACTTCATTAGCATAGGGCATGTGTTTGTGCCACTGTGGTGGTACAGCGCCCTACGAACAAACCTGAATAGTTAGCTCTTGTTCCCCTATAACTAATAAGAATGAGGTATACATTTATCCTTCCATGTTAAATATTTGTATATGCAACAAATACTAATTTTCCCTCTTATATGGTGCCTGGATTTGGTTACATTCTCTTAAGTTCTCCTCTGTGATTTTGAATAATTTTGTGAAGCATAACAAGCTCTTCCAAAGAGACCTGGGAGCTTAAGGAAAAGGAGAACTATAAAATTATATATTTGATTAAAATGCCTTCCAAATGATGTTTTTGGAACAGTTTAGACTTCCTCAGCTTGCTTCTACATCTGAAACCAACAGGAAATCAGTTGGCCATTTTTGAAAGGGAACTATACCAAACAATTGTTAAGAACAGATGTTCTGATGTTCCTTCTGTCCTGATCCCAATATTCAAACATGAGATCATGTTGGCATTTCCAGATCCCTTCTGAGTGTATCTCCCCAGCTGAACAATCCACTGGACTTCAGTAAGAGCAGATTGTGGCAATGCAAACTACCTCAAGTTCTAAAGAAAATGAAAGGCTCACTCTCCCAGTTGTAAAAAGGAACAAAATAGAAACCAGTTTCAACTCAGCGTTTTTTTAATGACCATGAAATTCAAACTTTCAAGAAATCTAAGTTACTGAATTAAAATATTAGCATTTTAAAGAAGAAGATATTCCTTAGTACATAAGTTAGAAACACTGAAAAAAATCTTCCAAAGAAAGTGTCTTAAAGTTGCTAATGAAAGGGTAGAAAACTGATTTTGTAGAAAGAATGAGTTATGGTGTTGTGAACATAAGGATTATCGCTTCAGAGAACTCACATGGGGGAATCAGTGCTTCCAGGCTGATTCTTTGAAATCTACTATGAAGTGAAATTGTGATAGATATGCTAATAGGAACAGTTTTTATACCTCAAGAATAAAAGAACAATACTAAGTAGATGCAAAGAAAATGGGGAAAAAAGAAAAGTCTATAGAGGATCAAAAATGTGTTTTCCCCTACTTGTGTTTTGCACCATATCCCATAAAAGAAGATATCAACATCACTGGAGAAACAAGTTATACCCAGGGGGTAACAAGCTGTCATATTGTGCTCCCAAAGATCTAGGCTTACTGACAAAGACAGTACTTTGGGGTTTAATATTTTAGAGTCAGTCTTAAAGAGAAAGATTGCAAATTTTAACCTAGGACAAAAAACAAAACAACCTAGAGCTGAATAAAGGAATCACATGAATTTATCAACTCCCTAATCAGCCTCCTGTTCAATGGTGGGTTTTTTTTTCATTTTTAAAATGTTTTTACATTTAATTTTTCTTTTATTTTTCTGAATTAGATGCAAATTCAATTTTAACATTTTTTTCAATTTTGAGTTTCTCTCTCTCTCTCTCTTTCCCTCTTTCCCTCTCCCTCTCTCTCTTCCTCTCCCTCTACTTCTCCATCTCCCCACCATCCCTCCTTCCCGTCCCTCCCTCCCTCCTTCCCTTTCCCCCTTAAGAACCTGTGGAATTTTAAAATGTTTGAAGCAGTGTTGTTCTTGTGGTGTTAGTCTTGCCGAATATATATTTGAGGATCAGGGAATGGACTTGTGATGTCATCACTGTGAGAACCACAGACTGGCAGATCATCTGTAACTTATAGTCTCAGCCACTATGTTATAGAAGAAGACATTTATTTCAGCTGCTTTGTAGGTTGCCATGTTGAAACATAAGCACCTCTGGTTTGGGAGTCTGCAAAGTAAAAATACCATGAAGTGCATTGGACCCTTACTTGGCCTATTTCTAGTTCTCACAGAGCTTTACAAATTCTTGGTACTTGATGGGTGAAAAAGGGAAAAGAAGAAGATACAGCTTGGTAAAAGTGAAATATAGTTTGGAAAAAGGGAAAAGTAGAAAATATAGCTTGGTAAAAGGAAATAAATTTGAGGTGAAAGGGGAAAAGAAGAATCCTGGTACTGTTAGGGAAAGTTATAGCTTGGAAAAATTGTATTTAGAAGAAGTAATTGAACATCTTAAAGCTGATCTCTTCCCCCTAGGCGGTCAGCCGCAAAACAAGAGAAGGGAGATGTTGGGTCTCTTGTTGGTAATGGGTTGAACTGTCCTCAGCTAACAAGAGTGCATGTGATCACCTGGGGCAAAATGGGAAGGTTGCACCTGTTTGCGATAAACAGGATTATCTCTCTGCCTTCGGGGTGATGCACTATTGGCTTGCTGTGGCGAGGGCATGGCCGGGGAGGGGCCCTAAGGGGCCCTGGAGAAAGGACTTAAATACAGGCTACCCAGAGGCAGAAGGAGGTCCAGCCACGTCAAGCTTAGAGAATGAGAGAGTTCCAGCCATGCCAAGCTTAGAGAAAGTAGCTAGAAACAAGTGTTGTGTTCTGAAGAAGAGAAAGTTCCAGCCAGGCCAAGCTTAGAGAATGAGAAGGAAGTCCAGCCATGCCAAGCTTAGAGAATGAGAGAGAGTTCCAGCCATGCCAAGCTTAGAGAAAGTAGCTAGAAGCAAGTCCTGTGCTCTGAGTTTTTCTGTGCAGCTGTTTCTCCCAGAGAAAGCGGAAACCGGGCAGGAAGCCTGTTGAGGAAGGGTATAGGTGAAACCTATACAGCCTGACCCCCAAAAACTGTAACAGATGGGTGTTTGAAGTGATTTTTATGATGAACTTGGGAGTACACTTGTGGAATGACATTGACTTTGCATCTTCTTCCATGAACCCATTCTAAAGCCATTTCTTTCTATCTTCCAGGGTTCTTTGAGAGCAGATAGTGTCATTTTCCTTTCTTTGTGTCATGGCTAGGCACATATAGGCATTTAATAAATGTTTATTGTCTTAATTGACTCTGTGTTCCATTTCTTTCTGGGATCCACTTTCCAGTCTTCTACATTCTTTATCAACATTTCTGAAAGCTCCCCAATTACTTGTTTACCTTTTCCATTATTATTCCACACCTCTTCAACATACTAATTGGCAGCCAAGTGGCATGGTGGATGCAGTGAATAGAACTGCTGGACCTGGAGTCAGGAAGACCTGAGTTCAAATCCATCCTCAGACACTTTTTAGTTTGTGTGACCCTGGGCAAGTCACTTAACCTCTGTTTGCCTCCGTTTCCTGAACTGTATTATGGGAATAATAATAGCACCTGCCTCCCAGATTTGTTGCAAAGATCAAAGGATATTTGTAAAGCACTTTCCACCATGCCTATATAGTAGACATAATATAAATGCTAACTATTAGCTCTTTAATCAACCCAAATCCATTTGCATGTGAACAAAAATTAATAGCACAGAGAACAAATAATTACTCTATCCAGACAAGGTAAATCTCCCTAGTTCCCAGCGCTATTCATATAAATATAAATATAAATATTGATAGCTACTGATATAAATATATCATACATGATATCAATATCTCTATGTGTGTGTACCTACACACAGGGTGTTTCAAGCTTAAAATTGTACTGTCTTTTGAGATACCATGTGTGTGCACATATATAAATATAAAAATATATATATATATATACATACACGCACATGTTTTTAATTTTATTGGCATTTCACATTTATGTCACTATCCTTTCTGAATAAATATGCCCGTGCACCAAGTAAGCCATCCCTTATAATAAAAAAACAAAAAGTCCAACAAAACTAACCAACTCATCGACCAAGTCTGACAATATATGCATTGTTCTACACCTATAGTCCCTCATCTCTGCAAAGAAGGGTAGAAGATACATTTAAAGCTTGAGCATTCTAATTTCATGACATTTTAGATTTTGTTCTTTTCATTTACCTTGTTATCACTGTATATATGGTTTCCCTGTTTCTGACAGCTTCACTCTGTCTCAGTTCATACAAGTCTTCCCATGCTTCTCTGAATTCTTCATATTTATAATTTCTTAGGATGCATTGATACTCTACTCCATCGTATGCCACAATTTGCTTAGCTAGTTACCAATCAGCAAGCATCCACCTGATTTCCAGTTTTGTCCTATCATAAAAAGTGCTAATCTTACTATTTTGGTGTATATGGGACTTTTCTTTCTATTGTTAATCTGCTTGGTATACATAAGACCCTGACATCTCTGGGTCAAGCAATATGGACGTTTTAGTCACAGGATTTTTTATTATAATTCCACATTTCTAGAGCTGTTTTTAATATACTTGCTGGAAGGGACAAAGTCTTAGTAGTATGTAAGAGATTCATTTTATTAGATGCTTTGATCACAGTTAACAGTGAGTTCAGGTGGAATTATGGTATGGAGAATATTTTGCCATTTTACTACAATTCTAGATTTTTGACATTGAAATATGGAGGAGCTGATAACAGAATTTTATCAGTTTTGTGCCTTAGTCTGTACCATATGGGATTCTTAAATTCCATTCCAAATTTCAGGATTAAAACTTCTGTAGATCTGAGGAAAAAATGGTAGAATGTGTTAATCTCTTCTTTAGTTGAAAGGGCGCCATGTAGCAGAAAGATTGAATGGCCTGAAATATTTTGATTGAGGTTAGAGCTATTTACCTAGACCACTTAAATAAAAAGTATTCCCACCAGCAACTATTAACTTGTAAAATGCATCCAAATGAAAAATCTTGGTCAGGAATAACTAACTTCTTACTGAACAGTCTTTTGTAAATTCTCTAAGTCCCAGATTTACAGCATTTTATAGATGAAATACCTCTTATCTTATGAAATGTCCATGTGTGGTTGGCTTAAAATGGAAGTCGAGAGACTAAGTCTAGTACGGTGTCCCTCATAGAAGAATGAAATCAGATTGACATTTTGTTATCTGCAGTAGTCCCTGATTAGGTTTTTAAAACTTGGTGTTTTATTACATGAAATTCCTGTTAATTATAAGTTGTTTTTTGCCTTTATTTTAAAAGTAGCACTTTTAATCTCTCTGTATTTCTTCTATCCTTTAGTCATTCAATAAGTAAGTAAATGTCCATGTGTTTTACAAAATAGTGCTAGGCATTTGGAAGTACATGTTAAAGGATAGGATATAAGCAAAGCATCATTTGCCTTAATGGGGAGAGGTAAGACCTGTATTGATCAGTAGAAATAGATAAATTAATTATGGACCTTCATTGAGGGGAAGAGAAAGAGTTGGTTCAGAGATTATGGAGTTAGGTAGAAAATGCTGGATGGAAAAGAAGAACCTTGGACTGAGAGGTAAAATAAAGGATGCATTGGAGTGGGACGAGGGATGCTGATAGGATCCACATGTAGAAGCAAGCAAATGTTGGGGAGAATAAAGGGAACACCAGAAGGCTGACTTGGCTGTAAAGCAAAATATAAGGGTGGGCAAGTCAACGGGTCTTAAATTTGAAGGGCTTGGTTTCTTTTAATGCAAAAGTCAAGACCAGTCTTTTAGAAAGCATAAATATTTACTTTATGTCACATACAGTGTTCTAGATTAGGAAAGGTGAAAAAATGTATCCCAGACCATTATTCCAAGGGGTCATTGAGGCTGGTCAGGTACTTGATTTCAACACACCATCAGTTATAGAGTCACAGGATGTCAGGGCTGGAGGGGACCTTAATAAGGATCAGCTAGTCTAATTCTAAACAGGTTGCTTAACTCTGCTTCCATTTCTACTCCATAAAATGAGGATAATAATTAGCCAGCTGACTAGCAGCTAGGTGGTGCTGTGTCTAGAGTGCTGAGGCCTAGAGTCAGGATGACTCATCTTCCTGAGTTCAAATCTGACCTCAGATGCTGTGTGACCCTGGGCAAGTCACTTAACCCTGTTTGCCTCATTTTCTTCATCTGTAAAATGAACTGGAGAAGGAAACGGCAAACTACTCCAGTCTCTTTGCCAAGAAAACCCCAAATGGGGCGACAAATTGTGTCTAAATGGACACAACTGAAACAACTAAACAATGAAAGCCAAGTCACTTAACCTCTCTTTGCCTCTGTTTTATCATCTGTAAGATTAACCCTCCCAGGGTTGTTATGAGGTTAAAATGACATCATATTTGTAAAGTACTTTGCAAACCATAGAACACTAGATAAGTGCCAGCTATTATTAGTAATCACCTCATCTTTCAGAGGAGCAAACTGAGGCCCAGGTAAGTTATTGGAATTTCCCAAGATCATACTGCTTTAATGACAAATTCAGTGTATAACATGAGTTCATATTCCCTAAAGAGGTCTTGTTTTGACCATAAAATAAATTTTCAAAGGTAGCATATGAAAAAAATCTCTTTATTTTTCTAGTTCTGGTTGAGAAAAATGAAAACCTTATTTTATGTTTATATAACTTTTTAAAAGATTTTATACGTATATATGTTACATATGTATGCATTAGTACAAACATATACACAGTCATGCTTATTCCCATGATACATGTTTGAGAGAGTTGAGATTATCTAGTGGATTGCTAAATTAGTTGGATAAAGTTTCAAATCTCATTCTGGAGTGTTTTATGATTTATTAATAAATTGAAGGTTCCATTTAAAATCAATTCTTCTCTGTAAGGGAAAGAACACGTAAATATGGAAAAATAAACTTGTCTTCATCCAGAGCAGGTTTTCTTCATCTGGAGTCCCCAGGGAGTCCTGTATATGGACTTCAGGAGATCTGTGAACATGGATAGGAAAAAAATAACTTTTTCTTCCCACACTAACCTCTAGCTAAAGCTTAACATTTCCTTCAGTTATTTCCTGTCTAAGAAAGGGGTCTGTGACACAAAAAAGGTTAAGAACTCCTGATCTAGTGTATGAATATGGTCCATATTATTTGCTTAGCACACTGGTAGGAATGAAAATTAGATTAGGAGCCAGGATACATCCTAGGTTCTCATCTCATCTCTGCCACTAACTAGTTAAGTAACTTTAGACAAAGTCACTTCTCTGCATTTCAGTTAAATGAGTATAATTTGGGACCATCTGCTAGCTCTGGAAAATCAGGCACAGGAAATAATTATAAGAAAGCTAAGTAAAAAAAAATGACATTGGACTATAATGATTTTTCTCTAATACCCAAGTTACTCATTGGCAGCAAATTACTCTGTTTCTGTTCATGACACCACCCTTCAAACAGTCTCCTAGACCTGAAATTTGGGAGTCATCTTCACCTCCTCCCACCCTTTCCCCTTTTCCATTGTTAGAAAATTCTTTGTTCTCATTGGCACCAGCCAATTTCAGGCAGTCGTCATGATCAGGTCTGGATTATGGTTTTTAAATACCACTTTTGTCTTATTAGTTCCTTGCTCAAGAATCTTCAGTGCTTCCCACTCCCTTTGAGGTGTTAGATCAAGTCTAAAATCCTCTGCCTAGTTTTTACTATCCCATGTAATTTGGCATCACTGTACCAGTATGCTTCAGCCATGAAAGAAGTCCCACTTCCATAATCTGACCTGTACAAAATCTTGCCACCTATAATTATATTAATTTTTCATTTTATGCCTACATTTTGGGTTTTTTTCCTTTTGAAAATATTTTAGGCATGTAACATATGGTTTACCACCTGGAAGCAACTTTAGCTGAAGAACTCACTTTTCTAAACAGGGCTGACCATTGGCAGTATTGTCAAGTTGTCAGAGTTTGACCTTACTTCCTGTAGGCCTTCCCTTTCTGTACCTCACCTTCTCTGTTCCTTTTCTTATCCCCAGGTGCCCAATGCTTTTGAACTTTCTTACATCAATCCCTTATCTTGCTCCTGAGGAAAAATCTGGTGTCATTTAATTTAATTTTTTTAAAGACGTAGTCAGAGTTAAGCAACTTGTACAGGGTCACACAGTCTAAGACCACATTTGAACTCAGGTCCTCCTGACTCCAGGGCTGGTGCTCTGTCCACTGTGCCACCTAGCTGTCTATATCTTAATATAAGTTTGTCAGAGTAATTGCATTGTAGTCTTCTTGATCATTGTGAAATGACAGACTTTGCCCACCATTGAAAGAAGTTCAGGTATGAGCAAAGATACAGGAATATGAAGGTTGATTGGGAGTTGGGAGGATAAGGATGGTGGTAAGCCTTCCTTCATTCTCTGAAATTGTAACATATAGGGAGCAATCTATTCCATTAACACAGAAACTCAGCCCTTATAACCTAATGTATTTTTTTAAAGATTTATTATTGAGTATCTTGCAGCCCTTTCTATTTGTATGTTGACCAGTTATTCTGATAACCATTTGTCAAGGATAAGGGAAGATTTGTGTTGAATGAATAATATGAGAAGATGCCAGATTTATTTATGTGTCTCTACTTTGTACTTCCTGGAGAAAATTAGACTGATTTTTAGAAAATTATGGGTTGATAAATCTTTTTTTAAATTGATCTAGAGACCAGGCCTATGATTTCATTGGTATCAACTGCCAGATGATAAAATACCTAGAAAATTATGGGTTGATAAATCTTTTTTTAAATTGATCTAGAGACCAGACCTATGATTTCATTGGTATCAACTGCCAGATGATAAAATACCATCTACTAAAACATGCTGGCACCTTCTATATAAAATATAGTCTGAGAGAGTTGCCTGGAGCATTGAAAAGTTAAGTGATTTGCCCATGATCACATGACCAAGATGTACTAAAGATAGGACTTGAACCCAAACCTTCTAGGCTCCAAGAACTGTTTGTTTTCTGTCCTCTATACTCCATTGCCTCTCTCTTTCTTAGGTTATTAAAGCAAAATAATAATGAATTATACTTTTGTATTAAAATTCATTTTAATTTTTACTTTTTAATAATTTCAAAACTGGATGTTCTGAAACTCTACATGCAAATCATATGTTATTGTATTCATTAAAGTTTATTTTTACTTATATTTATTTTTAATTATTTTAAGTTTCCTCAATATTTTAATTAGAAACCCAGTCTCCCACTTAACTTTACTATTATCTTTTAATAGAATATAAGTTCCTTGAGAGCAGGGACTACCTCCCCTTTCCAATTTATACCTCAAACACCCAACACAATTGATTTTTGCAGAATTAATTTTTAATCTTCGGCCTTTTGGGGACCCTGCAGTTGGAATTCCACAGAGAATGCTTATTATTATCTTTACTGCTGAATGAAAACTAGTCCTAAGTATCAAGACTTGGACAACTTTTATATTTTTTTCTTGCTTTATTATCTTAACTGATTAACTGTGAAAAGTTGTTAGGGATAGCAGTAAGAATAAGAGAGGAGTAACAGTAAGTTTTTAATCTTTTGATTCTCTTGATATTATCTAAGAAGTATTTCCACTGGAGACGAAAATAAAAAGGGTTCTGTCCTCAAAGATGGAAAATTGGTTGTTAAAATCACAGCCCTCTACATCTTCAATCTACTCCTGAGGTTTCTTTTATTTTTAAAATTGTACTAAGGAGTCAGTTTTAGAAATACTGATAACAGGAACTAAGGAATCCTTTCTGTGAAACAGAGAGCTCTCAAGACATCTGTCCTGTGGTGTAAATGACTTATCAAAATTAAGGGAGATGATTCAAGGGAAAGTCTTGAAGCAACACTAATTAAGTAGGAAAGGTTTAGCAACAATCCAGCAATTGGAAACAGACTTCTCAGCGATAAGAAAGAAAAATAAACTCATTTCCCTTAATGAACTAATTCTTTCTTTATGGTGAAATTAGGAAGAAAATTCTCAGGAGGAAGCTCTCCATAACTAATGGAACTGTCTTTGCTATAAAGAATGTTCTTTGTTGCTGTTCTTGAAAGAATATTACTTGACCAGTATGACACTAAATTCAAGGAAGGAAAACAAAACTTGAAATTATCTCTGGAATCTATAGCATTATAATCACTCAGTATTTCCACAGTGACACACAATTAGAAACCAATCTTTGGAGGCAAAATTTGATATTTAAAAACGTTAAATGATTAAAAAATGGAACAAAGCCTTAAAAGAAGAAATGATATGTGACACAAATCATACTGACTTTGGATACCTAAACATGCATTTTAAAATAAATTGTCATAATATGAGGCTTCAGTATCTTTAAAGGAATACAGTCGATTGCTCAGTTCTCTTAAGTGATTTTCATGATATAATATTTACTCCCTGAAGGTAATCACATAAACACTCCTGTAGGTCTCAGTAGCTGCAGAAATGGAGGTGGGAGCCACTGAACTAAAGAACAAAATAGTCCCTAGAGTTGCCTACTTTGGGAATTTGGACTGGAAGTTATTTAATTGTTCGTTAACCCAGTAGCCTTCTTTCCTGGAGACATTTCAGTGGAATGATTTTTTTTTATTGCTCCTAGAACTATTTGTATTTGAATTGTTCATTAAATTCAATCATTGTGGTCCGAAGTACTACTTCCACCCCCCGAAGAGTAACAATAACCTGTCATATTGTAATGGTAGGTATTCTCTCTGAATGTTTTTTAGCTCAGCCATCAGCAAGCACTGGGAAGCTGAACTGGCCACCCTGAAAGGTAACAACGCCAAGCTCACAGCGGCACTATTGGAGTCCACTGCCAATGTTAAACAATGGAAACAGCAACTTGCCGCCTACCAGGAGGAAGCCGAGCGCCTTCACAAGCGGGTACGGTCAGCTCTTAATAGACCTAAGGATGTAAAGCCAGGAGGTTGTCTTGCTCACAGGAAAAGTGAACATAAATACCATACAGCTAAGTCTCCTGGGAATATTTGGCAGGTGTTAAAGCATGTAACTTGGATTATATGTCCTAAATTGTTTTAAGAAAATTGTTCCCACCAGTTAGTTGGGTTATCAGGCGCATATATGTGTGCATGCGTGCATGCATGTGTGTGTGTGTGTGTGTGTGTGTGTGTGTGTGTGTGTGTGTATGAAAGAGTGAAAGAGAGAGAGAGAGAAAGGGACAAATTTATGATAAAAATAATAAACATGTTGATAAAAATTGATAATGTACTAGTTCTTTGGGATCATTCTGTCCTAAAGCGTCCAAAGAAAAGAACCCTAAACCAGACATGGAAATCTATCCACTTACCCCATTCTTCAAGTCCCTGCTAGTAATCAGCTACAAAAAATAAAATCACCCAAGTGAAAGGGAAAAAAAATTGACATGCTGGCCTTTTAGAAAAGTGTGGCAAAAAGGCAAAGCCTTATACAAATAATGGAGGGTGGTAGTCTTAGTATCAAAGTAAGATGTGCGAGGTCCCACAGGATTGGGATGGCAAGAGAAAGAAGAGAAAGATATAGAAAAAATGAACAAGACAAGGGAGAAGGGGAAAAAAGAACCAAGAAGAAAATGGAAGTGAGAGGAAGAGGAGAAAGAAGGCCTTGATAACTCTGATGTTTATGATTGGTACAAGAGACACACTTAATGACAGCTCCCAGCAGAATGTAAGCTTCTGAAACAAAGAATGGTTTTGTTTTTCAATCCCCAACTAGCACAATGCCTGTCACATAGTACATGGTTAATAGATACTTATTTATTGATTGAATTCACTCAATAGATTAATCAACTAATATATTACATTGTTTTCTTAGGTGGGAGATGTGCTATTAAGGAAATCTAAGAGGGAATCTTTATCATGAAGGAATTCATAAATATAATTGGGTAGGCAAGACAAGTACACATGATCTCCATAGTAAGAATAAAAGATAGTATATGATTGCCACTAAATTTTTCAGCTATGAACTATTATATTAAAGATGAAAGTCATGGGGGAAGGCAAAGAGCTTTGATGGAAGACTGGCCCCCATTATTAGTATTAATTATCCCCCAGTGTATAAAAGGAGCATCAGAAAAATTTTTGACATTGATAATTGTTATTTAGCAATACATCCGGTTTCTTGGTATACTTGTGACAGTGTGGAATAATTATTGAGAGAATAAAGTAAAAGGAAACATAAGAGAAAGGGAAAATGGACAGTGGCTTAATTATTAAATGTATTCAGAGTTGGTTTGGAATATTGGGGACAGAGTGTGTAGAACACCTGAATGCAGATCCTCAAAGGTGATGCCATGTTCAGAATAACTGAGAAGAGGGACATCTGTGGATTATCAGAGCCAAGTCTGCCTTGTGAGCAAAAAAGAGAGGTGGGGATGGAATTATACGGCTGGACATAGGCAGGTAGCCTCTTGCTACCTAGAGAATTTGTAAGAGGCCTATTTCCCAGTTGCATTTGATTGTATAGCCTTAAATACTAGATTCTTAAAATTCCTCCCCTGTCACCCACTCCCACTGGGAGGAGCAGCAATTCAATATAGGCTGTACCTGTGTAATTACACAGGACATCTCCATGGTGGGCAAATTGTGAGAGGCTGATTGTATGTCCCTCCTTCCTATCCTGCACCCCCACCTTGTTTTGTTCTCTACCCTGTCCCTGTCCCTTTACTGAGATGTGTGCTTCCCGCATCCCTCCCCCACCCCGCCTTTCCCTCCATCATCCCCTCTCTCATCCCCATCCCCCCTATTCTCCTGTGTGGCAAGATACTCAGTTTAGAGT
>CM053594.1:323302502-323318604 GCA_028646575.1 Pseudocheirus occidentalis
TCAGGTTGGCCAGTCAGTTAACTGCTTGTTTTTTTTTTTTTTTAGCTCTGTGAGACTCTGCTTCCAGGGGGAAAGCTCTGTTTCAAATCACTGGGGTTTTCCCAGCTGCTGGAGCTATTAGCGGGACATTGCAGCCTCCCCTAGCTTTGGCTTGCTGAAAGCACTCCCCAGGACCACCACCCAAGACCACAATCTAGATCCAGGCCACTCAACGCAAGAGCACTTTGCCCTGGTCAAACGATTCATCCCCGCTGTGGGATCCACAGGCCAGGGGCTCTGAAGCAGCCCAGTGGGGGCATCTGCTGTTTACAGCAGTTTCTGCCCTTCCCCCACTGCTTCCTTGCCCCGGGGGTAGATTGGCCAAACTGCTTTTCGTCCCAAATTTAGCTTGAAAGCTTTATTCCCTTTCACTGACCTTTAATCCTTGCTTATGCAGATTGCTCCAGGTGCTTTAAATCTGCTCTGAAGTAGACTCAAGCTGTGGCTTGGGAGGCTCAGCTCCTCCCGGCTGTCCTGGAGCCAGTCCACATGGTGTTTTCAGTCTGGGCTGGTCTCAGCTACAGGTTTTGGATGAGCTCCTCCTGCCAACTGCCTTTATCTAATCCCTATTTTTCAAACCTTGGTAGATGTGGAGTTGCTGGAGGCTGTAGCTCTTCTCTTTTGTAGACTGGCTGCGGCTTGGCTTGGCTCCTTCCTACGGCCTCTGGGGCCTGGCCGTGATTTCGGTTTCAAGCTGGGCCAGGCTCTCCTTCGCAACCTGCCAGGATGATCCCCTGCTGCCGAGATGCCTTCCGTGAGAGATGTGTTTTCTGTATTTTTTGAGTTTTAGAGTACTAGAATTTGTCCAGTGTAATATTTTTATGAGTTTTTAGGGTGGCTGCGTGGGAGCTGTGGGACACTGCTGCTTCTACGCCGCCATCTTGGCTCCACCCCCAATCTTCATGTACCTTGAAAGCATTTAGTGTGGGAGTTCTGACTGCATTGTCTTCCTCCTGTTTCCATGCTTTGATCCTTTTTGTGCCCAAAAAGGGATTCTAGAGTTTGATTACTGTTCTTACTTTGCTTCTTTCTCCTCATATTGGCCAGTCAGCTAATTGCTTGATTTTTTAGCTCTGTGGAACTCTCCTTGGGGCGGGGGGAAGAGGGGGGAAAGCTCTGTCCCAAATTGCTGGGGTTTTCATAGCTGCTGGAGCTATTAGGTGGGAGCTGCAGCCCCCACCAGCTTTGCCTCACTGAAAGTGCACCCCAGGACCACCACCCAAGACCACGATCTGGATTCAGTCCACTCAACACAAGAGCCCTTGGCCTTTGATCAATTACTTTTGCCCCCTTGCAATTGGCAGGCCAGGAGCTCTGAGGCAGCCAGGTTGGGCTGCTTCCTTGCCCTGGGGGCAGTTTGGCAAGACTGATTTTTTTTCTCCCCAAATTTAGCTTGAATTCCACTGAGCTTTCTCTTAGCTTTTTTATTCCTGGCTTGAGAAATGTGGAGGAGATTGCACCAGGTGCTGCCGATCCACTATCTTGTAGACTCCAGTTGTGGCTTTTCCCCAAATGCCCTGGGGGCAATGCCAAAGTTTTGGGCGGGTGGGGCTGGCCTTGGCTCCCAGCCTGCTGCAATGAGCCCCTCCTGCTGAGCTGCCTTCAGCGAGAGATGTATTTTATGTATTTTTATTGGTTTTGGAGCCCTAAAATTTGTTTAGAGTTGTATTATATGGGTATTTAGGGTGGCTGTGTGGGAGCTGCAAAACTTTGCTTCTATGCCGCCATCTTGGCCCTGCCCCTGTTCCTCTTTTTTTTTTTTCCTGTTTTGAGGTTCATTTCCTTCTTTATTTTATTTGTTCTTCCCTCTGTAGTTCAAAATCTGTTCTTTTTAATGGAGAGACAAAATAGGAGTAGCTTTTTTGTTCTCTTTGTTTTCTCTTACTAGTACACCATCTTCATCAAATGATTTTCTTCCTTTCTTCCTTATATTCTTACTCCAAACATAGCTTTAAATTTTTTTTAATTAAAGCCCTTTTTACCTTTAAAAAAAAAAAAAGAAACCTTTGGTTCTGCCTAGAAGTTAATGACCCTGCTCCAAAATATTTGTGTCACTTTTAAAATTTTCTTGTATTTGTACTTGTTCATTTGTGCCACTTTATATGTTTTGTGCACATCCTTTTAAAATATTCTGTATTAAATCCATATTAAATATATGACAGTTCTCTGTGGTAGCTACATGAATTTCTTCGGATGTTTTCCCCTTTTCTTTTTAAATATTAATGTTTCAGTTTTATGGTCAGAAATTTTAGGATTCCCTATAAATTTTTAAATATATTCCCTTTTATTCTTTCTGTCCAAGTGATCATATCTATCTTTTCCTAGAATTTTAAAAATCTGATTTCCTGACATCTGTTGTATAGGATTTTATATGTTAGGAATATATGTGAACTATTGAAGGTACTACTCAGTGGGAATTCAGTACAATTCAATTTTGTCATTGTTCAGTCATGTCCTACTTCATGACCCCACAAACCATACAGTCCATGGTGTTTTCTTGGCAGATAATTGAGTGGTTTGCCATTTCCTTTACCAATGGATTATGGTAGAGGTTAAGTGACTTGCTCAGAGTCATATAGCTGCTGTGTATCCGAGGTCACATTTGAAGTCAGGTCTTCCTGACTCCAGGTCCAAGACTATGTCCACTGAGCCCTCTAGCTGCCTAACAATTTAATACAAGAATATTCCCCAACAGAAGGATGACTCAAACATTCTGAAACAGTGTCAGAAAGACTTAATTTCTAGATTGAACTAGGAAGGAAACTGTTGAAGGTTTTCTCACAGTGGAGTGACCTAGCAAGTCTATGACTGTGAGGAATCAGTTAGTCTATTTAAGCCACTTAACCTTATTGAGACTCAGTTTTCTCATCTATAAAATGGGCTTAATAATAGCACCTACCTGACAGAGTTGTTGTGAGAATTAAATGAAAGAATATGTGTTAAATGCTTTGCACAATCTAAAATGCCATACAAATAGAAGTTGTTATTATCACAGTCATTCCCAGTTTCACCAACTCCAGATATGGTCATTTCCTCCACCAGGGCAGATTTCAGCCTTTCTAGAATTCACTAAATAAATTCCAGGGAGTTGTTTGAGGCTTTTTAAAGGTTAAATAACTTGCTCAGATAGTAAGTATCAGAGATTTAGTTGAACTGAGATTTTCCCTGACTCCAAGCCTAGCATTTTCTCTGCCACAACAACATTGTCTTTCATATTGAAAATAAGGTCCATCTCACAGGGATGTGTAGCATAGGTTGCCATGAGTCAAAAATAGATCAGACGAGGCCAGCGAGGAAGGTTTTGTTAGTACAGAAACCCCAGGCATTATGAGGTCTATACTGGGGTGATGGCGGTGGAGAAAAAAAAGACATTTTGGTAGAAAAGAGTGATGGGATTTGAGACAAGCTGAATAAAGTTGATGGAAGGAAAGTAATGTCTAAAAGACAACTCCAAGGCTTTGTGGGTTAGCTAGGTGGTGCCATAGTACATACATAGAGTGCTAGGCCTAGAGTCAGGAAAACTCATCTTTCTGAGTTCAAATCTAGCCTCAGACACTTACTAGCAGTGTGACCCCGGGAAAGTTACTTAACCTTCTTTGCCTCAGTTTCCTCATCTGTAAAATGAGCTGGAGAACGAAATAGCAAACTTCTCCAATGTCTTTGCCAAGAAAATCTCAAATGGAGTCACGAAGAGTAGAACAAGACTGAAAAGACTGAACAAGTTCTATAGGCTTCATACTTTATCTTTTGGGGGAGGGGAGTTTGAACAACAACAACAAGGCTTTAAGCCTATTTCTTTAACTCATGTTAGTCCTTGTATTTTGTATTTCAACAAAGATTTATCGAAAACTGGCTCATGTAAGACACTGTGATGAGGGGTGTCAATATTTTAGTGTTATGCATATTATATATTATCTGTGTTTATGTATATTAAATTTGTTTTGTTTACCTTTTTTGATTGGAAGACATATCTAAAATAAATTTCTAATATAAAATAATTCTAAAATAAAATTCGAATCTCCCCTTATGATAGGGAGACAGTAGTAGATCTTCCCTCTTGTAGTTCAGGCATTATTTTTTTAATTCTCTTTTATGGACTACTTCAAAATGTATAATCCATTTGGCATTTGGCATGCCTTTGTCAAGGAACCTGTCTTTACTACCACTTCATTTGATGGGGGCTCATTCCCTTTTAGGTGACTGAGCTGGAATGTGTGAGCAGCCAAGCAAACGCAGTCCATACACACAAGGCTGAGTTAAACCAGACAATACAGGAACTAGAAGAAACGCTGAAGAAGAAAGAGGAGGTATTTGCTAATGTCCACTCACTAATATAATCTCTTTAAGATACGTATGGAAGGCAGATTATTTAGTGTGCCTCACTATGAAATGTAATGGTGCTCCTCTGGAAAATAAGGTTTCTTTCTTTAGGATAATATTTTTGTAAAATAGCCCTTTCACTGAAATGGCTGAACTTGATGTCATAGACTCTGACATATGACAGAGTCTGTCACTCTGCACACATGTTTGACATAGGATGACGAGGCTGTCATTCTGAAACTCTGTTGCATCTGCTCTAAGAGTGTCTCTAGGAACAAAAGGAAACCATTAGAGAATAAATACAGTCAGGAGGCTGAAGCATTCTCAGAGGGTGCTGATCATTGCTAGCCACAAGGTGTCATCATCCCTGAAGAAAGAGCCACTCTCAGAAGGCTAGGAGCATCCCCAGGAGGTCCGCAAGACCAGCATCCTGGCTCTTGGCACAAGTGAACCTGAGCCATCCAAGGCAGATGATGGCCTCCTCTGTGGTTATTAAAGATCACTGTATTAGAAATATATGTGTAAGGAGGGATTCTTCCTAAATGTCAGCAGCAGCACAAGATTGAAATTATGTTTTCTTAAACCTGGGGTGGCATTTTCAGGATGCGATAAGGTCACTCCTTTCCTTGATAAGGATTAAACGTGGTTAAAGACACTCTATGTTCTGCCTTTTCTAGGAAATAGAAAAATTGAAACAAGAAATTGATAATGCCAGAGAGCTACAGGAACAGAGGGACTCATTGACTCAGAAACTACAGGTGAGATGTTATACAAATATTATTCTTTTCTGTTTATTATAATGCCATGTATTAAATATGATATTGTTTTCCAGAATTTCATCTTCTAGGTTCCCCATCCTTTACTTTTTCCTAGTCCTGTAGGTGGCACAGTGGATAGAGGGCCAAGCCTGGAGTCTGAAGACCTGAGTTCAAATTCAGGCTCAGGAGCTTAGTAGGTGTGTGACCCTGGGCAAGTCACTTACCCCTATTTGCCTCAGTTTCCTCACCTCTAAAATGAGCTGGAGAAGGAAATGGCAAACCTCTCCAGTATGTCTGCCAAGAAAACCCCAAATGGAGTCAGAGTTGGACATGACTGAAATGATAGAACAATAAGTTCTGTAGGCTTCATTCGTGTTTTTTTTTCAAAATTTGCATGGTGACCTCATTCAGATAATATTAATAATTCACTCTAGACAGAACATATATATCTATTTATTGTCTAAACATGGTTACAAGTGCTGATTATTTTCAGTAAATTAATGTCTTGTGATAAGTAAGGACATCATTCAAATTTATATTTTTCACTTCTAACATAAAAATGTTACACAACCAAGAAGCCACAAATGTAAATGAATTTATATATTTCATATGTATGCTAAAAAAATTTTGAAGACCCTGACTTTACAGAAAACTACTTAGACTAATTTCACTCAGCTTGTGAACTGTGCCCATTTGTGCCATCACATTGAGATAGTTTTATTTACACTAAATCATGCCATTTATAACAAGGGAAGGTAGTTTGGTTTCAAGGAAAGAGTTGTGGTTTCAGAGGACCTGAATTTGAGCGCCAGTCCTGGCAGTAATGAGTTGTGTGACCTTGGGGTAAGTTGACCGCTCTATGTCTCGGTGTCCTGATCTGTCAAACACAGGAGAGAGTGCCTGCATTACATAGAGTTTGTGAGGGGATAACTGTATAGACTTATTGTTAGGATCAAATGAAATCAGGTGTATAAAGTTTTACATATAATCAGATTTGATTATGCCTTCATATAGAAACATTCCTTTTTCCTGCTTTTAATTTGAATTTTTTTATGAATGAGTATTAACAGAGAAATGCACCTCCTAATGTTTGATATTTGTTGCCTCTGCCAAGACCCTGCTTTTGGATACTACATACTTTTTGATTGATGTGTAATTACAGTCCTCCCTGGGCAGCTGCAATCACTTCCATACTCTTCACATTCTCTTCTTCCATCTAGAGTCCTGACCTGATCGTGGCCACTTGCCCGAGAACTGTGGATTAGTAATGTTGGCATTTGGATCAGGGAACAAAAGAAAGTTTGGCAGGGGGTTGAGGTTTAATGAATCTGGAGAGAGCCAGGGTTTGAGACAGTTGTTAACAGGTGAGGGAGGGCTTAGAACTTAGGAGAATCTCAAGAAGATAGCCTAGTAGCAGAGCTACTCCACTAAGGAGGTAGGTGACTGGAGAGAATGACATGAAAGGAGTTATTGCTATCCTACTTTTCCCCCTCCACATTTTTACTGTCTTCCCTACTACAATGAAGTGGCTCCTGTATATGTCTCATGTGTCTGTCTTTTCTGGGCCAGGAAAGGGGGGGGAAGGAGAGGGAGAGGGAGAGAGAGAGGGAAGTAGGGAGAGAAGAGGGAGAGAAAGAAAAAGAGAGAGAAAGAAGAGGGAGAGAAATAGAGAGAGGGAGGGAGGGAAGAAGAGAGAGAAAAGGGAAGGAGGAAGAATGAGGGAATAGGGAGAAGAGAGAGAGCAAAGGGGTAGGGAAAGAAGAGAGAAAAAGAGGGAAGGAGTGAGAGAGAGAAAGGAAGAAAAGGACAGGGAAAAGGAAAGGAGAGAGGGGAGAGGGAGCAGAGAGAAGGAGAGAAGAAGAGGGAGGGAGAGAGGAAGAGAAAGACACAGAGAGGGAGAAAGTGAATGGTTTATTAAGCACTTACTAGGTAGAGAAACAAGTAAAAGCAAACCCAACAATTTCTTCCCTAGAGGCACATATTCTTTTTTTTTTTTTAATTTATTTTCTTGGTTACATCATTCATTTCCACAAGGTTTTGAGTTACAGATTTTCTCCCCTTTTTGCCCCTACCCCCCCAGCCCAGAACATTGATCCCACTGTAAGGCCCCTCCCACAATCTGTTCCCTTTTATGTCCTCCTCCAACACCCCTCTAGCTTTCTAACAGGGCAGGGAGGGGCGAGGCACATATTCTAATGGAGGAAAACAGTACATAAAATGGTTCTGAAAAGTTATGGCGAGAAAGGAATAAAAGATTGTCCGAGCATGCAAGCATGTTGAGACTACAGGAAATGTTAGTGTTGTAGAGCCCTGGTTCTAAGCTGGAGAAGGCACAGAGGCTCACCTTGTTAGTCACAGAAGTCAGGGATAGAAGTCAAATTTCTGGCAGAGTGGAGATGGTTAGAGTGGGGCCATGGCAAGGAATACCTAGGAAGTGACAATGAAAAGTGATGACCCATATTTAATTGTTTTAAACTTCTCCTGGTTCTTTAATCTACAAGATACCTGAAGTATTTACCACAAATCATAGTCATGAGCCAGGAAGGGACCAGGAGAACTTAGACAGTTTATACTATAAGTCACGCTGTTTTCAGGCAGCACCACACTGAATCTCCCCTGTTAATTTGTTGGATGGTATAAGCAGCCATACTGTCTCAGCTCTGAAGGCAAAATATGGTAGGTTTTTTGGAATAGATTTTCATTAAAGACATCAATCACTTTTCAGTTTTAAAAGAAACCCTCATAAATAAATAACCTTATCATAAATAGTTAAGCAGCATCTCTGATACAGCAGTTGTAGCTGACAGCTCATATAACTTTCTACTTGCATTTAAATATAGTGGGGTTTTGCCTTTTGAAGTTATGTCATCTCTAGCATATCTGATCACTGTTTTTGCAGTCATTGAGCTTAACACTTAGGAACTGAAATTATGATTACAGATTGAGATATTTTTTCACTCTTTATGTGGACTAACTTCAATATATATTCATCTGGAACCTCTTTGTAGTGGGAGAGACAAGTTTCAGAGGCCACAAAGAGGAGTTCTAAGGTAGTAGATCTTATGAAGAGTCTGGCTTAGTGTGCAAACTTTCAGTCTAATATGAATGAGTTCATCAGCTTTTCCTTGCCCCACTACAACAGCACCACCTTACTAAATAAAATTTCTACTTTGGCACCCGTTATAGTTCATACTTATGCTCTAAAATAAAGATAATTGATTCACTGGGGTTGCAAAGAAAAAGTTATTTTTCCATTAATCCTCCTAGTATTACAATACAGAGCTCTTTTCTTCTCAAAACCTCTCCAATATTTATCTTCCCTTTTTCTTTTGATGTTGATGCTTTCTCATCCTTCCACTTGTCCAGGAACACAACTTTGAAATCATCCTCAGCTCTTTCCTCTTTCTAATCCCCCCATATCTAATTAGTTGCCAAACTTTGTAGATTCTCCCCTCAAAACATCTCTGACATCATCTCCTCTTTTCTCCTTTCCCTAGTTTGTCACTCAGCACTTCTCCCATGGTCTCCCCCACCTTTTTTTTTTAAAAGTAAGTTTTTATCAATATCTTCTGTTACTTATGTCATCATAGTTATCCTTGGTATACTTCCCCTCCCAAAGAACCACCCCATATAACAAACTGTATTTTTTAAGAGGAAAAAATCAGTACAACTGATTCAGTACATCTCAAAAAGTCTGAAACACATGCAGTGTGTAACAACCTGTGGACCTCCTACCTCCACAAAGGAGTAGAGTTCAACTGTCTTCTCATATATCTTCATTTAAGTCATGCTTGATCTTTATAACTTTGTTATATTCACTCTTGATTTTTTTAGTGTGTGGTTGTTCTTTCCATTTACATTGTGGCTATTGTGCATGTTGTTTTCTTGACTCTTCTTATTGTACACTGCGTCAGTTCATGTATATCTTCCCATGCTTCTCTGTATGGATCACATACATCATTCTTATAATATATGGAGGACTTTCTTCTTATCATTAGCTTCCTTGGGAGATGAGCCCAGTAATAGAGTCTCTGAGAAATGGCACTCAAGTGCCCTTCAGTATCATTGTCAGGCATGGTGGTGGTGATGAGGAGGAGGAGGAGGACAACAACGATGACAATGACAGCTAGCTTTCATATAACACTTTAAAGCTTACAACACACTTTGCATTTCAGCCTCGCAATAATGCTGTCAGTTAGCAAGCATTTATTAAGCTTCTGCTATATGCTAGGCGCTATATCAAAGCACATTTTACAGATATGTAAAACAGACTGAGAGAAAGTTATAACTTGTCCAGGGTCACTTGGATAGTAAGTATCAAAGGCAAGATTCAAAATCAGGTCTTCAGACTCCAAGCACCATCTAGCTGCTTTACATAGACTAGAAAAGAGAGAAGGGAGTGGGGCGGAGGGAGGAGGGATAGGATCTAAGCTACAGCAAAAAGAAAGCTAGTAGGATAAAATCCAGGAAGGAACAAGAGAAGAGTGAGAAAGAAGAGAGGAACATAAAAATAAAAGGTGCATTAGGTGAAGAATGAGAAAGCCAAATGAAGCAGCTGGCTACCAGTACTGATCCTTGGCCATCAGCTGCTTGATTGCCTTAGGAACATTTTCTTTTTGTCTGAAACTGTTCTCTGGAACGCCTTTTAAAAAAAAGAAAGGAAACTGCTTGGGGATGATGTTGCTTCTTGAGGTAGCTACCAAACATATAATTGTGTGTTCTACCTGGCTGCTCCTTGCCTTGAAAGAGTTCATGTGTTTGCCAGGATCAGTGAGAAGAACAAGAGCTTTTCAGTTTTTTCAAGTCTTCAGAGAGCAGACTGGGTAGTGTCCCTCCTTGTTCACAAGTACAATTACATGGAGTCTTTTTTTTTTTTCTTCCTGTTTGGCACCTTCTTCCTTCTGCTTGTTTGCTTATGCTGGCAGGCAAGCCAACAGGATTCTTGGTCATGAGTGGAAGTTTGCCATTTGATCATAGAACATTTGTCTTACCCCAAGTTCAGAAACATGATGAGTTTGGCTTATGAGCTTGTAAATATTGTACTGGTTTCAGGTTCTGCTCTTTTACTATCATCTTATAGGCTATTCTAGTGAAAGAGATTACAGAGCCATCTGGTCAACGCCTAACTCTGAATACTTGAAGAACAAATGGAGAGTCATTGGATTCATTTGTATTTCATTCCAGCTGCTCCATCTCTTCCTTTCATTTTCCCAGTCCTTTAGCTGATGATTGCCGACATTCCTTGAAATTGTTTTCATTGATATTTCAAGGCCTTAGAACTCTCAAGAAAGCCCTTAGAAATTGTAACTGTATCTTAAATATTTTCATAGACTTTTTCTTTCCATAAGGCCAATATGACAAAACAGCACTCCAAAGTACACACAACCCAGTGTGGACCTGTTGCTTTATTTTGGTAACAAATAAGACTGTGGGAGAGCACAGTCCCAATTATAAGACTCAGGAGCCCACAGTCCTTTAGGTTCAAGGGCTTTTATGACTGCATGCTTTCTTGTCAGTATGTTTTTCTTCTAATCTTTTTTTTTTTTTGTAGATGAAATTTCTTATCTCTTAGATCAGGTAGGTTTATGTAGATCAGGAATTCTTAATTTTGTGTCATTGACCCTTTGGGCAGTCTGGTGAAGCTTATGGAACCCTTCTCAGAATAGTGTTTATAAGTACCTAAAACACATGTGATTACAGAGGAAATCAAAGGTTAGTGAAAATAAAGATAGAATATTTTTTCCCATTCAGATTCATGGATCTCTTCAACTCTATCCATGGACCCAAGTTAGAGGTTACACTGAATTCTTTCTTATCCTCTGTGACTTGTTCATTTCTACATTTAATTAATCACTAGATTAAGTAGATGGATCCCTGTATACTTTTATGTCTTTTAAAATTTACATGTGTGATTTTTTAAGATGAGGAGGTACCTTGATTCTCATCTAGTACAAAAATGAGTTTTTCACAAGGGCTATTTGCCTCTTTTTCCACTGACAGATCCATGTGGAGTCATGAGCCCTTTAGTTAGGATTGTGTTTTTCTTTCATCTTTTTTGTTATCAAACTAAAGGATCTGGTTCATAATGAGTTGTGCATCCTTTGGGGTGCTGTCTTTTCATATTGGCCTATGCAAAAATAAATAAATAATAAAAATATTTAAGAGTTAGTTACAATTCCTAAATGCTTTTTTGACAATTCTAGAATTGATTCTGATTTTGATTAAGGAAATTTTTTTTTTTTTTTACAAACTTTTCCTATAAGATTTTTCCTTTTCATCAGAACTGAGTTTGTCTTTGCTGAATGATGGGTCATCAGGAGCTTTTACTGCCTTTCTGCCATGGTTTGATTCTCTAGTTTGTATTTTTTGCTTCATTTTTAGTAGACATAGTTTTCATAAACAATCTTGGTAATTAGAACAGGATATAGGACAGTACTGTATGACAACTTTCAGACTCCCCTTTTTCCTGGACTACCAGGAAGCCAAGCCAAGCCCAATGAAGAAGGCTTTTTTCTTTGTTTCTGAACAGGGAAAAGTTTAGAGTGTGTGTGGACATATTCACATTTAGCAAAAGTTGTTTAACAACTTTTCAAGAGCCTCCCCTGATTATGGTGAAACAAAATGAAAGCCATGGAATTCTTGATCAGAGAGAAGATACCCAGTATAAAAGAAAGGAATCATGACTCATTTTAGGGGAGATCATCTCAGCACCATCATTTAAGTCCAGATTGCTCAAAAGATTATTGTGTCCAACAGGATTGATTTGTGATTTTGGGGAGGAAGAGGGTTGCGAGGTAGATCCTAATAGGTCCCTGAGTTTGAAAGAGTCAAGTCTGTACTGACAGTAGCTAGGTGGCACAGTGGATAGAACACTGGACTTGGAGTCAGGAGAACCTGACTCCAGATACTTGTTGACTGTGTGAATCTGGATAAGTCATTTAAACTCTATTTACCCCAGTTTCCTTATCTGTAAAATGGGCATAGGGCCGCTAGGCACCATAGTGGATAGAGTGGTAGATCTGGAGTCAAGAATACCTGTTTTCTTGAGTTCGTATCTGGTCTCAGATTTGTGTGACTGTGAGCCTTGTTTGTCTCAGTTTCCTAATCTGTAAAATAGGCTGGAGAAGGAAATGGCAAACCACTCCAGTATCAAATTGAGTAATGAAGAGTCTGATACAACTGGACAAAAATGGGTTTAATAATAGCACCTACCTCTCATAGTTGTTGTATCAAATGAAATATTTGTAAAGTGCTTTGAAAACCTTAATGGGCCATATAAATGTTGGCTGTTGTTGTGATGATGATGATGATGATGATGATGATGATGATGATTCCAGCAAACCAGAATGAGAAGTACAAACTAAATACAAACTAAATTTAAAACTTATGCACTCCTGACCCTACATAAGCCGAAGCATCATTGTTAATATCAATCCATCTGATATGCAGAAATCTCTTCAAAGTCCCCTCACAGACTAGGAGAGAAATCCTAACCCCCACCCATTTCAGTCCAACTTATGACCCATCCTGTAAGTAACATCTTCCCTTTCCCTCTCTAAATAAAAACAAAAGGTTCTGTGTGCTAACAGCATAGCTTAAAAAGAAGTAAAGCAAAATTCTGCCTTTTTATGAGACTGGAAATAATAGTCTAGCATTGGTGGTGGCATGCTTTTACCAGTGTACGGGGTAGAAAGAGTTTGATTGAGGAGAACTGGTCATACCTGGCCCCCATCCTTGTGTGATTGGAGCCCTTTTGTCCTCAGCTCCTTCCATAGGGAGGACTCTTTTTAATCAACACCCTCAGTCCTCCCCCTTGGGGAGTGGGCTTCCTGGTAAACCTGCTGCATAGGCTAGAACAATGGGAAAGGGGAAGATTGTCTGAAGCTCTACCATATCTACCAGATACCACCCTACGAGGCCTCATTCTCCATCCCAGAGAGTTCAGTTTCACTTGATCTTCTGTGTGTTTGAGAAGCTATAAAAATACATCATCAGTAACATTCCTTTTTCTGCCTAATTTTGAGCTCCCAACTGGGGAAAATTCTAAAGACTAGAAAGTCAGTAGGTGTCTGTCTGTCTGTCTGTTTCTCTCTTTCTCTGTCATTTCCCTCTCAGTCACCTCTGAGCAATGAAACACATACAGAACAACAAAGCAAGTGTTAACCGCAGTTTTATCTTTATATCAGCTTTTAGTGACTAGGTGATCAGAAGCATAAAAATAAACTTTAAAGAAAAAGAAATAAATTTTGGAACAAATATATGCTTTCCTGGGAAGGAAGAGGAGAGAAGGGAAATGGAGTCACCATCTCAGATTTCCCTCTGTCAAATTCAGTAAAATAATATGTACGGAAACTGCTCTTGGTCCTCCAGAATCCATTACTGGCCTCATCACAGTGACTCTGTTCCCCCTTCCATGGAAATTATTCTCTGCAGCTTCTGCTGGTCACAGTCCCTCCACACTCTGCTTAGTTCCCCTCGAGGTTTTTGTGTGGGAGCCTCAGTTCCCCTCTCATCTAGTACAGGCCCCTTGCTCCCAGGGGTGGCAGCCTGGGGTGTGGGTGGTGGGTGGCAGCAGTGGCCATGGCACCACCAGAAGCTACTGTGAAGTGGGAGGTCTGGCCCCCTTTCTCATGTCACCCCCTTCTCACTTGGCCTCTCCTCTTCCCCTGCCCTTAGGAATGAGAGAAGCTAAGTCCTCTTGGGATTTAGGCAGTCAGCACTAGGTACCAGTTAAGGCAGTATTGCAAACTATCTGGTGACCAGAAGTACAGAGTCAGAAATTCACACACTTCCCTTGGTGACTTGAGCACCTTCCACTTTCTAGGCATGGTCTTCATTTTTCTGCAGAATTGCCCCCATTTTACCATCATCAGCCTTTCTCTTTGTCTTATTGATGGTGCCATTTGGGGCCTGGGTTCTGGCCTCAGAGATGCAGGTTTGGAAGGGAGTCATGGCCTGCCTTCTTGGTACCTTGTTCTTAGCCTCGGGCTGTCTCCCTGAACATCTCCTTCAGCCTTTCTTGTAGGCATGGTGGCAGCACTGGAGAGTTGCTTCCTTCGCTTCCCTCTAAGTCTCTTTACTTCGTATTCAGTACAACCATATCCAGACTTTATATTTGCATACTATATGTGGAATTATAGGCTATGTATTTTTGATAGTAAGGAAAAGAATAATAGATGTATACCGATAGAATAAGTGTACAATGGATAGAGTCCCAGGTTTAGAGTCAAGAAGACTCATCTTCCTGAGTTCAAACCTAGGCTCTAGACACTAGCTGTATGACCCTGGGAAAGTCACTTTGCCCTGTTTGCCTCAGTTTCCTCATCTGTAAAATGAGCTGGAGAAGAAAATGGCAAACTACTCTAGTATTTTTGCTAAGAAAACCACAAATGGGATCACTGAGAGTCAGATGTGAGTGAAATGACTCAGCAGTAAGAACCAAGAAAATCCCTCCATCATTTAAATCTCTGATTTAGGCTTCTAATTCAGACCCTTCCCCAGAACTGCTAGTTTTCTCCTTTTTTATATTTGGTTTTGATTCTTTTTTTTTGTTTGCCTTCATATGAAATTCCTTTTAAGTTATACAGTAGGCAAAATGTGGATAAAATGAAGGGCTAGAAGCCTGGATAGCCCAGAGACCAGATAGTTAGTCCCTTGAATAATTGAATTGGCTATTTTCTGTTCACCCACACATCTTGTGTAATAGTAATATATACTCGGGAAAAGACTATTTATTTTCATTATATGGATGTGCCTCTGGCCTACTAGCCGGTAGGAGAATTTTTTTTTTACTATAAAGCCTCACCTTCATTTTACTATAAATACTTTTGTGTAGGAATAGGACGAATGGGAAGAACTAGCCAGTGGCTAAGCTAAATGAGTACCCTAGGATTAGCATTCCTTAGGATCAGCTCCTTGAATCATCTGCTTCAAACTAATCGATAAAAATAGGTCACAAGAAATCGTGATAGATTCTTTAGAATGACAGTTCTGGCTTTCTTTGGTTTTCCTTTTTCATCGTATTAACCAGTTGCATTATCCTAAGAAAATGGATTGTGTTGTACTTTCATGCATTGTAATTTTTCAGAGTCTGAAATGCTTTGTTTTTATCTGGGACAGAGAAATAAATTAGAATACTCATTAACCAACGGAAACTTTTTCTTGCTAAGAAAATATGAGATGTTTGAATCAGAATTATAGGGCACCTTTAGAAGTCAGCTATTGTATTCTTCTCACTCTAGGTTTTCACTTAAATTAGCTTTAGAAACAAATGGCTTATCTATTCACTAGAAAGCCTTAATAATCACTGCTCTCTTCATTTGTTAACAACACCTCTTACTGGGTTACACTGATTAATAAGGCCCAGCTCTTTAGCTTAAGACAAAAAAGCTAGGCTTCTGGCTCCCCTTGTTAAATGGTGTATCTCTAAGAGTTCCATGGACCAGCAGGGTTTTTGTTAGCGGTTGTGGGGAGGGGAGACGAGAAGGGGAGGACAGGGATAGAAAGAAGAAAAATTGTTTTGCCTTTCCTATCTTTTTCATACCACATACTTTGACCCCTACCCAGAGACATTATGGGGCATCCAAGACTTTGCTCCAGGATACTAGTATCTGGAACTGGAGGATACTTCCTTCCTACAGTAGTTCAAAGACAACCACCCTCCCTCCATAGTCATAGACTGGCCTTAGAGGCAGCTAGGTGACACAGTAATAGCCCTGGAGTCAGGAGGATGTGAGTTCAAATCCAGCCTCAGACACTTAAGACAAAACTAGATGGGGGGGGGGGGGGCAGCTAGGTGGCTCTGTGAGTAAAACAACCAAACCTGGAGTCTGGAGGACCTGAGTTCAAATTTGACCTCAGACACTTAACACTAGCTGTGTGACCTTGAGCAAGTCACTTAACCCCAATTGCCCTGCCTTCCCCTCTCCAAAAAGATACATCCCCTCTAAAAAAAGAAAAAAATTAAAAAAAAAAACTAGATGTGT
>CM053594.1:323319104-323329809 GCA_028646575.1 Pseudocheirus occidentalis
CATCACTTTCACCGTGACATCTTTCTTCCAGGAACCACCTTTCTTCCCAACCACCTTTCTTCCCAAACCCTCTGATAGGAGTGTGTATGGCCCCTTCTGCCTTCACAACTGCCCTCATACAGTCATATTATGTTCTCAGTCAATGCTCCCCACCTCGCCAAAGGTTTTGCCCAAGTAAACAAATTCCTAATCAGGACTTTCTTTTTCCCCTCACTGCAGAGTTCTGATGATTTGCTTTTATGAAAGACAGTGTTCTTCATTTCATTCTCCGTTCCTCACTTTCTCCAGTGTTTGGAACTTTGTTCACAACAGTAACAATTCCATGTAAAAGTCAATTAAGCAGAATGTCTTAGGTTATGTGGCCAGGAAGATGATAGGATATCTTGTTTCTGGATTTCTGCATAAATGGTTCTGCATTGCTGTCTGTCCTAAAACTGCAAAAGAAGGAAAAATATTCCAAATGTAGCTATATTTACCAAATAAGAAGACACTTATACGTGATAAAGAAAAAGCCTCATGAATAACAACAAAGAATCTCGATGTTTAAAGGTACATTGTCCTCTCCCGTGTGCCGTTTCTGTGTGCCTAGTGAAGCCAGAACAAGTAATTGTATAAGCATATATTGCAGGGGCCAAATCTGGAGGGGCCTTTGCCTGATTTCCCCCCAGCAGACACACAGTCTGACTCCTCCACATTCACATACTTCGTAAGAATCGTCAAATATTGATTCTTCCCAAATACATGAAGGAAAGGGTGTCAGCTTGGGTGATGATGGGAAGAGCTGACTAGAAACCTAGCTTGAGTTACTCCTTTGCCTACAGTGTTTACTCTGAGTTTTATACCCACCCCAGTTCAAGAAGAATGAGGACACCCAGTCTAAGGGTCTGTGTAGGGGAAAGGACACTGAAATAAGGGAATAGCCAGGAAGGAGAGGAGAAGCCAGGTATTTAGGAATTATTAGGAAAACCATTAGGAAAATAAGACAAAGACAGAAAGACAGCAATTCCAAGAGGAAGAGATTGGAATAGAAGCTTAGAGAAAGACTCATAAAAACAAACAAAAAAAGTGCGGGGAAAAAAATCCCCCAAAGGCCATAATTAAACAAGTATGAAGTTGTATCCTTGAGGCAGCTTATGGGAAGTAGAGTAGACCCAGTGGCCTCAGACTAGCTTTTTGACTGGGCAAGTCACTAAGCTCTGTTTGTCTCAGCTTCTTCCACTGTACAATGGGGGTAATAATGGGACTTATCCTTCAGGGTTGATGTGAGAATCAAAGGAGATAATATTTGTAAAACTGCTTAGTCCAGCACCAGGTATTTCTTAAGTGCAATATAAATGCTTATTCTCTCCCCTGCCCCTCCCACTATGAAGGAAAATGACCTCCAAAATTTTATGCCAGTAAAAAGGAGAATTCTGTGGACTCCCAAAAGATCCTGGAACAATAACAAGAAGCTCCATAATGGTTCAAAAGTAAGACAAGACTATTTTTGAAAGATATAAGATGGAAATTAAATTGGAAACCTGCTCTGATTTAATAAAGACAAGTTTCAGAGCAGACAACTTAGAACTTATAGTGGACAATCTCTCTAAAGTAGGAGAGTCACTAAAAAAGATAATGACACATTTGGACCTCAGAATTACAGAAATGGAAGAAAATTTAGTTCAGAAAAAAAAGAAAGGCAAAAACTTTGAAAGAATACATGAATTCTATACAAGCGAAAGTAATTGACCTTGACAAAAAGATGTGCAGAGATAACTTAAAGATCACAAGTCTCCCAGAAAAATTATAAATTTTAAAACTTTGAATACCACAGAATAGCAAATAATAGAAAACAATTTAATCAAGAAACTTTAAATAAGACAAGTAAATGGATGAGGAAGAGGGGAAGCCTATGGGAATAAACTAGGATCAAAGTGTTGGCTTAGAAGGAACAATAAAAATCAATACAAAAGAGAGAAACATGATTATAGCAATCTGTGGTGTTTGAAAAGTCTGAGAAATATAATTTCTGGGTAACTAAAATTCACTTTATTAATTATGGCTAACGGTAATTAATAAAAGAAGTCAGTGGTACTCTCTTGACGATCAAAGATCAACCTTAGAAGACATTGAATGCTTATAAAGCCTTTGGAAAAGTAGGTGTTCCCAACAGGCAGAAATCAGCTCTGACTGGTTAACAACTAATGAAAGAATGAATATTGTAATAAGAGTTGGGCTTATTCTAATGAGGGAGTAGGGGAATGTTATTCTTATCTCTTGGACAAAGAGAGACTCATCTCAAGCCAAACCATTCCCGCCTCAAAATCTATACAAAAGGTTCTGTCCTCCACCCAGTCCATGAAAATAAACAGTGGCAAGCTAAGAATTCCACCTAGATAAGGTGGTCTCTGTGTAGTAAATTCTTTGGTCAAGGTCAGAAATGCCCTTCAGAGGCTGGAATTTAAGGAAATAGAAAGGAAAAAACCCTAGATCCCTTTATATTAATTGGTTAATTAATTAATAATAATATTAACTTACATCATTAATATATTCTATTAATATTATATATGATAATACACTATATCATTATATATACTATGTTGTATAATTATATCATATATTGTGATAATATTGAATTAATAGTGTGTTGATATAACATATGGACATAATTAATTGATATTAATTAATATAAGAGAATCATTTCGCTTGAAATGATTTTAGAATTTTATTAGGTCACTTGGGGGAGAGGGAGAGAAAGAAAAAGACAGAAAGAAGGGGTGACTTCTTACACAAGTCTTTGCGGGGTTATATTATATAAAGTTTAGACTCAAAGGGTATAAGGACATTTCCCTGACTGACCTCAGATAGGCAGTAAGTGGTCTCCAAAAGAAGGGCAATTTGAGACAGACATCCATACGTACACACACATACACCTACACACATATATAAAAGCATGTGTGCGAATCTAATTTGGAGAACCTAAAACTTGGTTTTTGAATAGACCCAGAGCAAAACCTGAAGGAACATAAAATAAGCACTAGGTGGGACTCAGGCTTCCCTGGAGCATCTCTGACCTCTACAGAAAACTTTTTATCTTAAACCATTTTCTAGCCACATAAAGCTAGTTTCCAACAATATAAATAAATGCTAAATAATAATCCACAATTTAGTATAATTTTAAAAAATATATAAAATAGTAGAAATAATACAAAAATAAAACCCAACAATTTGTTGAATACAAAGGACTACATAAAAAACTGAAGCCCATGTATAGAATAAAAATGAGAAACTGAAATCAAATTGATATGTGTCAATGACTCCAAATAATCTAGAGTTAGGTAGTGTTATCAGGCAAAGCAAAAATAAGTTCATGAAGTCAAAGGAAAATTAGGGAAATTATGTCTGAAGATACCAAAAACAATGAAACCATACGTTAGTGTTAAAGATATGCAGCAAACGGGTGACAGCTAAATTCTTTAGTGAGAAGTTAGCTGAATCTGTGTGTGTGTGTGAGTGTGTGTGTGTATCTTAACCAATAACAACTGTAGGATACTGATAATTCTCTTTCTGAGCTGGATGAATATAGCAAAGATAAACAGAAAAGCAAATCATAGAAACAATTAAAAGCTCTTTGAAAGATAACCATCATAAGGAGACACATAATATTTGAGATGCCACTAAAATAGTCCAAACCTCCATTATAATAGGATAGAAAAAGAAAGGGTCAATGATCTACTGAGTATGTAACTTTTAAAACTAAGGAAATAATGAAGGCAGCTAGGTGGCACAGTGGGTAGAGTGACCCTTTGGGTCAGTTACTTAACCCTGTTTACTTCAGTTTCATCATCTGTAAAATGAGCTAGAGAAGGACATGGCAAACTGCTCTAGTATTTTTTTATTTTTGCTTTTTGGAGGGCAGGGCAGTTGGGGTTAAGTGACTTGCCCAAGGTCACACGGCTAGTAAGTATCAAGTGTCTGAGGCCGAAGTCAGTGGTTCTCTTGACTCCAGGGCTGGTGCTTTATTCACTGCACCACCTAACCTCCCCGTCTGCTCTAGTATTTTTGCCAAGAAAACCCCAAATGGGATTATAGAGAGTCAGACATGACTGAAATGACTGAACAACAAGTAATTAATGTATTACCAAACCCAAAATGAGCGCTGAATAAGAAATACAGAAAATTAGTGGAGAAATAGGTACAATGGAAAAGTGACTATAGTCACTGCACCAAAAGCTGCTTCTTTAATAAAGCTAACAGTCAGTAAACCTTTTGACTAAACTGGACCAAAAAAATAATAATAAAGAGGAAAATCAAAATAAAAATGAAGTGGCTTTACAATAAAGAAGAAATAAAAATAATTAGAGCCTTCTGTATACAATTGTATATACCAGCAACACTAATAATTTGAAAGAGGCTGATAAAGGTACAAAAACACAAGATACTCAAATTATCCAGACATGAAATCTGACCCTCACCTGGTCTCAGACAGTCAAATTGAACAAATCATAAAGAACTACCAATGACAAAACTCTGGTCCAGGCCAATTTATAGATGAATTCTGTCTAACTTATAAAGAACAATTAAAGCCCATTCTCCACAAATTAGTCTCAAGAACTAAGAAAAAGAAAAGCATACTAGATAATTCATTTTATGAGAGCACTATACCTAAACTACGGGCAGATAGAGATGAGAAACAGAATTATATAAGAATATCAATTTAAATACTGATACAAAAATATTAAATAAAATCCTAGCAAAAAAAAGACTATACCAATGTAATTCCCTATGACAAAATTGGGTTTATGCTTGTAATGTGAGGATGCTTCAAAATTCAAGAAACAATAAAACTAATAGTATCAAAATCTAAAACAACCAAGACCTAATGATTATAGCAATATGCAGGGGGGAAAAAACCTTTGACTAACATTTAAGGTTTGCAAAGTGCTTTACAAATGTTAGTTTATCCTCTCAGCAACCTTAGGAAGTACGTGCCCATTTTCCAGATGAGGAAACTGAAGCACCAAGAGGTTAAGTGACTTACCCAGGGTCACACAGCTAGTAAGTATCTAAGGCTGGATTTGAATTTCCTTACTCCAGGTCCAGTGCTCTGTCCACTGCATCACTTAGCTGTATGACTTAGGAGGGATGGATTTTCAGGTCAGGAGTTGTGGATGAGGGTAGGGGATAGGGGGTGGATAATGAGTTCAGTTTTATGTGTGGTTAGTTTGAGATGCCCATGGGAGTTCACGTGTAGAATTGTTCTCCTTCTCAGACTGTTTCTTCTGCAGCATACTGAATGTGCTGTTAGTGTAGTGACACTGTTATTGTAATAATAATGATGATGATAACATTTATATAGAGCTTACTGTGAGCCAACACTGTGTTAATTATATATGATATTTCATTAATTTATTTAAATATATAATTATTATCTTTATCTCATTTGATCCACAATCACTCTGGGAGGGAGGTGGTATCTTCCTTTTACAGTTAAGGAAACTGAGCCAGACAGCAGTTGTGATTTACCCAGGCTCACCCAATTATGAACTGTTTGACGCTGGATTGAAACTCAAGGTCTTTCTTACTCCAGGCCCAGTGCTCCATCCACTGTGCCACATAGCTGAGAGTTAGTTACCCACTATGTCAGCACACTCAGTACCTAATAGAGCTCATAGTTAAGCTAAGAATGAAAAATTCGTGAGAGAAACTACTTAGTTACTGCTAAACACCTGTTATATTCAAATGTTATGTATCATGGTGAGGCCTGACTTTACTCCCCTGTCTGAAATGGGGCATGCTGTGGTAAATCTCTAGTTCTCAAGGCATGCCTCTGCATTTGGTAACTCAGCTCTTCCTCTGTGTCTTTTCTTGCGTGACCTTCTTCCTTCCTCCTCCCCAAGTGCAGACATCTCCCAGTCATTCCCTGATTTTCCCTTTCTCTCCTGCCTCTGCACACTCTCCCAGCCTGTCAGCCATACTAAGAACAGACTTCTTTGACGTTACCTGTCGAAATTCTTTTCTTTCTTCAGGGTACAGCTCGGGTGCCAACTTCTCTATGAAGCTTTCTCCAGTCCTCCTAGCTCAAATTCTTCTCCCTCCTCCAATTTCATGTGATTTTTTTTCTTTGAATCTCCCTTTTGTATTTAATACATGTATCAGAGTATTCAAGTATGTGTATTTCTGTCCCCTATTAGATTATAAACTCCTGAAAGAAACTTACCGTGTTCATTTTTCTCTCGAATACCTAACAGTGTGCTAAAAAAATGGCTATCTGATAGTAGACACACACATACACATGTATGTATGTATGTATGTATGTACATACACATGTATGTATGTATGTGTGTGTGTGTGTGTATGTATAATGGATCAAATTGAATATGGAGGTAATTTTCTATGGTAGAATGCCAGTGGGGGTTGAGGAAGAGGGAATAGTCTTCCCAGAATGCCAGGCTGCAATGTTCTAACCTCATTGGAACCATTTCCGGCCTCCTCCTCCTGTGCCCAAACTAGTAAAGCAGCAAAGTTGCCCGATTTGTGTTTAATCTCCTCTCTCTTTGCCTTGTTTTAGGTGTCAAAGGCAGGTGGCAAAATGAGAGCAAGACTTTAAGAAATAGAACCTTGTGCCTTGTATCTGAGAAAATGGACAAATAATGATGAAAGAAATTAGATAATAGTATCTTTCAAAATGGATATTTCTCTCCATCTGGCAATTCTAACTTTGACTCTGTAACCTGAAAATATTCATGAAGTGATCTTTTGAAATCTAGATAAGTGATCCACATCAGTCTAAATTATCTTGGTTCATTTTCTTTCTTCTAGTTAAGTTTATGTTTCATATTTTTCCTGAAGAAATGGATAGAAAGCTGACCTCAGAGCCTGTAAAACCTGGGTTTAGATGCCTCCTCTTAACACATTGGCTGTGTGACCCTGGGCAAGTGACTCTTAGCAACTCACTAAGACTAAAATTACAGAAAAGATCCCAACCTGTATTCAGTAGAGGGATTTTTCCTCATTTGAGAATAACTCTTACCAATAAAATCATAGGACTTGTCCTTCTCCCTTCTCCCCTAGTCTTTACTGAACTTTTGACCTCAGAACCTCTTTGAATCTTGAGATGAGAAGCTAGAAAAAGAATTGTATTCTTTTCACCTGACCTCTTTTTAAGTGATATGGATTCAGTCCTAATACATCTACTTGTAAGTTTGAATTAACATCTTGCACTTCTTTCTCTAAAGGAAGTAGAAATTCGAAACAAAGACCTGGAAGGACAACTCTCTGACCTAGAGCAGCGCCTGGAGAAAAGTCAGAACGAGCAAGAAGCTTTTCGCAATAATTTGAAGACACTTTTAGAAATTCTTGATGGAAAAATATTTGAACTAACAGAATTACGAGATAACCTGGCCAAGCTCCTAGAATGCAGCTAAAGGACCTGGGATTTCAGTGCTGATCCTTTTAAAGACGCGCTGTCTCTTCTTCATAGGACTACCTTGGGCTCTGCATCAAAGTTGCACAAAATTAGGATATTACTCCTCCACAAGGAGGACCTATTTGCAAATTGGAATAGGATATTTCAGTGTACAATTTAGATTTCAGCTTATAGCTAGTTAAAAACAAAATGAAAAACTTGAACTACAAATTACCTCCTTGTACATTATTGGCCATAGTTAACTAGAAAGCTATTCATAGTCATTTGATGCAATCCTTTTCTGATATTAGCCAGTGGGAGAATTAGCAGTGTCTGGGTCACATCCTCCCTTTTTTTTGTGTTGGACACAGTTGTAGATTATCTGCTTTTTAAATTTATTTATTTAAAATATCTAACTGCTGTGTTTTGTGAAAAAAAAAGCAAAAACAACAAACAAAACCCAAACTTAGTGATGAAAGCCCTGTTGTTGTTTTTTTTGTTGTTGTTGTTGTTGAAGTTGTTGTTGTAACCTTAATGATTTCTCAGGATACTTTGCACTGCTGAGAAGCAGTGTCTTTACCAATTAATTCTTGCCAGGAGTGAGAGAGAAATGCATCTTTAATTGAAACAGATAATATAACTGCTTGTATAGAGTTCTTCCCTTTTTTTATACTGGAAGATGTTTCACTCTTGTTCACTCTGGTGTTCTATGATACTGTCCAGTGTATGGTTTACTTTTCCATATTGATTCCATGTATTTAGGATAAGATATTGTCTCCCATTTTATTACACATTTTAAAGCCAACAAATGAAGGCAGCTGAGTCCCTCAGAAAAAATTTCTTTTTAAATTTCTGATAAATTTGACATACTGTACTGAAATATAACAACCAGCCATCAATGGTCTGGTCTGTCTAGCAATGTTAAGGATATTTACAAAATATGCAGTTACATTAAGATGTTTTATTTATATATTTTGCAAGAAATATTTTCTGAATGATCAATGCATTTCAATTTTAAGTGTAATAGTGGCGAATGGGGAATTAACTCTTGTTTATTATAGCTCATTTTAAGGATGTATAGCTGTTTTAAAGGGGATACATTTATGTTGAACTTGCCCGACCAAGAGGACTGTTTCTCACTGCTGTGATAATAGCAAATTGAGATAGAGACAGGTTTACTCTGTCTGGGTCTTCACACCACGTCTGTATCCAAACCACACTAGGCAATATTCTGAACTGTTAACTAGGTGTTTCAACACAGAAATTATATTCTCTAAGCTATGCTCAGTGAACAGGTTTTGAAGTTGTTTTGATGTAATTTTAAAGAAATTTTTGGCAAACCTGCATTTCTTTATATGATAGATTTATTTTAAGAAAATCTTTGAAAGGTAAGCCAAGAGTCCTTTTGTCTGCTTACTGAGTAGGAACTGCATCAAACTACGTCCTCACTGTAAAATACCTATCATGTTGGAGAGGATTCTTTTTTAGAATGGATGGATGAGTGTCTGACTTCCACGATCAGTCTCAAGAGGCACTGATTTTTCATTTGCACCCCACATTAATTTAAATGTTACATACAAAGTTTAGATAGTTAATTGATCTGTACATCAGACCATATCGTCCACTTAACAGACAGGCTCTCCGTACTAGAACGTTTGGGTCTGTTTATATTTATGTGTGTATGTTTCTAATGCATACATATTTAATTTATATTAGAAAAAGTACAAACACAAATGGTCTATTTATAAAATTCTAACTTTTCTTTTAACAGTGAGTTATCAGGTGTTTCCTGAAAACTTTCCATCAGACCCTCAGTCATCCTATAAATATATGTGCTCACACATCCTCTAAGTCACCTCCATCTATTTTAGGCTATTTTCTCACCTCTTCTTCTGGGGAGAACAATTTAGCTACATATGCTCACAGCTGAGATATTTCTATGGTAAGTCACATAATTAGTTTGATTTGACAGATGGAATTTAGAAGCAGAAGATTGTCATGATATCCATAGTCTCCAAGGAACAAAGAGCATCGAGATTATTCATTTAATGGGGGTTTTGACTTGGGGATCAGGGAATTTAGTCATAAAGAAATAAAATAATGTAAGTTGATGGCATGGCAAGTGAAGTATCATTTTAATGATGTAATAATTAAAATATTTTTACAATTTGACATAGGTGTCATTTAAATGTGGGAAAATAGTTCACTAACATGTCTCCACTTGAATTGTGTTAATACGTGAGACTTATGTCATTCAATATATACATATATTATATGTATATACACAGAAAATTATTTTTAATATTTTCCTACTGAAATGAAATTTGAAATTGGACATTTTTTGAGATTTTTTTCCTTGTCCCATAGAGGACAATTTTTGGTTTTTTAGAGATTAACAATCTATCGAAGGCTGCACTTTTTAAATTCCCAAATTGTTACAAGATATGTACATAATCGGGGATAAGGTGGATATAAGCGCACATATAAATAAAATTTTATTGTGATGAATATTTTAAATGTTCATGTACAGCGGGTGTCTAGAAATTGTCATCTGCAGGTCATGATTTGGTTGTGCACCTCCTGCAGACCCTCCATTTCTGTATTATCAAAATTATTATTTACATATTTGAAAAACTAATTTTTCCCAGAGAAAAGTACTATATAGTGTACCTATTTTAGATCCAGCCGTGGGGACACAATCATAACATATTTCTCAGAAGATCAGAAGATGACATTGGGGCAGAAGACAACCACAGAGTGCGGATATGGAACAGCATGGGGTGGGTGGGGGTGGGAGGGACCAGAGTGATCACGTAATGTATAACTTGTTATATGACAACTATAGAGTCTTGTTAAAAAAAATTTTTTTTTTTTGGAAAAAAAAACAAGAAAAAGCAAAAATACAATTTTTATTTTGAAATACACTTGCTGTTCTCTGGAGAATGTACTTTTTCTCTTTATTTTTCTTTTCTCAATCTTTTACAGGTATCAAAAAAAAAGTGTCTAAGTGCTGGCAGCATTTACTTAAAATCTTACAGGTGCTACTGGATTTTGCATTAGTGTGTTAATGTTGTGAAATCCTGACTTTGACATAAAAGGTTTTTATAAGTATTTCCCCGCGTGGAAAATTAATTTTTGGTCTCTCTCTCTGTCTCTCTGTCTCTGTCTCTCTGTCTGTCTGTCTGTCTGTCTCTCTCTCTCTCCTCCCCTCCTTTTCCCTCCCCTCTCTGTCTCCCCTTCCCCCCATCTCCTCTTTGTTTCTCTCTGTCTCTGTCTGTCTCTCTCAGTGTAAATAACAGAATCTAGACAGTTGCATTT
>CM053594.1:323338304-323362561 GCA_028646575.1 Pseudocheirus occidentalis
TTCCTACTTCCCTCTTAATCTTGGTTACATTGGCTTTGTTTGTACAGAAACTTTTCAATTTAATGTAATCAAGATTACCCATTTTGCATTTTATAATGCTCTCTAACTCTTCTTTGGTCATAAAGTCTTCCCTCCTCCATAAATCTGACTTGTTTCCCCAGATTACTTACAGTATCCGTCTTTATACCTAGATTGTGCACCTGTTTAGCTTGATTTTGGTTTACAGCATTAGATGGTGGTCTATGCCCAGTTTCTGACATACTATATTCCAATTTTCCCAGCAGTTTTTGTCAAATAGTGAGTTCTTACCCCAGAAACTGGGGTCTTTGGGCTTATCAAATAGTATATTACTATAATCGTTGACTACTGAATCTTTTGTGCCCAATCTGTTCCATTGATCCAGTACTTTATTTCTTAGCCAGTACCAAATAGTTTTGATGACTACTACTTTATAATAGAGATTAAAATCTGGTACAGCTAGGCCACCTTCCCTAGCATTTCTTTTCATTAATTGCCTTGATATTCTGGACCTTTTGTTCTTTCAAATTAATTTTGTCACTATATTTTCTAGCTCTATAAAGTAATTTTTGGTAGATTGATCTATACAGTGAGACCTTTTCTTTACAGAACATTTTTTTAGTTATTTGTCACTCACCAAAGTCTGACTGCCAGCTTAGTGAGAGTGTTGCTTTATTCTCTCAATATTTTCCTAATGCTGCTACAGATTTGGTCATGATTTTCCCCACTTTTTCAGACTTGGCCAATGGTCCATAGTAGTAGGGGAGGCAGCATGTGTGGTGGAAAGAGCACTGGATTGGGGGTTAGAAGACCTGGGTCCAAATCTTGACTCTGTAACTTACAGCAGATTTAGGTAAGTCACTTCTCTGGGTCTCAATTTCTCTCTTGGTAAAATTGGGGGGGGGGTTTCAACTACATAGGATCTTTAAAATATTTTATAAGTATTTCAAAAAATAATTTGTTAACTCGTATTCCTATGTACTTTGTTTTATGTATTTAAAAACATTTCTGGAAAGAGGGCCATTGACTTCCCCAAGGCTGACAATTGTTGGCTATGACACAAGAAGGTTAAACATCTCCTGTACTAGGCCATCCCAAAGTCCTTTCTAGATCTAACTCTTATGATCCTATATTAATGCTTTGTTCTTCTCTTAATAGCATTCACTAATAGGAATAATTCAAGGAAGATTTTTCTCCTAGTCATTCTCTAGAACAACCAAATATTTTACAGACACATATCAAGTTCTAGTATTGGATATGCCCATACTTGGCTATTTGCCAGGGACTCATCATTTAACACCATATGGTTGGTGGTAGATAGGGAGTTGGTTTCAGAGCCAGGAAGACCAAGGTTCAAGTCTTTCCTCTGACATCTCCTGGCTGTGTGACTCTGGGCAAGTTAATGAAGCTATCAGTGGCCCAGGTCACTCTCTGAGACTCTTAAATTACAGAGAAGTTGATCATCCTCAGAGACAGAGGGAGTTTCATCACTGGGAGTTCCATACACCACTTGCATCACAAGTCTAAGTAAAAAAAAAAAAAATCACTTAATCCTCCCTTGCACTGGTTCTTTAGCTGTCAAATGAAAGGATTACATTATTACAGCTAACATTCTGATTCTGAGTTGAAGAAGTCACCTTGAGTCAGTGGAATAATGACAGAAATCTCATCCTCTGCCTGTTAGTCCCTGGTTCTTGTGGAATGGGTGTATTCGTGGCTAGAGTGTATAAACAATGGCTTTTATGAACTCCATCATCCCTGTGCCAGAGCTGTCAACACGGTACTCACCTCAATGGCCAGAGCTTCACCTCAGATCACTCCACACCCAGGTGAAGATGTTCAGTTAGTAAAGATTGAGGCACGGCCTTGTGTCAGGGAGGAAAGAATCTGAGAAAAGATTCAAATACTCCTAAAGCAACAAATGCAGCAGAAGTGAGTGCCTTGTGCTATTATAATATCTGGCTCAGACCTGGGGGTTTGCCTGGAGTTCCTTTTTCTCTACTGTTACTGGTACTTTCCAGATGATTGTCGTTTAGTCGATTAGTGTCTGGTTCTCTGTGACCCCATTTGGAGTTTTCTTGGCAGAGATACTGGAGAGGTTTGCCATTTCCTTCTCCAGTTAATTTGACAGATGAGGAAACTGAGACAAACAGGGTTAAGTGACTTGCCTGGGGTCACACAGCTAAGAAGCATCTGAGGCTGGATCTGAACTCAGGTCCTCCTGACTCCAGGGCAAGAATTCTATCCACTGTGCTACATAATTATAGTCATCCAAGTCCGAGGCAGGGTGAGTGCTTCACCAGTAGTTATTATTATTGATTGTCCTATATCATAGTCAAGCTCAGCTGGGCACTATTGCAGAGCTTGTACTCAGTGCAGGAGTCCGGTTCTGGCTGCCACTTAGGTATCACCTCCTTCCCAACTCTCCAGGGCAACCATTGAGCTAACCACAACATACCAAAGGCACAAGCAGAGCTTTTCATCATAATTTTGACCATTTCCCCTTCTTTCAATGGCATTTAGCAATTACTTGAGCTGATAGAGGGGAAAGGTGTTTTTTTTTAAATCATTCTCTTTTTTTTTTGCATTCCAAAATCTCTCCCCTCCAAACTCTTACTGTCCATTGATAGATAAAGCACTATGATGCCCATTATGCATATGAAGTCATGCAAAACATTTCCTTTTTTTAAAAAAATTTTAATTTCCCCCAATATAATTACTTATAAAAATAATTTCTAATATTCTTTTTTTTTTCTTTTTGGATGAGGGAAGGAGGGAAGGCTGGGCAATTGGGGTTAAGTGACTTGCCCAAGGTCACATGGCTCATAAGTGTCTGAGGCTGGATTTGAACTCAGGTCCTCCTGATTCCAGGGCCAGTGCTCTATTTATTGCACCACCTAGCGCCCCTCTAATATTATTTTTTAAAATTTTGAGTACTGAATTCTTCCTTCATTCCTTTCTCCCCTCCCTGAGAAAATAAGCAATTGATATCAGTTATATAGGTATGTAAAACATTTTTGTATTAGCCATGTTGCTGGAAAAAAAAAGGCAAAAGTAAAGTGTAAAAATTATGCTTCAACCTATTCTCAGTGTTCATCAATTCTGTCTTTCTGGAGGCGATTGGCATTTTTCATCATAGGTCCTCTGAAATTGTCATGAATCATTGTATTGATCAGAATAGCTAAGATCACAGTTGCTCATTGTTATAATATTACTGTTACTGTGTACAATCTCCTGGTTCTGTTCACTTCACTTTCCATAAAGGCATATAAGTCCTCTCACAGTTTTCTGAAACCATCCCCCTCATCATTTCTTATAGCATTATAGTATTCCATAATAATCATATACCACCACTTATTCAGCCATTCCCCAATTGATGGGCATCCCTAGAGGGGAAATTTTCTAAGTCCAGACTTAAGGAAGTTATGGATCACATAAAAACATAAGTACTAAACCTCAGAAAAAGGATGTGGAGAACGATTTGCCACTAGAATACTGGCATCCCTGAATGTCCAGTGTGGTTATGATCCTACTTTCAACTAAAAGCAAATGTTAAAACTCCTCTTTTTGGCCAGGCATTGAACCATCAAGTCAAGATGTCTAGAATTCAGTAATCCCAATAAATGTCTCAAACTCTCTCCTGTTTGCTTGGAACAGAAAGATGAGGCAGTTACACTATTTGGTAAAGGACCATGGCCTCTTTTTCACTTCTGGAAAAAAAAATAATCCTGACTTTGGAACGAGAGGGAGCAAGACTAAAGATAGAGCCAGCCACTGGCCAGGCTACAGCAAAGATGACCACAGAGCTGGGCCAAATCTGCTAGCAGAGTTTCAACCCTTCTTATGGATCTTTCATTGAGATGCTATGATCACCAGATTGTTGGGGAAGCAGCATGACACAATGGAAGGAATGCAGGCTTTAGAAATAGAGGTCATTGGGGCAACAAGGTCAGGCAGTGGTTAGAGAACACCAGCCCCCAAGTCAGCAGTACCTGAGTTCAAAATAAGCCTCAGACATTTGACACTAGCTGTGTGACCCTGGGCAAGTCATTTACTCACAATTGCCTCAAAAATCCAAGAAAAGAGAATGAAGGCCTGAGTTCACATTCTGGGTCTTCCAGAATTCTACCGGTGTGGCCTCCAGCAAACTATGAACATCAATTTCCTCATCTAGAAAATAAGAGGGATAGAATAGAGGCCCTCTAAGAGGTCTCCTAAATCTAGGATCAAGATGCTGAAAGGACAAAACAAAACCCTCACCAGCTCCAAGAGCATAATATTTTGAGGCCACATCCTGGTACGTCCATGGGCTTTGATAGGTCTGGTCTTGCTTTAACATTTCCAGTCATGCCACTGACAGTTTCCCGCTGCCCCCTTCCAGCTCCTTTTTATATGTTTTCTTAAGCCATTAGTAAGCAAGTTCCTTAAGGGCAAGGACTGTCTAGCTTGTCTTTGTATTCTCAACTTCTAGATCAGTGCACAGCATACAGTAAGCATTCAATAAATGCTCTACCTACCTATCCATCTATCTAGCTATCATTTTTGTTGTTGTTCAGTCGTTTCAGTCATGTCCAATTCTTTGTGAACTCATTTCAAAAAAAGGAGCTGGGGTGACTAGGTGGCGCAATGAATAGAGCACCGGCCCTGGAGTCAGGAGCACCAGAGTTCAAAAATCCAGCCTCAGACACTTAACACAAAAACTAGCCATGTGACCTTGGGCAAGTCTCTTAACCCCAACTGCCCTCCAAAGAAAAAGAAAGAAAGGAGCCTAAATCCAGGCTAAGTTTGGATTTGATAGAACAGGTATTGTTATTAGTTATGGTATCAACTTTTTTATATCAATATTTTGGTGATCCATTATTTCATCCATTGTTGTCTTTCATTGACATAGTTGGTGATATCCCTCTACAGCTTGGAGGGGTGGTTATCAAAGGGTTACTCTGACCAGAAATTTCTTCAAATTTAACTCAACTGATCAATCAATCAATCACTCACTATTAAGCACTATGTGCCAGATACGGTGCTAAACATTGGGAATACAAGAACAAAAGTAAGACAGTTGCTACCTCCAGGAACTTATATTCTAATGGAATCCCCATGTACATATATAGGCATATGCAGAACATAAACAAGATTACTAGCAGGTGGTTTGGATAAGGAAGTCTTCATTCAGACGGTGGTGTTTCATCTGAGTCTTGAAGGAACCCAGAGACTCAGACAATAATTCTCCAGTTCTTCACCAGGTCTTCACTCAAAGCTTTTCCATCTTGGTAGGACCTGACATAGTCTGTGCTCCACTGACAAAACCTTAAGAAGCCCAGGGCACCTCCATGCCACAAGGAGGTTTCCATTAGTCAGTAGTCAGTAAACAATAATTAAACATGCCTACTATGTGCCAATCATGTGCTAAGTGCTGGGGTTACAAATACAAATAAAAAGAAAAATAATCCCTGCCCTTACAGAGCTTATAATCTAATGGGGGAAGATCACAAGCCAAAAAGAAGTTGAAAAGGGTTGGATGTGCGTGGGAGAAGATACCTGGCATGGGGGCATAATGAAATTCAATCCAAAGACAGGGTAACTGGTGGAAAATGAGATAATTGTCCAGAGTCCCCCCAAATGGTGGTTTTTAAATTTGTGGTTCCATCTTCCAATCACAGGGTCCAGTCAGAAGGGCAGAGGGTATCGATGAGCCATGAATACCAAGGCTGATTTGATCTTGCAGGATGATGAGATTCCCCCAGTGATGAGATTTTTGGCCTGTAATGGAGAATTTTTAAAAATACCAAAGCAATGCAGCTGATGGGAAATGACTTTAATGGGTTAAGACTAATCCAAAAAACATGTAACATCTCTTTTGGTGTTTAGGGACTTGAGTGTTTAAATGAATTAAGAGATGGGGGAGGGGGATCAGACCAAAGATTTCTTTCATATGGGGAATTCCCAGTGAGAAAATTCCCTTCCCAAAGTAGATTTGGATCTATTCCACAACTTCTAGTTTTTGAGAATTGCCTGGTGCAAGTTAAGTGCCTAACAAGATAAGTGATTTGCCCAGGATCATTCAAACAATAAGCACTGGAAGTCAGGTCTTCCTCTGTCTGAGGCCAGATCTCTATGCAGTCTGCCTGTGCTTCTACTCACTTTTTCGAGAAATGTTCTTCTGGCTAGAGATATTCCCTGTTCATTTTCAGCAAAATGATTCTACGTACTTGTGATCAATTCACTCAGGTGTAAAAGTGAATAAAACTCAAATCGTTTTCCTGCAATTTCTTTGTAAAATACAAGGGGGTGGATCAAAGGCTCTTTAAAGCCCCTCCTAGCTTTGGTATTCCATGCAGAAAGGTACTGATCCTGAACTACAGAGCTTGAAAACAAGGGAACTTGGGAAAACAAGGGAACATAGTTGCAGCTTACTCTTGTCAGCTGTGGCTGAGAGCAACTAATGAGTCCTGCCCACAGCCCTGTCAAAGCTGCTGTGACGGTGGAATGCAGGGGGAGAGGATGAAAAGACCGAGATCTGGGAGGGAGCTTAAAATGCTCCCCTGTTTTCTGCTGGGAATGAGCAAGGCTCCTGGAAGGTGTTCGAGGGGGAGCTTGTTCTCCACTGTAGAGACTTGATGAGAGAGAAAGCAGGGACCAGCAGGACAGATGGCCATCTGCCTCACTCTGGTTTGTTCCAAACCACATTGAAGCCAGAAACAGCTTGGATGCCAGTATCGCTGCCTCTGGCCTAAAAGTAGGAGCCCAGGAGCAGCAGTAGCACAATGGGGCTACAAGAAAACAAAAGGTGTGCTGAACCAGGGAGAGGGAAACTCACAGGGGAGTTCTGTAACCCGCTTTTGTCACTTGCAAAGGCCCTACAAAGCCTGGGGGTCTTAGAAGGTGAAGAGTGGTCAAGGAGATCACAGGACGTCCAGGAATGATGGCCTAGTCATGAAAATTCCCCCTTCTGCATTTCTGTATTTTCCTTCTGTCCAGTGGTTTGGAGCTGAGTGAGTGAAATAAGAGCCAGAAACATGTTCCAATAATAATACTAGTTTCATCTACAGTCATGCTACTCTGAATGTGCCCAATCTGGTTTGATCTTGGAAGCTAAGCAGGGTTAGGCTTGGTTAGTACTTGGATGGGAGACTGCCTGGGAATACTGGGAGCTGTAGGCTTTGGGACAGTTAGGTGGCTGCAGTGCGATAGAGGAGCAGGCCTGGAGTCAGGAAAACTCATCTCCTTGAGTTCAAATCTGGCCTCAGGCACTTACTAGTTACCAGTGTGACCCTGGGCAAGTCACTTAACCCTGTTTGCCTCAGTTTCTTCATCTGTCAAATGAGATGGAGAAAGAAAAGGCAAACCCACTCTTGTATCTTTGCCCAGAAAACCCCAAATGGGGTCATGAAGAGTTGGACATGCCTGAAAAATGACCGAACAAATACTAATTTACATAGGACTTTAAGTTTTACACAGCATCTTACCATTCTCCCATTTGATCCTCACAACAGCCCTGTGAGGCAGGTGCTGGGATTATCTTCATTTTACAGAGAAGGAAACTGAGGCTGAAAGAGGCTATGTCTTGCCCACCATCGAATAGCCAGTAAATGTTTGAGGAAGGATTTGAACTCTAAGTTTTGCCTCCACCTCTAAGGTCACCTTTCTTGTTAAACATTCACACTCCTCTCTTTTGACCTCAACCCAATAAGTACCACAAGCATTTGTCATTCTCCTCACCTTCCATGTTTGAAGATTTAAGATTTAGGGGGGAGTGTTTATAGAGGGAACACAGGAACCCCAAAATTAGACTGTTAATTCCATTTTGACATTTGCCTAAAGACAAAGATATAAAGATCTTTCAGAATATCTCAGTAATTAAGAATATGTATACATCCTTTTTGTTTAAAGGCAGCTAGGAAGGACCAAGGCATTTTTTTTATTCAGTTTCATCTTCAAAGAGTAAAAACACTGGAAATGAGGCTGATGACTTTTGTTCTCTCAGCAGATTGTCAGCTGCCTTTGTGTAAACTGACAAGCTTGTAAAGGTGACATATACAACATTTTGCTCAACAATGGTATTTTCTTACAATTGCTTGAAGAATTTCTGAAATTTTGTGTTAGCACTCCTCTCTTTTTAATCCCCAATAGAGAAAGAAAAAAAAAAGACCAAGTAAATGACTTAGCCAAGTCTCAACCTAAAAATGTCCCCTTTTTGAGAGACTATAAAGAGATTTTTGTTTTCTTCAAAGATTATGGTCAATTACTATCAAGTAATATTTTTCCCTCTAAATTTACACTTTCCTTTTTTCTGCTATTGCAGTGCTGAAGATACCAGTCATAGATGCAGCTGCTGCATCAGAAGTGAGAGCTACTCCTGCTTCAAAAGAAATATAAAATTAAACAATGTGGGGAGTGTCTCCCTTCCCATATTGTACCTTGTGCCCATGGTGAACTCAGAGGCATGATGCATGATGGACCAAAGGATCATTCATTGTGCTCAGCAGGGTGTAGTAGATTGTCAAAGGACAGTATTTTTAAAAATTTAGATATTTAAATATTTCCCTTAATTTAATCAATTAAAATATCTTTAATATTTAGGTAAAAGTAGTTAATTGAGCAGTCAACAATGGCACAGTAGATAGAGTGCCAGACCTGGAGCCCAGAAGACCTAAATTCAAATCCAGGCTTAGATACTTACTAGCTGTGTGACCCTGGACAAGTCATTTAACCCTGTTTGCCTCAGTTTCCTCATCTGTCAAATGAGCTGGAGAAGGAAATTGCAAACTATTGCGCTATCTTTGCCAAGAAAACCCCAAATGGAGTCATGGACAGTTAGACATGACTGAAAAATGACTGAAGAACAACAAAAAATATTTCTGACTTTTTTCTCTTTTGGTGGGGCAGAGTGGGGAAAGAGGAAACAACTATGAAATGATTGATATAAAGAATTGCTGGCAAGGAAACTCCCTCTACTCATGAAGTTCCATACCTGCCATCCAATTTAGAGTTCTGGAGAGTTGTATTAGGTATTGAGAAGTTAAGGGATTTGTCCTGGGTCTTCTAGTCAATTTGTCAAGGGTAGGATTTGAACCCAGATTTTCCTGATTCTGAGACCAGATTCTCTATCTACTATGTCAGAGTGTGTCCTGTGATGTTCTTCATCAATGCAGAAACAATGTGGCCTAATGGAGAGAGGGCTAGCCTTGGACTTGGGAATTTATGAATGGGTTGGCACAGTTTTAACCCTGGGAATTTATGTGCAAAGATGAAATCAGGTGTTCTAACCAAGCAAACAAACCAACAGAAAGAAAAAAAACAAAACTATGATGCTCCCAGTTATTTGGGAAGGGAAAAAGGAGTATTTTTAAAATGTGTGAGTTAACTCTCTTATTCCTTAGCAGAAGAATTCCTAGAAGCTGTTAAGTCGCTCAGTAGATAAAACACTGGGCCTGGAGTCAGGAAGACCTGAGTTCAAATCCAACCTTGGATACATACTAGCTGGATGACCCTGGGCAAGTCACTTAACCTTTGCCTCAATTGTTTCTTTAATATATTAGGAGGGCGGGGCATGGCGGGGCATGGCTAGGTGGTGCAGTGAATAGAGCACCAACCCTGGAGTCAGAAGGACCTGAGTTCAAATGTGACCGCAGACACTTAACACTTAACTAGTGGCTAACTAGCCATGTGACCTTGGGCAAGTCACATAACCCCAAATGCCCTGTCCTCCCTCCTCCAAACAAGCAAAAAAAAAAAAGTAAGTGGGGATAGTAACAGCACCTACTCCCAGGGTTGTTGTGAGCATCAAATGAGATCGTATTTGTGAAACACTTCACACAGAGCCCGGCACATAGTAAGTGATATGTAAATGCTTATTTCCTTCCCTTTATTACTTAGAGATGTTTATTACACCGAATTTCTCAGTCTTTCATCTGAAGAGATTCTGCTCATAAAGACTGGATTAGAATGGGATAGGGTGAGTACTACTCAGATTGGAGGACATTCTTTAGAGACTGGAAGGAATGAGCAGTAGTAACACCTCTTCCTAGGGGTATTATTGAGTGTAATGGATGGCAGAAGTTCTTGGAAAGGTGCAAACGGCGAGGCTGGCCAAACGGATGACCGAGGATGCCCCTGGAAACTACTCAGGGGGATGTACAAGGACACACCTGTTCAGGCATTAAATGACTAAATACTTTAGAAATAGGTGATGACCAGGAGCAGATCAGTACAAAGGACTGAGGAGAGCTGAGGAAGCATAGGATGGTGGAAAGAGCCCCAGGAGCTGAGAGTTTGGGTTTCATATCCTAGCTCTGACACTGATCATTGACAAGCTTCTAAACCTCTCACATCTTTAGTTTCCTTGTTGGTAAGACAGAGGTGACATTTGTACTACCTACCTCACAAGGTTGTTTTTTAATCAGAAAAGTATTTAGCAACATTGCCTGGGAATTCTGAGCTGGAACTATTTGAATAATTCAAGCCAGAGTAACAGCTTTGACCTAAAAAAAGAATCCTAAAAATTGAGGTGATTTCTTTTTTATGAATTATCTGGATAATGGCCTTAATACCTCATTTCACTTAAAAAAATTTTTTTGGCATTCAGCAGGACAGTTTTTTTTTCCTAAAAGACAAGAAAACAAAAAGTCAACTTGAATTTAACTGAAGGTGGTAAGCCTATAAATTGAGTACATACAGGTAATGGAAGTTATATCATCATTTTTTGCTCTTGTTTGTGTGCTTGAAAATGTGTGTCTTTTGATGGTTGTTAAATTCATAATAAAAACAAAGAAAGTGAGGTTTGTTTGTTTGTTTTTAGTTTACTGGAGATGTTAAGTAATTTAGTAAAAATCATTGCAACCAAAGCTCTCTATTTTTCTTCTCCTTAACTTTCTTACCTGACTATAAATTCCATGATGACAGGGTCTTCTTTATTCTTTATATCCATTGTGGTGCTGTGCAGCAAAACATTTTCAGATTGACTCTTCCAAATCTGGACAGAGGGATTGCAGTTGGGAGACACTTCATTGGGTGCCTGGCAACATTTTAACTTCTGCCTTTAACCTTAAGGCAGAACTTTCCAAATTTTGCATTGTAACTTACTTTTATTACCCTCCTCTTTCCCAAGGGTGATCCATGCAACTTTCTTTTAGCTCATATTTCATTCAAATAATATTCAGTGTCAATTTTTATAGCATACAAATCTTACCTATAAATTAAAATAATGTAACATGCATAGATATTAATTGATAAACTGCTTTAAAATTTCATATTTGTAGCTTATTAAAATAACTATAATAATAATAATGTGATGGGTGGGCTTGTTTTTTCAAAAGGTATGGTCACTGATGGTACTGCTACTCATTCTTTTTTGACCACTAATCCAGATCAGTATTTTGTCTGGTACTGCAAAAAATTCCATCTCATGCAAATAAGATAAATGGTAGTAACATTTATATTTATTTGGTTGATAAATCAGAGAACTTTTTGTTTATTCAAAACATGAACTTTTTCAGGTTTGAACACTTGTGTCAATGAGGGCAAGTCTATTAACTGTTCATATTCAGCAAAATCAAATGTATTGTTTGTTCGTGGCAAAAGAGTTCATATCCATTGATTGCTTAAAAAATGTAATTTCTTAAAAATGAAAATTGCCTCTGGAGATTGGTCAAGTGGTTATAATAAGTAGTTCTTTGATATAATTTTCAGGATGTGTGTTTTTAAAAATGGGTAAATATGTTGAAATATTTTATAATTTTGCTATCTGTGGCTCTTTTTCATAAATGCAGTCACTTTTTCTTTCTGGATCAGAGTCTGAATTTGACCTTGCATTGATTTATTTCAGGTGCTCAATTTTTCAAAAATGTACACCAAATCTGCAAGTGTCTAGAGGATATTTTGCAATAAAATATGTTTGCTCCATCTTTATTATTATCTCTAAGAGAAATGACAATTTTTCCTTTTAGTTCAAACCCCTCTAAGAGTAATTTAGCACAGGAAAGTCATAATATTTTGCAAAGATATTGAATTACCCTTGCTTTACTCTTATGTGGTATGGCTTCCTTTTAAAGACTGCTTTTTACAAAAGATGGTTCCCGTAATCACAGCCTGGACAAACTGCATGAGTAGCAAGCACCTGGCTAACTTTAGGCCTTGGTACAGATAGAGACAGGTACACCAAGAGACAGGAAGTTTCCTTGGCTAATTCCAAGACTTTCCTCCTTTCCCAGAATGGGCTGGCCCAGTAAATATTTCCTCATATTCCTCTTGCCCCTTCTAAAAAAAGAGTACTTTGAGACTGAAAGAAAGGTGATATCTGTAATTTATTGACACTCAACTTTTGCTCAAACTACCAATGATCCCCACCAACTTCTTAGATTCCAAGACTTAGAAGAACATGAATGAAAGTCCTGTTTCGGGGTGGGGTAATGGGGGCCATAAGGACTCTATTTGGCACTCACCCCATATTTCTATTTCTTAACCTTTTTTTTAACTTTTCATTTACTATTTATTTTTCCCCAGTTACATGTAAAAACAATCTTTAACATTTGTTTTTCAAACTTTGAGCTCCAAATTCTTTCCCTCCTCATCCACCTCACTGAGACGGCAAGCAATTTGATATAGGTTATATATATATGTGTAGTCATGTGAAACATATCCATAATAGCCATGTTATAAAAGAAAACATACCAAAAAAACCCCAAGAAAAATAAAGACAGCAAAAAAAGTCTGCTTCAATCTGTATTCAGAAACCATCAATTCTTTCTCTGGGGATGAATAGCATTTGCCATCATAAGTCCTTCAGAATTGTCTTGGATTGTTTTATTGCTGAGAATAGCTAAGTCATTCTCTGTTGATCATTATACAATATTGCTGATACTTTTTACACAGTACAGTCAATATTTCATGATGAGTTATTGCTGAAACAATGTGTCCAAATTGCAGGAGGGACCACTTTTTAAACTAATGCTTGCAGACTTGAGTTTTGTCCTAGCCCCATTGAACTCCACCAGTGCAAAACTCTCCCCCTGTCATTATATATTTTTAAAAGCCACCAATTATTTATTGTTTTCTCCTGATATGGCATTGCTATCAACAGGTTTAAAAAGTAACGAGCCGCCCCTAACATTCCCCAATGTTTCAGTGACATTTGTCTCATATATAATCAAAACAACCACTTTTACCTACTTCTAGTTCATCTACTCATATTGCAAAAAGGAAGGCTTTTGTTTCTTAATGTACAGAATTCATTCTGACCAAGGCATAGACATTGAAAGTGAATTATGCTTCTCTTTTTCCTGTATGAAGAAGTCTAGAACTATACTTTACCATCCATAGATTACCCACATCCTAAGAATTCCAACCACATGCTGTCAAATGTGTTGGGAAGGGACACTATGATCAGAGCAAAAAATCTCTGAGAAGTCAATGTGCAGCATTTTAGTACATGTGTACAACTCCACTAGGAATGATGCTACAGGCTTTATATATATTTGCTTTTTGGGGGGGAGGGCAGTTGGGGGTTAAGTGACTTGCCCAAGGTCACACGGCTTGTTTGTGTTAAGTGTCTGAGGCCGGATTTGAACTCAGGTCCTCCTGACTCCAGGGCCGGTGCTCTACTCACTGTGCCACCTAGCCGCCCCCAGGCTTTATATATTTGCTTATATTTGGGAGGCAGTCACTGGCCACCTCTATTGACTGGTGTTTTGGAGTCTCAAAGGACAGAATTGATTCAAGGACTCACAACCAATGCATCTCTCAGCTGAGAGAAAAGATCAAAGAAGCCAACCTGATAGCCATGACTTTAGCTCAAAAAAGCTGTGACAGAAACAAATGATCATGTGATGCCAGAGTATACTGTCAAGACCTCCAAAAAGAGAGTTTGAATGATATTATGTATGAACACACACAGACACACATAGGTATTTGGTGTTTAAAGGATCCACAAATTACCAGATTTGTGGGAATCTAACCTTAACCAAGTTTTGGGGAGACTGGGTAATTTAGTCTGTTTACAGAGTAGTCTCAGAGAGTGAAGGAGGGGGCAATGGTCTGGTAAAGGCAATTCATCACACTTTACTGCCTTGAGTTAGTTGGATGCCTTGGTGAGGAAAGGGGAGAAAAATGAGGGATATTAAATTCAATAGATTTCAAGCAAAATAAATTGCCCATTAGTTTTTCTAAGATTTTCTGAATCAAATACTGGCTTTGAAAGTGATATTTCCAGTGAAGAAGACATTGTATATTATTATTCAACAACGTTGCCACAAATGAAGTGACCAACTTTTTTCTTGCCTAAAACTTCTACTGTAGATACTTTTAGGGTACGGAGACAATCCCCAGAGCGTGGCATTGCTGATATTCAGCCTCCCCTTCCTACATGTTCAAGTTTAAAGAATCAGGTCTATCATCATCATCACCACCACCACCATCAGCAACATCCCATACTATCAACCAATTTAGATATAGAAACCCAAAGGTCAGCAGGTCACAGAAGAGATGGCAGGTGGCCACCAGACCAGTGACCAAACTAATTTAGGATGTTACAGGTGAACCAAAAAGTAATTGTAAATATAATCAGATGATGAAAAGAAAGATGGCATTTGTAAAGTATGCCTTGCATGTAATTGCACATGTTTATTGATGAACATGCTATTTGCTGTATGTTTGAGGCTTGCTTTTATTTTGTCATTTTATTACATTTATTTGTTGTACTTGGGTTAAGATTATAGCATAGTAGCATCTTTTTTTAGCTTTGCACTGGCTTGTTTATTTGTGTATATGCTACTGATTATACTATTTTTATAGACTCATTGATGCTGTTTTACTTAGCTGGGTTTTTTTATTACTGTTTATGATTATTTGCTTGTATACTATGTATGCACATACTTCAAAGCTGTGTATAGATTGTATCCTGCTTGTGACTCAGACATTTAAGTAACTGAAGCATCCTGTCAAGTGCTATTAGTATAGCTCAGCTATTCCTATTTTATGTGTTGCTAATGCTCATTTGTTTTCAGTGGTACTGGGGGATGATTGCCTAAAGTGGTAGGATAATCATCCTTGTTGATTTAAGAGTTGATGTTTATCCTGATACATGTGCTGTATGATTATAGATTTCAAGCATATCCCAGGTGGTTCTTGGCAAGGGATTGCAAAATGTCTGACCCAGAGAGGAACGTAGCACCTGTGTCAGTAATGGCCAGCAGTGTGTAGGATGCTGGGAATGGGGAGACACTTGAGTCAGGGAGACCAATTTAGGAAGCTGATGCAAGAACTGAGATGAGAGTTGATGAGGGCTGGAAATAAGGCAGCAGCTATGGGAGTAGAGCTAAGGGCCCAGACGACAGAGATGTTGTAAAGGAGGAATGGCAAGGTTTAGGAACTGATTGAATTTGTTAGGGAAAGTGAGGAGATCAGACAACACCAAAGTTATGAGCCTAGGAAGCTAGAAGGATGGTGGTACCTCTAATAAAAATAGCAAAATTCGGGAGAAGGGACAGCATAAGGGTTAAAATAATGAGTTCAGTTTTGGACTAGTTGATTTTAAGATGTCTCTGGATGTCCAGTTCACAATGTCCAATAGAAAATTAGTGATGACTTAATGATATTCAGGGCAGAGTTTGTGGAGATATAGATATAAAGCATTTCTATCTCTCTCTGTGTATATATGTGTGTGTGCATGTGAACATATACATACATGTACATATATACACACGATATATGCATACATATGTATATGAATGACAGAGAACTGGAGAGACAAAGAAACAAAGAAATACTATGGAGGTATAGCTGTGTGTGTATGTGTGTGTGGTGTATAATCATTTTCATCTCTATGCAGGTATACATACGTGCGTGTGTATATGTGTGTATACATATGTGTGTGTATATGTATAAGGGTATGTATATATACATACATGTATGTGTGTATATACCTGCATAGAGATGAGAATGATTATATATGTGTAGTATATCATTGTTTGTCTTTCTTGCAATTGAACTGGATTTAAGTGAGGGAGAGTTGTGAAAGGTCACCAGCCTCACTCTCTCCTCCAGAGCCACCTGGATCCAGTGGCCAGATACAGATTAGAATGACTGGATATCTTTTTTTTCCCATTAAAACATGAGACCAGAGGACCTTCTCCTCCAGTAAAATGCTACACTAGGGGATACCTCCTTTACTTTTATAATATACACTCTTACTAAAAGTCTCTAATTTTCTCCAGAAAAACAACCTTACCTTTGCAACAAATTCTACATTTATGCTTGCTACTCTCTCTCTCTCTCTCTTTCTCTTTCTCTCTTTCTCTCTCTTTCTCTTTCTCTCTCTCTCTCTTTCTCTCTCTCTCTCTCTCTCTCTCTTTCTCTCTCTCTCTGTCGCTCTCTGTCTCTCTCTCCCTATCTCCTCTCCTCTCCTCTCCTGTCCTCTCCTGTCCTCTCCTCTCCTCTCCTCTTTCTCTCCGTTTCTCACCCAGGCTGGAAGTGCAGTGGCAAAGGGAGTATGCTCCATGGTTTAGAAATAGTCTTAAGATAGCCTGCAGATCTTTGTTCATTTATGAGTGCCTTTCTTCCTTTTCCATCCCTTAACTTTTATTAAGTCCCTGTTATATGCTTCCTTTCATTTAAGTCCTCCTTGTATGGCAGTAGTGCTTGACTCTGGAAACCTATGCCAGTGGATCTCAGAGTCCAGGTCCTACCAAACTGGTAAGTCTCAGAGCACATCCCTGTAATGGGGCTGTACGTTTCTTGGCTACAGAACAACCTGCCTAAGTTTAATGATCACATTGGCCACAGGGCATGAACTTTTTAGTCTCATTGCAATTTACAATACTTTGGAAGGGTCGTGCTCTGGGTCAGCAGAATGAAGACCCACACTAATGATAGCATAGGCTACTGAAGGATTGCCACTTCATTTCCAAGATGCAATGGGTGATGCCTGGGTGTGATGGAACCAACTCATATTGACTCAAGAGGACCAGTTGATAAATTTTCAGTATGAACTGGAAAAAAAACCTAAATAAATACAAAAAATTTTCAGTGTGAGCATTTACAACTTGGAAATCAACAAGCATTACAAGTCAGGACTTAGCTTACTGTTTTCTTGAATTCTAGACTTAAGTGATGGGGAAAATGTTAGTAATGCTGATTAAACTTAAGTGTGTCCTGTTCACATTTTTTTTCAGAGAGCTGGTTGTTAAATGTTACCCGCAAACCATTGGGATTCACCCTCCCTCAAAGGGGAAGAAAATACTAGCTTGAACAATGATAGCTGTGTTTTAAAGTGTGCAAAGTACTTTTACAAATATTATCTCAAATCATCCTCACAACACCCTGGGAGGTAAGTGCTATTATTATCCTCATCTATGAAATGAGTGCCTTGCCTAGGGTTAAACAGTGAGTGACTGAAGCCAGATGTGACCTTGGGTCTTCCTGACTCCAGGTCCAGCACTGCACCACCTAACTGCCTTGATAAGACAAACATAGCATTAGTTGGTTTTTTTTAAGACAATAGTAAGAAAATGTTCAAATAATTGGCATATGCAATAAATGTTTAGGAGTTGGGAGGAGGGACAGATCCATGTGAGATAGAGAGACAAAGAAAGCTTCACAAAGCTCCTTGAAGTTGGGTCAATGGAACAAAGGAGAAGTCAAGGTCATTCTTAGGTGTGATCCGCATGAAAAAAGACATGAAGCTTAGGTCACCCAGGAACAATAAAGAAATGAATCAGCATTCTGTGAAATGTGTATGAAGCTGGGGAGGTGTTCAGTAGCAAGCAGTATTCAAAAAGTAGACTGGCTGATGTAGGTCTGATATCTGTGCAGTATAAATGGATAGAAATATTTAAGAGAGTCATTTCTCAACAGTTAAATCACCAAGTCAGTTCAAGTCAATAAGCATTTCTATGTGCCAGACCCTCCAAAGAATATGAACAGACAATTTATAAAGAAGAAATGTAAAAAAAAAAAGAAATGTAATATATAACCCTCTAATAATAAATATTATATATATGTGCATGTGTATACAAAAATATATATATATATGAAATATAATAATGTGAAAGAGTTCTCCAAATGGTTCACAGTAAGAGACATGCAAATGAAAACAGTTGTAAGGTTTTCACACTGATCAGATTGGAAAAGATGACAAAAGATAAAAATGGTAAATGTTGGAAGGACTGTTGGAAGACAGGCACGGTAGTGTACTGTTGGTAGTTCAATGAATTGGTCTGCAAATTCAGGAAAACAATTTGTAACTATACTAGAAATGTCACTAAACTACACTCCCTTGGATCCAAAATGCTATTGCTGGACATGTATGCCAGGAGGTGAAGAATAAAGGAAAAAGTTTCATATGAGCTGCCCTCTTTGTGGTAGTAAAAAACTGGAACTGAAGCACCACATGTGGCCCTCTGGGTCCTCAAGGGAGGCCTTTTGAGTCCAAACTTCACAGAACAGATCCCCTTAATAAAGAGATTTGTTCTGTAAAACTTGAACTCAGTGAAAAGATTGCACTCAAGGACCTAGAAGGCCACATGTGACCTGCTCTAGGACCTTCCTGTTATCACTAAGATAACTACAATCTCTTCTTCCATTTGTCATTTAAAATTGGTCTGACTCCAGCCTAACTTTTACAGAAGGCTGATTCATTTCTTTTATTGTTCCTGTGTGACCCAAGTTTCATGTCTTTTTTCTTGCTGATCACCACAAGAATGGCCTTGACTTCTTTGGCCCATTGGCCCAACTTCAAGGATCTTTGGAAGCTTTCCTTGTTTCTCCATCCCATATGGATCTGTCCCTCCTCCCAACTCCTGAACATTTATTGCATATGCCACAATAGGCCTATTGTGGCATATTATCCCTTGCACACTCTGATCCAGTCAAACTGGTTACTTACTGTTCCTTGTACATGATATTGCATTTCCTGTCTCTGCCTTTGCAGGACTGTCTACCATGCCTAGGGTAGACTCCTCTGAATCCCTAGCTTCCTTTACTTTCACGTCATGGCATCAACCTCCCTGAAGCCATGGTCTTCTAGGAGAATCAAGGACAAACAACAAGCCTCTGTGAGTAGAGAAGGAGCTTCCCATTGGGGACCAAACTGAAACTGGCCAGTCGAGCTACGTGGCTTTCTTTCTTTTTCTTTCTCTCTTTTTTCTTTCTTTCTTTTTTCCTTTCTTCCTCTCTCCCTCTCTTCCTTCCTTCCTTCCCTTCTGTCTTCACCTCTAAATCAATTTATTTTTGTTTTTACTACATAAAGAAGCCATTCTCTCTTTCATTTCTTATTAAACCTTAGTTACTGAATGGACTCTGCCTCAGATAAACTGAGACCTGTCAAAGACTTTCATTTGAAAAGGCCAAGGTCCTCTAATGCATCCTGAACCTTCTCCAATTGTCCTGATCTATATCTGACCATTGGATCCAGATGGCTCCAGAGGAGAGAGTGAGGCTGGTGACTTTGCAGTCCTTCCTCACTTAAATCCAACTCATTTGTGTGTCATGGCATCACCTCCCTGATGTTACGGTCCTCTTTGAAAACAAAGGACAAACAGCAATCTCTTTTAAAGTTCAGTTCAGGCTTTGCCTCCTATGTGAAGTTTTTCCTGCCCAGCCACCTCCCAGCCCCTTGCTCCCCTCAGTGGTCCTTCTTGAGATTATTGGGGGTTTACTATATTTTGTATTCATATGCAAAAATGTTGTTTCTGATGGAATTCAGGCTTCTTAAGGGCAGGGATTGTTCCATTTCTGTTTTTATAGTCAAGGTGCCTAGCACTCTAGCGTATAGTATAAGCTTAATACCAGTCATTCAGTCATCCGACTGAAGAAACTACAGCCAGAAAGACAGGGAAATATAGCTGCAGAATGAGGCCTTTTGTTGCTTCATTTCATTTAATGATACTTTGTTATTTGGGGGGTTAGTTCATTGAAAATGATAGCAATGCAGATGAAAATATTATCAATGTTACTGATTTAAAATCATAATCTAGGGTGTAGGTGAGGGGAAAATTGTTAATTTAAATAAAAATGTGAACTACCTTGAGTGGTAGACATAGGAGTTTAAATTTAGTACCATAGACCAGGCCAGGACAACCTGCAACCTGCAGGATGCGTACAACCCTTGTGCCACTTGCAGCATGCTAAGAGACTTCAGGTGACCCAGGAAAAACATAGAGGAAGACATCCTTTATGTGTAGAGGAAATCTTTTGGCATGCTGTAAGTGGCCAGTGGGCCACACATTGTGCAAGCCTGCCATACTATAGTATGTCATATAAATATATATATGTGTGTGTGTATGTATATATACGTACATATTTATATTATTTTTATACACACACACATACATAACATGGCATCACTATGACATTTTACAGTCTCTCAAGATGAGATTGTATATTGGCTGGATGACGGCACTACTAGGTGGCCTCAGGACTGGTTGAACACATAGACCCAAAGAATAGTGATTGATGCAAACCTACAAGGGAAGTCTTTAGTGGAGTGTGATAGTGCTCTATCCGGGGCCCTGTTCTGTTGGACAGTTTCATTCGTTGAATCTGAAGTTGTTAATGATATGCTTATGACAAGGGTAGAAGAGAAAGTAATGTATGTGGATGACAGTATTGGAATCCTAAAAGATTTTGATGAGCTGGAAGTAAGGGTAGAGTCTAATAAGTTTAATAGAGATGAATGTAAAACTCTACACACGGATCTCCAAAATCAACTGACCAAAGAGAGTATTGGGAAGCCTTGACTGGACAACCTTTCATATGAAAAACGTGTTGCTTTTAAGTTCAATATGAGTCGATAGCATGACATGGCACCCACAAATTGAGTTTGTTCTTGATGAAAGTATTGGTAGGAAACAATAAGGCTTCCAGAAATAATATTCAACAACGCCCGCATCTTTACCATCTCATAATTGGCTGAAAGATGTAGAGAATAGAAGAGCCCTCTGTGTTTATTGTTTGTTAATTATACAAAATGTGACATTCAAAAGGTTCTAGAGACATAATTTCTGGGTAATTTTATTATTTTATTTACAATGCCAGCATGTCTATTAATAAAAGGTCATCATCATTTGGCCCTCTCCCCTTTAGACCCAAGACAATCATAGTTGTAGGCTCACAGCTTATGTGCCTATTGAAAGAGGGGCATTCCCGGGAGGATGGCAATCAGTTCTAATTGGTTAACAATTAATGAGAGAATGAATATTACAAAGAGCTGAACATATTCAAATGAACTTTGTGTCATTTACCTCCAGCCTTGGGCAAGCTACTCAAAGAATTTATCCCCACCCAAACCTGAGTACAATGCTTTCCCCACCTGGTGGGTTCTGAACGATTGGTAAGAAAGTTAATACAATCTTATTATCAGTAAATCCAATCTCATAATCAGTAATCCTTCAAGAGACTGAACTTTTGAAATCATGACTTCAGAAAAAGAGGGAGAACTCTGTATCTACCCCAATTGTTGGTTATTAATAATGATTTTCTCAACTAAAAAATGGACATAGTAGAAGAAAATACTCTTATAGGTATTTCTATATAAAGGGGTCTCCTATCAACATATCAGGTTAACTTAGGATTCCTTCAAAGATATAACAAAAGAAATAACCTTGTTTGGGGCAGCTGGATGACACAGTGGATAAAGCACTGATCCTGAAGTCAGGAGGACCTGAGTTCAAATCCAACCTCTGACCAGATACTTGACGCTTACTAGCTGTGTGACCCTGGGCAAGTCATTTAATCCCAACTGTCTCACCAAAAAAACAAACAAAACCCACCTTATTCAATGACACTGTGATAATAAACATCAGCTGAAACATAAAACAGTAAGAAGGATGTATGTTTTCCAAAAGTGTTTGCCACTGTGACAGAGGACAGCCAGCATAGAGTCCAGTTGAGGAATTCACTCTCAATGGAGTAGTACTCCTGTTTGCAAATTATATTGTACTGATTGTCTCCAGATGCATGGCATTGCAAAGCCTCCTAGAAAGATCTATAACCATTCAAGAGAGTTTGACTTGTTCATTCACATAAGAAAGATCAAATGGATAAGGAATGTTTACTGCCCATATGTTAACATTCATCTGAACAGACATCCTACCAAGCTTGTCCAACAGTATGTATATCTGGGACAGATGGTACAGATAAATGGTGAACTGTGTCCAGCCAGAGTTGAAAAGGAAAAGGAGAGAAGACTGGTTAGAAAACAACAAGATCAATAGTCCTTCACAGCAATGGTGAAGAAAATTCTTAAAGAAACAAGGAACATAGTCACAAAAGATAAACTAGGTAATTTCAATTACATGAAATTGAAAAGCTTCTGCTTAAACAAAATCAATGCTTTTAGGATAAGAAAAGAAGTTGTTGACTGGAAAAAATGTTTTTGAATCAAATATTTCTGAAAAGGGTATGATTATTTAAAGAATGTAAGATATAAACAGATATAAAAGATCAAGAGCTATGTCCCCATGGAAGTGGACAAAAGATATGAATAGACTACTCTCAAAAGAACTATACCCTCCTACCCAAGCAGCTTATAGACATCAGAAAAAGCTACATGTACAAAGTGTGTATGTGTGTGTTGTGCATGCATGCATACACATGCATATATTACAAGGTAATTTGGTAGAGGGTATGGAGAGACAATAGGAACTGGAGAGATCAGGAAAGGCCTCATGTAGGTAACACCTGAGATGAACATTTGAAGGGAACTATTAGATTCTAAGATGTGGGTTGATGAGGGAGTGTGCTCCAGAGATGGACAACCAGGAAGGAAAAGTCATGAGGATAAGAAATGGAGTGTTATGTATAAGGAAAGGATAGAAAGGATAGTTTGGTTGGATAACAGAATGTGTGAAGAAGGGAAATGTAGAAGACTAGATAGGTTGGAGCCAAATTATAAAAAACCCTAAATACCAAGTAGTTTGTATTTGATTTTAGAATAGGTAGCCACTGTAGTTATTGTGTAGGTAAGCAATGTGTCAAGTCTGTACTTTAAGTCACTTGGGCAGCTATGAGGATGACAGCTTGATTGATTTTTGCCTTGTTTTTGTTAGTACTGCAAAAAATGATATTTAATCTTATGGATTGATTTTGTATACAATAACCTTATTGCAAATATTTATCATCTTAGTTTCTGTGCTGTTTCTCTTAAGTACATAATCAGATCATCTGCAAATAGGGATGTTTTGTCTCCTTTTTCCTGTTTATACTTTTGCTTGATTCTTCTATTGCTATAACTAGTTATATTAAATAATAGTGAGGAAAGAGGGAACCATTTTTTTTGTATGGAAAGGTTGCCACTATTTCTCCATTACACACAATGCTACATATTGGTTTTTTAATGTTTTTTATTCCATTAAAAATGGCATTTTCATGCCTTTTTAGGGTTATGAGTGCTGAATTTTCTCAAGTCTTTTCTGCACCTATTGAAGTAAACATGTAATTTTTCTAATTTTTGGTGATGTTTAATTTTGCTATATTAGTTAATAAACATTAAATGCTTATTATTTGCTAAGTATTGTGCTAAACATTAGTAATGAACATCTTGCACAACCTGTACACATCCAATTTGGTCATAGTAAATTACTTTTTGGATGCATTTGTTATTGGTTTACAAAGTGGAAGAGAAAGGAATAAGCACTTATATAATACCTATAATACTTATATAATACCTATAATACTTATATAATGTACAGAAAGATTTTTGCAAATAGCTCATTTAATTCTTACAATACTCCTGAGCAGGTAGGTGCATTATGATCCCCATCTTTTTTTTTATGGTGCCAATTTTAAATAGATTTTATTCTCCAGGACAATTGCATTTCCACTTGTTTACAGTACTGATAAAGTGCAATGCTGTTTACTTCTCTCCCTCTGCACACATTCAAGTATTCAGAATGCCCAGATTTACACAGTAGCTCAAACTTTTAAACTGCTACTGCCTTGGCTACAAATTTGAGTCCTTCAATTTTTGGAAAGCTGTGTGGAATGCTCTTTCTTCTGGCGAGTTTAGTCGACCTCTTCAATGGTGGGTCCAAAAGAAGCACCTCCAGATGGGGCTACTCCACCCCCTGGGAACCCACCAGGCATGCCTCCTGGCATGCCCCCTGCACTCTGGTACAGCTTAGTAATGATGGGGTTGCAGACTTTCTCCAGTTCTTTCTGCTGATGCTCAGATTCTTCCTTCTCAGCAGTCAGTTGATTATTTCATTACATTTATCAAGGATCTTCTGTTTATCTTCATCACCAATTTT
>CM053594.1:323363061-323400052 GCA_028646575.1 Pseudocheirus occidentalis
TAAGTGATGCCAAGATCAATGCCAACTGCAGGTCCCTTCGACGTGGTTGCTGGGGAGTTGGGGGTCGTAGCTGACCACTGTGGAGAAAGAAGGGCTGCTGCTGCGCTGAGTAGACCTCTATGATCCCCATCTTACAGTTGAGAAAAATGAGGCAACATGACTTGCCTAGAGTCACAGCTATTCAGTATCAGAAGCAGGATCTGAATGTCCTCTTGACTCTAGGCCCAGATAGCTACTGCAACACTAGTTGCCATCCACAGTTTTTACTGATTTGTCTGTGGTTCTCTTCTCTCTGGAGTACAGACCACCTCTGTCTGATTGTTATTTGGTGGGCTCATTTCCATTTTTTGATAGTAGCATATTAATTGCTCTTTACATTTAGAATTCAATAGAAAATCCATTTGATGCATTTTTCTCTTTGGCAACTTACAGATTGCCTAATTTTTTGTTATTATTGGGTTAAGATCTTGCATTTTTTTGTCATTTTATATTTTTGTAGATACTCAGCAATTTCAATGCTGTTCTGTTGGCATATAAATGGTTTTTGAAAAAAAAACTGTTTTGTAAACCATACTTAGGCTTTAGTATCCCTTTCTCCACTCCCACCTCCCCATCCAAAGAACAATCCTATATATAGTTTTCAAAGAGGAAAAAAACCACAACTGTTACTGAAAAAACCTGGGAAAATTTACAATATATAACACTTGTGAACCACCCACCTCCTCTCCCTCATATTAAGTTCTGTTTGACCTGTAAGTCTTCACTTTTGATTTTTTGGGTGTGTAGCTATTCTTTCCAAATACATTGCTGTACTTAGATGTTTTCTTGACTCTTATTCTAGTTCAACTTTTTCATGCTTCTCTGTATTCATCACACACATCTTTTCTGACAGTAATATTTCATTCATTCATGTAGCAGAATTTGTTTGATGAACATTTAATTTCTAATTTCTAGCTATCACAACACTGCTGCTAGAACCATCTTATTTTATAGAGGGACTTTACTTTTTGTCTTTTTTTCCTTTGGAGTATTTTTCTTTGTGTGTGTGAGGGGGGGGAAATAAGGCAACTGGGGTTAAGTGACTTGCCTAAGGTCACACAGCTAGTTTTGTGTTAAGTGTCTGAGGCCACATTTGAACTCAAGTTCTCCTGACTACAGGGCTGGTGTTCTATTCACTGTGCCACCTAGCTGCCCCTATAAAGGTACTTAAAAAAAATCAATACCTTTCCTGGAATACAAGCTCAGTAATGGAAACTATTGTCCAGAGTATGGGCACTTTTGTCTTATTTGTGCAATTCCAAATTGCTTTAATATTTTAAAGTTCCACAGATTATGCATTAACATGCCTACCATCTCAAAACCCTTCCAACATTGACTATGGCAATTTTTTGAGGTGAACCCTCAGGTTGTTTTGATTTATGTTTCTTTTATGCTTATTTGAAGCACTATAGCTATGAATACTGTGCTTCACAATTATCTGTATCTATTGGAGAATGACTATTATCTATATATACATATGCACACACACATATGTACACAATTTATAAATAGCAAACCATTATCACAGGAAATCTATTTTTTTCCATTTTAGATTTCCATTTTTCATTTTATGTTGGCTTTTTAAAGTTTTTGGTTTTGTCCTATCCCACTCCCCATGCCCCCTCAAATTTTCAAGATTTTTTTATTTCTTATGGTATGTAATCTTTTCTCCACACTTAAAAATTTTTCATGTTGGTAGTTTTTTTCAGAAGTATAAAATTTCCTCTACTGTAGCTACATCCCAAATGTTTTGCCTTACTGTTTCACTGTCATATTTACCACTATCATCTATCATCTGCGGTTTATTTTGCCCAATTGTTAGTGTTATTAGTCTGCTTGTTTGTATTTTTTGCTCAAATTCCCTTCATTCATTACTAATTTTATTGCATTATGGTTTGTAAATGATTTTATCTACCTTTTGCATTTAATAAAAAGAGTCCTTTATCTTTTTAAAGGCACTGTGGGATGCTGAGCAATGTATATTTAATTCTCTTAAGTGGATTCCAATGACCACTTAGCCACATGAAGCCTGAATTCTTTCTTCTACCTCCTACAAATCTGAACTGTGGACACAGGAGGGGTCAGGTTTTCCCCAGTGGACCACATGATTTACATTAAATATAAAATAATTTAATCTGGCTAGTGTGACATCACAAAGCATTCAATTACCTAAGGTAACTTAATTCATATTCAGTGGTGGATTAGGTAAAAACTTTTTCTATTATCTCCAATGGGTCAAACCTTGCGAACACTGGTTGCATTTTGGACAGTGGCATAAAGAAAAACTTTATCTGCCAACAGCTAATACAACTAAAACGTTCTATTCACTTTCACAATGCGACTTTGTATTAATGTCTAAATATGTCTGCCTGTTTAATAAAAATCAAACTACACTTAGGAGTCAACTCAGGAGGAGCTAGAACTGCCCAGTTTCCTCATTTTGTTATTTTTCTCGTTTCCTTAAAGGAGGAAAAGCCCAGCCCCATCCCTGGGATTACTGCTCTGGGGCAGAAATAGCCCAAGTAGCAGAAAATGGTTTTAGATGGAAGGGACATTGTAGGGCTGAAGAGATAACCAGAGGGTATAAGGGCTTTATGAAGAGGACAAGGGAGCAAAAATTAGAAATCTCCCTAATAAAGTAGGCAATCCACTCAGGCTGACTTTCACGTGGGGAATGTAGTTGAAGTTTTTTCCTTCCTGTCTTTGTTACTTCAATTTTTAGGTTTTCCATGGGAAATACTTCACATCAGAAGATAGGAAACTAGGAACTCCTTTCATTCCCATTTGCAAAATGGTAGTCATTAAGGTAGATTTGTCATTAAAAAAAAATTATACAAGACATCCATAGTATTTGAAAGCAGTTCAAGATTAGTTTTAGGTAATTTTTTTTTTCCAAATCCACACTAATAATCACATTCTTTAAAGGTGGGATCTAGTACTCTTATCTTCAAAAGTTTAAAAACCACCGAACTAGAAATAGTTTTCCCCCACTACAAGACAAAATTTTCACAAAATACTACTACTACTACCTCTTACACAAGAAGGCTTCCTTTTTGTTTTGTATTAAGTTATGTGACCCAAGCAATAGCTCAATGTAACTTCTGCTTGTATACTGCTAAAATTTGTTGATTACTGGGAGAATGACAGGACTATCCTACCTTTACCCTCTCAGGAATCTACAATTAAAATCAGTGCCTCTGGTCTTATACACTTTCAATTAATGAAAACATTTTACTACAAATTTTGGAGGAAAGTAAATAAGAAAATTAAGTTCTTATTGCAGGCTTGAAGAGTAAGATTTACATGAATGATCCATTCCACCTAAAATGAGAATCACAAATACGGAAATCTTTTCTGAGTAAACAAATCAAATAACTCAAATAAATATCCTTTATTAAAGAAAAAAAGAGAATATTAAGCACCAAAACTGTATGCTGTTACATTGCATGTACAAGAAAAGTGATTGCAGTACTTGGTGTAGAATATTTTAACTCTGAAGTTATGAGTGTAAAAAACATGAAATAAAAAGCAATACAATAATTACATTGCAGAAAAGTTGCACTAAAGAAAAGGAAAAAGGCAACAATTAAAACAATTATTGGAAATTTCACAGTATTGCTCTAAATGCTTGCTTAGTTTTTTCTTTGCATTTTGTTACTTAATACTTTAGAATGCTGAATATTACTTAGTATTATAAATTTGCAAGAGTTGGCATTTACAATACAATGTGCATTTAAAACGTCCACTCATATGCAACTGTTAAATGAACTTCTTAAAGCCAAGCACAATGTGCTAGTGTTTTTTCTTCTTTTATAATATTGCACAAAGCTAGTGAAGGGTGAATCATTTTGCCATTAGAATTTTCATTTACCCAGACAGGCTGAAAAATGTCAGTTTAATTAACCCTAATGAGCTGCACTCATGCAAAATTATCTGTAGTTTTCTATTCTTCATAAACTGAATTTTGTGGTTTCACTCTTGGCAAGACATACAGAACAATGAAACAATGAGGCTGTAGAGATACTACTGTGAAAGGGAAAGAAGTCACTGTATGGGTCAAATTGTCTATCCCTCTTGCTTCATAGATGGGGGGTTTTATCACTTCGTGATTAAAGTGACTTCTTAAAATGAGATCTTGTGAGAAGTTAGAACAGCAGTTGTACCCTTTAACAACATAAAGGTCTTCAAAAAAAAAGTAACATAAACCCTTTGTTTTCTGTATTATGATCATGCCTTCTGAACAATTAGGATGTGTGTATTATGTGACATGTTTTTCCTGTTACTCAGGGCTTTCTTGAGTGTTAACTAGAATCATTACTGCCTCACTTTCCCCCTCCCCCCACACAATAAAATCTACTGTACATACAGTGGAAACACAAATTTGGTAAGGATTGCTCACTGTCAACATCAGAGGTATTTTCTGTATATCCACACCAAGGTAGCACTGTAAAGGAGTTTGGGGGGTGGATGGTGGGTGGGGAGAAGAACATTTGTTCAGTGAATTTACAATTTCTCAAGGCCAGTGATAAAGAATTTGTTTTGTTAGATTGGAATCAAATTAAGTTCTAAAAGTGCCAAGGTGCAAACACTGTGGGCCAAATTTAGGAATTTGGAATGAATAGACCTTGAAGAACAATTCAACAGACAAGATAAACATTTATATATATGCATATGTGCGTGCACACACACACACACATAACACACATACACAAATATGTATAAAAATCAATCCAGAAAGTATACTGGCATCTCCCTCCCACCTTTAAAAACTTCTAAATGTTTACATATGTGACAGTTTAGGCAGCAATATAAACTCGCTTTGTAGGAAAATGTCTTAAATTATACTATATTTATAGGCTTAGAAAATGTCCACTGCTTCCTTTTACAGAGCTACTAATTAGCAGGGACATTGGTCGGTGTGCTTTAGCTAGAGAGCACTTTGCAATAAAGTTCAAGATGTAACTACCGAATCTGCTGGTAGTTCTAAATAAATGCAACGTACTCCAACAGGAAGGTGCTTCCACTTTCATCTCTTCTTTCTGAAATAACCATCACTGCTTTGAAACAAAACAATTTTCTAATGCTATGCATACCGTTTTTTCTTTCATCTTTTGGGAATTTAACAAAGTAATATAATTATTAAAAAGAAAATAAAATCTGCTTAAACTGAATACAGAGCCTTATAAATTATAATCTTAATTCAGTGCAATAAAGAGAACAAAGGTTAACAATAATTAAGCTTATGGTTCCTTTTATCAGTTGGTTGCATTTCAACAATGCACCTGCCAAAGTTCTGAAATATTTTACAAAATGAAAAATATGTTAAAGGCAAAATAGCTCTTTATAAAGAGCTGTGTAAAGTATACGAAATCCCAAATCCCTGATAATTGCCGCTAAGGACATGAGTTTTTTACAAGTAAATAGCTAATGTTAAGTGTGTGTGTTAAGATTATAAAACTTTAAAACAGGTTTTTGTGTTTTATAAAAAAAAAAAAAATCAAAACCAGAAAACTTTTCCCCTAAGCTAAAAAGTCTACCTTCATCTTATGCAAACACAACAAATGAATAAAATGAATTTTAAAATACATTTTTATGGATATGTATAAAAACTTGCTGATTTTCAATTCCAAATCACATATGCTCTCCTTCCATTTTGGCTTTTCTTTCACTTTTGACTATGAAAACTTAGCATCTGTGATGGCAGCAGTATACTCCTTATGTCTTAAGACTGTGTTTTACAGTAAATGGCCTCATGTATCCCATCCCCCCAAGATTATCTACTGTCATTACACATCTCACTCAGCTTGTAGTAAACAAGTAGCATCTTTCTGTCACATTAAAAGCAGAATGGTTATAACTGCATGTAATAGAAGTTATAAAAGAATATAATGTGCTGTGTATTATAGCTGGACTGTCTCTTTTCAAAATGCACTTTATAAAAGCATTTCTGCTCCAGAGGTTTAAGGGACAGAACTTGAAATTCTTATTTTTATACTACTCACATGCTCACTGAGTCTACAAAGATGTGCCAAATAAGCAAGCTAATCATCTTTGTAAATGCTGAGCCAGGCATTTCCCCATCCCATGGCAGCACCACCAAGATTTTGCAGCATCAGAAATACTTTTTCTACACACTGTACATGGCTATATAGACACAAGTTCAGTTCTATTATTAGAAGAAATGTGAAACTGACTTATGGACCTGTAAGGTTAATCTTTTAACATTCCAAAGTCAATACACACTTGCTTTCCTACTTAAATACATGGCAGCTTGGACTGGAATTGTATATTAACTTCTAATTCTCATTACGAAAACATAAATTAATAGTAGTAAAATTGTCTGTTTGAATCAGAGGTTTACTTGGAGGGAAGTAAATCAGACAACTTTTTCAATGAGACAAGTGGCTCTTAGATCTTCTATAAATACAGCTACAATGGTATGTAGGTCAGTACAATCAGCCTATGTTTTAATGGGGGATGAGTACTGAGTAAGGAAAGAATATAATCTTGTTTAACTTTGTTGGGATCTGAAATCTCATGTTTAAAAAAAAGCCCTATAAAAAGTAGTTGGTGAAGTTAATCAGTCATCTTGTCATCAGAAATCAATTTGACATAAGCAATGTAGCCTTGTTGTGACATCTTCATCTGGGTCATGGTAATGGAAACTCTCTTAATTAAGCCTGCCTTATAATAAAGTGCGTTTGGTACCTGAAAAGCAGTAGAAGACAGATCTTCCTTAAGCCAAATTCTGCTTTATGTGAAATAACCCCACAGTGAGATTCCAAGTACATATTGTTAATTTTAAAAAGGGTCTCTCTTATTGGTTCTCTGTATTAAGAAGCAAAAAAAAAAACAAGATAGGAAGTCCTAGAGTGGGAAAACTTGTATCCAAAGGTGTAGCTGAAATAGTTCTTTATTTTTTCATGTATGTAATTGCTTACAAAAACAAAAACAGTATCACTAAACCCAAACTTTTTTTTAAATTAAAAAGCAAGTTTTAATTGTTTCACAACACTTTTCTTGCTTAAAGAGTCTAGGACAACTAAATTTCATATATTAAATTTGTATTACTAATCTGCCTAGGTAAGGTATGAATCTGTAAAATGTTGCCTGAATAAAAAGAATGCCACTTTGGAAAAAGGTTGCTCCCGAGCACTTTCCAAATATTTCTTCAAACTCTTCAACAAACAATACTTGACAATATCAACATTTGAATGGGCAAGTTATTTTTTTTTTAAAGTCAACACATCACAATAGCCTAAGATTTTATGACCTTTGGCCTGGGCATCTTGCAGGCTCTCCCCACCCCCCAAATTGTTTGAAAAGAAATGACGTTGAAAGTTAGTATGGCATTACTATTTTTTTTTCCTCATTCATTAACACATGAGTAGCAGTCCGTGTATACTGGGACTTTACCATAACACTGTTCTACAGGTCGTATAGGACTGGGTATTATAAAGCCTCTTGTTACTGTAGTACTTAATTCTTTTTGTACAGGGTCCAAGACAGATCTTCCTTATAAAGTAAGACCATACTCAAGAGTTCTAGTTTCAGTAGCCTTTAGGTAAATTCTTGTTTAGTCTAATTCAGATGCTTAACTATTCACAACTGTATAGTCTGACAGGGCAAAAAAAAAAAAAAAATAAATTGCCTATAAGCTACTAGTGTTCAGATGTGAATTGTTTTTCAGAGTGCAGAAGAGTGCAAAATTTTACTTAGAGGGCCCCAAAGCAGTAAACTGTCAATTGAAGAGCCTATCATGTCTATTTTTTTTTTTATAGAAATCACTGTAGAGTACACTTTGTTTTTAAACTGTGGAGCATAAAACCAAATTTACATAGTACACAGATTAAAGCACTGGATCCCCAATCTTCATATGTGATTCCAAATAGAAATTTCATGAGTTACATTAATCAACAGTTCAAACAGAAAAACTAAAAAGAATTTAAGTACTATCAGATTACAAAGTATTGCTTCTCATAACAAAGTTGCACATAAAGTTCAAACTACTATAAACTCAGAATTATGAAGAACCATTTAAAAGCACACGGAAAGTTTTACTTCAAATAACATACAAAGCCTAAGACTGTGTGGCTTTCCAAAAATGTGCCACGTTTTAAGTGTATCATGTCACTGTAAATAAATATTAACATATGTAACTCCATGATTACTCTAGGTTTCTATTCAGACATCACTTAACATCTATGTAAATTCTTTTGGAGATGAACAATTATGAAGTTTGGGGTTATTTTCCAACTGAATTTCTTATAATTCTTGTTATATAAACTACTAGGGCAAACTAGGATTTGTTTTTTGGAGATTGTCCGAGTGTTCGTGTAATAAACCAACGTGGAAGAAGAAACTTTTTCAAGCAGATGATTTCTCAGTGCACTGAAGGGCAAATTTCATAGCAGTCCTGATATAACTCACAGTAGATATTCATCAATGCAACAGCATTCTTCTAACTTTAACTGGCCACTCTATTGATATAAATGAAAAAGGTGCTTTTAAAAGTACTGGAAGGGTATCTAGAGACTTTCTCTTCATTATGCTTACATACACTGCACATCTAAAATTCACTTTGTTTAACCTTTATGTAGTGGAATGGATAGAATCATGAAGATGACCTATAAAATGACTTCATTTTTCACACACTGAACTAACACAGTTTAGACTGCAGAATCAAACTGCTTACAAATTTCCCCCAAATAAGTAGGAAGATAATCTTCAACTGGGCATTATTTTTCCTCTCAGTGGCTGTTAAGTCACCTGTTTTCAAAAACACAAAAACAAAATTATGTTAAAAAAAAGATAACCTCTTAATGGTAATGTTTTAACTGTAGAATGCTGCATTTATTATGAAATGTGGTCACTGTGGGGTCTTTTGCTTGACTGTTATTCTTTGTTATAAAGGAGGCCTGAACTGATTTGGGAAAGAAATTATTTCCAGATACTACTGTGATCAAATTAAAAATGTCTTCTGAAGTATGGGATAGTGCTTTTTTATTGTTTCTTACTCTAGCCTTATAAACAGTCATTTATCTGTACAGTATAATAGGAGACTACAAAGACCACAGATTGTCCACAGGATCAGACTTTTTGAAAGGGTCATCTAAGCCAAACCCTGATTTCTACAGATGAGGAAACTGAAGCTTGCAGGGTAAATGACTTGACTAAGGCTGTATAGATGGTAACAGGATTTAAACTTAGGTCCTCTGACTCCAAATCCAGTGTTCTTTCTACTCTACCAACTTGCCTCCTTGTGGACAGGTAGTGAAAGATACACTTTAAAAAGATAAAAAATAAATCAGAAAACGGTACTGCTAAAGTCTTATTGACAAATTTAAATAAAGTTTACTTTTTTTCTCTATATAGTCAGCATTCAATATGACAGAGGTACAACTAAAAAATGCAATTATAAATGGTCTAAATGACAAAAATATTTACACTGTCTTACTGGCTTTAAGCAATAGGTCCAATATTCTACATGTAATAATGCTTTAAGGTCCAAATCTCCTAACAAGTCAAGACTCCCAATGCTCCAGCAAGTTATAATTCTTTTAAGGTACTTATCACATAATCTAACTTATTTTTGCATGCCTTAGCACACTATAAAGTCTTTGAAAAAATAGAACATCTCATTAATGCATTTAAGGGCCTAGGAGAATGCCTTGCACACAGCTAGCATAGAGCAGATTTTTTTTTTTTGAGAAAGAAATTAAATGAAGCCACATTAAAGAATCTTTCATAAATTTCTAAGTACTACATACATGACGTTTATACATATTTACACATATAGAATTATCTAAAATTATGAATTACTTTGAAATTCAGTCTCTAAAAACAAAGACAAAACTCTATATGGCTTCATCAGTCCTTCCTACTCAACAAATAGGAACTATATAAACTACTTTAGGCTCTGACCTAGTTTCTTGTCCCACTGATATTGTTTTCCTCACCCATAAAAGAATGGAATTGTATTAGAAAATCTTTAAGATCCTTTTTAATGCTAAGCTTCTAAGCATTCAAATACAAATTACCAGAAAAACTCAATCGCCCATCTACCTGAGAAGCAACATGCTTAGTGGCAAACAACATGAAGTCAGAAGACCTAGGTTCAAGTCCTGCAGTGCCATTATATGACCATGAGCATGTAACTAAACTTCACAGCCTTCACTTATTCCTTTGTAAAATAGGGACACTAATAACAACTCTTGATATGTTTGTTGTGAGGCTCAAATAAGAATCTATATACTGTCAGTCAACAGTTGAGGTCACAGGGGACTAAAATTACTTCAAAATGTCAAAACTGTCAAAGAGGCATAGTAATGGTCAGTTAATACAACTGTCTGGAGACTTCTTGGAAATTTCTTTCTACTTAAAACAAAACCAATTGCCTAACTTTCCTTGCTGAAAATTTCAGATTTAGGGAAGCTGAGGACATGACTAGTAAAATTATTATGGAGCAAGCTAATGAAAGGGAAGTTATCAACCAGATATTGGAAGACACCAAGAGTTTCCAAAAACAAAGTCCGTTCTGTTCATCACACAGAGAGAAGAATGACAGGAATACAGAATGCTGATGAAAAGACAGATACCTGGCCTGAGACTAAAAAGGCAAATTCATTGAAGAGGAATAGAAAAGCTCTTAAAGACTAAATTCTAAAGATAAAATCACAAATACTTTTAACAACAAAGAAAAAGACATCAATTTCACTGCCTGAAGAGGTCTTTGTAAAAAGCAAAGATGAATGAAAAAGTAGCAAGGTCCTGTAAGAATAGTATCAGGAAGACTAAAGCACAGAAAATGATGAGGGGGAAGGGATAGCCTTGGGTATGAACAGGATAATGATAATGCACAGCAGAAAAAAAAAAGGAAGATACCTAACCTCTATTTTTGTTTTCTTAATCAAGAATGAATTTAAGATCGAAGAAGATAGAACAAAAATGTTTCACAGAGCAGGGAGGTACAGCAAAAAGGCACTAGATTTCTAAGAATACTGAGATTTATATTTCACATCTTTCAATTTTTACCCATGAAAATACAACATCTCAAAGTTTCTTTGTCCTCGTCTATAAAATAAGGGATTTGAACCAGAACTCCATAACCCTTTCTAGCTCTCAATATGAGCCCAAGATAATATAGAATTAAAACCCTAAGTGTTAAGAATATCTTACTGTTCTAAATGAGTACAGCTCCAACCAATTATAGCTAGGAATATTTAAAGAACTGGTGGAGATCATTGATAATCGCTTCTTGTATCAAAACATTTAGAGGACTAATCTAAATGTACTGCCACCTTTCATGATTATGGATCAACATCCACTGGAGGCACGGAGCACCTCTAATGGTGGGCCTGGGGCTTGGCCCCTTTCTGGTCAACATTTGTAATAAAAGTCCTAGATAAAGACAAAAGCATACTAAATTTGTAAATAACAAGAAGCTGCAAAAAAAGGAAGGGGAAAAAAGGTATCCTTATTGATTTTAATGGATATGTTAAAAAACATATTGATAATACCAAGTAAAATGCATGGGCCTATATTACTATTTTAAACATGAGAAAATCCCTTTCTTAATTTAGGTATTATTGGGTATTATTGTGAGTTCAAGTCACAATAAAGTATGGTTTAATTTTCCTCACCTCCTTACCACCACCACTACCACCACACAAAGAGAAATTCTTAGGTGAATTTCTTAACATGTTTTCCATTGGTAAAATTAAGTAATTTAACTATACTGCCTACAAATCCGTGTGGAAAATGCAGAAGCAGCTATTCCTGGCTTGCTGTTTCCATGATCTAACAAAGATATACTAGAAAAGTGATTCCTTGGGAAGGTAATGTTAATAGTTCAGTGCATATAAGAAGTGCTATTTTTTTCTGATGTGAAATTATTTAGCCTAAGTGACTGTCAATTTCTTCAAGTCAGAAACACTGAAAAATGAAAAAGAAAAACCAGAACACATGTACATATTGGAATATGTTGGTGACTTAATTTATGAAAGTTACTTTCACTTTTATAAAGGGGTACTCTTAAGGAGATAGCAGTACCATACGGATCATTCAACCTCTGTTAAAAAGAGGTGTTTAAATATTTCAAAAACTTATTTCTCTGATCCTCTGATTTAAGGAATGCATAAATGTAAAAAGTTTATTATTCATAACACAATGTAGTGAGAATATGGTAAACAGTATGATTAAACCAAATGATAACCCAACTGTAATTACCCTTAACCCTGCCCTCAAATAGAAAGAAAACCGAAAATGCTTTTGACCAAGAGAGGACCATTACATGTTAGTTTTCCCAATCTGTGCAAGGCAAACTCTCTTCTTCATCTTCAGATTCTGGTGATGCTTCTTTAATTCTTCGAAGTGCTTCATGAATGCTACGTGTTAGTGGGTCTGTATCAGGAAAAAGCGTGAAGGACTCTCTCAAAACTTCCTTCTGTACCTTCTTCAGTTTCACCCCTTTCCTTATCTGTGCCAAGATGTTATTACTATCATCTTCATCAGGAAAAGGAGGCAGAGTTCGTTGTTCAACCTTTTTCAGATGAAAACTACCCCGTTTCAAGGAAGCCAGTACCTCATCCATTGGTGAACTCACTTTGGTAAACAAAAACAAAACAGATAATTAGAATTTCCACTCAAATTTTATAATCTCTAGAATTTTTAATAAGATAGTGAAAAGAGTATAAGAATGACCATTTGGTCTATTCACACAATTTCTACTGAAAGAGCTGCTCCTAATAACTTGCATAAGAAAAACACTAATTCTACTTTGGTTAGTCTGTGTATTGGTATTCTTGTTTCCTGTAAGTAAACAGAATTAAAGGTTGGGGAAGTGTTGTTTTTAGTGACATAAAGTGTGAATATGCCCTAATCGCGTCCAACACATTCCCAAGAAAAAAGTTCACCTTCTTAAAAGGTTCTATGAAGTGTACAAAAACTTTTTTCTCAAGAAAGTTCTAAGCTAAGATGGATAGTGTAAACACTATTATCATCCTTTTACAGATTAAAAAAATGAGGTCCAGAGAAGTTTAATGACTTGCCCAAGTGAGAGCTAGTATGAGACCTAGGACTCAAATTCAGGTCTTGTGAATTTTAAGAGGAACGTCATTTCCATTGTATCACTGATAACTTCTTTTCATAATTACCTAAAAATTCCTCTTTTTTCAGGTTATTTTTGTTAACAGGTAACATACAATTGCCACCTAGAGCTTAAGTTCTTCAGCTATAAAGAACCAAATTCTTTCTCCTTTTAACCAAAGGTCTGACTACTCAGAGAAAAGATCACCCTTTTAAAATTAAAGCACAGATTTACTGCAGCTAAAGGTTAAACTGAGTAAAGCTCTTTTTAAAATGCCCCTCTCAATTTTTTTTCCTGTGAGTACAGCTGATGTTCTGGCCATACTTTGCAACTATGGGTAAGGGACATCTAAGGGGACAATGACTGGGCACTAAAAATGGTAAATGCTGAGAACAATGTCCTCATGTAAGCCAGCATGATGTAGATACGTCATCTAATGAAACCTCTATATTTTGCAGAAAGGGAAAGAGAGGTGAATAAAGAAGTGTCAAGTTGCTTTCTAAACCTGAAATATCCCTACATCTAGATTTGACTTGGTTACAAACTGAACAAATAACATTTACTTTTTGTTCAGTTTAGTGGCTGATATTCTTTAAATAAGTAAATAAATCTACATGCTTAGTTCTAATATAGATTTCTTATTGCATCTCTTCAAATGGTTTAAGCTTATATTTTTGTATCTGTCCCATGGAACTTAACACACTGTACATTTTTCAAAAATATTTGATGTTGGTTGATCTAGATACTTCAACTCTCATACATAAAAATAAATGATTTCTCTAGTTACTATTCCTATTATCAGTTCTTACCAAATTTATCCTAAGTAACATTTCTTCCTCTGATGATCATGCTCAGACTTTGTATCTTTCTCCTACTAAAACAACTATTTTTGAAACTACTTAAGAATCACTAATCCCTTTCATAAAAAGTAAGAGGAAGAAAATGGAGAGCTGTTGATGGCTGTAAGCAATTTCTAATTTTCATGAAATGGGACAAGTTTTTTTTTAAGGCTTTATGAGGAACTATGAAATAAAAGTGCAATAGGTATAAACCTCATTTTAAATAAAAGTTTAACTATACTTTTATTGAAAATTACCTCTTCTCCGTTGCAAAACTTCAGCAGTTTTTTTAAGCTTCTTCCTGGCACTGACCAGCTGATTGCTGTCAAAGAAATGTGCTGAGGGGGCGCTGGCAGACTTTGGGATTCTCTTTTCTTCACCCTCCACTTCAGAAAGGCCTTTCTCCAGGGATTCTGTGGGACCATCCTTAGTAGTAGGTAAAGGGGGTGGCGGCGGTGGTGGTGGTGGGGGCGGTGGAGGAGTTGGAGGAAGAGGTGGTGGGAGTGGGACAACAGTAACAGTACCTGGTGTCAGGTCATTATCAGTAAGAAGTGGAAGAGGTGCAACGTGAGGCAGTTCAGAGGTAACACCACTAGGAGGTAATGAAGTGGCTTCAAGTTGTGCTAATGAAGGCTCCTCAAGCTGTACCAGTCTCTGGGGTTCCTTGGTTTGTAAAGATTGAAGCACCTCTTTTCCTTGTTCCACCTCTTCAGTCTTCTCTTCTGTCCTTAGGGTTACTGGTAAGGACTGAGGCTGATCTACACTGGACACTGGGCTTGCAACACTTTTTCTCCTTGCATGAGCTAGTCGAAGCCGTGTTGACTTAAGTATGACTTGTCCAGGGTACCGCTAAAGGAAAACAGTTAAACTGGTTAAATCAAGTACAGGAAAAAATGTTTGTAGATAACTTTTGTTACATAATTTTAAATTTTGGCATTATTTTCCTACAAAATGAAGGAGTTCTTTGTAGGTCCTAAGACAATCAGAATAAAAGTTGCATGACATATATAGCAGGCTTTATCAAAACCTAGGCAACCAGAATAACCTTATACATCCTACTAAGGTGTGCTACCATTAAATTCTTCACTAAGGCCTAACCTAACCAAAAATCACAGCGAAATTTTGATTACTTGAGTTTGGGTACCCAAATTTCCATTTTAAATAATTATACATTTAAAACTGAATATGAAAAAAATGAAGAATAAAAAACAGAAGCAAAATGTGTTCACTTATATTAGCTAGTAGAGAACACATAACTATTTTATAGTTCCATTAACATATTCTTCATATAACAATAACATTAAGGTGGAAGAATAGTGTGTGTGTGTATGTGTGTGTTGTGTGCGTGCATGCACGCAAACTCTGATTACATTAGTTTCCTGGATCCTTGTTATGCAAATAGGTTACTATTTTGTATTTTCACAGGACTAACATACTGGAATCTTTTTATGTGACCTTATTCGTTATTGAGTATAAACCATTATTAGGCCATAGTCTATGTGACAGGAGTGGAGATCCTGCAACCTCAAAGCCTCTATGTCTTCAAGCACAGACCTTAATTCAGTCAAAGGGCTACTTGGGGACCTAGATGGCCATCTGTGGTCTTGAGGCCACAGGTTCCCCACCCTCAACTCTAGGAAATCATTAAGAGGTTCTAGTCACTCAACTACTAAAAAGACTTTTTAGAAAACAATTTTACTTATGTGGTCCTATAACATAGACTTAACTATGGTTCAATAATTAAAACTGATAACTAAGTCATTAGCCTTTTAATTATTTTCACAGACAGATGTTTCAAACACTGACAGAGTCATTCCTCTACGTATTAGGGTAGTTAAAAAAAGACACATAAAATGACTATCTCTGGGGCCCTACCCAGTGGTATATACCAAAATCAACTAGCAAAACCTGGCACTTGGATGTACAGTAACTTCCATATCTAATAGGACTGCAAGGAAATAAGGTTTATCAAAAGAGCCACAACATGTCCTTGCCCTCCCGCTTGACCTGTTAGATGGGGTAGAAGTGGGAACAAATAACAAAAGTGGGAACAAGCGAAGGCTTGATAGTAATAGTCAGTGAAATATTAACTCTAAAAACAAACAGGAAAAAGATTAGACACTTACAAGCAATATAATAAAAAAATTATTTAACTTGTAATTTTCTAAATAACACTTAAAGAACCAAGTATACATGTACACAATTTTATTCACATACTTTTAAGTAACTGTAAATGAAATGTTTTTATATTACCTGCTTAAATGTGCGAAGTCTGTCTAATGTCCTCTGTCTTTCTTGGCTAACCCAGGTACTCTTTCTTTCTTCTTCTTCTTGTAACTTTTCTCTCTTCTAATAAAGAACCATAAAATATCAATTATGACACATCCCCATTCATGTTTATCATTAACAGCAAAACCGGAGGAAAAATTACACCAATCAGACGGGGATTGTACACAAAGTGATCACTAAATGCTTTCAGCTAATATATCCTACTAACCCAAGTGCCCTTTCTACGTATAGAAAACTTCTAAAAGCGTACTGTTATAAATTACCAACTTAATTTGTTAATCCCAGAAGTCATCTCAAATACCTTTTAAAAAAATAAAATAGCTTGTATTATGAGGTTTTTGTCAGATTAGCTGTTACAGGTGGTACAACAATGTTCAGCAAAACTGAATATTCAGTTTTGCTATCATGTTGATAATAAGCCAGTAGATGCATGGGTAGTGTCAGAATACATTTTTTTAAAGGGTGACTTTTTGAGAATTTTTCCCCCTTAACTTAAGCACTTAAAATTTCATGCTAAATTTGGACTTAGGATGGAATGGTTACCCTTCTGATACCCAGTCCAAGATTATCATCTGTCTTATAGGATATTTCAAACTGGAGGGCATATATAAATGAGAGCTCATTATTTTTCTCTCTCAAGTTCATCCCTCTTTGAGACAGTTCTCTTTCTATTGATGGCGTTACTTTCTTCTCACTACCCTGTAAGATATCTTGGGACTCATCTTTCTTTCTGTCCCTCTCTTGCACCTTAGTCACAAACAGGGTACAATGGAGAAGCACAATAGATAGGAAATCAGAAAGCTTAAGTTTCTGCCTTGGCTCTGAGACTTCTGTAGATCATTTCCCTCTTCTGGGACTTTTTGGTTTTCTCATTTGTAAAAAGACAGGGATAGAACAAAAAGATTAGTGGTGTCAACTCAAACAGAAATGGGAGCCATTAAACATACATAAGGACGTTCCTATGGCCTACATAATATTTATGTGATTTGTATTTCTGTTAGATTAGTTATTTCCTACTTACATTATAATCCGGTTCTGGCTACACTTGGGAGCATTTTGGGTTGTGTTTGATCCCTCTAGTACAGTGGTTCTCAACCTGTGGGTTGTGAGCCCTTCAAAGGGGTCGCCTAAGACCATCAGAAAATACACATTCCCAATGGTCTTAGGAACCAAGACACCACTCCTCTATCTGTCTCCAGGCGGGTTTATCCACATGCAGATATGCCCACATATGAGTATTAAAGGGCTGTGGCATTAGGAAGGCTGAGAACCACTGCTCTGGTCTTTTTCAATTGAGTTGCCAAGTTCTATATATATATTCTGCAGACAGAATATCCTTGGCATCTGCTCCATTCTTTCCCCTGCCAATGCAACTGGCTCTTACCTGAAATACTCTCATAATCACATGGCTGGGCTCTCCCTCTCCAATTCACCTTTCCTAATAAGACAGGCAGAAGCTTCCCAATATGCAGTTTTGATCATACTGCTTCTCTGCTTTGCAAAAATGAATCAAGTTTAAACTGCTTTTCTGTGACATTCAGTCCCCTGTAAATTTTGGTTCCAAGCAACCTTCCCACCCTAGTTCATACATGACCTTCACATGACCCATACTCTAAATCTGTGGCCAGCCTCTCTCATTCTCCCCATCTGCTGACCTTCTAAGCATGCACGTACCCTGGATCTCTCCTTGAAATTGTTCCACTCTCTTATAACCCAATCAATGGGCCATCCATTATATAGCCTTCCCTAATTCTTCTTGTCCCCATATCCCCATCTCTTACAATTCTCATAGTATTTTGTCTGGCTCTCTCATGTGTATTTATCCATATCTTGAATAACTAATAACTAACGCACAAGGGAGGAAATTAGATCAGAAAAGAGCAAAGAGACTATGTTTCTTCCCTGTTTTTCTTTTGTAGTCCTAGCTAACAGTGCCTCTGCACAAGTAAGCCCTTAATGCTGGCTGAATTCAAGTACTAATGATAATGGTTTGTACTTTTATTTTATATTTCATCCATGTCTTTCCTTCCCAATGAGACTGCAAGCTTCTTCAAGTTGTAGGAGCATATTTTATATCTGAGTATCTACCCATACTATTATATACAAAGAAGGCAATAAATAACTTATTGAAAGAATAAGTGAAAATTAAAATGCAATCCATGTCATATGATGTATTTAGTTTCCTGATTATCTGAGTCAACCCCATTTTGTTTTAAAAAAGCAGCCACTTCACTTCCTTTCTCAAATATATGTGCTAAAAAAACTTAGATAAACTGATGCAAAGTGAAATGAGCAGAGCTAGGAGAACACTGTATACAGTAACAGCAATATTGTATGATGATCAGCACTGAATGACTTAGGTATTTTAAACAATACAAAGATCCAAGACAATTAATTCTTAAGGACTTGTCCATCTGCAGAGAAAGAACTGATGGAGTCTGAATGCAGACTGAAGCAGACTTTTTCTTAACTTTTGTTATTCTTATTTTTTCCAGTTTTCCTTTACAAAGTAACAAAAGAAATACGTTTTGCATAACTACACCTGTATATCCTGCATCAAATTGCTTGCCTTCTCAATGAGGGGAAGCAGGAGGAGAGAAGAGAGTGGGAGGGAGAGAATTTAGAAAAAAAATTTTTTAAAACAAATGTTAAAAACTGTTTTTTACATGTAATTGGGGGAAAAGGTAAAATACTATATAAAAAAATTAGACACTTGATATGAACATATATTTACATGGCAGAACACATTCAATTTCTTCACTGCCCAATATATCAAACTACAAAAAGCCTGACATATGATACATTAAAAAAAAAACAACAACTATACTTCACACCTCAACTTGATTCTTTTTTCCCCTCCTGTTTGTTAGAAGCAAATAAAAGGTTCATATAGAAACAAAGGTAAGGTCAACATTAGTCTCCTAGTGCTTCAATGACATTCTTTTTTTCTTCTTTTTTTCTGACACCCCCTTTCAGGTACCATTGCTCTCTTGAATTCTAGGGTTCTATCTCCCTCTATGCCCTTGCAACTATATTCTGGTTTAATGGCTTCATCCAAGGAAGAATTATAGAAAAAAAAATCAGCTTTCTGACACTATCATTATTATTATTTTTTGCAAAGTTTTCAATTCTGGGGGGCATTTGGCCAGTTTCATATCTATTAGCTATGGATAATAAAACTATATTAATTACTTCAAGTCTAAGAGAAGCCTAAAATATAAAAATGGACTTTTAAAATCTGAATTCTAGATATAAGGGGCCTAGGGCACGAGTAAAGGAGGACAAATGAAAACCATGCATTAAAACTAAACTACACCTAAAATCTGAATTGGCAGATTATCCATTTATAACATGGCAATGTGCCTATCACTCCACACCTCCTCTGTTGTGTTTTTGTGAAATTAATGATGCTAATTGTATGGCAGTAGAATGAGCCTAAAAATAAAGCAAAAGCTAAGTTATTAATAAGCACCAAAATTATTATTAGAGTACCAATACTATAATTCTTCACTGCCAATAAATACTTTAATTGAAACAGAAAAGAATGGTAAGATTTGGGGTACATTTTTTGCAAGCTATTAAATTTAAAAAATCATTTAAAGACTGATTTTAACTGGGAGATTTAAAAAATAGGGATTGAAACAAATGGTAAACTTATGTAGCACATATAAAAATGAATTACTTTTTAACTAAAATGCAGGGAGATGGCAAATGAATTGTAACAGAAAAAATACATAAAATGCAGGGAGAAGGATTTAGGTTTACAGGACTATATTAAATCAAAATGGGTAAAATCAAAGAATTTTTTGCAGCCAGAAAGTGGAAGCAAAGAAAACATCACTATATATTTCAGTGAGATCTAAAGCACTAATTTGTAGTTATTCAGTTGATTAGATACCACAGCAGAAAAAAAACAAGCTAACGCTAACAAATGTATATGTTTTCCTGTGTCACTAAACCTGACTGGAATGTAGGGAAAAACAAGAACTGCTTTTAAAGGGACAGCAATAAGGGCTATGGTAATTAAATTATTCACATCATATGAGAAACTGAAATATGGACACTGCTGAATTATGTGTACATCAATATTATGAGCTGAACTCATAGATCACTTTCTTAGTTATAGAATTTAAAACTGGAACGTATTTTAGGGATAATCTAATCCAGTCTACTACTCTGCAAATAAAGAGAAGTAAAATGACCAAGAAATTTGCATTTACCTTAGAAAAATTTAACATGTTATTCTTGGAAGTTGTTAGAAGGGTACTGTCTTGTGTTGTTACGGAGTTGTCAGAAAAGTTATTGTGTCCCGCGTGAGGTCCTCAACATGTTACCTGATGTAGGAGAAGATAAGGCCCTGACTCAAAAGGAAGATACCATCAAATGTTGATATGGGGTTTCTCTAGTTCTTAATTGAGGACTCAGTGAAAAATATTGGAAAATAACTATTTAAACATAGTCTAGAAATCACTAATGAGAAGTAACAGTTACCACAGACACTTTCTTGAGAGGTAGGATAATTTATCCTTGGTAGCTATTAAGTAGGTGATTCTGTAGCTAGACTACCAGATAAAGAAAAAGCTTAAGCTGAAGAGAGCCCGCTGGACTTGGTTGGAGATTCAATTCAATGAACATTCCCTAAATGCCACTCTTTGTAAACCACCATGCTAGGTGCAAGATACAAAAATGATATGTGACCATGTCCTTACTTTCTTGGAGTTTATGATCTAGTATGGGGGTAGGGAGAAGACAGAGGGAAAACCTTCATAAATATCTTTAATACCAGTTGGAATATGATGACTATATGTGAGAAGTTCTAAAAAAAGCATAAAAGATTCAAGGAGGCAGGAGTCATTAACTCCTTGGGGGGTGGGAGAAGATGGATAATCAGGTATGTGAGAAGGCAACACCAAAACTGGACTGAGCTGGATGAGAAGAGTTTTAGTATGCAATGACTGGGTATGCAGTATGTGTCTATGCCAGGCATGGGGACAATGACAAAACAAATAGGTAGGAGAGGACAGAAGATTATGGGAACTCCCTGGAATATACAATGAATGAAGCAGAACACAGTGAAATAAGGCCAAAAAATTGGTTAAAGGCAGCTTGTGAAGTTCCTTAAATGTGAGTTTTAAGGTGACAAGTCTTCAAATGTACCTTTCTTAAATCATACAGTTTATAAAAGTACCTACTAAAAATAAAGATGAAGAATATTTATTAAAGCTACTGAAATTAAGTGTAGTCCTTTCACCCTTGCTGATAATTTAATTTTTTAGCAGTAGCAACCCACAAGAATTTTGGCCATGGTGACTTAAACAAACCATGAGTCCGGTGTGGCCCCATCCTACTTCTAGAGCAACAATGAAAAGCAAAAAGGGAGCAGAGCCAACTAAGAAGAGCACAGTTATTAATTATACCAGATATAAACATGAACTTAATTGTAACTGTTCTAAATGTGAGATCCTTGTGCTGTGATCAACAACTAGATGCAGCACTGATGAAGGAACTGTATCCATCATGGCATGCTCACCATAAATTAAACTATAAGAGAAAAGGAAATTACAAATAAATGGAAGGATGGTTCACAAGTCTTTCTTAGAGAGGGAAATAATGAAGACTGTTTTTTTTTTTTAAATCGTATACCCAAAGGCATTGTTTTATATAGCACTTCGGTATCTTGCATTATAATGCTTCTGAAAGATTAGAAATTACTAACCATAATTATGACAATTAACATGTCCATTAAATGAAAATGGCTATAAAAATTTGGTACATTAATATAATGGAATAGTACCATAAGAAACAATGAATATGAAGAGTTCAGAAAATAAGATGTCTATGAACTGATATAAAGTATACAGAACTAGGAAAATATGGACAACAAAGTAAATATGAAGAACTATAAAATAAAACTGAATGTTGGCCCAGAGAAGAACTGAGAAAATGTTCCTCTCCCTTTTTTCTGGAGACAGGATTAGTTATGAAATGTTTCATTAATTGTCAGACATGGTCAATACATCGAGGTCAAATCTTTGCTATAAGGGAAAGTTCATTTCATGAGAAGGGAGAAATATATTTAGAAATCAATGAAATAAAAGACTTGAGATCTTTCTTCAATGGCTGATAAGACTGATAGTGGGGGTAATATGCTGGAGAAGTCAGGAGGGCATGGAATCAAGGACCTGTGGATAGGGGTGTAGGAATTTGCCCTGGCAAGGAGGAGAGCTACCTCTTTACCAGAGCCCAGAGTGAGGGACAATTACTCAGAACTCCCTCTTCCTTTCATTTACCTTTATCAACTTGTTATCCTACTCTCCACAGCAGCTCTTACAAAACCTTTTCTTCCTTCCTCAAAGGCTCCCCCTTCTCCCTTCACTCTCTCAGCTGACAACCTTGCCTCCTATTTTACAGAAAAAACTGAGGTCACTGGCCAAGAGTTCTCTCTTCTCAATCTGATATCACTCATGCCGACTGTCACAATCCCCTTCACTAGTCTCTCACAGAGGTGGACCTCATTGTTGCCTATCTGCATGACTGCTCCCCACCCCACTTTTGCCATCCCTACTCTCTCAACTCTCTTCAATCTTTCCCTTTCTACTGGCTGATTCCCTTCTGCCTACAAACATACCCATGTCTCCCCATCCTCAAAAACCACTCACTTGATCCTTCCATCCCCATTAATTACAACCCTCCACCTCTTCTGCCCTTTGTGGTTGAATACCTTGAAAAGGTCATCTACAATAGATACCTCTATTTTCTCTCCACCAAAATAGCCCTCTCCAAAGTCACTAATGATCTCTTAGTTGCCAAATCCAATCAATGGTCTTTCCTCAATCTCATCCTTCTTGACCTTTCTGCAGCCTTTGATAATATTGATCACTGACAACACTGAGTCTCCTCCTTGAGACTCTTATCTCTAGATTTTCAGGATACCACTCTCTCCTGGTCCTTCTCTTACCTATGTGACTGCTCTCTCTTAGTCTCCTTTGCTAGATACTGATCCAAGTCATGGAGACCCATGAAGGGTGTCCCACAGTACTCTGTCCTGTGGCCTATTCTCTATGTCACTTCAGTTGATGATCTCATTATTTCCTATGACTCTAATTACCATTTCTATGCTATTTCCATATACTGTTTCTAGTCTATTCTTCTTTACCGTTTCTATATATTTCTATTCTATGATTCCCAGATCTACCTATCCTGCTCTAACCTTTCTATTTACCTTCAATCTTGTATTTATCTGCTTTCCAGACATCTTGCCTCCAAATGTCCAAAACTAAACTCATTATCTTTTTCCACAAGTCTTCTCCTCTCTTCTGAACTTCCCTATCACTGTGGAGGGCAATGCCGTCCTCCCAGTTTCCAGGCTTGCAACATAAGGTTAGATTCTTCTATCTTCTCACCTCCTCATATTCAATATGTTGCCAAGAGCTGTTGATTTCACCTCCGGAACATCTCTTATATATGCCCCCTTCACTCATGTGATGCTGTTGTCACGCTGGTGCAAGCCCTTATCACCTGGATTAATGTAATAATTTGCTGGCTGGTCTGTCTGCCACAACTCTCTCTCCACTCCGGTCCATTCTCCATTCAGCTACCAAAATGATTTTTTTTTAAAGCATTAAGTCTAACCATGTCCACCCCCTACTCAATAAACTCTTTGGTATTCAGTACCCTTCATATCCTAGCCACACACCCGCCCACTACCTTTCCAGTCTTTTTATACTTTGTAACGACCCCCCGCCCTCACCCCAAGTACTCTTTGATCAAGTGACACTGGCCTCCTTGTTCTTCTGTGTACAAGACCCTCCATCTCTCAGCTCCTAGCACTTTCACTGGCTGTTCCTCATGTCTCTCTCTCACCTGTCTACTGCCTCTCCTTGGCTTCCTTCAAATCTCAGCTAAAATCCCTTCTTCTACAGGAAGCTTTTCTCAATTTCTCTTAACTCTGGTACCTTTTCTCTGTTAATTACTTACTATTCGTGTTTCTAGTATATAGCTTGTTTGTAGACATTTACTATCTTCCCATTAGACTCTGAGTTCTTAAAAGCAGGGACTTTCCCCCTTCTTTGCATCCCCAGTACTTAAGTTTCATAAATGTTTCCTGACTGAATGACTAGCACACAACATCTTAGCTACAGGGATGCATAAAAGATTAATAAGACTCACTGTAACAAGGGACAAAAACCTTAAATCAAAAGCCTGAAATCAGCTACAGAATTGTAATCATAAATGACCTGATTTGGGGAGGGTTGGGAGCAAGGGAGAGAATATAAAAAAGAAAAAAGAAAATAAAGGGTCACCCCTAATATAACCCTCCAAACTACTTAAACTACTGTAATACTGGCTCTGATAAAAACCTTACCAAAAAATCCCAAACATAGAGATGAGTAGTTTAATTGGATATGATGAAAAGAATGCTAAATTCATTTCATTTTGTTCTCTCAGAGCCTCTAGGTAGAAGGTGAAGCTATAAAAAGTTTTGTGGGTGGTTGCTATTTTGGAATGAATTTAACACAGAGGTTTATGATTCATTCTTTGAACTACAGTATTTCTGCCCTTTGTATGTTAAGCCACTAGTATGGAATTAATTAGAAGTTTTGTATTTAGAAAGGCTGCTATTTTTAAGGGTAGAGACAATAAAGCAGTAGATATAGCTGGCCTCAGTCAGCAAGACCTGGGGTCAGGTCCCTTAACTTTTCAGTGTCCCAGGCAATCCAGTAACACCATTTAGGAACAGAGCAATTGTATTATCTGCATTCCAACTGTAAAATGAGTACTATAAAACTGTACTAATTAAACCACAGTTCTGCCTCCAAAAGAGAATTATCAAAACACACACTCACACTCCGAGTGTGAAAAATATTAGAATTGTGTTGGGGAAGTAGGGGAGAAGTTAAGTGTCTTACCAAAATCAGTTTTCAAAAAATTGAATTAATTTGAATATGCAGCTTTTAACCATTAAATAGGTTAAGTTCAATCACCAAGGTACCCAAACTCACTAGTTGTACTGAATGATGTGTCCTATATTCATCTTCACTCCGAAGGCGTTGCTGGAATTTTTCACTGTGCTTTGCAATACAGATTTCCTATAGAAAACAAAATGTGCATAAATACAACCAAACTAATTTAACAACTGATACCTATTGTAGCAGTTAACTTCAATCTTGAAATTTTCCCATTCTGTTCATTTACCACAGTCTAGGCAGATAAGAAAGTGGAAAGTTCCTAATGTCATTTTCTAGATCAGCATATGCAAGACTTTTCTACTTAGTTAAAAACCAAAGTGAAGGAACTGTGTTTTATCATTACTAGGATACTTTTACTTTTTTTAGGATATTTTTAAAAAACACAAAATTAGTGGGGAATGGTAAGAAAAAAACAACTGGATTTGAAACTAGAAGCTCCAGGCTTGAGGCCTGGTAGTGCTACTTACTAATCCCACCGACAAAGACAAGCTACATACCTTCCTAAGTCTGTTTCCTAATTTGTAAAGTAAGGATACATAATAGCTGCACTGTTTATCTCATCACAGGGTGATCTGGGGAGAAAATACATTTCTATACTCTATAGAGCTACATATAAATGTGACCATTACTACAAGTCATAATGCTTTATGAAAATTTGGCATATAAACAGAAGAAAAGCTGAAGGATGATGCTCCATGCAACCATTCAGACTCACAGTGAGGACTGGGGGAGGGTGTATGTGTGATACAATGCCTCATACTTATTGAATAATTCAATCGATCAGTTACCTCAATGATGAGGGAATTCTCTTACTCCCTGCAAACTATAGCCCACTTCAGCTCACATACCGAGTAATTATTTTCCATTTTCTTTTCATAAATCCTCTTGAGAGGATCTAATAGATATGACAGATCTTTTAACACTCCATGGGCACCAGAGGGAACTCTTTTCACCAGCCCACTTCCTTTTTAGATCATACGTGGGATTGTAGAGTTAGAGCTGGAAGGTCCATAGAGGCTATTACTTTGACTATGTCCTTTCTGCCATTTCTTTCATGTGCTTCATCACTGGTAATATGTAATATCCTACTAATATACACCTCGGGCCAGTTCCTCTAATGCTCTTTTGGTGCCTCTCAGTTTCAACTTTCTGTAGAATGGGGTATTTCCTGATCTGTAACCATATAGCACTGCCAGAAGTATACTGCCATTAAAGCAACAGTTTTTAAAAATTTTATAGAGAAGCCCGAGTTTGCTGAGAAGGCTGCACAATTTCACAAGGGCAAGCCAGCTGGTTCACTTCTACACCTATTCAAGTCTGGGTTAACTTTACTATCAATCTGCACTGTTTGTTCAAGACACAGGAACTGATGGACTACATCTCATTTAAGAGGTTCTGCAATATCTAATACTTGATGCAATTAGCACAACATAATACATGATGGGAAGCATGTGCAGGATCATGCTACATATTTAGACTACCTCTCCTTTTTGCAATTCATTACAGACATGGAAGATACAACTTCTCTTCATGCCTGATTTAATACTGATAATCATAGGATCATACATTGTTTTTTTTTCATACATTGTTTATACTGTTCATTGTATCAGATTATCTTGAGACAAGTGTGACATATACAAGGGAGATATCTTGTCTGAGCATAATTTTGCTATACAAACACAAAGAAATATTTGTTTATAGCACCTTTCAGACAATTGTGTGGCCATAAACATATGGTCTACTATAGAATATGGTTTGCAAAAGTTATATGTTCCTTTTTCCTATGGTCATCAAGTATTGTCTTGATATGTGTGTAGCTCATTTGCAAAGATTTTGTAGAGCTGAAAGAGTAGACATGTAGTTTGGTTGTTGCTAATGTCTTTTTGCCTAGTTTATTCTGGCAAAATGTTGCATTATTTTTCCAGTCTTCTATTTTACTTATCTTAAAAACTGATACCTTAATGCTCTTAAAATTGTGTCACTTCTAGATAGGCACCACTCCCGAATAAGTAAGTAATGGAAAGGGGAATAATGATGATGATAACAACATTTATATGGCACTTTAAGATTTACAAAACACTTTACATATATCATCTTATTCACTCCTCAAAACAATTTTATGAGGTAGGTGTTATTATTAGCTAAAATACAGGTGAAATGATGTGCCCAGGGTCATACAGCTAGTATTCCTGAAGCAGAATTTGAACCCAGGCCTTCCAAAATCCAAGTCAGCACTTTATCCACTGTACCAGATGTGACAAATTCGGGGTCCCCAAAATTCTTGAGAGCAACTGAATAATATTAAAACATAATTGAGAAATAAAGTAAGTTAAGAAATAATACGACATAATGTAAACTTGTAGTTTTCTAAAACAATGTGTGACCCACACGAATCTGTTTCTAGCTGAGTATGTGAAAACAAATCACTATAAAAGAATGCAAATTAAAATTAATCTGAGGAGTCACCTCACACTGAGCAAACTGGGCAAGAGTACAAAAGATGAAAATACTCAATGTCAGAGGGGCTGCAGGAAGTCAGGCACAACAACGTACTACTGGTGGAGCTGTGAAGCGATTATCTACTCTGGAAAACAATTTAGAATTATGCTTTTTTTTGAGAGACGGATAAATAAAATATTTATATAGATAATGTAATACATAAATACAAAAGTATTAATTTCATTTCTTACTTGGGTATATATTAGTAGGAATTTTGGGAATATTTTAGAAAAACCCAAACAACATCCCATTTTCCTTAATCTGTGCTTCCAAGTCTTGATTTGGGTCTAAATCTATTAAAATGATTTCCAAGGACCATCTCCATGTTTTGGTTGCATGGGCTATCATATAGTACTTTAGTAAATGGACCATCACCTATAATCTTTCTGTTATACAGACTGGAGTGTTTGTGGTATTTCTTGTGTTTATTCTTTACCTGGTAATATTCTGTCATAGAAAAAAAATTTATTTGGGTTTCTTGCTACTTCCATTTTCTCTTTCTAATGTTATGAAAAATGGAAAACATCCACTTGATATTTTAAGCAATAATAACAGCTAGCATTTTTAGAGTGCTTTAAAGTTCACAAAGCACTTGACAAAACTGAGCTCAAAGAAACCCACAACAACCCTGTGAAGTAGGTGTTATTATGATCCTCATTTTAGAGAAGAAGAAACTGAGCTGAGAGATGAAGTGACTTGCCCAAGGTCACACAGCTGATAAGTACTGAAGGCAGGATTCAAACTCGGATCCAGTCCAACTACTAATTCCAGACCAATAGGTGGTCCACTGCCATCACCTACCAACCTGTTTTGGTTTTTTAAAGAATTTAATTTTATATGGAATGGTAAATTTTACAGTTATATACAATAAAATCTTTCTGGCTCTTTCTTGATTACGGATAGCTCTAGTAAAAGAATGTATTATTTCTTGAGGGTCTTCCAAAGCCTGTCAATCTTGTTCTGTGTTTTTCACACAGCCTCTTTTTCTTTTAAGAGGCAGGATTTTGTTATTTATCATGCAGCAAGGTGGACTATTGAACTTGACAGATAAGCCTGAAACTGGCCCATCTGGAAATCACTAAGCAAGACTTAAACTACAGAATTATGCTTTTAAAAAAGTAACTAAGCTGCTTATACGTTTTGATGTAGAGATTCCATTATTAGGCATATACCTCAAAGAAACCAAAGACAAAAAGTAAGAACCCATTATATACCAAAACATGTGGTAGCAAAGAAATGAAAACAAAGTGGGCATTCTTTGGGTCACGGGATGAAAAATCTATGGTCTATAAATGTAATGAAATATTACTGCAACATTTCCTACTGTGATATAAGAAATAAAGACTATGAGGAATTCAGAGAAACATGAGGAGATGCATATGTTCTGATACAGAATAAAGTAAGGATGAACTAAGATAACATTCATGAATATAATAACGTAAATGAAATAAAAGCAAATATTGTGTAACTAGAGAAGAGATAAGAAAACTTTCTTCCCTTATACTAAGTACAGACTGTTTCATATGCTACTTTTCTTGTATGCTTTGTTGGCTGATTTTAATGGTGTTTCTTTTTTAATACAAGGAAAGACTCATTTAGATTCTGAACCTATATTGCTATTCAATCAATCAAACGGATTATTAATTGCTGATAACTGCTGGTTGATTAATCAACATTAATTAATTAATTATTATGTGCCAGGCATCAAAATAAGCACTGGGGATACACAAGGAGGCAAGAAAGTCTCTGCCTCTAAGGAGCTCATGATCTAATGGGGGAGACAATATGCCAACAAATGTATGCAAAATAATCTACATATGGCATAATGAAGAAACACTTAGACTCTAAGGAAGGCTTCCTATAGAAGATGGGATTTTAGCTGGGAAGGAAGTCAGGGAGGTCAATAGCTAAGAGTAAAGGAGGGAGACTGTTTCAAATTCTCAGCTGAAAGAGTAGGGTAGGGCGATCTATGAGAGACTGAGGAGGGATAGGGAGATTTGGGAGAGCTTCTGTAGAGAGTGAGACAGCTGAGTAAATAAGGGAAGGACAGTATAGCAGGATTGTCTAGTGAGGGCCCAGATGAAGTTGTGTAACATAAATTTGTGGTGGATCCAGTAAAAACGGTTGTGTGATTTTCTCCATCTTTGTTCAACAGCATGTGTGTAGGACTGAGATAATGAATGGTGGTAGAATTCAAAGGCTGAGACATAGCTGGGAGTAACTGGCAATATGATTTGATAAGGGAGCTAGGGAATCAAGGGCGGAAGACACTGCAGAATTGAATTGGTTCATATTTCTCTTGAGCTATAGTTACATATCACCAACTGCTTTCTGTATGTTTTATACTGGTTATCTCACAGGCACCTCAAACTCAACATATCTAAAGCCAGAACTCTGAGGCTTTCATCCTTGCTCACCTGGAATACTGAAGGAGTCTTCTAATTAGTCTCCCGGTCTCAAGTCCTCCCCCTCGTAACTATGTACCTTGGGCAAGTCTCACTTCATTAAAAAGTCTTTATCACTATTATGATTAAATATAAACTCTTCTATTTGAAATTTAAAACTCTTCACAACTTGACCTCCAACTTACTTTTTCAGCATTATTAGACTTAATATCCCTCCCCTCCATAAATTCTACTCTTTAGTCAAGTTGGTCTTCTAATGGCTCTTCATAGAAGACATTTTTAATACAAGGAAAGACTCATTTAGATTCTCAACCTATATTGCTATTCAATCAATCAAATGGATTGTTAATTGCTGATAACTGTTGGCTGATTAATCAACATTCATTAAATACTTATTATGTGCCAGGCATCATAGTAAGCACTGGGGATACAAAAGGAGGCAAGAAAGTCTCTGCCCCCAAGGAGGTCATGCTCTAATGGGGTAAACAATATGACCCTCTATACCAGTGGTTCTCAACCTTCCTAATGCTGCGACCTTTTAATACTCGTATGTAGGCATATCTGACCCACCTGGAGACAGAATGAGGAACGGTGTCTAGGTTCCTAAGACTATTAGAAATATGTGTTTTCCAAAGGTCTTAGGCAACCCCTGTGAAAAGGGTCGTTTGACCCCCACAACAGGTTGAGGACCGCTGCTCTACACCTTTTGCAGTGGCTGTCCAAAACGCCGGGAATGTATCTCCTCCTCACCTTTACTTCTTAAGACTTCAATTTCCTTAAAGACTCAGCTTAACTGCCACTTTCTATATGAGGCCTCCCCCCCAGTTATTTGTGTTAATACTTCTATAATATGTATATTTGTCTTTCCTGATAAAACATAAGCTTCTTGAGGGCAAGGACTTTTCATTTTTGCCTTTATGTTCTCATTTCCTAGCCGAGACTACTAAGGCTGACACATAGCAGGTGCTTAATAAACACTTGTTGATTGATCTTATGGTGATCTTTTTGCTTATGCTCATCATGTGCACATCCTACAGCCAGCATTAAACCTCAAACCTTCCCAGCAGAGTAGAACCTGCCAGTGTTTGTACTCTTCTGGTATTACCCTAAGGACCTAGAGTTACCTTCATGCTACAATGAGGAATCGAAAAAGAGGTTTGTGAAGATCCAAACAAATGATCCCTCAAAATCTGACTCAGAACTATATTTACAATTCTACCAGCCATATACGTCTGCTTATAAGCACTTAAAAGAGAACTTGTTTAAAATTCTATTTCCCAGTTGAGCAAACCATTGAGCATGCAAGAAGTAAAACATTAATATTCTATTCTTTTATGGTTATGCCACTCTCAAAATCTGGGATATATTATCTTTATAAACAAAAAAAGAGATCACAAATGTACTCTCTGGACTGATATATTGTATCTTAAATACTTCTAACTTGTTTCTCTTTCACAGTATGTAGAGACAGCTGACTCAATCAAATTCTTAAGAAGGAAATGCCATTGAAATGATAACATAGCCTACTTGCTAAGCAGTAGTTAGCTTTCTGGCATATTTTACTAATGGATGTTAGTATTAATAGATCTGTTGGCTTTTCTTTTTTGTGGAAGATGATTACAGGAGATTCTGAGCATACATCTAATAGCAGAAAGTAAGATGCCAGGAAAAGAGCTTGATAGCTAGGTAACGGGATAAGGAAAGAATCATAAAAAGGAAGACATTTAGCAAAGAGAACAAAGACAAAACAGGCTTCTTTTTGATAACGATGGTCTTAAACTCACTTGTTAAAAGTTCTTTATGGACTAACTCCCTACATACACATAACCAAAAGAACAGGGAAGTAGGAATGAAGGCCAAATATCACATACCAGGAATTTTCACTATGAAGATTATACAAGTTTGGCACTTAGAAACAAAACATAAAATAGTGCATCCTTGGAAATACAACCCTTATTTAATGATACTCAAGGATTATCTTTAGCAATCCTTATCAAAGGTACACTAGGTGAGCTAATGGATAAAGAATGAGCAAATACTAGTTCGTGTCAGTGTTGGTTTTCATTCATATTTAGTCATTTTCCTTATTGTAGCTGTTTTCAAATTCCACAAAATGTTTGTTAATGTCACACAACATCAAAAAAAACCAAACAAACGCAATAACATTTTTACTTTGCAAAACAAAAAAACTATTAAATTTTCAAGTATTTCAATTCAAGTACTATCACAACATATGATAAAAAGAGAAATTTAAGGTGTATCAAAATTCATTTTCCAATGTGAGAAGGCTTACGTGAAGTGATATAAGGAACAGCAGAACTTAAGATTATAAAAGCTACAAATAGAGAAAAACAATAATAGCAACACACATATTATAAACAACGTAAAGAAAGCTATAGTGTTATCTCTTTAGAGTAGGGTTAAGAATAGGTAAATAACAAGTTATATAAATATATTCTTATTTACAATCATTTTTCTTATCTTATGAAACTTCAAATTTTAATATTTATAATTACGAATGCAAGTTAAAATAAAATAAAAATTCACTTCCTTTTAAAAAATTAAGTCAATTCACAAATCAGACTATGGAATTAAGATCAACAGCAATTTGGAGGGGGTAGAAGAAAAAAGAGTTTAGAAGAATATTCTTAAGAATATTTAAGATAGTCTGGGACAGACTAATAGGCACATGCCACTTACATGATTCAAATTTAAGCAAACCCTGTTGGTAAGCATGAAATCATTGTCATTTTTCTTTTTTCCCTTTGGGGGTGGAAACTCTATAAAGGAGAACTAAATTTTTTAATTTTTTCAACTTAGCTTCAAGAATTCAATCTTTTAGAACCCTTTACAAATTGATTAGAGTTTTCAATGTGTGGTCATGGAAAAAATAATGCCTAAAAGGCGAATTTAAAATTGTATTAGATATTTGAGTAAAAATTTAAACATAAAACCTTTTTGTTTCTGAGGTAGGCTTTCTTGGCTGAAACGCGCCCACGTCTTGCTTCCAATTGCCGAGCTTTCTGTTGAAGTTTCTGCAGCTCTTCCCTCTGTAGATGTAGGGATGCTGCCATCTCTTCCTTTTCAAGCATTGCCTCCATACTTTCGTAAGTGTCATAATATACTACTTCATCTCTTTTTTCTGTTATGAAAAGCCAAGAAAATGGGGGAAAAACACATTAACTTGGATCTTCATTAATTCTACATCCATGGAAACTTTGATATGAGTTAGGTCAAGGTTTACATTTACTCTGCCTAGAGGAAAAAAGAAGAGATGTGGTTAAGTAAATTAACTAATTAACCCAAGTTAAGAGTCTGAAGAGTAAAGATGATCAAACATTTAAAACATTCCCTCACCCCATGTATGTAATGTCCTAATTACAATAGAGCCGTTATCAGTTATTATAGTAAGGCCTCTAGGTAGTAACATTTTATCAATGGTTAGTTACTTTGTGGACTTTACTTAGAAATAATAAAACTATACGAATCCATAGTTAAGACTCTTCATTAATTCAACCAGGGCTTTCCCTCATTGTTCTTTATTCTTATTCAGTACAAAAAATGTCCAAGAAATCTACAGCTCATCTTTCTAGTTGGCCTAACCTTAAGAGAAAATCAGTAGGGTTGAATTCCCTTAAGATTTTTTTTTACTTTTTTATCTAATTCCACAACTCACAATTTTATCTAATTATATAACTCATAATCCCACATTCCATTGCTGAAGTTTAAGTTAATTTCTTTTGCTTACTCAAATATGTTTCAAATTCTGAAAATCTCAAGTGGAATGATCTAAATTCTCACAACTTTCTAACTCTGGGGTTCTTAGCTTTTTTTGTATCATGGAGCCTATATGACAACAGGATGAAGCCTATAAGATCTCTTTTCAAAATTATGCTTTTAAATGCATACTAAAATAACAGGTATCAATTCTTTTTTCCAAAGTTCACAGAACCCAAATGAAGAACATTTATTTTGCATAGATATTTTCTAATTGAAGTTAAGGCTCTTTTAAGGTTCTTTGAAAAATCTAAGATCTTCAGATCATTACACAGTAATATACTGTCTGATAAGTGCTGCGTATAACAAGATTATTTTTGTTTCTTTATGTCCTATTTCTATTTAGGCACCCCAATAATATAGAGCTTGCAATTAGAACAAATGCAGTACAAACTAGATACTACATACACATTCAATAAATAAGTTTCTATTTTCTATTCTTGTGTGCTTAAAATTGATGCACATTACTTAAATACCTGCTTTGAACCATGAAGGGAAAATACTTAATCACAAATAAAAAGATTTTATCAAGGACATACTTTCTAAAGAATACACATTACTGGATTCAATTTTTAAAAAAACTTTTCTTCATTTTATTTTTGATGACCCAAATTAAACTTCCAAAAAGCAAAGATACTAACAGCCAAAAAAACCCCCACTAATCACATCTTTGTAGAATTCCTTTTGAAAAGAGTACTTTTGTTAGAATTTTCTTATCCTTTAAGAGAAATGCAGCTGTTGCTTCCATTTAAATTTCCCACCAATATTTACAGTTTAACAAGCCTATGTATATTTGGAGGAGAAAATGTCTACAATATATACCTGATACAAGTCTCCTGATGCTTTCAAGTTGAGCTGTTAGCAATAACTCCTCACATTTCAAGATCTCAAACTGTACTTCATACAACTGAAGTTGCAGATCATAATAATCTGCTTCTAACTGATCCAAAAGGGCAATGGCTTCTGTGCCACCTTGTAAGCTCTGCATCTGTATAGAGAAAGAAAAAAAAATATTGCTGGGGCATGTCAAAGTCTAAATTTTTAATCAGCTATTCATCCTAACACAGGAAAGTAATGAAAGCATCTATATGAGAACTTATAGCTCAGGAAGGATCTCAAAAGATGCTAAGAAGCATTAAATGGTTTTTGGTGGCTGGAGCTGTGAACTGAGAGACATGGGGGAGACAAAGAGTCAGTTCTTCTGCTGCTACTGTTTCTACCCAAAGACTGGTGAATCCCTCATTCCAGGTACAGAGTATTCAGTAACAGAGAAGGTCAAATTTGCTCAGCAATGATGACATGGCAACTTGCATGAAGTCTGGGAGCAAGGAACTGAATGATCCAATGAAGATGGGAATAATCTCTTTGTTGCTTACAAAAAATACCCAGTGATTATTCTGGAGAATTGTTTCAAGTACTGAGCAAAAAGATGTAAGGAGCTGAGAAAAAAATAGCAGATGGCCCCAAAATAGAGAGAAAACTAAAGAGATATCTGCAGTGAAGTCTTGTCTCTCTTCGAAAAGTTCTTGGTTACTAAACCTTCACAAGAAAAAATTAAAATTTTCTATCCGAAAACAAAAGGAGTCTAGTACTGTCACATGCCTGAGGTTGCTATTGGTGATTACAAGAAAGGACAAGTGGATCAATCACAAGAAGAGTTAGACATCAGCAAAAAGGAAAGGGCCCTGAACTTTTCTGTGTTCTATTACGAGATACTGCCCTATCTGGAGAAAACTTGTTCCCTTGTAAAAATAGTTTCTGATGAAGCCACTGCTAAACTTGATATATTTAAGTGAAAAATCATAAAAAATTAGCACACTAATAATGCAAGTACTGAGAGACAACTTGACATTGTAGACAGTAGACACCCCAAATGAAGATGAAGCAGGAAGAGGAGGGAGAATTCACCTGTCTTCCAATTTTTGTCAATCTCATTCTAAATTTACACAGCAGATTATTGGTCATCCATGCTGTCCCACAAATAGTTTTTGTCTATGATTTATGATTATGTTACTTTTATTTGGATATACAGTATTTCCTATGTGATTTTTATGTTTAATATTAGGAGAGTGGAGGCAGATAACACTGTTGATTCATATAACATTTTCATATGAGGTGGCCAAAATGGATTTTATATATGGTTTATATGTCTGGCATAGTACTTTTGGTATGATATGATTTCACAAGGCCAATGTTAAAACAGTTTCTGTGTCTAAACAAAGAAAACTGCCTACAAATTGGCCTGCAATTGGGGAAGGAGGGGAGAAGAGAGGAGAGAGGGATAATTAGTTCCAGTCACAGGTTTAGCTATTGTGGGTACTTAGTTGTGGTAGAAATAAATGTCCCACATTACTTATCATACCAACATGTTCACCTTTATGATTGCAATTACAAAAGTGTTCCTTGAGACAAAGTTTTAAACCAATAAATTTACACTGAAGATGGGCAGAAATAATTTCCATTCCATCATTTGTTAAAATTACCTGCTGTTTGCTTTATTTTTGCATATTTTGCTACTTGTTTTATTTGTATTTAAATGGTTTAGCTTACCAAAGAACAAATGTACAAGTAAAGATACAGTAAAAATGAACTGCTTGATAGTCATAAAGCCAACTGCATGAATGGCAGTAAAGTAAAAAACTCCAGGTATTTAACTTATTTTTTTCTATTGGTCAAACATGTATGTGACAAGAAAATAATTAACAAGTAAATAACTTGAGACAATGGATAGTTTTGTTTAATATTTTATGGAATTTTCATGAATAATTCAAGAATAACTGAAGAACATGTGGATTAAGTTGATGTAAGTGAAATAAAAGTTTTATGAATGGGGAAAAATAGAGTTAAGTGATTTCTAACGAGGATAAAATGAACAGAGTAAAAATACTTATTGCTCCTTTGCAAACTGGTTTAGGTTACAGTAATATAGCTCCGATAGTGATAATGACATATATATTTTTTAAATTCTAATTTATTTTCTTGGTTACAGCATTCATTTCCATGAGGTTTTGAGTTACAAATTTTCTCCCCTTCTTTTCCCTACCCCCCAGCCCAAAACATTGATCCCACCGTAAAGCCCCTCCCACA
>CM053594.1:323400552-323434630 GCA_028646575.1 Pseudocheirus occidentalis
TTAATGGTTACCCCAGGAGTGGCAGATCAGTATATTGTGAATTGTTAATTGAATCAACTCCCTTGTAGGGAAACTGGGTCATTCCTTTGTTAAGTGAGTGATTGGATCTCTGATTAGACTGACTGAATCTTGAAGTGTTAAGCTGGTTTCTCCCTTAGGGAAACCAGCTGATTCTTCTTTTGTTCCTTGTTCTAAATATTGTGTCTTTTTGAAATAAAATATAATATAGAGACTTTCCTTATTCTGAAGATTGTATTTAATATTGTGAACTGTTGAAACTGTGAACATTGTACTGAATGAAGATTCGTAATGGAATAAAAAGTGTTCACTAATACTATGTAATCTGAATCTTAAAAGCTCCTCACAGTAGCATTCTCTCAGAAATCTACTGCTGATTGGCGTTACACCATATGGGAAGATGATGCATGCAAACTCCTAAGAACTATCATTTTGCTTGCCTTCTCAGTAGGTGGGGAAGGGGAGGGAGGGAAGGAATTTGGAACTCTAAACTTAAAGAGAAAAGAACGTCAAAAATGAATAATAAATTTGAAAAAAGTTATTATGGAAATCATTCAGTCCTCCTCCTTTTACATTATTAGGAAACTGAGACCCAAAGACCATGCAGGGAAAGAGCAGAGCTGGGATTCAAAACAAGGTCTTCTGGCTCCAAATCATGTGTTGCTGCCATTGTACCATGCTAGCTCTTGTTGGGGACATTTTAAAGGTAATAATTAATATAACTAATTGATTGCTGAGAAGGATGTGAGCAAAGCCTTAGGGTTTATACACTAGAATGCCTTTGTGAGGTTTACCACACAAATGATAACCATTGTAGCACATTTAGTAATAGTGAAAAGTTATCTACACAGTCCATCCATTTAAGATGGACCTGAGAAGGAAAGATTTGAGTAAAATTACTTTTTTCTTTAAAAACAAATGTCTACTTAAAACTTTAAAATTTTGCTTTCTATATTCATAACAAAAATAAAGCAGAATTTCCTTAGATCACCCTTTTTGTGTCATAAATTTTCTTGTCTTTTTTAAAAACCATCTACCTCCCCACTCTTCTAACCCCTTGAGACTCCTTACTGTATCACACAGCAACAGAGGCTGATTTTTCCTATAGTCATCAACTCAAAAACTCAACTCTCTAAAGGCCTTTCCTTAGCAGGAATCAGAATTTCACCATAAATGAAAAATCAATTTCTCTCTCTATATAATTTGGAAGATCTCTTTTTTTCCTAGCTAGAACTGTGACTTTTTCCTTGCCTTGTTTTTTTCTTATATATTAGAAAATTAGCTCCAAGTAGAGTAACAGGGTAATCTCATAGATTAAACAAACTCTTCAACTATCAAGCTTTCCCCCCCAATTTTTCTGCAATAAACAGAAAGCTGATTTTCTTCTAACTTTCCATTTCCAAGGCTCTCCCCCACATTCACGTCTTTGTAGGAAATTTCAACAAGTGCTCCAATGGTAAATAACTATTCTTCTGCCTGGGAGAAACAATTTGAGTAGAAGACAGGGCTGTGGGGGTGCCCCTTAAATTAAGTCCAAACTTTAGGATCCCAAAAGTTCATGAAAATCTTAACAAGGCTTATCCACAAAGTATCCACCTTCAACAGACACAAAATTATTGACAATAGCTACTCTTCTACATGTAAGAAATATCAATAAAAAGCCCAGTCAAAAACTTTTTTAAAAGGTAAGAACATAATGAAAATTGGTATGTGTCAATCAGTAACTAAACTAGTTACTTTCAGCAACTGTCAAAGTAATAACCTAAACTAATACAGCAAATTTTTAGTAAGCACAATAACAATATAATAAGCTACTCTAAAACTTATAACATAAACTGATAATCAAAGAACTAATTTCTTTCTAAATTACAAGTCATAAATGAAAATAGCATTTTACTTCCTCTAAATCAGATCATTCATTAATAAAGTATCATTTACATATGTGTTTGCATACACTTATACAGATATATGTATAGATCAACAGTTCTTAACCTGTGGGTCGTGACCCCTTTGGGGGTCAACAACCCTTTCATAGGGGTCACAGGGGCTGCCTAAGACCATTGGAAAAAACATATTTCCGATGGTCTTAGGAACTGAGACATTGCTCCTCCATCCATCTCCAGGCTGGTCCACCCACATGCAGATGCACCCACATACAAGTATTAAAGGGTTGTGGCATTAGGAAGGTTGAGAACCACTGGTATAGATGAATAACTATATTTAGATAAGGCTAACATTGAGGGTGATTTAGAATTTAATCAATAACCTTCCCTCTAATGCAGATTCAAAAAGGCATAAAAGATAGTTCACACCTTCAAAGTTCTCAAAATAATCTAGAAACACAAGATATATACATTAAAAGAACAATAAAGACAGCATAAATGCTAAGAGATTTTTTTAAAAAGTGACAGCATATATAATAGTATATATGATATAAATGGTAAACTTAAAAGGACTTTACTGAAGGTGAATATATGCCAAGGGCTAAAAGTGGGACATACACTAGGGGTGATATTTAAGGTGTGTCATCATGAAAGAAAGGGCCTAATCTGAGACAGGGAGAGAAGATAGAAAGTGCATTTCTGGAAAGTCAAAACAACAGCAGCAAAAACTTGGAATAGAAATGTTCACAACGATCTCATTATTTTACAAAGCTCTTCATTCACATTCTTACCTTTCACATTCTAACTCAAATTTTTTTAGTATAAAAATGATGTCACTGTATTTAACAATTTCAAACCTAATACAACCATCTATATGTTAAATATAAAAACTAGTATATTTACTAGCACTAATTAAGACAAATATTTACCTCCCCAAAAGATAAACCTGTTGCAGTCCTCTCTTTACATTAAACTAGTTCACCCTTTCTAAATTGATCACATCACTCAAGAACAGTTACTAAATACAGAACCAGTATAGTTGTGCACTCCCAATTTAAGCAACCTGGGGTATCTCTAAAATTATTAGTGATCTTGAGAAGATAGGAAAAGCTATAAATCTTTACCTCTGACATGTCTAAACTATAGGATCTTGTGATTTTAGTTGCTAGCTGGCAATCTAGGGCAACTAGGTGGCAAGTTGGATAGACTGCTGGATTTTGAGAACCTGAGTTCAAATTTGACCTCAGATGGTTATGCGACCCTGGGCAAATCACTGAACCCTGTTTGCCTTAGTTTCCTCCTCTATAAAATAAGCTGGAGAAGAAAATGGTAAACTAATCCAGTATCTCTGCCAAGAAAACTCCAAATGGGGTCATGAAGAGTTGGGCACAACAAATGGGAAACAACTCAACAAAAAGCTAGTAATCAAACTTCAAAAACTCAGCTACAGTGAAAGCAAAAGACTGAACAACTCACACCACATTCCCATAATGTCTAGCTTACCTAAAAAGAGCATACTACAAGTACCCTATCTTTTAAGGAAAACATTAGTGAAAATAATTTAAGAAGTCTAGGCTCACTGCCTTACCATTAATGAACTCCCCAAATTCTTGCAAACTAGATTCCACTCCTTCTACTCTCTCTCTCTCTTTTAAAGGACAATTTCCTAATTTCCAAAACTAAATTTTACTCAGTTCTCATCTTTTTTGTCCTTTCTGTATCCAATGACAAATGCCTTACGATCTCCCTCGTTAATATTAATACTTCACTCCTTTTGGATTTCAGGACCATATACGCACCAGGTTCTTCCTGTCACTCTAACTGCATCTCCCTCCTCCCAAGACTACGTCTTCAGGTTTCTCTCTTTCAACACCTCTGGTGCCTACCAATAAACTTCAAATAATCATTTTGATAGCCTGAGTTGAATTCCACAAACTCCATTTCTGGCCCTGATTTTTAGCTCCAGGAACCAGGCTCACTTTCTAAACTAAGCATTTCTACCTATCTATCCTACTGATCTCAAAGGTTCCTTCTAGCTTTAAATTTCTGATCCTTCCGATGAGCAGCACTAGTAATTCATCCGTGTCCAGAATAAAATCATTCATCTTGCCTCCATTACCCTATCTCAGTCAATGGCATTACCGGTAAACCCATGCTTGTTCACAATCTCAGGGTAATCTCTGAAAACTACTCTAATAGCCTAAGTGGTTTTTCTCACTTAACTCAACATCTCTTTTAAATCCAACCCACACAGAGAGCAGTGCCAGGTCAATCTTCCTAATGCACATATTTTAATATATCTATCCATATTACTTAACTGCTCAAAAATTTTAACTGACTCCCAACTGTCAACCAACCTTCACAGTATGGCATTCAAAGACTTCCAAAATCTGACCCTATTGTACCTTCTACCTCAAATACTATTTCCTATCACATCTCAATTCATGTATGGTATATGCTGCTGCCAACTGGAATACTCATGCCTGGAACAAAGACTTTTGCTTTCCTTACTTAATACTTTTTGCTCAATGTTTTCATCTGACATGTAAGACCGCTAACAACTTACTCATCCCTCCCAAATTAGAACAAAATACCATTCATTCCATGAAACATTTTTCCTCAACTTTCCCCCGAAAGAAAATTTGTCTCACATCAGATCTCAACTATACCATGTATTATTTTTATGCACTTATTTTAAAAGGTGAATTTTATGTATATGTACATACTTTATCATCCATAAACTTGTATCATCTGCATACCTCTTACAGTGTTTAAAACAAGTACCCTGCACTTGGTAGGGAGGGCGTAATATTTGTTGAATGTTGAAAAACAGAGATTTCAAAACATAAAAAGTACTCATTTTTCTCTTTACTGGACATAAACGGGAGGTTTTTAAAAAACAGACTGACATTTTAAAGCAGTAAGTAAATAAACATTTATTAGGTGCTTACTATGTGCTAGAAACAGTACCAAGCACTGGGGATACAAAGAAAGGAAGAACAAAAACAAAAAACCAACAATGACTGCCCTCAAGAAGCATATATTCTGATGACATGTAAGTAACTAGATATATATACTGAGTAGATCAAAGTAATTTGAAAGGTGAAGGCATTAGCAGCTGGAAAAGTTTACAAAAGGTGGGATTTTAATTGAGTCTTGAAGGAAGCCAAGAAAACTAAGAGGTAGAGATGAGGGGTCAAAACATTCCAGGCCTTGGAGAAGGGCAGTATAAAAAAATATATTTGAGCAACTATCAGTAGACTATTGTGGTTAGATCACAGAATGCATGGTTGGGGAGTAAAATGTAGAAAGGTGGGAAGGAATTAGGTTATAAAAAGCCTTAAATATTGGAGGATTTTATTTATATTTGATCCTAAAAGTAACAAAGAATCTCTGAAAGTTCACTTAACAAGAAAAGTGGTATGATCAACAAGATGGAGGACTAGACACTTTCTCTAAACCTCACAACTTCTCAAATCCCTCCAAAGGAGGGATGCTGCACAAAAGATAAAACCACTTCAGTTGTCTCTATGATCTAAGAGGTAGCAAATCTGTAACTGGATGGTTCTTGTGGCCTGAAAAATTCCCAGAGTGCTGCCCCAACAAATTAAAATGTAACTGAGAAATGTTTATTTAATACAACATATTTGAGTTTTTAAATAAAGATACAGCTTATTTCTATTTGAGTTTGACACAACTTTTCTAATAACAAGGTAACAACCCAACAAAATAAATGCAGATTAGTTTAATCCCTAACAGCCTTTCTTAGTCCCCTATCAGGCACAAGCTCAGGCAGAACTATATAAACTAATCCATTCACTAGCTTTAAACAAAGCTCACTCTGTCCTCCCCAACCTTTCTTCCTGTTCCATGGAAAATCAAAAGCCACAGGTTTTCTCTGCCATGACATGGCAATGCTATGTGCTGCAAAAGTACTGAGCTTTGTTGTTGTTTTATCCTTTGTTCTAGAAGACCAATGACATCAGGAAGGTCATATAATGAATTGGATTTAAGTGAGGAAGGGCTGTGCCAGAGCCACAGAAGTGAGGAACCAAAAGAACTGAGGCAGGCCACCAGCATGTATGTGATCCATAAGGCCTGAACAAAAGGGAGTGGATCCTGCTTGGCCCAGTTGTGTCCCTCCAGAAGTTACTTGGGGGAAAAGAGACCTCTGAATCCAGCATTAGGTAAAACCGCCACTGAAGGGAAAGGAGCAGAAAGTGAGTGATAGAAGACTATTGAGGGAAGCGGGGAGACTAAAAATACTCAACATCTTTTACTCAATTTTTTTACTCAATTATGTTGGGAAAGAACCTTAAAATGCTATTAAAATGCTATCTAGGGTTTAAGTTATAGCTGTTATTTATTAACCCGGACAAGTCACTGCACCTCTATTTTGTATCTGTAAAACATAAAGGATCAACATTTAGGATCTATGTGACTGTGGGTAAATATTGTATTTCCCTTGGGTCTCAAGTTTCATCAACTGTAAAATGAGGTGGATGAGCAAATGGTTTCTAAGGTTCTTTCCAACTGTAACATTCTTCAAGCCATGCCAGTCATATATGTGTGTATGTATATATGTATGTGTGGGTGCATATATATGTATATATACATTTACGCATGCAAACAACAGTAACTATACAGCTTTTGTGTGCAACCTGGGATTCTTTAAAAACCTTTCATTTTTGTTTTAGGATGCTATCTAATAGACTCCAGAACAGCAGTTCCCAACCTGTGAGTTGCAACCCCTTTGAGGGTCAAACGACCCTTTCACAGGGTCACCTAAGACCATCGGAAAACACATATTTCTGATGGTCTTAGGAACCGAGACACCTCTCCTCTATCCATCTCCAGGCAGGTCCCCCCACATGCAGATACGCCCAGATATGAGTATTAAAGGGCTGCGGCATTAGGAAGCTTGAGAACTGCTGCTCTAGAAGATACAGAATGACTAAACAGCCCTTTTGGTTAATGATAATTGTAAATATAGTTCCAGATGATTCCAAATGATGGAATATACTAGTGTAGAGCAGATGTGCTTATTAAACTTTTTCTGAGTCATAGACCACAAAGCCAAAGTCTGGAGAGGCCTAAGGATTCTTCAAATCATTTTAAAAAATATTATAATCTAGAGGAATACAGTAGTTGGACCAGTGGAATAGACTAGGTACACAAGACACAGTAGTCAATGACTTAGTAACCTATTGTTTGATAAACCCAAAGACTCCAGCTTCTGGGATAAGAACTCACTATTTGACAAAAACTACTGGGAAAACTGGAAAATTGTATGGCAGAAACTGGCCATAGACCAGTATCTTACACCAAATATCAAAATAAAGTCTAAATGGGTTCATAACCTAGATATAAAGGCTGATATTGTAAGCAATTTGGAAGAGCAAGGAATAGTTTACTTGTCAGATTTATGGGAAAGGGAAGAATTTATGGCCAACAAGAGATAGCCAGCATTATGAAATGCAAAATGGATAATTTTGATTACATTAAATTGAAGAGTTTTTGTACAAACAAAGCCAATGTAACCAAGATTAGGAGGGAAGCAGAAAACTGGGAAAATTTTTACAACAGTGTCTCTGATAAAGGCATCATTTCTAAAACATACAAAGAAATGAGTCAAATATATAAGAATACAAAGTCATTCCCCAACTAATAAATGGTCAAAGGATATGAACAGGCAGTTTTCACAGAAAGAAACTAAAGATACCTATAATCATATGAAAAAACTGTCTAAATTACTACTGATTAGAGAAACACAAATCAAAATGACTCTGAGGTACCATATCCCACCATTCAGACTGGTTAACATGACAAAATAGGAAAATGATAAATGCTGGAGAAGATGTGGGTAAATTGGAACACTAATGCATTGTTGGTGGAGCTGTGAACTGATCCAACCATTCTAGAGAGCAATGTGGAACTATGCCAAAAGGCCTACAAAAATATGCATACCCTTTGACCCAGCAATACCACTTCTAGGGCTGTATCCCAAAGAGTAGGAAAAGGACCCATATATACAAAATTATTTATAGCGGCTCTTTTTGTGTTGGCAAAGAATTGGAAATCAAGGGAATCCCCATCATTTGGAGAATGGCTAAACAAGTTGTGGTACATAAATGTAATAGAATTCTATTCTGCTATAAGAAATGAGGAGCAAATGGACTTCATGATACTCTGGAGAGACTTATATAAACTGATGCTGAGTGAGAGGAACAGAACCAAGAGAACACTGTACACAATTGCAAACACATTGTATCTGTGATGACTAACTTTGACAGACTGGGCTCCTCTTAGTAATGCAAGGCTGTAAGACAACTCCACAAGACTCATGATGAAAAGGGTTATCTGCATCCAGAAAAAAAATTAGTCTGAATGCAAATTTAAGCAAACTACTTGCTCTCTCTTTTGGTTTTGTTTTGTTCCTTCTTTCTTCTTGTTAATTCCATTTATTATAATCCTTCTTTACAACTTGACTAATATTTAATGTGAAGGTATCTGTAGAACCTGTATCGGACTGCATGCTGCCATAGGGGAGGAGGAGGAAGGAGAGGAAAGGGAAGAAAATCTGGAACTCAAAAGCTTGTAGAACTTAATGCTGTAAACTAAACTAAAAGTAAATTAATTAATTAAATATAAAAAATATGTAATCTAAACAATTATGTCTTGATATTTCATCCTCCAGATAGGTACTCAAGACACTGATTCTATCCCTTCAACACCTCCAACCACATGTCCCTGATTTGATCCTGTTACTAAGAATGATAAATCACACTATTAAGTTTCTATACTTTTCTCATCATCAGTGAAATGATTATTAATAACCAATGATTTGGGGGAGATTCAGAGTTCCCTCCTTTTTTTACCCCCTAAAGTAATTTCAGTCTTTGAAGTTCAATGTCTGAAGGTTGAACTTCCTCCTCAATCTTGTTCAGAGCCCACCCAACCTTACAAGAAATTTAATCTAAGGTGAGGAAGTCCCCAGTGCTCTCTACAGGTTTGGGTGGCAATAAATTCTTTGAATTGCCAAGAAATAAGTGAGGTAATCAAAGGTACCTCCCGCTCCCCATCCCCCAGACCCCTTACCTCACAATAATATTCATTCTCTCTTACTATGTTAGCCAATCATAATTGTATGCCACCCTCTTTTCCAAGGGCATATAAACTGTGAGCCCACTGCCATGAGGGGTCTTTGGCATTCAAGAGTGTCACTGACTCTTTTATTAATAAAAGTATTAATTATCCAGAAGCTATGTCTCAAATTTTTTAAATGTCACATCAAGAAGAATGTAAAACAAGAATTAGATGGGGGCGGCTAGGTGGCGCAGTGAATAGAGCACCGGCCCTGGAGTCAGGAGTACCTGAGTTCAAATCCGGCCTCAGACACTTAACACACACACACACACACACACACACAAAACTAGCCATGTGACCTTGGGCAAGTCACTTAACCCCAACTGCCCTCTGAAAAGCAAAAAAAAAAAAAAAAAAAAAAAAAAAAAAAAAAAGAATTAGAGGCCAACTAAGAGGTGCAGTGAATAGAGCACTGGCCCTCTAGTCAGGAGGACCAGAGTTCAAATCTGGCCCCAGATACTTTACATACTTACTAGCTGTGTGACCTTGGGCAAATCACTTAATCCAAATTGCCTTGCCTTCACCTACCTCCCCCTGCAAAAAAAGAATTCGAATATACACAAAATACCAACTGTAGTTATCCACAGGTAATTATTCTATGGCCACTCATGATTTACATTTTTTTTTACATTAACTATGCAGCTTTCTGAACTCTTTTTGGAGAGTCCAGCTCTTTATCTCCTAAAAACCAATTTGAAAGTTTAAAAAAATGAGGTAGACACACAACTGTATGAATTATATAACACTTTAAAGTTTGCAAAACACTTTGCATGCATTATCTCAACTGAGCCTCATAACAACCCTGAGTTAGCAGGGTAGCACAAGTATTATCACTGTCCTTATTTTACAGATGAGAAAACTGAAGCTCACAAAGGTTAAGAGTTGGTCACAAACCTACAAAGTATCAAAGGTGGAACTTTAATTTTAGACTTTCTAACTCTAGGTGTAGGCTCATATTCAATAAAATAAGGTACCAGACACTAAGGTCCTTTAAAACTCTACTGCACAACTGAGAGTACTTTATGGAGAACTCATACAAGGCAAGTGCTCAGATGAAGGTCAGAAGAAGTGATACAAGTTCACCCTGAAGGTCTCTCTGAAGAACTTTAGATCAACTGTGAGACACAGGAGACATAGTACCACCCAGTATGGTGTGCCTATGTCAAAGAATATGTTGTGCTCTATGAGGAAAGCACAATTATAGTAAATCAAAAGAAACAGGAGATGTGCAAAGTTAGAGCCATCTCCACTCTAACTGTTCACATGGACTATTTGTACTTCTTCTGTGGTAGAGCTTTCCAAACTGGTATTGGTCTGATCAGCCACAGCTGGACACAATGTCCCTTGATCCAGAAATAGTGATGTCATTTTGGTCTCTTAAAGAACAAAGGACAACAACCATATCCACTAAGTCATAGTGCCTCTAATGATTAATAAAGGGAGTTTCAGAGTTCATCATGAACCTAGCTAGCATTTATATCACACTTTAAGGCTTGCAAGGGCTTTATAAGTATTATCTCATTGTATCCTTGCAACAACCCTGCAAGTCTACGTAGAGGCTATCATAATCTCCATTTTACAGATAGGGAAACTGAGGCAGAGAGAAGGTAAATGACTTACGATGGGTCACAAAGATATTAAGTGTCTGAGGTTGAATTTGAATTCAGGTTTTCCTTACTCTATGTCCAGCATTCTATCCACTGTGCCACCTACCTGCCTTCCAAGAAGATCACGGAGGCAACACAGTTACAGATGATGGGCTACAGTGAAGATGTAAATAATGAGAACTGTATAAGGAATATTGAGTTAGTTTGTTAGAGGGGATATTAAGTTATAATGAAAATAAAGAATGAGGGGAGGGGCTGATGTGAAGATGACAAAGTCAGGTACTCAACACCTAAAAAAAAAGGGAGACAAGGGATCTAATGAAGCAATCAGAAGGGCTCATTTAGTGAAACAGAGTGAAATTCAAAGGTGAAAAGACTTAAGGATTGGGTGCAGGAAGGGTGATAGCAGTAATAAGTGTGTGTGAAAGAAGCCATGGGAATTAAGGGGTATCTTGACTTTATCTGGGCCAGAATGGCAACAATATGAAAGAATCTACAAACAGTACTTTAGAGGTTGATCAGGAATAACTAACAGTTTTGTGTCACATACTACTTTTAATCTCACATTCAAAACAACTCTAGGCTGTTTCTCCATAACATTAATACATGCTAGGGGAATAGGCATAGATCATATTATTTAGGAATTACAATAACTAGAAATCATATGATTTAGAGCAAGGAAGAACCTGAGGAAACAAAAGCCCCAAGAAGGCCCAATGTCATTCACACTAGAATATAAAGAAAGACAGTTTCTTTCTGTTAATATTTCTTTCCAATACATGAAGCTACTTAATATAAACTAATTATAATATGACCCTAAACAAACAATAACTTAATGGCAAGTTATCCCAATACCTTATTTTTTCTCCATCCCCACCCCCACCATAGATGCCAAGGTTAGAAATTATTTTTAAAAATTAATTTACACAATTGTTCTCTGTCATTTTGGCTTAAGTGAGAATAGGCTACCCAACTTTAAACAGAAGTCACCAAAAAAACTCAACACAAGGAATTCTCCCTAATTATTTCATCCAGATTTTTAAAGAAGAAAGCCATAATTGTACATGTAACCAAATCCCCCCTCCTTTCAGCTTTAAAATAATCTTTTCAAGTTCCATAATCCATGGGCCTGAGGTAACTTTAATGTTATCTGCCAGCCACATTTTGTCTTAAATGCTTGTATGCCACCAAACAAAAATGGCAGAATCACCACAGACTGTGAAATTAATCTCTTGAGATTCAGGAAAATTGGAAAACATAAATAACTGAGAAATGCAACCAGAGAACCTATTATTTCCACAAAAGAAATTAAAGGACCTTAGTTTAAATTTTGGCTACAACCAGTGAACTCAAAATATGCAGCAGAATATGGTTAAGAAATATACATGATACTACTACTGGAGTTTATTAAAAACTCTTTGAAAATGAGTGCTCTTCAGAACCAGGAAAAACTTGTACACAGTCACAGAGACATCATATGCGTGACAACCAATTTTGAAAAACTGGACCCTTCTCAGCAACGCACAGTTAAAAGACAACTCTACAAGTCTCAGGAGATGTCTACATTCAGAGAAAGATCCAGAAAGATCAGAGTTTAAAAGCAATACATGCTACCATTCTTTTCTATGTTTGGCTTTTGTTTCTCTTTTCTCACTGTTCACTCCATTGGCTATTAACACCTATACAACCAGACTATTGTACAATGTGAAAGAGTTTGCAGATCCTATACATGATTGTATGCCACCATGGCAGGAGTGGGGGGTGGGGAGGAAGGGGAGAAAAATCTGAAACTCAAGTGACTCTGGAACTGAATCTTGTAACCTAAAAGCAAACAAATCAGTCAATAAAAAAAAAAATAATAATAAAATAAAAAGAAAAGAAAATGAGTGCTCTTCTAAAAAGATTTCTCTATAAATGTCACATAATTGTTTACATGAAGGCTAACTGTTCTCAAGCAGTTTTCAAAATTAAATAATATACTTTAACAGCATGAGTTCACCTCCTTTTCAATTCTTTCTTATTCTCTATACTAGCTGCTTCTCAAACTTTTTTTAACATAGCAACTACAGATAGCAACACAATCTACAGTACCTCTGTACATAAAGGAAGGCAGGCAAATACGTGAGAATTCTTAAGTCAGGAGACAGGGACATAAATCATCTCTTATTTTTCCCTCTCAAGCCAGGGAAAGGAAAGACCTAGAGAGTGACAATGGAATAAATACATTTTTAGCAAAGTATCTGAAATAGGGAAATAAGTGAGTAGAAAAAGAAAATTCAGCATTAGTAGCTGATAAGGGAGAAAGGGGAGCACAAGAATGATGAAATAAACAAGGCAGGAAAAAAAAGTCAGATTTCCAGATGATCACAACATATAATCTGCTAATTGATTACTTCTCTAAAATGAGTTGGAATCTTTTAAAATAACACTTTTTAACAGTTATTAAGAAACAAAATGTTTCAAACAACGACAAGTTTAATAATTCACGGAAATGATAAATACTGTAAAATATTTAAAAGTAGGTACAAAATTTGTTTTTCCCATGAGAAACAATAGGAAGTTTTCATTTCATTAATTCCTATAAGAAACGAATATGAACTCTGACTTAAATCTTTAAATGTCCCAATTAGATAGGCAGGGATTCAAATTAGTCTTCCTGTAATTACAATGGTCTCATCAGAGGCACCCAACAGTTCTTTGAAGTTAAAAAAAAAAAAGACACAATCAACCATCTATGATCTATAATGCTGAAGAAAAGGACTGGTTAACACTTTTCAAGTTGTCAATGGTTATACTGGACAAAGGTGTGTTGATTCTCATTTTAAAAAAATGAACAGCAAATTAGTAGTACTAAAATCTAGGTTTGTAAGGCAGACAAAAGAATGACCTAGAGAGAAGGATAAAAAAAGAGGGAAAAAAAGCTATTTGAAGAACTTTAGTAGCCAAATCTCAATTTTTAAAAAATAATCCTAAGTAACCATACCCCTAAAGCTACTAAATTGTGCATACCTCTGACTCAGCAATACCCCTATGTCCCAAAGACACTAAGAATGAGAAAAAGGTCCTATATGTACAAAAACTATTTATAGCAGCTCTTTTTTGTGGTGGCCAAGAAATGGTAATGCTATCAACTGAACAATGAACGGCTGAACAAATTATGGAATATCATACTATTGTGTTGTACGTAAGATTCAAGGGAGATATTCAGAGAAACCTGGGAAAACATGAATTAATGCAGAGTAAAATAAGCAGAACCCAAAGAATAACTTAAACAATAACAATACCATAAAAATGAATAATTTTAGATGTCTGAAGAAATCTCATCAATAGAATGATTAACCATGATTCCAAAGGACCAATGATAAAGAATGCTATCAACCTCTTATCAGTGAAGTAATGGACTAAATTTACAAAATAACATACATTTTTAGACATGGCCAATATGTGAATTTGTTTTGCTTGCCTACACAGTTACAAGTTTTTACATATGGGTTTTTTTTGGGGGGGTGGGTAGGAAGGAGAAGAAAATGCTTGTTAGTTGAAGATAATAATTTAATTAAAAATTATGATGCTAAATAACTGGCCAAAAATTGAGTGAACCATGACATTAAGTATGGAAATTGATAGTCTAAGGTGCAGTTAACTAAATGTAAAACTAAGGTAAGTATCATCACTATTCTGATGTCCTCTGCATTCAGGAAATTAAGTAGTAAAGTATTACTTAAACCTCAGATTCCCTTAAATGCCAGAAGTATGGTGACTAGAGAGATTTGGACACTCTTCTACCACTATCTAGGAATCTAGCCCTCTGTTCAAAATATAGAAAGCAAAATCTGCTATTATACTGACTGTGAATTGGGTTTGGTTACTCAAAACAGCATCTTGTCCCAATTCAAACCAAATAACACTGAACTGGCAACCAGACTTATTCAAACTCAGCTTATCAAGATCAGACTTCTAGATTATAATACAATACTTCCAAGGCAGAAGAAACTTTGCATATTGTACTCTGTACTTCTCTATAAACTAATACCTCTGTTATTTTATCTTTTTAGTTTATTTTACAAAATTGTCACAGTACGCTGATATGCAGTTGTGAAAGACATCATAACATGGAAAGACCAACAGATTTGGAGCTAGAGGACCTGGTTCTGGGTTCTAGTTCTGTCACTTAGGACTCTTGAGACTTTCCTTTTCGTTTAGCTATTGGGAAGTATTTATTAAAGTACTTAAAGCACCATAGAAATGAAAACTATTATTTAGGGACAATTTAAATAGAAACAGAAGAAGTAGCCAGCCTCCACTCTGACCCCCCTCCCTCCATGGACCATAAAATCCTAGATTTCTTGGTGAAGGGTGAGTTTCCTTCTCTGTCCTTGCTCAGGTCTGTGGTAACTATCTGCAATTCTGTGTTGTCATTACTCACTGTCAATATTCCCCTAACCACACTTTAAAATTTTAACAAATATCATCAATGACAAAAGTTAGGGAACATCTGAACTAAAGCAGTAATACTCAATAAACAGTATAGTGAAGGCACACCTTTTCTTATTTTTGCATTATGATGAATTCCTGGATTTGTAGACAATAAGAGAAATGAGTTGAGGAATGGAAAAAAAAAACACCCTGTCTTTTTTGTAATCAAAAATTACCTAGGGAAACTGGTTTAAAACTATGAAATAACACAGATAGTATTAAATTAATGTCTTTCCTCTAAAAAATTTCATAAATAGTCAATGACATACTATACAAAGGAACATCTGAAAAAAATTTTAGATTACCTAATTTTACCCTGAAAGTTCCACCTGCAATTTTTTTTTGAAGAGGCTAAATCAACTATGAATATAATCACTGAACAAAAACTATCCCTAATGACAAATCAAAAAAATGAAATTTAGGCTCTTTGTTCCAACAATAAAGAAACATGTCCTAAAAAAATAAGAAAATACTGGTGAAATTTGCATTTAGCACACTGCTTGGCACAGAGTAGCTGGTGTCTGGTACACAACAGGCTTGTTCCCTTCCTCATTACCCCACCTTTGTGTAGTACTTAGGACCAGAGAACAAGTCTGCTCTTTTCTTCACTTTTTGCTCTAATCAGACATTTCTGAGCATTAGACATTTCAAACTGTATTTGAGTTTTCTCAAGAAGCTAACATTGCATTTATTCATCTTCTTTTCAGTTATTTGAGTATCAACCTGAAATATGTTTGACTAGATATGTAAAACTGGAGAAGTTCTTTTGTACACAAATATTATTTTAATTAGTTACAGAGTGGGAGAAAACACTGCTGTATATAGTACAAAGGTTGTCACTAACACACTGTGTGACTTTAGGAAGTCCCCATAGTCCATGCCCAAAACACCAGTTTAAGATAAGTGTTTTAATAATTTATTTTAGTGGTACCATTTCTTTTCCCCAAATATTTATTCAACATCTAGCAAAGTACATAAGCATTTCCATTGGGAAAAAACTCTCAGACAGGCTCCAAGGCTTTCTCTATAAGGCTTGTTCTTAGTTTAAATGCAATTTACCTTACTGGTAGGTACTACAAATTGATCAACTAATAAAAAACCTATTATTCTCAATTGGTTATACCTTGCTAATTGCTATCAAGACATAGGATCATGGATTTATAAGAGATGCTTATCAGATCATCTAGTCCAACCATTTTCTTTTAAAGATGGAATGAGGCCCAGAAAAGTTAAGTGACTTACCCAACTTCATCAAAGGTAACTAGTTGGAAGCAATGCTAAATTTTGGTATTCTTTTCACTCTACTACAAACCATTCTTTTGAGCTAAGGTTTCTTTCCATCTGGATTTTATAAACTCAAAACACAATATAACAATTTTTTTTTACTGCATCAAGTATATAAATTGAGCAGATCTAATAAGTATGTTTGAGGCACTGGGGATTCCCCCTCCTCCACAGGAGCTAACAATGTACTGCCATGAGGGGTGGATGGTGGGCTGGAAAGGGGAAGAAGCATTTTAGGAAGCACCCACTATGTGTGCCAGGTATTGCACCAAGTGCATACAAATATTCTCCCGTTTCATCTTTGATAAACACTTTGGAAGGTAGATGTTGTTATTACTTGTATTTGAGGAAACTGAGGCCAACAGAGATTAAGTGACTTCTTCAGGCTTACACAGCTAGGAAGTATCTGAGGTTGGGTTAGAACTCAGGTCTCCCTGTCTCTAGTCTAGACAATGTGTTCTGGTGACTGCAGCAGCTGACTGCTCAAGTACAGAACCTTAGTTCAGAGACCTTATGCCTTACAAACGAAGATAAGAGGAGGTTATGGTCACAAAATTAATTACTGATAAAAGCAATCCTAGAAGTCTTAGTCTCCTAATTCCCAAAGCATGAAACTACAACGTTGACTATAACAGTCTTTTTTTTCGGGGGGGGGGGGGGCGAGCAGTTGGGGTTAAGTGACTTGAAAGGTCACACGGCTAGTTTTTGTGTTAAGTGTCTGAGGCCACATTTGAACTCAGGTACTTCCTGACTCCAAGGCCAGTGCTCTATTCACTGCGCCACCTAGCCGCCCCAACTATAACAGTCTTAAGAAGACTAGATATACAAAAATCCCAAGTCACTAAACATTATTTTGAAGTGGTTATTTGTATTATAAAACGATCCTCAAGTTTCTATTGAACAGTTTGCTTTTACTACACAAGTTGGCATAAAGAGAAAATGCTTATACCAAATTCAAAATGTGCTAAAAATCGTTTTAAGAATTTATAAATCAATAACGACTATATTTACTAATATTAAAGTACTCACAGGATAATCTGGCCCTATTCAGAAAACTTATGGGGGAGAAAAGGGTTACAAAACAATGGAAAGACCACTGGTCTTGAGTTTACAATTCAGTTGTATAGGCTATTCTATTTTTTAAAACTTCAACTATTTTACTGAACATTTTAAACAATAATAGGTGTGGTCTCCAAATAATCCTTAAATAGATGGGAAAATTGAACATTGCAAGGACAAAGAACAGAAAATATCTAAAAGAGAGGCAAGTTTTTAAAGTGGAAATAGCACTAAACTTGGGAGTCAGACTTGGGTTCAAGTACCTGACACCAATAGTTGAGTAACCTTTTACAAGTGATAGCAGCACCTTTTGGGAAACAGTAGTTTAATTATCCATAAAATAGAAATAAGAATATTTATACTGCTTATACATCTCAGAGGGTGTGAAAATAGCACTTAGTAAATCTCAAAGTGCTATAAAATTGTGAATGCTTACTAATAATTAATAACAGGGATGGGGAATAATGGATCAGTGATTTCAGTGATACAGGAATGAGGAACCTTAAAACTTAGTCCATCCATCAATCCAGGCTGACACTTTATCTCTGCAGTTTAGTGTCAGAATTTTCAAAAGCTTGAAGTAGGTTGTTATTTCCCAGGCTTCACATAACCAGCCAATAAGGGCAGAGGTGGAACTTGAACCCAGGTAGTCATTCCTGGCTTCCAAGTCAGCTCTCTAACAGCTCTCACAATGCCTCAAGGATAATAAAGATTGAGGAAAATTACAGCGATACAGTGGGAAGAGCACTGGCTCTAGAGTCCAAAGACCTTGGGTTCCAAACTCCTAGTGGTAATTACTACTTGGTGTGGCCACAAGCCACACTGACCTTCCTGGACTTTAGTTTCCTCATCTAAAAAATGAAGGGGTTGGGTTAAGATAGTCTCTGAGGTCCCTTCCAGTTCTAGATTTATAATCCTATGACCTAACAGGAAAGGAAGGAAGGAAAGAAAACCTAAGCTAATAACTACATTTGTACCTTTGTTTACCTAGTGTATATACAAAGACAGCATTTGATCTACCATACTTGGTTTTAAAACCAAAATTCAACAAATGTGAAACAAAATGACTAAGAATAAAAGGTTCAACTGAAACAAGCTAATACATACTCGAACTGAGAGACTCTGTATGATTTCTCTAGGAGTTGAACATTTTCAGTCAAAATTCATGATGAAACAGCTGATTATGTATTTTAACTTTACCATTAAACAACTGTTTTTAAAGTATTATTTATATAATTAATGTCCAGCAAATTTATGAATTGATACTTCCTATTACTTATTTTTTACTTTCTTTTACACAGCACCAAAAACCCTGAAAGGATTTCAAAACATAAAAAACTAGATATCCCCATAAGGAAAAATAAATTTTGAGCATATAAATTGCATTTTGAAAAATGTACTGACTTTTTTTTATTTCACCTTTCCTTCAAAGAACTAAAGAAAACCCTTATTTATATCTTTCAACTGCCCCATCTATGTAGGACAACCTTCATTTCTGACCCAAATTTACTTCCTATAAAAATTTAACATTCTCCCTTGGTCTTAAAGAACATTAACAGCTTATATAGCTAAGCTATATCTTTTAAATACAAATTAAATAATAATAATACATATGTTAGAAGAAAAGCAGGTGGTAAAGTATTGATATGAATTAAAGAAAAAATGTCGGTCCTGTGGTATTAAAAAAAAACCAAACAAGCACAAAAGAACCAAAACCTGTAGTTTGGTGTTCATCAACACCAACAAAAAATTCATAGAGAAGACCAAATACTGTAACAAGATAATAACAAAAAAATGAAAAGACATTGAGTCCCATCATAGACAAATTGGGTTTGCCTGTGATCCAGCACCAAATTCAGTGTAACGCCATGTCTGTTTTAGACCCAATCCAAAGGGATTCAGCTACCAAAAAGAGTGCCTTATAATTGTGACTCACCCATAATAATAGAGGTTGATACAAGTAGTTCCATGGAACTGCTCCACTCAGACCAAAGCAATGTTGTAAACACAAAAATGAATGAGAAAATTTTCTAAAGATTTTTTAACTCTAACAAAGATTTTGTAAATGTATTATGCAGAGAAGATGAGTCTTATCTGACTTAGGTAGTATTATCAATAATAAATAAAGTAACCTCTTTAGCAAAGCACAATAAAAAATTTGAAGGTGCTTATTTTTTATTCAAGCTGTATGGTACTAATGCTAAAATGAATGTGAGTAAACTGTAAAGATTTAAAGACTACAAAATTCTTTTGAGAATTTACCTTAACTTTTCATTAGAAGAGTAAGTTAATTCATAATTTAAAATAATTTAATTCAAAGCTCAATTATCTCACAAAAGGGCTAGATATTGAATATTTTCATGCCCTACAGTCTAGAACATATGTTCATTAAGACTTTTTCCTATTTATTTTTTAGCACATACTATTGGTATGACAAAAAACGTTTCAAAAATCTACACTAAAATTCCTAAACTTAAAAAATGTTTACAATAAATTTGAATACAACATCCTTCCTTAGTGACTTCTCTCCTAAAAAATGGAGCTCAACAATCTAAAAGAGAACAGTTGAAACCTGAGTCCCCACCAACCTCTCAAAAAGATTTTAAGAGTTCCTGAGGTTTGTAAAACCTTTTAAAGCATATTATGTATTAACCATCATCCATTGCTTCTTTTACAGATGGTCAAATTATCTGGTATGATATATACAGACATTTACCTAAACTAATACAGAATAGTTTAAAAATGTAAACAGATATGTGGTGTGGTGACCCTTGTAGAACAGTATTACAACTTGTGGAAAGAAGTCTTCTTATCAGGAAGTTACTAGTGGATCAAGTCAGGACTACAGCTTGTATTCTACCTACATGGTCAGATAGATCTGTCAGCCCTAACCACCAATCCAGTCCTCTGTAACTATCACCTCTGGTACAATTTAGAGGTCTACAGAGAATGATACATAGGTGGAGGAAACCTTACTTAAGGAGTATTCTGTCTAAACTCTTTAGAGACTGTTTTAGCCTAACAGATTGAGACTAACTGAGGCCCAGGAAGGTTAATGCCATTCCATCTCCCACCTCTATGCTTTAAAGTCTGCCTCCCAGGCCTTGAATTAACTCTACCCCCTGAATCTAGCTCCCTTCACAGCTCAGCTGTAGTACCAGATCCTTTAAAAGACCAATTCTTCCAGTTAACGATCCTCTCCTTACCAATGAGTATTCACTTTGCCTATGTATATGTACTTGTATGTTATTAACTGGCACGTGAACATATTGTGCCCTCCTCAAGAGAGGTAAGCTCCTAAAAAAACTCACTTTTTGTATTTGTATTGCTAGGGATGGCACAGCACCTCCTCAATCACAGGTGCCTAACAAATGATTATTAACTAACTAAATGAACTAGGTGATATAGCTAGACAGTGTCATAAATAGGAATAGAATTTAAGACCCCAGACTTCCCCATCAGGGCTTTAACACATCATATTAAAGAATCCCTGCTACACAGGAATTGTCAAGTAGACCAATAACTTATGGAAGATGCTTCAAAAAGCCAGGAGAATCAGGTTTCATAAATTGACAACCTCTCAGGAAGAGAGTTGAGAGCTTGAAAGCACCTTCAGCGTCATTTTACCGATAAGGAAACCAGGGCCCAAAGAAGTTAACTGACTTGCTAGAGGTAAAAAACTCAGGCCCTCCTCTCCAGAGCCAGCAATCTTTCCATCAGGACTCTCTTAACCCCATTCCTGGGACCAGAATCCTGGGCTCTAATCTCCACCCTCCAAACACTGAGTGTCTGATCCTGAGCAAGTCATTAAATCTCTGGAAGTCTCGGTTTCTTCATCCCTAAAATGAGGGAGTATCAACAGCATCCACCTAAAAAGGTGACTGTGAGAAGAGAGATCATTCATAAGAAGCATTTGGCAAACCCCTGTAAGTCAATTCTTATTTATAGGAATACAGTCAAAAACTTCTTAAACATTCCTTTCAGATCTACCTGCCCCATAAGATAGGAACGAGAAGAACTCCTATTTTGGAGGTCCCCTGCGCCCCTCCCGGGCTCGCAAGTCTCACCTCCTGGATGCGCCTCCGGGCCCGCTGCAGCACCTCCTCGTAGCCCTTCTGTCGCAGCTCGCTGAGGCTCTCATAGTACTCCTCTGGGTCGTCCGTCTCGGTGAAAAGAACCTGGGAGAGGATCTTCCAGCCGCAGGTGTCCAACGCGTGGCCCAGGTAGACCTGGAGCTGGTAACAGAGGCTGTCCACCTCCTGCTCGGACATCTCCGGGGCTCCCCCGAACAGCACTGTCCACATGCCCGAGGGCTCTTCGGGGAAGAGCGGCAGGCAGGGTTCCAGCTGCGAGTTCACGGAGCACAGCTGCTGATGCACCGCACGCAGGTCCTGGAAGGAGAAGAGGCCGGCCCAACTGCACTCTTCGGGGGGCGAGTCCAGGTCTGCGGGCGGCTCGGGCAGCTCAAAGAGAGTCGGCGCCGCCGCCTCCTCCTCCTTCACCAGCTCCAGCACCTCAATCTCTTCGGCGGCCGCGCCAGACGCACTCACCACCCGCACAGACGACGGGCCGGGAGCCTCTGCCGGGGCCGGGTTCCGCTTCCCTGGGGCTTTCCTGCCCGGGCTGGCCTGGACCCGCACCGGGTCCTCGGCTTTGGCCACCGAGACCCGGAGCGTGGCATCCCCCCGCAGATGCGCGCTCCGCGCCGCGCCACCATCAGCCCAGGCCGGGCTCCGCCTTAGGCTGGAGCTCCTCCGGCCACCAGCAGGTTCCCCACGGCCTCGCGAGACGGAGCTGCTGCCGGCGCTCCTGGGGCCAGGGCTGTCCGGTGGCGGCCCGGCCTCGGTTGTCCCTCGGGCGGCCGCCGGCTCCCGAGAGCCGCTCCTCTGCCTCTGGGCCGTGCGGTTGTGACAGGTTATAGCAAATTTGCCCTCGATATCATTCCAGGCCACTATGAAAACGAACTTATGCTTCTCCCGCTCCTCGAAGACGTGCGGCCGAACAGCCACCCAGTCTGACTCCAGCGTCTCCTCCAGCGTGAACGACATGGCTGGGTCTCCCCCTCAGCGCGACGGGGCCGGGGCCCCCGGCTGCTCCCTTCTTCCCCTCCCCCGCCCTGCTCCGAAAAACTCACCGGCCCCGGCCGCCCCTCTCACCGGCCACCATCAGCCATCTTAGAGAGGGAGGAGGACCGGGGGATGGGGCGGGGGAGGGGGGGAAGCGAGTCGGGTCGCGCTTGGGCTCGGTCTCACGCACAGGCGCTCGCGGCCCCGGGGCTCGGCCCGCTCTTTGTAGCCCGCGAGGCGCCGACGGCGGTTGCTCGGCTCCGGCAGCTGAGAAAGACAATACCGGTCGCCTGAGCAGGTAGTTCACATGGTCACGTGTGATAGGATCTGTTTACAAGCGCCAGCGCTGCGGCAACTCGCTCCTCTCCGGCCGCCGCCCCCCCTCCCCCCGCCCACCGCTCTGCTTCTCGCTGCTCCTTTCCCGTCAGAGGGACCGAGGCCCCCACGTACGTCCAGAGAGGGTAAAGGCTGGAAGCGAATGCAGTCCGAGGATCGGTGGGGTCGGATTGCTCCGTCAGCCCCGATCGCCCCCTCCCACCACCCCAGTCCAAGCCGGACACGTCTCTCTAAACTCTCAGCCTCATCACCGCAACAATGTTACCATTCTGCTGCTGACGTCGTCCGGCTCCACGAGGGACGTAAACACGGACACGTGCGGTACGCTGGTGACGCGACGGCGGCGGCGGCGCGCGCAGGCCTGGGCCCGCCTGCCTTCCTCCCCGACCCAATCCTTGAGATCCCACATCCTTGTCCCAGTGCTCCCTTCGTTCTTCCCTGTGCAGAGATGCAGACTGTGGAGATTGGGGGAGGGACGGCAGCTTGGTACCCACTTGGGACTGGGGGCGGGATGGGATTAAGGGGCGAAGTAGAGGTTGACTTCTGGGGCAGGTAACTCCTGAACTCTAGGCTGACCTGGAACAAAATACGGGAAGAAGATGCTATGATTTCCACTTAGAAACAGAGGTTCATATTGTACCTGGGAGAAGCTAAGATGTGAGCGCTCCATAGGGCTCTTCAAATCACCCTTTCTATGGTGCCCGTCTGAGAGCTGGATTTAGAGGAAATATTGGGTGTAATTGTAGTGTCCAGTAGAATACTTGTCACCGAAAACGCAGAAGCACAACATATCGATGCAGTCAGTTGCATTTGGACAAGCGTTCTCAATCTTTTTTTTTTTTTTGTCGTGGCAGCAGTTTTCTGAAGCCTATGGATCACTTCTCAGAATAATGTTTTTAAATGCATAAAGTACATTAGATAACGAAGGAAAATACGTTGAAATGTATTCTCAAAAAAATAATTTTTTAACCTGAGTTCACCAATCTCAGGTTAAGACCTCCTTGACCAGGGTAAATATTCTCCCGCATTTTTTAAAAAATACATTTCAAAGGGGAGGAAGTGAGTTTGAAGATTCCATACCAGGCACTGTGCTAAGTTTAGAGATACAGAGACAACAGTAAAACCAGTTTCTCTCATGTCTTCAAAAGTAGATCAAAGGATGTCAGAAGACATCCAATAAAATGCAAACTGAACAGCTGCGAGAATGTTTCAGCCATTTCCAGGCTTCTGGTGCAGAGTGCAGTTTATTGTCTTCTGGTTTCATCATTGTGTACTGTTCTGAGAACCTGATTTTGAGGTCATTAAACTCCTTAAAGTCTTGATAAATTATTAAATTTTCAGGACTTCCAGAGTAAAAAAATGTAAATGCAAAGTAACTGGGCAGTTTAGGCTTGTAATCTGTATGTCATACTAAAGTAAGTATAACAAGAGGCTTTTTTTAGAGCGGGGAAATATCCCTTTCTCTTATAGGCATTCTTATCTTGTTAATATCCAACCTGTCTATATTTCTATATTTCTAATAATCTAATAATAATATTATATCAGGTCTTCTATATACAGAGATGCAACACAATGCATAGGAAATCATTCTTATCCTCACCTGTAAAATTTCCTAATGTTCAGTGTATACTTCTTTAGTTCTCCAGTAACAAGTCAGTTCTGGTAGACCTTTATACCAAACATCTGGAAACTGTGGCTCTGCTTTTACAAAATGGTACTATTTGGTGTTTGTTGTGAATTTACAAAGCATTGGTTTTTAACTTTTTTCCCTCAATTCTTTCACTTTAAGAAAATATTTTTTTAGCTCCAGCTGAAAATGCACATCAGTGAGGAAAAGGGGACCAAGGTAATTCTTAGCAGGCAATTTTCCATATTGTGGGGCACAAAGTCCCACAGGAATAAAATGTAGTAGCCAAGATTATTAGATATTTTTTAGTACAGCTCCCTCATACATAAGTCCACTTTTTTCAATGAGAACAAATTTAAAATTTAAAGTCAGCAAAATGGATATTTATACTGACAATAAATACAGTATGTGCAAATCAGTTCAAATAGATGATCTCTAAGACTTTCCTGCTATGAATCTATGATCCTAAGAAAAACCACTTATATTCTTCTGCCTTACTCCTAACATCTGGATTTCAACTCCACCACTTTTCTCCTAAATGTAAATGGTCTGTGATTTTTTAACTATATAACCACAAAGATGACTGATCTTAATTAGAGTTAGGTTGAAAGGGATTCACTCTCAAACCTTGTAGAAAAAGAGCAGCGTCTTCCCTCAAAGTAATGACAATATGTAACAATGGGAGTGCACTCAAGCTATTCTTTTCATGTAGAAGAATTTATCATTTTTAATTGAAGAATGGAATAACGTTTTCTTAATTTTCATTTCAATGATTTGATACTATTGACCATAGCCTCCTTCAAAACAATCTTTTCTTTCTGGGTTTTCTTGACAGGTCTTCCTGGTTCTCTTCTTTCCTATGTGACAGTTCCTTTTTAGTACCTTCTGCAACATTATCATCCATTTCCCATTCCCTAATGATAGGTGTATGCTAGGGCTCTGTCCTGGGGTAACTGCTCCTCCCTCTCTACATTTTCTCTCTTTGTGGTCTTAACAACTCCCTAGAGTGTGATGATTATCTCTATGCAGATGAGTGCTGTATGTACATATGTAGTCCTCTCCTAAATTCGAGTTCCATGTCACCAAATGCCTATTGGACATCTTCACTTGGATGGTTTTTAGGTATGTCAAATCTATAAAAACAAAAGGACAAGATAAGTTTATGCTATTTTGTCTGTGCTATACCCTAAGCTACAAGCATACTTTTCAAAATTCTAATGGGCTATTACAGAACTAGTCAGAAACTAAAAACTGCTATCTAGATTCTTACCTCTGGTAACACTAAACATACAGCATTACTGTAGAAAGAAAGAGAACTGCAAGATTAAGCTATATAAACTATTAACAGGAATAACTGATCACTCTCTACGTAATTACTAAGTTAATTTCCCCTCATTTTACCTCTCAATTTATTTTGTTATAAATCAAGCAATTTTACAGACAAAAAATAATCTTATGAGCAGTAACCTAAAATGTATTTCTCAAAATTATTTTCTAATCTTTATAAATAGTTCTAATGTTTCTCTTTAAATTGCAAATTGTTTCTAATATTTGTAAGTGGATACATATTATATTTTATATTATATTTATATATGTATATTATATATGTGTATATATAATATATACATATATAAACCTAGAGTTGTGACAAGTGCTACCCTTTGGTTGAATCCAAACTTCACAGAACAAATCCCCTTGATAAAAGGATTTGTTTTGTAAAACTTGTACTCAGTTAAAGTCTGCACCCAAGGACCTAGAAGGCTGCATGTGGCCTCAAGGCTGCAAGTTCTCCACCCTTGTGACTGTGTCCAGCTTTTTCTACTTAATAGTATCTTAAAGTAACATGCCCATATATCTATTGTTTCTTGTTGTTTAGTCATTTCAGTCATGTCTAACTCTTCATGACTCCATTTGGAGTCTACTTGGCAAAGATACTGCAGTAGTTTGCCATTTCCTTCTCCAGCTCAGTTTACAGATAAACTGAGGGAAATAGGATTAAGTGACTTGTTCAGGGTCACACAGCCAGTAAGCCTGATTTAAATTTATGAAGATGAGTCTTCCTGATTCCAAGCCCAGTGTACCACCTAGCTGCCCCTGTTTATTAGACTACTGTAAATTCCCTGAGGTCAAGGACTCTGGTTTGTTTTTTTTTTTGGTATTCCCCAAAGCACCTAGCAGAATGCCTCGCACATAGTGCTTAATATTTGGTGGATAAATTAATGAATATATTCCATATAATTGTAATTTTTAAATTGTGACATAGCATATTATCATTGCTATAGCTGTTCACCAAATATTAATCACTTAGTGTTTTGGTTTTTTTTTTGTTTTTTCCCATTTTTATGTTTCCTCATCTGTAAAATGAGTATGATAATAATAGCACCTACCTCCCAGGGTAGTTGTGAGGATCAAATGAGATAATACTTATAAAATGTTTACCCCAGGGCTTGGCACTTAGCAAATATTAGCTATATAAATATTAGCTATTATTATTATTATTGACGTTGCCATTGTCCCTCATAATTTCTTTTTGATGAGGTTCATATAGAAACAATCCTGGGACAGGCTACTAATTGCTATCTAATTATTATTTTATCTTTAATACTCTGTAGATTAGTTTACAGGTGGATAAAATGAGTGTTTTGGGGGGAATTGAATGAAAGTATTTGGATGTAATCTCATCTTCTATGGATTCCCTGAAAGGATCTTCCAAACAAAGGCAGTAAAAGGATCAGGGGAATAATATGTGCTTCATATTGTTTATACGTGGTTTTCATTTTTTTCTGGTAGTCTCTTTATTTTTAAAGAATTTCTCTATGTAGCTTATAGATTTTGGGTATTTGGTATAGTGATAGTTATTTTAAATGTTCTTAAATTTATATACAACAGTGTTGTGTTTAGGCATTTGCCTGCCCCAAATACAAAAATTCTTAGTTATAACTCTGGCAGTTTCTACCTACTGATCCTTATTCTGTCCTCATTTGATCAAACAGAATATGTCTAATTACTCATCCATATCAAAGTCCATCAAATAGTTAAATACCTCCCTCTGTTTCCCCTTAATCCATAAAGCCTCCTTTTCTCCAAGTTAAATAGTCTCCAAGTTAAATATTCTTACTTCTGTCAACTGATTCTCATACTGGTTAGTCTCTAGTCCCCTTAACATTTATGTCACCTTTTCCCACAACTTAACACTCAAAAGTGTTGTATGAAATCCAAATGAAGCCCTCTTATTATGATAAAATAAAAATATTATGTAGCCCCTTTCAAGTATTAAAAAATGCCCTGTGCATGGAAGATGGCATTCTATAATATTTTCCTTGTTAATTTGAGTTTTTTTTTACCTTTTCATTATCTAGTGGCTTAACAGATTAAAGAGAAGGCCCACTTTAAGAGATAACTAATTCTTTGGTAATGTAATCCCAAATCTCAGATGAAGGTCAGTATGATAGTACTATCTCAGACATTGTGAGAATAGAAGAAATAGTATTTCATTTTCAAACCTGTCAAATGGCTACTAGGGCTAAGCTTAGTAATAATCAGTGCTTTTGTAGCTTAGGGATAGCAGTTCAATCTCTTTTGGTGCTATGGTGACAGAGTAGTCAGTCCCCATGAAGAAGGCAATGCTTTGGGTGAATTGTAGATTAATCCTCTTTACCCTGTCTTTCTGTTCACTGCTTTCCCAGCCTACCTAATTTTGGAACTGCATTCAGATGACCTTTCTTTCCTCTTCTACCTGAATCACAGGCAGATGTCAAAATGAAATGTGGTGAAAATAAAATATGGTGAGAGGATCTGGGGAGGGGTAATTTGCTAGAGAAGCATTCAACCACAATTTATTCACTAGGGAGCAATGATGGGAACTGATTACATTTTAGTTTTCATTTTTAAGCATGTGCAAGTGAAGAGACTGAAGTTTCTGTTCTGGTAGCAACAATTATGTGACCACACTGAAAGCTGGTAGTGTAACAGAACTTTATGCTAAGAAGGCTTCTTCATTGTATGTAGATTTAGAAGTTCAGGAAATCTCAGTGTGAGCAAAATGAATGTAGAATATTCAAATTCTATATTATAAACTCTTTGGAAAAATGACTTTTTTTCTTGTAATATTTTTGTACATAGAAATAAAAAACATAAGAGAAATCTGTAGACAGTAGTTTGAAAAAGTAGAAACTTCCCCAGACAGATTTGAAAAAGCATTTTCTGCACCTTAAAACTTAAAAAATACCTCGTGTCTAAGCTTTGAATGAAACCTAATGATGTATTCTTCAAAATGAGGAAATTCGATCTTTCAAATCCTACCTATCTTTAACAGGCACAGTTAAAAAAGGGCCAATATTAGTAAAAAAAAAAAAGAGGGGGGAGGGAACCAGAAAACCACTAAAAGATAGCATTTCTAAACTAAGTAGCCACAGCAAAATGGAATATTGTAATTCCTCCGTTAGCTTTCTATACATCTTCTAAAGGTTATATGTAGATAAATTGATAATAGGCGAATGTATATGTAATATATAAAACTACATGTTTTCTCAAAGAACATTACTGTACAGGACTAACAGCTCTTTAAATTCTTTTTTTTCCCTCCATAGAATCAAGAAGATAGAACTGAAGTACTGGAGATTTATGTTATATTTATGATTATCCCTCCCAGAAAATGATGATCAGGGAAGGAGGGGAAGTATTGTAAATCCATCTGAGTAGAGAAACATAAATGGAATGCACTAAATCTCAGTAGAGGCTAGTGCTGGAGTCTAAGTTGGGTGGATTTAAAGAGACTCTTCTCCCTCCTACTTCCTTAAGAGAAGACCCTCCTGAAATCTAGAGCAAAATTCTTTCTGGCTGTTGTCCCCTATGTCTGTCTTCAGACAGACATTGATGGCAGTTAGATTCTGATCCTAGGTGAAGGTAATAGTATTAGAATTAGGGGATTACTTGCCAGATTAGGGGATTACTAAATTGGGGAGCTAGACAATCTACGAGAAGATTTATGGTTACTTCTTGTTAACTACAAGAATTAGCTGGATGAAGCAAATCTTCAGAGATCTGTACTTATTAAGAAAAGTGGAAAGTGACCCAAGTCTGGATATTATTAGACCTGCAGTGGTAAAACAAAACAAAATAAAAAATAAACACTGGGTATGAAATTAGAGGACCTGGATTCAAATCCTGCCTATGCTACTTCAATCAATCAATTAACATTTATTAAATGCCTGGCATATACTATGCACCATGTTAAATACTAGAGATACAGAAAGTGGCAAAAGACAGTCCTGGCCCTCAACAGTTTACAAAAGAGACAACAAGCAAACAAATATGTACAAATAGACTATATACAAGATAAAAAGGAAATAAGACAGAGAAAGAACTAGAATTAAGTAAAGTTGGGAAAGGCTTCTTGCAGAAGATGGGATTTTAGTTGGGATTTAAAGCAAACCAGAGAAGTCAATAGGCAGAGATGAGGAGGGACAGTATTCTAAGATGGTAAACAAGCAGAGAAAAGTCCTGGAACTGAGAGATGAAGTATTTTGTTCATGGAATAGCCAGGAGGCCAGGGTCACTGAATCAGACTATGTGTTAGGGAATAAGGTGTAAGAAGACTGGAAAAGTAGGAGGGGGCTAAGTTATGAAGGGCTTTGCATACCAGGCAGATTTTTATATATTTTCATCCTAAAAGTGATAGCCACTAGAGTTTATTGAATACGGGAGTGACATGGTTAGACTTGTGCTTTAGGAAAATCATTTCAGTGGATGAGTGGAGGATAGATTAGAGTGTGGAGAGACTTGAGGCTGGCAGACCCAGGTACCAAGGGGGTGGCAGTATCAGTGGAGAGAAGGGGACATATTTGAGAGCTGTTATAGAAGGATTTGACAGGCTTTGTCAACTGATTGGATGTGGAGGGTTAAAGACAGTGAAGAGTCAAGAATGTCTCTGCTTCCCTTAAAAGACTGGGAGGATAATGTTGCCCTTTGAAGTAATAGGAAAGTTAAAAAGATGGGGGAGGGGAAGAGTTTAGGGAGAAATATAGTGAATTAAATTTTAGACATCTTGAGTTTTACTGTACATCCAGCTCAAGATGTCTGAAAGTTAGCTGGAAATGCAAGATTGGAGACCAGAAGAATGGTTGGGGTAGATTCAAGAATCATCAACAGAAGTAGATCATAATTAAATTCGTGGGAGCTTATGAGATCATCAAGTGAAATAGGGTAGAGGAAGATCATCAATGAAAGAACATTGAGTGTGATATGGATCAGGATCTGGTAAAGGAAACAGAAGGAGCCATCAGATATATAGGAAAGGAAACAGGATGGAGTAGTATCCTGAAAACCTAGAAAGAAGAGAGTATCGAGGGGAAAAGGATAATAAATCACGTCAAAGGCTGCAGAGAAATCAAGGACAATGAAGCCTGGGAAAAGGCCATTGGATTTGGCAACTCAGAGAGTATTAATAATTTTGGAGAGAGCAGTTTCAGTGGAATGATAGGATTGGAAGACATTTTAAGGGGCTAAGAAAAGAGTAGGAAGAGAGAAAGTAGAAGTACCTATTGTTGGCCTTTTCAGGGAGTTTAGCCACAAAAGGCAGAAGAGATATAGGAAGAGAGTGGAGATAGAAGGATTGATAAGGGTCTTTTCAGGATAGGGAAGACATGGACATGTTTGTAGGCAGCAGAGAATGTACCAGTAGACAGGAACAGATTGAAAGTGAGTGTGGATGACAGAGGGGGCAATCTGTGGGAGGAGACAGGATGGGATGGGATCACTTGAACAAATAGAAGTGTTAGCCTTCGTAAGAAGTAAGTCCACTTCATCACATGAAAAAGAGCTGAAAGAAGAGAGAGGAGCAGAAGGCACCTGAGTGATAAGAGATGAAGAAGAAGAGAGAAGGAGTTCATGGACAGGCCTTAATTATTTCTGTAAAATGTAAGGCAAAAGGGGTGGCTAGGTGGCACAGTGTATAGAGCACCCGCCTTGAAGTCAGGAGGACCTGAGGTAAAATCTGGCCTCAGACACTTAACACTTACTAGCCATGTGACCTCGGGCAAGTCACTTAAAGCCAATTGCCCTGCCCTTCCCCCTTCAAAAAGCAAAAAAAAAATATGAGGCAACGTTCTTACATAAGAGAATGGGATGAGGGAGATCCATGTAAAGTTTGAAGAGGGATGAAAAAGTTTGGAAAAGCTGCTGTGGAGAATGGAATACTGAGATAATAAAAGTATAATAGGATTACCTAGCAGCAGTCAGGGTCCAGTTGATGTTATGTAACATAAATTTGTAGTGAACCCAATTAGAAGAGTTGCATGATTTTCTCCACTTCTGTGCAGCAGCGTATCTATAAGAGTGAAGGCAGTGAATGCTGGGAATGGTCCAATCCTGAGGCTTGGTTCGTTGTGATTGGTGAAATAATAAGTGTTCTAGGGATTCAAGAAGGGAGGACAATGTAGAGATGAATTATTTCACTAAGGGTTCAAGATGGGGAGAAAAGCAGAGAGTGCCTACTATGTGGGAGATGACCTAGGAGAGAATTAAAGAGTCAAGGGACTGGAGGTCACAATATGGATGAAGAACAGGGTTTGGTAAAAGAAAGAGGAAGAGGTAAAAAACCTATAGATTATGGTTGGATAAGGTGATTTCAGATTCTTGAATGTGAATTTGGTATATTTGTGGGTGATGGTAAGATCAAAGGTATAACCATCTTTGGGTATAGCTAAGGTGGGGTAAAGGAGTAGCTCATGGAAAGTGAAAAGGTTGAGGAACTGAATTGCTAGCATTACTGATGACCTGTGTGACCTTGGGCAAATCATTTAACTTCTCTGGCTCTCAGTTTCCTCTTCCATTAAAAGAAAGATTTGGACAAAATGATCTGTAAGGCACTGCTCAGCTCCTAGTCCATGATCCAGACCAGATAAGAGAACTCAGCAGAGCCCACTTCCACTTGGCTAAATCACTCACTGGATGGATATAAGTAGGGCAAAGAGGAGACTTCTAATAAAAAGCACAAATGAGAACTCTGTGGATATCTTGAGTCCCTTGAGAAAAATTCATCTTTGTATTTTTGAGCTAAGAATCAGATTTCAATTTGCTGCCAAGTTCTCTTCAGTTTCCTAATAAAAAAGATAAGATATATTATCCACAAGGGCAGATATATCAATTAGCCAGTAGCCCTAAAAAAGAAAGCAATGAATATTAACCTGATACTGGTGTGTCTCTTTTTTATTTTTTAAAAGGCACTTGGTGACCAAAAAAGTGCAAGTTGCTTCTGAGCTTAGAACTGGAATTATAGATAGAACTATAGACTGTATAGTCTATAGATGGAAACAGTGAAGGTGAAGATAAACCCTGATACTCTCAAATTAAGGCAAAGGTACCCTGGAAATTAACATAACACAATGGTTGACTATCTTCCCAATATCATTTCCCCTAACCTTGGCAAGTGTATTTCCTGTAAGACCTGCCCAATCCTGGACAGGTAGGATAATATTAGAAACCTTAAAGCAATTCACTGGTTAAAAGTTGACTTAAAGGTTAAAGGTTAAAGATTTACCTTGCTCTGTGAATCCTGCTTCAACTTTGATGAATTTGGTCTCTGAGGCCGTGCCCTTGTGTCCCATTGACTGAGTTTCCTGTTTGGATTTTAAGCAGCTAGGTAGCACAGTGGGCATAGCACTTGGATTGGCATCAGCAAAGAATAATTGAGTTCAAATGCAGTCTCAGACACTTACTTGCAGTATGACCCTGGGCAAGTCACTTCTCTTCTATCTACCTCAGTTTCTTCAATTATAAAATGGGGAACATCAGGGCGGCTAGGTGGCACAGTGAATAGAACATGGGCCCTGGAGTCAGGAGGACCTGAGTTCAAATCTGACCTCAGACACTTAACACTTACTAGCCTTGGGCAAGTCACTTAACCCCAACTGTCCTCTCCAAAAAGAAAAAAAAGGGGGGATAATAATGAAACCTATCTTCCATGGTTGTTATAGGGATCAAATAAGATAATATTTATAATCAATTTAGTGCTGCACCTGGCACCAAGTAAGCACTATGTAAATGCTATCAGTGATGATGATGATGATGATGATGATGATGATGATGATGATGATGATGATGATGTAGTGGCCAGGAAATAGTTAAGCTATGGACTCAAGAAATTAGCCAGGAAACAATTAAGTAATACTTTGTGAAATAAGAAATGAGTTCAGAGTACCCAAACTGAAACCTATCCAAAGCAGAACTTAGTAAACTCAGAAGCCAAATCAATCACTAGAAGCGGCTATGTGCCCAACCCCATATTCACTCTCCCAGCTTCTGTACCTAACAATATTGAGGTCATCATGTTCTCCTGGTCTCTACTTCATGCTTCCCTGAAGATAAAGAATAGATCCCCATACCTGGATGTCAACTAGTAATCAATCAATTATAGAAAAGTAACTGCTTATACCTGGATACCAGTTAGTTTTGGTTACAGATTGTTTCTGGATACCAATTTAGTTGCAGTTACTGATTACACTTGGATATCAACTTAGTTATTGATTATGTTGTTAGCAACCCAAAATGGTATAAGAGACCCTGGACTTCTGTATT